>OY283143.1:32002018-32602018 GCA_958299785.1 Medicago lupulina
GTAGGGACTAAAATGGGTTCCTTTGTAGGAAATGACCAAAATACCCTTTTGTATGATTTTATGCAAAAACTGGAATAAAATGTAGGAAAACATGCAATGGTCCTAGAGACCCTTTTTTGAATGGCTTGTAATGCAAGAAAACACTTTGAACGGCTTTGAATGAAATAAACTTGGAGATAATACAGTAAAATGCGTGTCTGTGGCACAGTAAAAGTTGCAAAATAAACACCGTGAATTTGAAATGATTGGAAACAAAAAGAAGTCTGAACAAGTATTTTTAGGTCCAAAATGAGGGTATGACAGCTGCCCCTATTTAAGTTTCTTTGTCTGGAGAGTCAAGAGACAGAGTCTTTGGCTTGACGCGACGAAGATACTTAAATATCGACATTTGCACTGATTTTGGGCGTAAAAATACTTTTGTAAATGTTATGTATGCCATGCAACATTTGTGTTATGAATGCAAGACAATTGAGAATTGATTTTGGCAAAGAATATGTCGTATCCATTGCGGGACTGGTAGACATTAACAGGATTGTAAAGGATAAGACTCACTGGGAGACTCAATTGCAAATTGACAGGTACAAGCTGTTCTTGGATGCGAACTGGCCACTTGACCGGGAATATTGACAACAAAGGGTGCAAGCTGCTCTTGTATTTGAGCTGGTCACTTGGCTGAAAGAAAAAGGAGAAAGCACAAGCCGTTCTCGTATTTGAACTAGTTACTTGGCTGACAGGAAACAAAGTAGAAAGCACAAGCCGTTCTCGCATTTGAACTAGTTACTTGGCTGAAAGGAAACAGAAACATAGGTGCAAGCTGTTCTTGGATACGAACTGGCTACTTGACCAATAACAAGAGTAAATTGACAGGTACAAGCTGTTCTTGGATGCGAACTGGCTGCTTGACCGAAAACAAAGGTAAATTGACAGGCACAAGCTGTTCTTGGATGCGAACTAGCCACTTGGCTGATAACAAGAATGAATTGGCAGGCACAAGCTGTTCTTGGATGCGAACTAGCCACTTGGCCGTTAACAAAAACGAATTGTATCGTAGAAACAAATTGAAATTGACTTGACATGACTGCATGAGCTTGAATTTGAAAGGATAGCTAAAGTTTGAAGTTGAAGAGATTGTAGGATTTTGAAATTGACATGACAGTTATGAATTTGGAATTGACATGATTGATTTTGACAGAGATCAACATAGGAATTGAGAATGCAAGTGTGTATGAATAACATGACAATTTTATCAAATGCATGAACACATAAGATGCATGATTATGCATGTATGAATGCTTTGAAATGCATGATTATTGGCACCTTATAGGCATAATTTTGCAAAGACAGACTAAACATTGGAATATTGGGTACGTAATGGCTCGCGCTCTGACATATACTTGCAAAAGTTCCTCCTCTGGGGGATGCCGTCGTTTGAAGACGCATCAAGACCATTGTTGAAGGCAGGAAGCCATATCCCGTTCGTAGACTTGCAGAAAGTAAGACCTTTTGATGGTACTGCTACTATTGAACGCTCTACTGTTGAGCATCTTGGACATCGCATCTGTGGTCAATGCTTTTTGCATGCTTGTTTTTGTTTTTTTTTTTTTTATCCCATTTTTGCCTGGATCGCCCTTTCGGGTTTTCAATCCACCGGGGAATAAATTTTTCAAATGCCCCTGTTTTGCCTGAATTGCCTTTGAAGGTTGTCAATCCATCGGGGTACTCATTTTTGCCTAAGCCGCCCTTTCGGGTTTTCGACTTAGCGAGCATATTCATTTTTCCATGCTTTTCATTCTGTTTTTTCATTCTTGCCATTGACCACAGACCGTTACTTGGGGAGAGGGCCTGCTGGTAACTTGTATTGGAACTGATATCAATGTATATTTGTTCATGCATGTTTCATTTGAATATACCTAGCTGCTTAGGCTTGCTTACAAAATACACAAAAAAGGCTTTCAGTTTTCAGAATGTTTATTCCAGACACACATCATTATTAACATAGAAAAAACTTTTTTGCATAAAGTTTTGAAAATAGAATGAAAAAAAGAGTGCCAAACAAAAGCATAGGCTCAAATCGATGTATAAGGGTGGCAATCGGCCAAAGGCGCGACTCCACGGATTTACAAAGCTTGGAGAAATGGTAATTTTATTGGTTGGTGGTACATTGAACACAATGATCATCATGGTCCCTAGAACTCTTGAATCCACAGGTGTCGGAACCTCAGATGAGAACAGCCAATTATCAGTTGCAAAGATGCCAAAGGGAATGGTAATTTGCCAGATATAGTCAATTGTCTTCCATTTCAATCTCATTTTTGCATGAACCGCCCTTTCGGGTTTTCGGCTCATCGAGACGCTCTTTTTTTCCTGAGTCACATGTAATCTCAGCGAGCTTTTATATTTTCATTTTTTTTTTGTCCCTTATTTTGCCTGGATCGCCCTTTCGGGTTTTCGATCCACCGGGAAGCGCATTTTTGCCTAGGCCGCCCTTTCGGGTTTTCGACCTACCACACTGTTCTTTTCATATCTACAAAAAATATTTCTTGACTATATCGGCATTCACAGGATTAGGAAGTTCCACACCATCCATGTGTGTAAGAATCAAGGCTCCGCCGGAGAAGGCCTTCTTGACAACATACGGTCCTTCGTAGTTAGGCGTCCACTTGCCCCTGGGGTCAGGTTGTTGACTTACTCTTCTTTTCAGTACAATTTCACCCTCCTTGAATTCCCGAGGACGGACTTTCTTGTCAAAAGCAGTTTTCATTCTTGCTTGATACAGCCGCCCACGAGCCAAGGCATCTAGACATCTTTCCTCAATCAAATTCAACTGATCATACCGACTCTGGCACCATTCAGCCTCCGACAATTTGGCTTCCATAATCACGCGGAGAGATGGGATTTCCACTTCCAAGGGGAGGACTGCTTCCATGCCATAAACAAGGGAGAAAGGTGTTGCCCCGGTTGAACTGCGTACCGTAGTGCGATAGCCGTGTAAAGCGTAGGGCAACATTTCATGCCAGTCTTTGTACGTAGTTACCATCTTCTGCACAATCTTTTTGATATTCTTATTGGCGGCCTCAACTGCACCATTCATCTGAGGTCTGTAAGGAGAAGAGTTGTGATGTTCAATCTTGAATTTCTCGCACAAGGCCTGCACCATGTCATTATTCAAATTGGTGCCATTGTCAGTGATAATCTTGCTGGAAACACCATATCGACAGATGATATTGTTCTTGATGAACTTAACTACCACTTGCTTGGTTACATTGGCATAAGATGCAGCTTCGACCCACTTGGTGAAGTAATTGATTGCTACCAAAATGAAACGATGACCATTCGAAGCTTTTGGCTCAATTCTTCCAATCATGTCGATGCCCCACATAGAGAAAGGCCACGGAGAGGAAATGACATTGAGGGCATGCGGAGGCACATGAATCTTATCAGCATAGATTTGGCATTTATGACATTTCCTGGCATAGTGGTAGCAATCGTGTTCCATGGTCATCCAATAGTAGCCTGCTCTCAACAATTTTCTAGACATGGTATGCCCCGAAGCATGGGTCCCAAAAGTGCCATCATGCACGTCGTGCATCAGTTGCTCTGCTTCACGCTCATCAACACATTTCAACAATATCATATCAAAGTTTCTCTTGTACAGAACATCCCCATCTAACACGAACTTGCTAGCCAACCTGCGCAAGGTTTTCTTGTCCTTATTGGAAGTATTCGGCGGATACTCGCGGCTTTGCAAAAACTGCTTGATATCACAATACCAGGGTTTGTTGTCAATCATATCCGCATTTGTTTGAACGGGCACATTACTGACGGCAAACACATGAGAAGGCCGATCCAGGCGCTGCACTTTGATTACTGGCACGTGATTCCAATGGTTCACTTGAAACATGGAGGATAAAGTGGCAAGAGCGTCGGCCATCTGATTTTCCTCACGGGGAATATAGTGTAATTCGACTTTCGTAAAGTACGTCAGCAGACGCCTCGCGTAGTCACGGTAAGGGATCAGATTGGCATGATGAGTTTCCCATTCTCCCTTTATCTGGTTAATCACAAGCGCGGAATCTCCATAGATGTCTAGGTGCTTGATTCTCATGTCAATTGCTTCCTCGATCCCCAAGATACATGCTTCATACTCAGCCATATTGTTCGTGCATTCAAATACAATCCGGGCGGTAAAGGGAATGTGATGCCCCTGCGGAGATACGATCACTGCCCCAATTCCTTTGCCATACGCATTGACAGCGCCATCAAAGACCAATCCCCACTTGCTATCGGGGTCCGGACCCTCACCGATCAACGGTTCTTCGCAGTCTCTTGACTTCAGATACATGACCTCTTCGTCAGGGAAATCGAACTTGATGGGCTGATAATCATCCAGTGGTTGGTAAGCAAGGTGATCAGCCATAACACTTCCCCTAATGGCTTTTTGAGCCTTGAACACAATATCATATTCAGACAGCAGCATCTGCCAACGCGCAATCTTTCCAGTGACTGCAGGCTTCTCAAAGATGTATTTGATCGGATCCATCCTGGATATCAACCAAGTTGTGTGGTTCATTAAGTAGTGGCGCAGGCGTTTGGCAGCCCAGGCCAGAGCACAACAAGTCTTTTCAAGCATCGTATACCGAGTCTCGCAGTCAATGAATTTCATGCTTAGATAGTAGATGGCATGCTCTTTCTTTCCAGTCTCGTCCTGTTGACCGAGCACACATCCCATGGATTCATCTAACACTGACAGATACATAATCAATGGCCTTCCTTCCACCGGCGGGACAAGGATAGGTGGCTCTAGCAAATAGTTCTTTATGTTGTCAAAAGCTTCTTGGCATTCATCGCTCCACATAATGGGTTGATTCTTCCTGAGTAGCTTGAAGATCGGCCCGCAGGTCGCAGTCATGTGAGATATGAATCGGGAGATATAGTTCAGACGCCCGAGGAACCCTCTAACTTGCTTCTCGGTCTGCGGGGCTGTATTATCCTCGGTACCCAAGTTAAACAACTCAATCTCTCCTGGTGAGGCTGAATGGCTTTCTCCTCTTGTTCAAGCAGTCGAGCAATCTCATCTGGTATGTCATCACCATCCTCATCCTCGGCTTCAAACACCAGGGATTCAAAAGTCGGAGGAACCGTAGGATCACTGTGTTCAACGGGTTTATTGTGGTTCAATCTGCATGATTATGGTTGGATGATTTTTAGAAAATAGTTTTCATGCAGACCTTTTAAATTAATAAGAAAATGCAGATGTTTTGGTTTTTTCTGGCATTACCATCATTTCCAAGGGAAAAGCATTAAAGAAAGAAAAAGAGTCGTGAAAGAAACGACGTTTTTTATTGATAATGGTGATGTCGGAACAAACATTCCCTTTACAAAAGTGTCACTTCCGCCTCGGGCAGGGCGGAAGGATTGTTATTTTGAAAACAAAAGCCTAGACAGCGAGACACATTACTTAGAATCATGCACAAACACAGGGAGATTGATAACGTTCCAGTTCTTTGCAATGCCTCCTGGTATCACAAATGTGGGCCTAGACCCTTCTGAGCACGAGCCATTTTTCAAACTGCGGCAGAAGAACTAGGAGACAATGAGCACTTGGAAGTTTTTCGTGACTGATGAATGATGCATATGATGCATGATATGTATAAATGCAGATGCAAAAATGACTCTTTTCGTTATCGAAGGGTTTTAGACAAACTAGAAACTTTCGCAAACATTTAGCAAGATGAGGAGATTAGAAAGCTGTCAAGACAAATCGTTTTGAAATGCTAAGCAAAAGGAAGTGGGATCGACTTCCTTGAACTTGCAGGACTTAGTCTTCTTCATACCTGGAATGTTTACAAAGTTTTCAATTTGTCTAGACCTTTCGATAAATGCATGAGAAAAGATTTATGCATGAATGCATGTATGCATGATTTTGATTACAAAGAGCACAGTGGGTTAAGGTTGCAAGTGGACACGGCGTCCGGTGAAACTAGAGTTTTGATAGTAGTAGCCATGGTTCTAATAAGGTTCCCAAACTGCAACCTCTCTTACATATATCATGGTAGCACAAGGCGCCGCCCGTTCCATGATTATTTGTAAGAACGTCTAGTTTGAGTGTAGTATCGCGTGACGACTAAGTTTCGAGGCGACGCCCGGTTTAGCCACCGCACTACGTCCTAAGAAAAGGCCAAAGATGGGTTTGGTAACTACGGTCCATAGCCTTCATCGGTCAATTGGAAGTAAAGTGCCTAAGCATGACAACACACGCAGACAACATCACCCCCAAAATGCCTCAGCTACGTGAGATTGATAGCGTAACCCATTACACGAGGCAACCCCCGGATTGGATTGTCGATTATATCTCCACCTAATCTTAGGTTCACTCAGCCCGGGTATAGGACTTTTGATATTCTCACCCCACACGTTGCATGAAAATAATAACAATAAAGCAAAGCGTAAAACATAAAGCATGAAAAACTAGGCGTAGCCCTAAAATCCCCAGTGAAGTCGCCATTTCTGTCATCGCGATTTTCGGGGGTCAAGTCATTAATTAGGCTTGAACCTTTCAATCATTGATGTCTCTATTTTTTTTGGGGAAGGGAAAAATTGAGAAAACCCTTAGAAATTCTAAGTTCGGGGCAAATTTCATTACGGGAAGGTGTTAGGCACCCGCAATGACTATAGTACTCTATAGGAGCCGTTTTTCTAATTCTACGTTTTACGCTTTATTTTTATGCTATTTTTTGAAAGAAAGTTGTTTTTAAGAATGGGGGAAAGAAGATGGTCTGGATTTTATTTTATTGGACTTGGAGAGGTGTTGACCTCTTGCCTACATACCCTTTTAAGGGATCAAAATTCCATGTAGTTCTCTTCCAAAATATTTTTGTGGGTTGGTTCAATTTTAGTTTTGAAAATAGTTTTGAAGAAAGGATGAGAGGCCTCGAAGGCATAAGATTTGAGAAAAGGTGAGGTGGTTCCAATTTATTTACAAAATGGTTAAAGTTGAGAGTTAGTATTCATTTGTATTTGCTTAAGAAAATAAAGGGAAAATGATGAAGTTTTGACTTCACTTTATTGCAAAAAAAATCTTTGAGTGATGTGTTAGTTTTTTGAGAAAGAAAGAATGAGTTTTTTCTAAGTATCACGCTTCCTAAACATACATCTAGCGGTAAATCATGCAACGTGTGTGCGTGTCGGTGCGTGTGTCGGTGTACATCATCATAGTGTCCATTGTCCTTTACATTGGGTCCTAATTTACATTCTATGGTCTTGCAAGAATTTAAAAGAAAGTAAACTAAACCTAGAATATTACATGAATTAATAGAAAATTGCATAAAATGACCAAAAGGAAAAAAAGGTGAAAATGATGCAATGCTTGTAATATGAATAAGGCATGAAGTGAAGTGGCTAGTAATGAAATGAGGGGTGATGGTATGAGTAGCAATGCATAATGGATGAAATGATCATAACAAAGAGCATTAAGCAAATTGCAAAAGAAACAAGTGCCAAAAATAGTGCAAATAACACAAAACAAAAACCTACAAGTTAAACCAAATCTATGACCTACAATCCTCACCAAAACAGCACTCTCAAGGGAAATATTTCAAGAATTATGAGGAAATTACAAGCTATGCATTCATATTTAGCACATACACATTTTATGCATATTTCACACCTTATTTCCAAACAAACATTCTCATTACTTGCAAAACAAGAAACTAACCATTGAACTTGTAAAACAAGAAATTACTTCTAAATTTGCAAGAAATTGGAAACTTAACAATTAAGCTTGTAAGACAAGTAACTACCACTAAGTTCGTGAAGGTTCGGCAATTAACAACTAAATTGCAAAAATACAAGAAATTAACACTAAATTTGCAAGAAAGGATTTGGAAATAAGCAATTTAGTTTGTGAAAAACAAGAATCAACAATGAACTCAGAACCAAACACACCATAAAATCATGTATCAAATATCAACACCATGTGGCAAAGATTGGATCCAAAATTATGCAAGAAAACCCACCAAGAACACAAAAGCATACAAATCAAAATAAATAAAAATAGCGCACATGCTTTCTATCCCCACCAAAGTGTGAAAATGCCACAAAACAATTGAAAATGCATCAAGAAACATGTGGTAATTTTCAGGATTTTTTGCAAGAAATTTTAGTATGCATAGGGGTTCAAATATCACAAACAGAGGTGTGTATAGCAACAAAAATTCAAGAGAACCTAAAAAGCTTAAGGCCCACGGATCTGATGGATCCGGATCAAGCTAACGCTCCAGGAGCGTTGGATCGACCCAGATCCATCAGGATCTGAATCAAACGGCCAGAAATAGAAGAGAGTGGGTCGGGCTTGGGTCAACCCGACCCAAACACATATATAAAAGGGTTTTACACCCGTTTCTCTTCATTTTTGTGACATTTTCTCTTTCTTCTCTTCTTCTCTCCGGCCGTTCTCTCTTCTTGCGAACCGTAAACCCTAATTCACGAATTCTACCCGGAAATTCAAGATTCATGGCTTATAACCTGTGTTTCTTTGTTCTAATCACGAATCCATCAATTGAATTTGCAAGTTTTGACTGAAACGATGTGTATCATGGATTCTGTTTCACGGATTCGAAAGGTTTTGGTTTCGTTTCTTTTTGGTTCGATTCTTCTCTTAACCGTTTTTGTGCGTTGATTCGGTGGTTTACAACGCTTGTTTACGCGTTGTAAGCTTCAGAATCTTGAAAGTTTTTTCTGGAAATTTTAGGGTTTCTGTGATTTCGAACCAAAGCCTTTGAATCCGTGATGATTTACATTGTTTTGAGATTCATTGTTGTGTTTGAACGTGTAAAGATGAGGTTCTTGTGTTTACTTGAGTTTCAATTGGAGATTCGAGCTAGAACCTTCAAGAACTTGGAACCTTCGATCCTGTTCTGTTGATTCTTGGTTCGAATTCAATAACAAGCCGGTAATTTCTTCTTCCTCTTCTTGTCCGATTCAGAATCCTTGAATTCCTTCACTTTCCTTCTTCTTCTCTTCAACCTTAGGGTTTCTGTGATCGCATTCGAATCCGTGGCTTCTGGCTATGGATTCAGTGCTTGAATTGCAGGAACACTGGCTCAATGATGAGGATTCAGCTGAATCTCTGAGAGTCGCATGAAAATTGCATTGGTTTTGAT
The DNA here is from genome assembly GCA_958299785.1 of Medicago lupulina. Taxonomy (NCBI): domain Eukaryota; kingdom Viridiplantae; phylum Streptophyta; class Magnoliopsida; order Fabales; family Fabaceae; genus Medicago; species Medicago lupulina. The sequence goes on from OY283143.1 coordinate 32,011,180, forward strand.
TCAATTGGCTTCTGAATTCGGTTATGATTTGTTCTTCATGTTCATCAATTTCTGAGTTTGTTCGGGTTTTGATCTAACTGATCAGAGAGAGAAAATTGGGTTGTTGTTTGTGATGTGGCGCGTGAATGTGCTCTAATTCTGACACTGTGCACTATTTATAAGCTGCCGTGTGGCATTTGATCCAATGAGATGGCGACACCTGTATTTGGACCTGTTTGCGTGGCTTCTGGACCAAACTGTAAAAAGGACTAAAATGCAATTTTGGAAAATTTTGAGGACTGACATGCAATAAAATTTTGGACTGAAATGCAATAATAAAAAGAATTTGGACTGCTTTTGAAAAATGAAAGGAATTGGACTGTTTTAGAAATTGGACATATTTGCAATTAAAGTAAAATTTGGACTTACTTGCAAAAGTAAAAAAAATAAAATTGGTAAAAAATGTAAATTTGAAAAAACGTAAAGCGCAACAATTAAAAATGACAAAACGGACTAAAAATGAACAAACTACCAAAATGAGGTATTTCAAAATACCTCTCTGCCCAAAATTTATTTGATCTGAAAAGACCAAAATGCCCCTAGGGACTAAAACGACTCAGACTAACTCAGACTGACTCAGATGCAAAACTAAGATGATTTTTGTACAAAATTTGATTAATGATTCATGCAGACAAATTGAAAAGATTCAGGGACAAATTGTAGGGACTAAAATGGGTTCCTTTGTAGGAAATGACCAAAATACCCTTTTGTATGATTTTATGCAAAAACTGGAATAAAATGTAGGAAAACATGCAATGGTCCTAGAGACCCTTTTTTGAATGGCTTGTAATGCAAGAAAACACTTTGAACGGCTTTGAATGAAATAAACTTGGAGATAATACAGTAAAATGCGCGTCTGTGGCACAGTAAAAGTTGCAAAATAAACACCGTGAATTTGAAATGATTGGAAACAAAAAGAAGTCTGAACAAGTATTTTTAGGTCCAAAATGAGGGTATGACACCAGCATAGAATAAACATCATATAATATCATTTAATAAAGGTAAAACAGCAACAACAACATCATCAACAACAGCAACATCATCAGCAACAACAACAACATCATAATCAACAACAGCAACAACTTCTCAAATGATCATCAATTATATTATGCAATGACGACCCTACAATGCAACGACAACAACAACTCATCTTAACATCACATTGACTCGACAATGCAATATGCATGTGGTACCATCAGGGCATAAGCCCCCATCGCTAAAGGTCAAATAGGACCTGTCAGGCATTGAGCCCCCATCGCTAAAGGTCATAAAAGGACTTGTCAGGCATTAAGCCTCCATCGCTGACTATGCTATAAAACAACACGACTTAATGCAACGGCACAACTCAAATGCAACGACACCATCTTAATACAACAACATCAACTTCATAATTCAATATTAAATCAACCATAAAGGATTTATTTCACAACTCACAGCTACTGGAAGGATAATTCAGTTATCAACAACATTCATGTTTACATCAAAGTCTAAATCAAAATAGAAACAAGTGAAAAAGACATAAGAATCACGTTTCTACATCAAACAACACGAAATCCTACAGATTCTACTACTTTCATTGATTTTTGACCTATTTTCCCAATTTCTTAAAAACTACAACAACGATTAATTTCTATGAATTACAACTTGATATTAATAAGAGTTAGTCCCACCCTTACCTTAGGATTAATTGACAGCAAGGTTCTACAGACTTCTCCTTCTCTGACTCTTCTCTTCTCTTCGTTTCTCCTCTTTCTCTAGGTTTCTCCTCTTTCTCCAAAACAGTTTTGCACCTAATATATTTTCTAACTCTAGCTCTCCTTTTTATATAAACCATAACCTATTTATTTTCTCTTAATTTCAATTCTACCCCAAAGCCTCATTATTCTAAATAATTATATTTCTCCACTAAATATATTCTCCCACTAAATAATAAAATAAAGTCACTCAATAAAATATCAACATATAACATAATTAAATAAATCATATAATTCGACTCTATCTCAAGAAAAATAATTAAATAAACAAATATAGGCTACTAATATATATATATCAACACATAACAAAATATCTCTACAACACATAACAAATATATTTCTATAACAAATATATCTCTACACCATATAACAAATATATTTCTATAACAAATAACATAATATTTCTACACCAAATAACATAATATTTCTACACCAAATAACATATATATTTTCTACACCAAATAACATAGTATTTCTACACCAAATAAAATATATATTTTCTACGCCAAATAACATAATATTTCTACACCAAATAACATATATATTTCTACACCAAATAACACATATATTATAATATAATATTCTACTAAAACACCAACATATGACACAAAATAACACACATCACAATAAATCAAATAAATTATTCAAAAAGACTCTAAACTCAATCAAATAATTAAATAAATAAAATAGGGTGTTACATATTTTGCTTATGTTGTAGACATAGCAATAGTTGCTTGTCTTTTGCTAGCCCATGATATCAGATTCTCTCCCAGGAACTGACAGTTACCACTGGTTAATTTTCTTTCAATCCTGTCACCAGCATAATCAGCATCACAGAATCAAATCAACTTGTAATCTAAGGATTTCCTATAAAGGATTCCAAGATTAGTTGTTCCTTTCAGATACCTGAAGATTCTCTTAACAGCTGTTAAATGAGATTCCGTAAGATCTGACTGGAATCTTGCAAACAAGCATACACTGAATAAAATATATGGCCTAGATGCAGTGAGGTATAACAAAGAACCAATCATACCTCTATACAGCTTCTGATCTACCTTTGATCCAGTATCTTCTTTGCTTAAGGTGCAGGTTGGATGCATTGGAGTGTTCATCACTTTACAATCTTCCAGCTTGAACTTCTTCAGAAGCTCCTTTGTCTACTTTGTTTGATGAACATATACTCCATTTTTACATTGATTGATTTGAATGCCAAGGAAGAACTTTAATTCTCCCATCATGCTTATTTCAAATTCATCCTGCATTAACTTAGAGAATTCCTTGCAAAGAGGTGCATTAGTAGAACCAAATATTATATCATCAACATATATCTGCACAACAAGAATGTCTTTCTCAAGAGTCCTTCCGAAGAGTGTTGTGCCAACTTGACCTCTTTTAAAATCATTTTTAATCAGGAAATTACTTAGTCTATCATACCAAGCTCTGGGAGCTTGTTTCAAGCCATATAGTGATTTCTTAAGTTTATAAACATGGTCAGGATGCTTAAGATCCTCAAAACCAGGAGGTTGCTTGACATACACTTCTTCTTCTATGACACCATTAAGAAATGCACTCTTGACATCCATTTGATATAATATTATGCTATGATTAACTGCATTGCATAGAAGTAACCTGATTGCTTCCAATCTTGCAACTGGAGCAAATGTTTCAGTGTAATCAATGCCTTCTTGTTGACTGTAACCTTGTGCAACAAATCTATCTTTGTTTCTGGTTACTTCACTTTGTTCATTCAGCTTGTTTCTGAATACCCATTTTGTCCCATCTAAAAGTGCTTCATCAATTGTAGTAGGTTCAATCACTGATAACAATCCTATCATAGACTCTTCTTGTTTGAAGTATGATCTTGTTCTTCTAGGACTGTCTTTGTTTCCAATGATTTGATCCTCAGGATGTGAAGACTTGTACTTGAACATATTCTTGGATTGATTTGCTTGCTGAGATCCATCTTGAGCTTCGTCAGAAGCTACTTCATCTTGAGCTTCTGAGGTTGGTTCAGCTTTTGGACTTACATCAGAATCACTAGTCTGATCAAGTTCTGAAGTATCTTCAGTAACCTGTATATCTGCATAAATTTCATCTTGCTCTGGAGTTTTACTTCCAGACTCTTTGTCATCAAATTTAACGTGCATAGATTCTTCAATATAGAGTGTCTCTGAATTATACACTCTAAATGTCTTTGACCTTTCAAAGTAACCTAAAAAGATTCCTCTTTGGGCCTTGTCATCAAATTTCTTTAGGTAGAGCTTGTTATTTAGAATGTAGCAGGTACATCCAAATTGATGAAAGTAAGATATATTGGGTCTCCTTCCTTTAATGAGTTCATATGCAGTTTTCTCCAAGATAGGTCTGATATAGATCCTATTTTGAACATAACATGTTGTATTCACTGCTTCTGCCCAGAAATGTTTAGCCAAATTATTTTGAACAACCCGATTTTTTTGTGGAGTTCTAGGAGAAGATAATTCATGGACAATTCCATGTTTTTCACAAAAAGTTTCAAATGGCTCATTTTCAAATTCTCCACCATGATCACTTCTGATTTTTAAAATCTTCATTTCTTTTTCAGACTGTATTGGAGTGCAAAAGTTACTGAATACATCATATACATTATCTTTACTTCTCAGGAATTTTACCCAAGTCCATCTGCTGTAATCATCAACAATGACTAGTCCATACTTGCATCCATATAAAGATGCAGTGTTAACTGGTCCAAATAAATCAATATGAAGCAGTTCTAAAGGTCTGGAGGTTGAGACAATGTCTTTAGCTTTAAAAGATGTTTTTACAATTTTTCCTCTCTAGCATGCACCACAGAGTGCATCTGAATGATAGTCAATGTAAGGTAGGCCTTTGACAAGTTGTAACTTACTAAGCTTAGAGATTAACCTCCAGTTAGCATGTCCCAACCTTCTGTGCCATACCCACTTCTTATCATTCATTGACAGAAGACAAATTACCTTCTGAACAACCAATTCAGAGAAATTGATTTTATAGACATTCTCTACTCTCTTTCCTTTGAACACTATGGACTTGTTATCTTTGTTGATTACTGTGCAGTTGGTCTTTTCAAACATCACATCATAACCATTGTCACAAAACTCACTGATACTCAAAAGGTTATGTTCAAGACCATCTACCAACCACACATTATTAATAGAGATAGAGGAATTACTAATAGTTCCTGTACCAATGATCTTGCCAGACTGGTTGCCTCCAAACTTCACATTTCCTCCTTCTTTCATTGTGAGGGTGAGGAACATTGACTTCTCTCCTGTCATGTGCCTTGAGCAACCGTGTGCTTGTGATTTTCGAGTATCAATCCATTAATTGGTTTTGAACCTTCAATCTTTGAACTCTCAACTTTTATTCGTGGGAAGGGAAAAAGTGAGTAAAACCCCTTATGAGATCAAGATCCGGGGGTTGGTTTCGAATAGGGAAGGTGTTAGGCACCCTAAACGACTTCGGTACTCCGAAGGAGCCTCTTGCCTAAATTATCTTGTGCTAATTACTTGCTTATTTATTTGTGAAATATTGCCTAAAGTCTAAGTGAAAGAATGGAGGGAGAAGAGGTATGTTTTTTGTTGTTTTTTATTGATTTGGAAAGACATAAGTCTTTTGCCTACATACCCACAAGTGGGATCAAAATCATGTAGTTCACCTCAAAAATTTATTTGGTGAGTTGGATTGATTTTAATGTTTTTAGAAAAGAAAAAAAGGTTTTTTAGAAGGGTTGCGAGACCTCAAGGTATAGAAGAATGAAATGGTGTGAAGTTGGTTGATTTTATTTACAAGAAAGTAAGTCTAAATGTAGATTAAAATTGATTAAAAGTTTGATTAAGAAAATAAAGGAAAAAGATCACTTGGGTTAAAATCCAAGGTTTCTTAAGAAAATATTTTTTGTGTGTTGATTATTTGATTTTTTTTGGAAATTTGATTTTTAGCTAACGGTAAAAAAAAAAAAACTATACGTAAAACATAACGGAAAGCATAGAAATAAAAACCAGGGATATTGGATCCCACAGTAAAATCTCAAATCTAAAATTACTAGTTCTTCAATTTTAAGGCACTCATATTAGTCAAGTTTTTATCCTAGTTTGTCCCTAATTCATTTTTCATCCTCGATTGCGGCTATGTCATAAACGGTAAACACGTGTGTGATGGTGCATGTGTCGGTGCATGTGTTACTACATTATTACATAACTTCCCAAATACATTCTATGGTATCAAGAAAAATATAATGGTAAGAAATAAAATGCGCAAAAATTAAATTACATCAAAGTCCTAAATACACACTAAAAACAAAGACAATTAAAATAAATAACAAGAATTAAAATATGCATGAGATGAAGAATAAAAATGCAAAAATGCAAGTATACTAAAATAATAAAAAAACAGTAATTAAACAATTAACACCAAAACAAAATATTTTTGTAAACTTAAAAAAAAAAGGATGGGGTTGCATGAAGTAAAGCAAGGGTGTGATTAGCAAAAATGTAGAGAAAAGAAAATAAAAAAAATAAAAAAGTTGGGCTCAAATCCAGTTCCGATCTAAACCATCTGATTGATCAGAAGGCTCAGATCTGAATCTAGGGAATCATATCACAGCCACAGGATCAAGATCAGAGGGTTGCCAGAAGAATCAGTTCGGTTCAAGCTTGAATCGGTTCACAGGCGAACCGGACCGGTTGATCTAGCTATATAAACACAGATCCGGTTCTTTTAAAACATTTTCAAATCATTCCCTCTCTCTACAAAAAACAAAACTCTCTCTTCTCTCTCTAGTTTTCTGAAAAAATGAAGAACACGGATGAAGATCTTCATCTTCTCCGGCGAGTAGTTTGAACGCCGGCTCGGCGGTGACCGGCCCAAACGGGCGGCGCCACCGCGACAGAAAGTCAAAACTCCTCCGTTTTCAAAATTTTCTTCAGTTCTAAATATCCAATTTCTTCTTCTTCTCGAATCCGAGGTTAGATTTTCAAAAAAAATCATATAAGCCTAGATCTAAACTTTTATCTTCTAAATTTTTTTGGAACAAAACCTTACAAAACTCTAGATCTAAGCTTGTATGTAGAAAGGAACACGAATTATTACCTCTTGAGTCCAAACGGAGGAAGCGTCGTCGCTAGAGCGAAAAACTTCAAATCTTCAAGTTCTGGTTCGTATTCACTTGGTTCGCGTTCTGTTCGGACTCGCTCCCCTTTGATTCGGCTTAGATGTACTGATATCTCAAACTTGTACCGATATGTTGTTGTTATGGTGATTTATGATGATGGCAGTATGGGTTTTTGTGTGGTTAAGCCTTATTGTTGTTCATTACAATACTGTTTTGTTAGGGGAAATAATGTGATGTTTGTGTTATTGTGACTGTATTATTGGGAAAGAAATTTGGTGAGTTTGTACAACTGGAAAATGTTGCTTGATGTGTTCTTCAAAATTTCTAAAGAAAATGGAGTTTGATCTTTTTTCTTTTGGGTCCGCCGAATTTTGGTGTTTGTGTGGAAAATTGTGCCTCTCAATCATTGGATCTGACAGTGTTATTTATAGTGGACTAAATAGGGTTGAGATGAAAAATATTGGACCAGAATACCCTTGGTTTGGACAACAACCTATGGATTGGACTAAAACTTTTATAAAATATAAACAAAATAATTAATAAAAAAAAACGAAAATTAAAATTAAATATAAACTAAAAATGTAAAATAAAATAAGAAGAAATAAACGAGACAAAATAAATAACAACTAAAAAGGTAAATAAAATTGTCCCCTTCGGAACCAAAAATGAGGTATTTTAAAATACCTCTCTGCCGAAAGTTCGTCTGAAACGATGAAACTTCTCAGTTTTAAATACGAACGAAAAAACTCAAACGTGAATAAAACTAAGAATAAAATGCGACTGCAAAGAAATTTTGAAATGCCAATAAAATTTGAGAAATAAAATACCAATGCGACGAGTGTTAAAATCCGACTAAAATGCAAATAATTTTGAGAATTAAAATACCAACGAGACGAGCGTTTAAATACAATTAAAAATGCGAATAAAAAATTGAGAATTAAAATACCAACGCAATGAGCGTTAAAACACGTTTAAAATGAGAAATAAAATGTGAATAAAAAGAATTAACGGCGAATAAAATGAATTTTAAAATGTGCCTAAAAAAAATAGTTAAACGGAGGACCCTGGTCAAAATTTGGAGTATGACAAACCGCTGTCCACATACCATGATTTTTGCTTTTGCTTTGATCTTAGGCATATCTGCAGTATTGACAATTTCAGATTTAGGTACTCATTGTTTTATGGGTCCTTTGAGGTTAGTGCTGGAAGTTTTACTCTTCACTTCGTGTACCTTGTGCTGTAAGTTTGGTAGTTTCTGATTAATCATTACCTTAGGTTTAACACCTTTTGGTTTTGATTCCCCAGAAGCAGTAACTGTTTTGTTCTTCTGAAACTTAGACTTCAAGAGGTAACGCCCACGTTAGTTTTATTATTTATTTAAATCGAGTTTAGGTGATTATATTATATTTATATAATATATAAGTGTTTTGATATGTTTTGATGTGATTTGTTATGCTTGGATGATTTGGTGATAAGTTATATGTTAAGGATAAGGTTAAGAGACTTATTTTATTGTTAAATAAAATAAGATTTGAAAAGAAAATAAAATATTTAGTTATGGGTTAGTTTTGGATTTTAGAGAGTTATGTGGGAGAAAGAGTAAATAAGATAAGATTTGCTGGTAGTATAAATAAGGAAAATTAGGTTAGAGTCAGTAACGCTTTCAGAACTTTTGGGAAAAGAAAGAAGCCGCACGCGTGAAGAGAAAAAAAGGAAGGGTGTGCTGCGATTTTCTGCTGCAATTCAGGTAAGGGTGAGACTCATGATTAAGTAATATTGATTAGCATAGTTCTGATAGCAATTAACAAAGATTAGGATTGATTTAAGAGAAGGAGAAAACTAGGTCTAAACCTTATAAATTGATGAATTAACGATTGGAATAGGTTTAATTGATGTAGAAAGTGTTCCTAGACCTTAGAATATGTTTAGGATGAATTCTGGAATAAAAAGAAGGCTTAGAACCATGTGAATCGTAGGATTTTTGAAGAAATAGTAGTTCTGGCCGCAGCGAAATTCATCGCTCGCCACGGCGAGCAGTGATCCTCGCCTCGCGAGTGATGAGCTTCATCACTCGCCACGGCGAGTACTTATCCTCGCCTCGCGAGTTGCTTCTGGCAGCTCGCCATAGCGAGCACTTCCCTTCGCCTCGCGAGTTGCTTCTGGCAGCTCGCCACGGCGAGCTAACCCACTCGCCTCGCGAACACTACCAGAATGCAGTGTTTAAGAGTTGTGCGACCTGTTCGTACGTTGGATTAGGAGAGGACTTCCCCCTTAGGGCTACTGAGACCTGTTAGTAATGTTGAGGATGAAGTGTTCAGAGCTGAGTAGTTATGTGTGAATTTTAAGTAAGGAATAAAGTATTATACTTGTGCAATTATGATAAAGTTTATGTTGCCTTGAATTGTAATTGATATAATGATATCATTCTGTTCTTGTGATTTGAATTATGCTGCTGATGTTATTAAACTGAACCGTTATGATATATGTATATATTATATACGCAATGATAAGTTGTTGTTTAGCTCCAATTTCTTGGATGCATGTTGATAAGGTGATTAAGGATAAATGTTACTTGAGTTGAGTCCATGCATAGCATACATTGAGCTTAGTCCTCACCATGATAGGAGCTTTGTCCTCCGCACGTTTATTAGGAGCTTTGTCCTCCGCACGTTTAAAAGTATATTAATACTTATGATGAAGTTTGGTACCACATGCATATAAGGAGTATAAGAGCATTGTCGCATGGTCATATTTATGATGTCATGTTATTGATAAAGAATGAATATATGATTACGTGATAAGTGTTATCTATCTATGCTACTTGCTTAAAGATGATATGAAGTTGATTATGTGATTACGTGCTAATTGTTATGCAAGAATGCTATTAATGTTTGATGTTAATTGTTATTCTGTATTATGTTGATTAATATTATTTTGTTATGAATTCTCACCCCTTCTGCTGGAATTGCCGCCTTGTGGGCAAGTGCAGGTGATCGTGCTTAGTGTTCAGGTGGTTCGTGAGTGGCCTTACCTCACAGTTTGTCTAGGTCACTCTGATACGTAACGGGATGGGGTTGTCTTATGCATGCTTCATTCTTTACGTGTATTTGATGTACCTTGCTAACATTTGAGATATTTTATGGGGCCTGCGTGCCAAACGTCTATGAATTTTTAATAATAATTCCGCTGCAGAGTTTTGAAGTAATTGGTTAAATAAATTATTATTTAAATTGTTTTGGATTATGATTTATGTAATATCCCGTTGTTGTGTTTGCATACTCTGATAATTGTTTCAGAAATTTTTATGTTGGGAAAACGGGGTGTTACAATTGGTATCAGAGCAAGTCGGTCTGTCCGGCCAATTAGAGAGTCTTGTTGAGTTTTAGTAATATTTGTATTACTAAATCTTATGTTGCTGCTACTGTTTGTTGTAGAATATCAGGATGGCTGGAAGGAACGATGCTGCTCTTGCTGCTGCTTTGGAAGCAATGGCTAATGCTGTGGGACAGCAACCTAATGCAAATGCTGGCGTGAATGCTGAGACGAGGATGTTGGAGACTTTCATGAGGAATCATCCTCCAACTTTTAAGGGAAGTTATGACCCCGATGGAGCCCAGACGTGGCTTAAGGAGATAGAGAGGATTTTTAGAGTAATGCAGTGCACTGAAGCCCAGCAAGTGCGATTTGGTACACATCAGCTGTCTGAGGAAGTTGATGATTGGTGGGTCAGTGTGTTACCTAGCCTAGAGCAAGATGGAACTGTGGTGACTTGGGCCGTGTTTAGAAGAGAGTTTCTGAGGAGATACTTTCCGGAAGACGTTCGCGGGAAGAAAGAGATCGAGTTCCTTGAGCTAAAGCAAGGAAGTATGTCAGTGACTGAGTATGCTGCCAAGTTTGTGGAGTTGGCGAAGTTCTATCCGCACTATGCTGCTGAGACCGCGGAGTTTTCTAAATGCATCAAGTTTGAGAACGGTTTGAGGCCCGACATTAAGAGGGCGATTGGGTATCAGCAGATCAGAGTTTTTCCGGATTTGGTGAATAGCTGCCGGATCTATGAAGAGGATACGAAGGCTCACTACAAGGTAGTGAATGATAGGAAAGCCAAGGGCCAGCAGAGTCGCCCTAAACCTTATAGTGCCCCTGCTGATAAAGGGAAACAGAGGATGGTCGTGGATAGGCAGACTGCGAGGAAGGGTACCCCTGCTGAGATCGTGTGTTTCAACTGTGGTGTGAAAGGCCACAAGAGCAATGTTTGTCCTGAGGAGATCAAGAAGTGTGTTCGGTGTGGCAAGAAGGGTCATTTAGTAGCTGATTGCAAGCATAATGATATCGTGTGCTTCAATTGCAACGAAGAGGGTCATATTGGTTCCCAGTGCAAGCAGCCGAAGAGGGCGCCTACTACGGGTCGAGTTTTTGCCCTGACTGGTACTCAGACAGACAGTGATGATCGTTTGATCAGAGGTACTTGCTATATTAATAATACTCCTTTAGTTGCTATTATTGATACTGGTGCTACACATTGCTTTATTGCTTTAGACTGTGTTTCTGCTTTGAGTCTTGCTATGTCTGATATGAATGGAGAGATGGTTGTCGAAACTCCAGCTAAGGGTTCGGTGACTACTTCTCTCGTATGTTTGAGTTGTCCTCTGTCTATGTTTGGTCGCGATTTCGAGATGGATTTAGTTTGTCTACCTTTGAGCAGTATGGACGTGATTCTGGGTATGAATTGGTTAGAGTACAACCACGTTCTTATCAATTGTTTTCGTAAGACGGTGCATTTCTCGTCCGCTGAAGAGGAAAGTGGTGCTGAGTTTTTATCTACTAAGCAGATGAAGCAACTAGAACGTGACGGCATGTTGATGTTTTCGTTGATGGCTTCTTTATCTTTAGAGAATCAAGCGGTGATCGATAAATTGCAAGTGGTATGCGACTTTCCTGAAGTTTTCCCAGATGAAATTCCTGATGTGCCTCCAGAGAGGGAAGTCGAGTTTTCTATTGATCTTGTTCCTGGAACTAAGCCGGTGTCGATGGCACCTTATCGTATGTCTGCTTCCGAATTAGCTGAGTTGAAGAAGCAGTTGGAAGATTTACTTGAGAAGAAATTTGTTAGACCAAGTGTGTCACCTTGGGGAGCGCCAGTGTTGCTAGTAAAGAAGAATGATGGTAGTATGAGGCTATGTATTGATTATCGGCAGTTGAATAAGGTAACTATCAAGAATAGGTATCCACTTCCGAGGATTGATGACTTGATGGATCAGTTAGTGGGTGCACGTGTTTTCAGCAAGATTGACTTGAGGTCGGGTTATCATCAGATTAAAGTAAAGGATGAAGATATGCAGAAGACAGCTTTCAGAACACGTTATGGCCATTATGAGTACAAGGTTATGCCTTTTGGAGTTACTAATGCACCGGGAGTATTTATGGAGTATATGAATCGCATCTTCCATGCATTTTTGGATCAGTTCGTAGTTGTATTTATTGATGACATTCTGATTTACTCCAAGACTGAGGAAGAGCATGCTGAACATCTGAAGATTGTCTTGCAAGTGTTGAAAGAGAAGAAACTTTATGCCAAATTGTCTAAGTGTGAGTTCTGGTTGAAAGAAGTGAGTTTCCTTGGTCATGTCATCTCTAGCGATGGTATTGCAGTAGATCCGTCTAAGATTGAAGCCGTATCGCAATGGGAGACTCCGAAGTCAGTTACCGAGATCAGGAGCTTTTTGGGTTTAGCTGGTTATTATAGAAGGTTTATTGAAGGGTTCTCCAAGTTGGCTCTTCCGTTGACCCAGTTGACTTGTAAAGGTAGAGCTTTTGTTTGGGATGTGCATTGTGAGAACAGTTTCAACGAGCTGAAGAAGCGTTTGACGACTGCTCTAGTCTTGATTTTTCCAAAGCCAGATGAGCCATTTGTTGTGTATTGTGATGCGTCTAAGTTGGGTTTAGGAGGTGTGCTTATGCAAGGAGGTAAAGTGGTAGCTTATGCTTCAAGACAGTTGAGGATTCATGAGAAGAATTACCCGACGCATGATTTGGAATTAGCAGCTGTGGTTTTTGTATTGAAGATGTGGAGACACTACTTATATGGTGCGAGATTCGAAGTGTTTAGTGATCACAAGAGCTTGAAGTATCTTTTCGATCAGAAGGAATTGAATATGAGGCAGAGAAGATGGTTAGAACTTTTGAAGGACTTCGACTTTGGGTTGAATTATCATCCGGGTAAAGCGAATGTGGTAGCAGATGCCTTGAGTAGGAAGACTTTGCATATGTCTGCTATGATGGTTAAGGAGTTCGAATTACTTGAGCAATTTAGAGATTTGAGTTTGGTTTGTGAAAGGACGCCTCAGAGCGTGAAGCTAGGGATGCTAAGGATTGATAGTGACTTCTTGATGAATATAAGAGAGGCGCAGAAAGAAGATGTCAAGTTTGTTGATTTGATGGTTGCTGGTAATCAGACTGAAGATAGTGATTTTCAAGTCGACGATCAGGGAGTGTTGAGATTCCGAGGTAGGATTTGCATTCCTGACAATGAAGAGATTAAGAAGATGATTCTTGAAGAGAGTCACAGAAGTAGCTTGAGTATTCACCCGGGAGCTACGAAGATGTATCATGATTTGAAGAAGTTGTTTTGGTGGTCTGGTTTGAAACGTGATGTGGCACAGTTTGTGTATGCTTGTTTAGTTTGCCAGAAGTCGAAAATCGAGCATCAGAAACCGGTTGGCATGATGGTATCTTTAGATGTGCCAGAGTGGAAATGGGATAGTATATCCATGGACTTTGTGACTAGCTTGCCGAATACTCCAAGAGGGAATGATGCCATTTGGGTTATTGTTGATCGATTGACGAAGTCGGCTCATTTTCTACCGATTAATATTAGTTTTCCTGTTGCCCAGTTGGCAGAGATTTATATCAAGGAGATTGTGAGGTTGCATGGTGTTCCTTTGAGCATTGTATCAGATAGAGATCCAAGATTTACTTATAGATTTTGGAAAAGTTTGCAAGAGGCTTTGGGTTCTAAATTGAGATTGAGTTCGGCGTATCATCCGCAGACTGATGGTCAGTCGGAAAGGACAATTCAGTCGCTAGAGGATTTGTTGAGAGTTTGTGTTCTTGAGCAAGGCGGAACTTGGGATAGTCATCTTCCGTTAATCGAGTTCACATACAATAATAGTTATCATTCTAGTATTGGAATGGCACCTTTTGAGGCTTTGTACGGTCGGAGGTGCAGGACTCCGTTGTGTTGGTTTGAGTCAGGAGAAAGAGTGGTTTTAGGGCCAGAGATTGTTCAGCAAACCACTGAGAAGGTTAAGATGATTCAGGAGAAAATGAAAGCGTCGCAGAGTCGACAAAAGAGTTACCATGATAAGCGAAGGAAAGATCTTGAGTTTCAGGAAGGAGACCACGTGTTTTTGAGAGTCACACCTATGACTGGTGTTGGACGTGCCTTGAAGTCAAAGAAGTTGACTCCGAGATTTATTGGCCCGTATCAGATATCAGAGAGGGTTGGAACGGTGGCGTACCGAGTTGGATTACCACCGCATCTTTCGAATCTACATGATGTTTTCCATGTGTCGCAGCTTCGGAAGTATGTTCCGGATCCATCTCATGTGATCCAGAGCGATGATGTGCAAGTTAGAGACAACCTTACGGTGGAAACTTTACCGGTAAGGATTGATGATCGAAAAGTGAAGACGTTGAGAGGCAAGGATATACCTCACGTTAGAGTCGTTTGGTCGGGAGCGACTGGTGAAAGCTTGACTTGGGAGCTTGAGAGTAAGATGTTGGAGTCTTATCCAGAGTTATTTGCTTGAGGTAATTTTCGAGGACGAAAATCTTTTAAGTGGGGGAGAGTTGTAACGCCCACGTTAGTTTTATTATTTATTTAAATCGAGTTTAGGTGATTATATTATATTTATATAATATATAAGTGTTTTGATATGTTTTGATGTGATTTGTTATGCTTGGATGATTTGGTGATAAGTTATATGTTAAGGATAAGGTTAAGAGACTTATTTTATTGTTAAATAAAATAAGATTTGAAAAGAAAATAAAATATTTAGTTATGGGTTAGTTTTGGATTTTAGAGAGTTATGTGGGAGAAAGAGTAAATAAGATAAGATTTGCTGGCAGTATAAATAAGGAAAATTAGGTTAGAGTCAGTAACGCTTTCAGAACTTTTGGGAAAAGAAAGAAGCCGCACGCGTGAAGAGAAAAAAAGGAAGGGTGTGCTGCGATTTTCTGCTGCAATTCAGGTAAGGGTGAGACTCATGATTAAGTAATATTGATTAGCATAGTTCTGATAGCAATTAACAAAGATTAGGATTGATTTAAGAGAAGGAGAAAACTAGGTCTAAACCTTATAAATTGATGAATTAACGGTTGGAATAGGTTTAATTGATGTAGAAAGTGTTCCTAGACCTTAGAATATGTTTAGGATGAATTCTGGAATAAAAAGAAGGCTTAGAACCATGTGAATCGTAGGATTTTTGAAGAAATAGTAGTTCTGGCCGCAGCGAAATTCATCGCTCGCCACGGCGAGCAGTGATCCTCGCCTCGCGAGTGATGAGCTTCATCACTCGCCACGGCGAGTACTTATCCTCGCCTCGCGAGTATCTTCTGGCAGCTCGCCATAGCGAGCACTTCCCTTCGCCTCGCGAGTTGCTTCTGGCAGCTCGCCACGGCGAGCTAACCCACTCGCCTCGCGAACACTACCAGAATGCAGTGTTTAAGAGTTGTGCGACCTGTTCGTACGTTGGATTAGGAGAGGACTTCCCCCTTAGGGCTACTGAGACCTGTTAGTAATGTTGAGGATGAAGTGTTCAGAGCTGAGTAGTTATGTGTGAATTTTAAGTAAGGAATAAAGTATTATACTTGTGCAATTATGATAAAGTTTATGTTGCCTTGAATTGTAATTGATATAATGATATCATTCTGTTCTTGTGATTTGAATTATGCTGCTGATGTTATTAAACTGAACCGTTATGATATATGTATATATTATATACGCAATGATAAGTTGTTGTTTAGCTCCAATTTCTTGGATGCATGTTGATAAGGTGATTAAGGATAAATGTTACTTGAGTTGAGTCCATGCATAGCATACATTGAGCTTAGTCCTCACCATGATAGGAGCTTTGTCCTCCGCACGTTTATTAGGAGCTTTGTCCTCCGCACGTTTAAAAGTATATTAATACTTATGATGAAGTTTGGTACCACATGCATATAAGGAGTATAAGAGCATTGTCGCATGGTCATATTTATGATGTCATGTTATTGATAAAGAATGAATATATGATTACGTGATAAGTGTTATCTATCTATGCTACTTGCTTAAAGATGATATGAAGTTGATTATGTGATTACGTGCTAATTGTTATGCAAGAATGCTATTAATGTTTGATGTTAATTGTTATTCTGTATTATGTTGATTAATATTATTTTGTTATGAATTCTCACCCCTTCTGCTGGAATTGCCGCCTTGTGGGCAAGTGCAGGTGATCGTGCTTAGTGTTCAGGTGGTTCGTGAGTGGCCTTACCTCACAGTTTGTCTAGGTCGCTCTGATACGTAACGGGATGGGGTTGTCTTATGCATGCTTCATTCTTTACGTGTATTTGATGTACCTTGCTAACATTTGAGATATTTTATGGGGCCTGCGTGCCAAACGTCTATGAATTTTTAATAATAATTCCGCTGCAGAGTTTTGAAGTAATTGGTTAAATAAATTATTATTTAAATTGTTTTGGATTATGATTTATGTAATATCCCGTTGTTGTGTTTGCATACTCTGATAATTGTTTCAGAAATTTTTATGTTGGGAAAACGGGGTGTTACACAAGACACCAGATTCTGGCTTCAACAGACTCTGAGGATTAGGTTCTGATCACTTCAGAATCTAGATCTTTGAGGTCTTAGAGTCAGAATTTGTCATAACCTTAGGCTTAGAGTTCTTTGGCTTTGAAGTAATCTTAGCCTTAGAGCTGGAAGCTTCAGGTTCTGACTGAACCATAATTTCAACTTTAACATCTTCGGGTACAAAGAAGGTTTTCAATCCTTCCATGATACATTCACAACATGCTTTGAGATTGGTTTCATTAGATTTTCCTTCTGAAAATCCAATCCATTTGCCATTGTTCTTGTAAATGTTATAAATCATAGAAGCAACTCTGCTTCTGTAAATACCAGACATAATAAAATCTTAAAGAGCAATTTCATGGTTGCTTAAAGGTTTTCCATTACACTTTTCTTGTAGCTTCTGACATAAGAACTTGAGTTTGTCTTCATAGGTTTTACAAATGAAGTCAAAGCCTCTAAGTCCTTCTTCAGAAGCTTTCAGATCCAATAGAGTTGATTCTTGTTGTTTCATTAAATCAACATATTTTTCTTTTAAATCTTTCAACTCATTGGTTCTCAGTTCAAAATGTGTAAGGAGATCTTTAAGAGACTCAATAAGTTCTTCTCTGGAAATTTTGGAATATACCTCATTTTCTTCTTCTAAGTCTGATTATGGTTCAACTTAAGAAGTTGATGTAGCTACTAACCGAACAACTATCTTTGCACCTTCATCAGCATCATCCTTATCAGAGTCAGATTCACTGTTTAAATCTCAATCAGGTGATTCTTCTTCTTCAGATTCTATAACTTTAAGAGCTTTTGATGACTTCCCTTTAGACGGTAAAGCTATAGATTTACTCTTCTTAGCAGACTCATGTTCATTAAGACTTAACTCATGAACTTTGAGAGAGCTAACAAGATCTTCAACACTTAAAGTGTTTAAATCTTTAGCTTCCTCAATAGCATTAACCTTTGGTCTCCATCTAGCAGGCAGACTTCTTAGTATCTTGCTTACATGATCAGAAGCAACATAGCTTTTCTTCAGTATTTGTAGTCCAAAGACTAGGGTCTGAAATCTTGAGTACATCTCCTCGACACTTTCATCATCCTTCATCTTGAACAACTTATACTGATTAACAAGCATAAGTGCTTTAGCTTCTCTAATTTTCTTGCTACCTTCATAGTTTGCACAAAGAGAAGCAAACATAGCCTTTGCAGTAGATTTATCACTCATCTTCATATACTATGCACGAGGTATAGCAGTAACAAGTGAGCCTCTGATCTTGTGATGTTTCTTGTACATCTTCGTTCGAGCAGGAGTATGTTTCGTTCTGTCTACAGCAGCTCCTTCTTCATCAAGATCCAAGTCACCAACTCCATCTTCTAGAATATCCCATAACTCTTCATCTAAGCCCATGATATAACTGTAGAAGTTGGTTTTCCACCAAGAGAACTCTTCAGGATCTCCATTTAACTTTGGAACTTTTCCTGAGTCAGCTTTCTTATCACTATAATCATAAGGTACAACATTATGATTACCACTAGAACCAGAAACAGATGATTCAGCAGACATGTTTTTCTCAGATCTTGGATCGTTACACTGTTCAGTGTTATCAACAGAACCAAGGCTCTAGATACCAATTGAAGGTGAGAAAAACACAAGAACGAGGGGCTGAATTGTGTTAGCTTTTTCTTCGTTTTCTCTTAAGCTGAAAGACACTGATCAGAAGCAGTTCAAGAACAGCTTCTGAAGTGATGTTCAGAACTACGTTGCAGCGGATAAAAATAGAGAGAGAGAGAGAGAGAGAGAGAGGGAGAAGGAAGAAAGACACAAAACAATTATACAAGATCCTTCCACAAACTGGAAGTAGTCCTGTCCCCCTTTCATTTCCAAGGAGAGTTCACTAAAATGCAATATCTGATTACAAATGCTCACTGCTAAACTTAGCAAGAGACTTCAAATGCTCAAGCACAACAGCAAGAGACTTCATACGCTCCTGAACACAATCAAGAGACTTCTATGCTCAAGCACAAAAGCAAGAGACTTCTTAATCAAACAGAATTACAAAGAAAAATGTTTGACACTGAACACTTGATATACAATCAGAGGTGCTCACAATACAAATCAGATATAGACTCTTTAAGACTCTAGAATTTCTAAGATATGAGCTTTTAAAAGAAATTCTAAGTGAACTTTTGGATTTTGAACAATTTTGACAGAGTTTTGGCGCTTTCAAATTGTTGTTGAGTCTTATCGTTCTTCAAGTCTTCACTCCTTTATATAGAGGTGTGAGATGAACGTTATGATTTGCCAGCACATCCAAAAAGAGTCGTTTGAAGCTTTGATCAATCACCAATGATTCATTGCCTGATATGGTTATTGTCCTATGAAGGATCAATTTCAAATGCATTCCATGTATGTAGGAACATTGTTGTAGGCAGAGCTGTTATCCTTGTCTTCTAGCAGAGACAAACTCTGTGTAGTGGAGGTAGTGGTTGTACACTTCGTACAATTGTACTTTGTCAACGCTCTACAAAAGAACAAGCATCCAATGTCTTTGAATCCTTTTGAATTAACCGTTGCTTCACTTTTCCACTCTTCTGCAATGCTTAGACGACATTGAATCCATTGAACAGCTTTTGAAGCTTTAAGTTTGCATCTCCTGATGAACTGTAGCTTCTGGTGATCTTCAGCTTCTGATGAACTGGCTTCTGATGAACTCCAGCTTCTGATGAACTCGCTTCTGATGACACGTCATCACTTTAGGAGCGCTTTGTCTTCAGGAGCACTTTGACTTTAGGAGCAGTTCTCTTCAGATGCTTTTAAGCTTCCTTTTTGTTGATTACTTTGCTCTCTTTTGTTCTTCCAGAACCTATTAATGATCTCAAAATTTTTGTTTATGGTCCTGTACACTTGAACAAATATTAGCATATTCAATTGACAATTTTTTAATACCTTGTTATTATCAAAACTCTTAAGGGTAATGTTAAACTCATTTTGTTCCAACATTTATTGTATTGTTATTAATTAAAAATGGGAAATGTTAACCAGTGCCCCCGTGGCACTGGTTAAGAGGTCAAATATAGTATCATTTGCATTGAGAGGTGTGTAATCAGTGCATTAAAAGCCGAAAAAGTTTTTTTTTTATTTAAAATTTCCTCTTTTGGTTTCCTTAACCAGTGCATTGAGAGGTCAAATATGTAAAATACGTTTTTTTTATTATAACAAACTATGAGAAAATTATAGATTTGAAGAAATCATTGAGAATTTTAGTAAAGAACCAAACGAAAAACACTTAAGAAAATGAACATATGTTTTTTCCTTTTATTATGTTATTGATTCAAGTAAAAATCATTTTTATTAATTCAAGTTGTTTGGATATTTTTGTTCAAAAGTGTCGAGTGTCTAAGTATATGTTTGGTTGCCCGGTGTGACAGCCAAAACGTGAGTTTACTCCTTCAAAATTAATTTTATTGTGTTTGGTTCTTCTACATTTCTTTGCTGCCAGCATGCATTTCACTTTTCATAATCAATTTTGGATGAAGCTCAAATTCTTAGCTTTTTGAAATCAATTATCTCACCATAGGTTTTGCTTCAATCAATTTCTCTCTTTTACCCTGAATTTAATTGTCTTTCACATAGCTCATAACTTTTATTTTCACACTCATGTTAAAATCCATTTTGTTCTTTCACATGTCCAAAAGCAATTCTAATGCAAAATATCCAAACACCAGTTTTCATAAAAATCACTTTTGTTTTGAAGTATTCAAACATAAATCACTTTATATTCAACACACTTTTAACTAAAATCAATTTTACAAAATCAATTCTATCAAAATCAATTTTCACCACCGCACAACCAAACACACACCAAATATTTGTATTAGAATTGATTCAACCTCAACGTAAAAGTTACAACTAGATATTTGCTTCGGCTTAAAAATGATTCTAAAACTAAAATTACTTCTCATTATGAAAATCAAAAATCATAAAAAAAAAAAAAAAAAAAATTGCAAACTCCAATTGGAGAGTTCCCCCTTAAAACCAAACAAGTAGCCAATTTGGTGACATTGACACAAATGATCAGACAGTCTGCTCACACATCTTAAAACTACTTGAATGCAAGTCTGGAATATTAAAGTTGGTAGGTTATTGTTGGGTTTGATTGTCAAGTTTTTTGAATAAAGAAGGAGGTTAAAAAATATTAGTTATTGGAGAAGTCCCACATCACTTAGTTTGGTGAAGCAAGGGGAAGACCAAGGATATATATTGAACATAGGTTCTTTGTTTTTAGATGCACCAGTCAGTAACACTTTAAGCTTATATCTGACTTAGTTTAAATATTTGCTTTGTGAGAGTGTGGTTTTATTAGGGCATTGGGGGTGAAAGTGAGAGAAGTCTATGTGTTGTAAAAAATTCACATAGTAATAATTCTCTGGTTGTCGATTTAGACAACAGTCATGGTTTTTCTCTGGTTTTGGAGTTTCCACGTTATATTTTTGTGTTGTAATTGTGCTTATTTTTCTTCTTCAGCTATGTTATTTCCTAACAGTGGTATCAGAGTTTCGGTTCGGTGAGATATCACAATTCTTAGTATGCTCTGTGGTTGCAGCATTGTCTGATCTTTCACATCAGGAAAAAGAAGTGTGATATTGTGAAGGTGTTGAAGAAGGGTAGTACTGAAGTTTGACGGAGAGAAGTTTGACGGAAGAATCAACTTTGGCTTGTGGAAAGTACAAGTCAAGGATGTGCTGATACAATCAGAATTACACAAGAAGATCTAGTGTGCAATGTATGGGCATTTAAAGAGAAATTGTCCAGGTGGAGCAGTGATAGACTTTTAGCAAGTGTACTAAAAATGCATCGAAGTAATAAAATAAGTTCGTATCCACAAGGACTGTGTTAATCTCAATTTGGCAATAAAGTTAATATTTAGGATGTATAAATTATTTTGTAAAAATATATTTGATATGATTGCATAAAATTAAATAACAGAAAATAAAGATTCGGTTAGAAAATATGGAGAGATGAGATCAGGTCTTTCGAATCCTCTAATGTTCCCCTAATTGGTATACTGCACTCTATTCTTATGAATGATTTTCTAGTCCCACGATAGTTAACAAATTAGTCCTAATCAATCCCTTGAGTTAGGACACTCTTCTTAAACTACAACCCCAAATTCCTTAGGTGGTCTAATAATCTTCGAAGGATTAAGCACGTTAACCTAATATTACTAACAAACGATTATCCATTCCTAGACTAACCATGTTTATTAGAACAATTCAATGAGGTCTAAGTTGAAAGCTAGGGTCAGTAGTCATTCATTCTCACTAAATCATGTTTATATTTGATCAGGATATAAAAAGCATTAAGAACAATTGAATTGAATAAAAACTAGATTGTCATTCACAAATAATAGAGTTTCATCACAGCAACATGAATCAATTAGGGTTACAAAGAATCATCTCAGACCTAATCTCTAAGAAAATTAGCTAGACATGATTAAAGAAATAAACAACATAGTAAAGAAAATAAACCAATAGAGTTCCGTCATTGCCGGCTTTGCTCCTCAACTTCTCTCAATCGCTATTGTTCTTTTCCATCTCCATGTGCAAGCCTTTTTCTTTTCTCCCTGTAGCGTGAATGTGCGGCTGCGTTTCTTTTCCCAACTTCGCTATCTCCAAAAACGTGAATCAGCCTTCTTCCATTTATAATTGCTGATCCTTCCTTTTTCCTCTCGGTCAACAACGTTCTTTTTTTGGTCAAAGCCCGATTTTCATTCAATCATCCATATAAGATATTTCTACTCATACCTCCATTATTTATTAAATTGTTCAGTACTAGATGTTTCTCTTTAACCTTAAAAATATGTCACCCTATTAGACCAATAATAATAAAATATACTACTTGACTCAATAAAATAAAAAATGATAACTTATTTAAAATGACTCTAAATTAAATACTTAACTAATAATAATAGACTAAAAACTTAACTAAAAAGACTCTAAAAACAGTGAATGACTGACTGTCATCACAACCCCAAACTTGAACTGTTACTTGTCCTCAAGGAACAAACTTGTTAAATTGACAATTGACAGTAAAATAACAATTACCTGATCAAGTGATAGTACCCAAAGTTCATCTCCCTACTAGCTAAAGATGAGATAGTTTGACTTGCCAGCATCCACCAATTCACAACTCCACACAAATATATGAATAGGGTTCACACACAGTCGACATACAATCTACATATTACCATAAGCTTGAAAAGTTTCTAAACGTCAATCAAAATCAATGCTATTACACACTTTGAGATCTTTAGGGGTTATAACAGGGCTTTAGGTGAAGGTGGGACAATATTTGGATAAGTAGGCTACACAAAATTTGAGTTAGGCACTCTTACGGAAATTAAAGCATGGATTCAGTCCCTTCATTCACCCTTTGAAACAAACAATTGTAAAGGTACTAGAGAATACTTGTAACTTGTTGGGACAATCTAGTTTAAAGTTACTCAGATTTTTCATTGTTTGTCCCTTTTTCATTCTATTTCTTTTTTTTTCTTTTGATACACCATTTTTGTGTGTATTTTTTTTATCATAATGTTCTTTGTTCTCTAGTACCCCACCCCAAACTTATTTGGTTGCAAATTCCAATAGCAACCCCAGACTTATTGTTTAGTAACACTCTACAAAGCCTAACTCAAAAATAAATCTTTGGGTCACATCCTAAAAGTCTCTAGGCTTGTAATGAGTTTGTCACCGAACAAAAGTATCTAAACCTACTGGCTCAATTTGGCTTGCAAAAAGGATAATTTCAAATAAAATCAGGGTAGGCTTCAAAGGCTCACAGGACCAAGCACACTTTTGCCTCCGTGTATATATGACAAAGATCAATCAACAATAAAGAAACAATGCAAGTTCTAGAAATGTAGTTGCATGGAACACTCTATATAAGTAAATTGAAAAATAAAATTTGGCTATAAACCTTACAGTGTTAGATTTCTGGGAGTTGTGACTAACTATCAAACATGTCGTACACTTCGCCTTTGAAATACAAGTCACTCTTCCTTATGAACTTTTGGAATACCACTTGAACAAGCATTTGTTACTAAACTGGAAAAAGTCAAGAAACAAGAAAATTCATTAATAATAAACAAGCAATCAATTAAAGTTAATGAAAAGTGAATCAAAACTGACACGACTGACATCTAACAAAGACAAGTTATTGAAAAAATAAGAAATGATGTGGACTCTGATTTTATTTTTTTTTCTCTGTTTTTTTTTGTCCATCTTTTCACTTTTTTTTCTTCATTTTCATTTTTTTTTTGTTTTTTTTTCACTAAATAAAAATACCTGCAAAAATAAATAAACATTAAAAAAAAAGGATGGGTTGCCTCCCATCAAGCGCTTTCTTTTACGTCATTAAGCTTGACGCCTTAACCACTGTTAGGGTGGAAAATATGTCAGAAAGAACACATCATCCTTCTTCTTCCTCTTATTTGGTAGGAATTTCATGAATTTGTAACAAAGAAGTAGATGTTCCCATGCTCCTACCAATAGACTTCTGGAAATTGTGGCATCCCACCATATAGAAGAATGAGTCTTTTCTTGCAAATGAATGTTTTCTTTCATTCCCATTGATTGAGTCTCCATTTTAAGGTACAAATCGACGCGTCTCACCCGTGGCTTTTCTTCTATGTTGCTACTTTTATTTTTCAAATGTTCAGCTTGCACCAAGAGGGCATGTCGCTTCATCTCAATCTCAACCGATTTCTTTTCACACTCATCTGCTTTCTCAACAAGATTACCACACTGAACATCAAACTTCTCAAATGAAACTTGATTTGACATCAAGAAATCATCTAAAATATTTTGAAGTTGAGAGTGATAATCTATGTTGACCACTTCCTTCTTCCCTTCACAATCACTACCTAGTTGATTTACCTCATAAAAATCACATCTCGCATTTAATCTTGAGATTTTACTATCCACAAATTTTATCTTCAAAGATAGCATATATTTTTCATACTGCAACGTAGCAATCTCTTTTGTGAAATAGAGGCGAAAACTATCTGTCATAGCTGCAAAACTTGGATAAACCTTTCAGTAGCAAAACACAAAGAAATAGAAGTGAAGAACATAAATAACAACAACAAAAAAATCAATATATATACAAAAATATAAATGACAAAAATCCTAAATAAAAACGAAACTACCAAATTGAAATGATTTAACAGTCTCCGGCAACGGCGCCAAAAACTTGATAGACTTTTAGCAAGTGTACTAAAAATGTATCGAAGTAATAAAATAAGTTCGTATCCACGAGGACTGTGTAAATCTCAATTTGGCAATAAAGTTAATATTTAGGATGTATAAATTATTTTGTAAAAATATATTTGATATGATTGCATAATTAAATAACAGAAAATAAAGATTCGGTTAGAAAATATGGAGAGATGAGATCAGGTCTTTCGAATCCTCTAATGTTCCCCTAATTGGTATACTGCACTCTATTCTTATGAATGATTTTCTAGTCCCACGATAGTTAACAAATTAGTCCTAATCAATCCCTTGAGTTAGGACCCTCTTCTTAAACTACAACCCCTAATTCCTTAGGTGGTCTAATAATCTTCGAAGGATTAAGCACGTTAACCTAATATCACTAACAAACGATTATCCATTCCTAGACTAACCATGTTTATTAGAACAATTCAATGAGTTCTAAGTTGAAAGCTAGGGTCAGTAGTCATTCATTCTCACTAAATCATGTTTATATTTGATCAGGATATAAAAAGCATTAAGAACAATTGAATTGAATAAAAACTTGTCATTCACAAATAATAGAGTTTCATCACATCAACATGGATCAATTAGGTTACAATGAATCATCTCAGACCTAATCTCTAAGAAAATTAGCTAGACATGATTAAAGAAATAAACAACATAGTAAAGAAAATAAACCAATAGAGTTCTGTCGTTGCCGGCTTTGCTCCTCAACTTCTCTCAATCGCTATTGTTCTTTTCCATCTCCATGTGCAAGCCTTTTTCTTTTCTCCCTGTAGCGTGAATGTGCGGCTGCGTTTCTTTTCCAAACTTCGCTATCTCCAAAAACGTGAATCAGCCTTCTTCCATTTATAATTGCTGATCCTTCCTTTTTCCTCTCGGTCAACAACGTTCTTTTTTTGGTCAAAGCCCAATTTTCATTCAATCATGCATATAAGATATTTCTACTCATACCTCCATTATTTATTAAATTGTTCAGTACTAGATGTTTCTCTTTAACCTTAAAAATATGTCACCCTATTGGACCAATAATAATAAAATATACTACTTGACTCAATAAAATAAAAAATGATAACTTATTTAAAATGACTCTAAATTAAATACTTAACTAATAATAATAGACTAAAAACTTAACTAAAAAGACTCTAAAAACAGTGAATGACTGACTGTCATCAAGCAGTATCCGAAAAAGACTCTGAGGCAAGTGCTAGCAATGTCTCCCTTGTTTTAGGAGATGATGGTGATTTTATCTAGAAAATAAAGTGTGTCCTTATGGTATTTCCGCTATACCATGCAAAAGGACAATTTATTGCTAGCGGATTCAGAACAACACACGGGCATTGGTTGGCATTGATGCAAGGTGTGTGGTGAGATATGTTGATGGCTGACGAACTTCCTGAAAGCCAACATGGGAGTTGCACCATAATCTTTCAGCAAGGTTTCGACGTGAAAAAAATACTTGGAATGGTTCAGTTTCAAGTGAAGTATACTCTTTATGGTAGAGTATGATTGTCGTTATAGACAATGGAAGCGGAAGATGAAAATCTTACAATCAAGGTGGAGATTATTGGGTTTGATTGTCAAGTTTCTTGAATAAAGAAGGAGGTTAAAAAATATTAGTTATTGGAGAAGTCATACATCGTTTAGTTTGGTGAAGCAAGGGGGAGACCAAGGCTATATATTGAACATAGGTTCCTTGTTGTTAGATGCACCGGTCAATTATACTTTAAGCTTATATCTGACTTAGTTTAAATATTTGTTTTGTGAAACTGTGGTTGTACTGGAGCATTGGGTTTAGAGTGAGAGAAGTCTATGTGTTGTAAAACAATTCACATAGTAATAACTCTTGTCTAATTCTTATGTTGTGATTGTGCTTATTTCTCTTCTTCAGCTCTGATATTTCCTAACGATTATACGTAAATTTCATAAATATAAAACATCCTTTCGATTCTCACAACAACAAAAAAAAACACACACACGTTTTTGACAGATGTTAATGATCTTTTTTTGCTTATAAATGAATTGTATAAAAATTATCATCAATGAATATTATGTATCAACGTTATTAAATTTTGAAGAAAAGAAGCAAATGAATATGATAAACTTTTATTGTTAAATTATAATTATTAAAAAAATAACAAAATCATTTAAAAAAAATATCATTCATAAATATTTGTATATACCCCTGAAAACCTAAAAATCCATATATTAACCCACTTAACGGATATCGCATGAATACCGCACAAACATAAATAGAATTTTGCTCTTCACCCTGCACTTTTCACTCGGGCCCTGCAGCCATTCTGAAAATGCCCTTGCGCAAGTTAACTAATGCAAGTGTAAATGTACGCGCTAGTTAACGCACGCTGCGCTACTTAACTGCCGCAAGTGTAAACATTGAGTGTGTTAACTACCGCATAGTGTTAACACTGGCGCAAGTTAAGTCAAGCACTATTGAACGCTGCATCAATGCAATATGTGTCATCAAAGACCCGTAACCTCAAGATGCCCGTAATTGAACCTACTTACACCAGTTTTACAATATTATTGGATAATACGACACAATCGATCAAAATTACACTAAAGCATCGTTTTTTTCACAATCACATAACGATCGAAATGGTGCAAATTACACGAATTGGCCGGTAACACTTAATGACACGTAAACGATCCAAATTACACAAATTTGTCCACAAATTTATAAAATTACATAATCTCACATAAACGGTCAAACATTACACTATTACACATAAATAATGATTACACTTCAACGGATCGGACAAAAAGATACAAAGTATTATTCTCAACCATTACGCTAAACATGAAATCAACGTGCTATCTTCTTTGAGAAGTTGTGGATGATACACGGTCTTCCAGAAGTCCTCTTCCTTTGTAACACCCCGTTTTCCCAGCATAAAAATTTCGTAAATTAATAATCAGAGTTTCACAACTTAAACGGAATGCTACATTTCTTAAAAATCACAATGGAATAAATAATAATTTATCCTTCAAAATATTTCAATCAAATCTTAAATCACTTCACAGCGGAATCTATTTCAAAAATCTTAAAAACAACTTTGGCACGAAGGCCTCTATGTAAAATCTCATCAAATTCTTTAATATCATGTTCATAAAATCTCATAGTTAAATACGTAAAGAATAGAAAATATAAGCAAAGTTCCCCATCCCGTTACGTATCAGAGCACCTAGACACGTGAGGAGTCCACTCACATCAACAGCTAGTCCTGGAAATCTGCACTTGCCCACAAGGCGGCAATTCCAACAGAAGGGGTGAGATTTCACAAACATTAAACTTAAGCATATAATTCATCAATTTACAACTAACAACTTAAAACATCAATTAATCACATAATCTTCAACAAGTACAATCATAAAGCAACTCATCATAGTTTATCATATTCATCAACATATATAATCTCAAACAACTCATCATAACCATGTATAGAAACGTCTTAGCATCATCAAATTCATCAGATAGAAACCATCATCAAAATTCATCATATAGAAAAACTTCATCAAAGAACATCATCACAAAACATCTTAAACTTCATCAAAGAACATCATCACAAAACATCTTAAACAACTCGACTTGACAATGCAACTCGACTATGCAACTCGACTATGCAACTCTAACATCTTAAACATCTTAGACATCTTATATGCATGTGGTACCAATCCAGGGCATAAGCCCCCATCGCTAAAGGTCAAATAGGACCTGTCAGGCATCAAGCCCCCATCGCTAAAGGTCAAATAGGACCTGTCAGGCATCAAACCCCCATCGCTAAGGTCGTAAAAGGATCTGTTAGGCATCAAGCCCCCATCGCTGACTATGCTATGCAACAACACGACTCAATGCAACGACACGACTCAATGCAACGACACGACTCAAATACAACGACATCATCTCAATACCACAACAACAACTTCATAATTCAATATTAAATCAACCATAAAAGATTCATTAATCATAAACAACTTCATCATATAACTCATGCACAATCAATTAAAGAAAGAATTGCATATCAAATTACAAGTACTGAAATGATAATTCAATTACCAGCAAATCACATATTCATATCAAAACTCAAATCATAATCAAAACAATTCAAAACAGCACAAGTAAACAACTTAGAAAATCTGGAACAGCCTAATCTCATGGTTCTAACCTTAAAACTAATTCCGATTATCATCTTATGAATTATCTAAGGTATGTGCATCAATTTTGCATCACTTAAACCGTTAAACATCATTAAACCATTAAATTCTCTCATAACCCTAATTCTCAAAAACTCTCAAAACTAATCCCTAACATGTTAGATGTAATTTCAGAGATCATACACTTAACTTTAATGAGAGTTAGTCTCACCCTTACCTTAATTCAGATGAACAAAGCTTACGGAAGAAAACAAAAGTGATGAAAACACCCAAATATACTGCTGCAGTGCGCGACAGTTTTCTCTTAACTCCGACCTTGTTTCGACGATCCGAACGGTGAAAAGGTAGACCCAGGTGTTGTGAACCTTGTGTCCAAAATTCGTCACGATCCAACGGTTAACGAGTGAGAAATCGCTGTTTTACTGTGGCAGATTTCAGAAAAACGGGAATTGCTTTCTCTCTTCTCTTTGGTGGCTACTTTTCTCACAAAAAACTGTTTTTATCTTAAAACTATTCTAACATAGCTTCTCCTATTTATATATCTCTTCTCCTCTATCTTATTCATTTCTAAATTAAATATATCTCTCCCCCACTTAATAATAATAATACACCAAATAATAAATATATTTCTATACTAGATAACATATATATATCCACACAAAATAACAAATATATTTTCAAACCAAATAACAAATATATTTCTATAACAAATATATCTCTACATAACAAACATATTTCTATAACAAATATATCTCTACATAACAAACATATTTCTATAACAAATAACACAATATTTCTACACCAAATAACATATATATTTTTACACCAAATAACACATATATTTTTACACAAAATAACACATATATTTCTACACCAAATAACACATATATTTTTACACCAAATAACATATATATTATAATATAATATGCTACTAAAACACCAACACATAACACAAAAATAACACACATCACCATAAATCAAATAAATTATTTAAAAAGACTCTAAACTCAATCAAATAATTAAATAAATAAAATAGTTCAAAACGGGCGTTACAACTCTACCCCCCTTAAGAGAATTTCGTCCTCGAAATTCAAAGCACAAAAGAAAATGAATTCAATTATTGGTTAAATATCTTAAACTATATATAGCAAATAGAAACTTCAAATAATGCACAAAACCACATTAAAGTTAGTCAGTTAAACATTATCACATAATAAAACATAACTATTAATTAGAAAAATAAAACAACGGTATTCAACTGTCACACGACACAAACGACTCAACTACTTGGCCGGACGGACCGACCTTCTCTGATACCAATTGTAACACCCCGTTTTCCCAGCATAAAAATTTCTCAAAATAATAATCAGAGTTTCACAACTTAAACGGAATGCTACATTTCTTAAAAATCACAATGGAATAAATAATAATTTATCCTTCAAAATATTTCAATCAAATCTTAAATCACTTCGCAGCGGAATCTATTTCAAAAATCTTAAAAACAACTTTGGCACGAAGGCCTCTATGTAAAATCTCATCAAATTCTTTAATATCATGTTCATAAAATCTCATAGTTAAATACGTAAAGAATAGAAAATATAAGCAAAGTTCCCCATCCCGTTACGTATCAGAGCACCTAGACACGTGAGGAGTCCACTCACATCAACAGCTAGTCCTGGAAATCTGCACTTGCCCACAAGGCGGCAATTCCAACAGAAGGGGTGAGATTTCACAAACATTAAACTTAAGCATATAATTCATCAATTTACAACTAACAACTTAAAACATCAATTAATCACATAATCTTCAACAAGTACAATCATAAAGCAACTCATCATAGTTTATCATATTCATCAACATATATAATCTCAAACAACTCATCATAACCATGTATAGAAACGTCTTAGCATCATCAAATTCATCATATAGAAACCATCATCAAAATTCATCATATAGAAAAACTTCATCAAAGAACATCATCACAAAACATCTTAAACTTCATCAAAGAACATCAT
This sequence comes from Medicago lupulina, assembly GCA_958299785.1. Lineage (NCBI taxonomy): Eukaryota > Viridiplantae > Streptophyta > Magnoliopsida > Fabales > Fabaceae > Medicago > Medicago lupulina. Next base: position 32,042,407 of record OY283143.1, read on the forward strand.
CACAAAACATCTTAAACTTCATCAAAGAACATCATCACAAAACATCTTAAACAACTCGACTTGACAATGCAACTCGACTATGCAACTCGACTATGCAACTCTAACATCTTAAACATCTTAGACATCTTATATGCATGTGGTACCAATCCAGGGCATAAGCCCCCATCGCTAAAGGTCAAATAGGACCTGTCAGGCATCAAGCCCCCATCGCTAAAGGTCAAATAGGACCTGTCAGGCATCAAACCCCCATCGCTAAGGTCGTAAAAGGATCTGTTAGGCATCAAGCCCCCATCGCTGACTATGCTATGCAACAACACGACTCAATGCAACGACACGACTCAATGCAACGACACGACTCAAATACAACGACATCATCTCAATACCACAACAACAACTTCATAATTCAATATTAAATCAACCATAAAAGATTCATTAATCATAAACAACTTCATCATATAACTCATGCACAATCAATTAAAGAAAGAATTGCATATCAAATTACAAGTACTGAAATGATAATTCAATTACCAGCAAATCACATATTCATATCAAAACTCAAATCATAATCAAAACAATTCAAAACAGCACAAGTAAACAACTTAGAAAATCTGGAACAGCCTAATCTCATGGTTCTAACCTTAAAACTAATTCCGATTATCATCTTATGAATTATCTAAGGTATGTGCATCAATTTTGCATCACTTAAACCGTTAAACATCATTAAACCATTAAATTCTCTCATAACCCTAATTCTCAAAAACTCTCAAAACTAATCCCTAACATGTTAGATGTAATTTCAGAGATCATACACTTAATTTTAATGAGATTTAGTCTCACCCTTACCTTAATTCAGATGAACAAAGCTTACGGAAGAAAACAAAAGTGATGAAAACACCCAAATATACTGCTGCAGTGCGCGACAGTTTTCTCTTAACTCCGACCTTGTTTCGACGATCCGAACGGTGAAAAGGTAGACCCAGGTGTTGTGAACCTTGTGTCCAAAATTCGTCACGATCCAACGGTTAACGAGTGAGAAATCGCTGTTTTACTGTGGCAGATTTCAGAAAAACGGGAATTGCTTTCTCTCTTCTCTTTGGTGGCTACTTTTCTCACAAAAAACTGTTTTTATCTTAAAACTATTCTAACATAGCTTCTCCTATTTATATATCTCTTCTCCTCTATCTTATTCATTTCTAAATTAAATATATCTCTCCCCCACTTAATAATAATAATACACCAAATAATAAATATATTTCTATACTAGATAACATATATATATCCACACAAAATAACAAATATATTTTCAAACCAAATAACAAATATATTTCTATAACAAATATATCTCTACATAACAAACATATTTCTATAACAAATAACACAATATTTCTACACCAAATAACATATATATTTTTACACCAAATAACACATATATTTTTACACAAAATAACACATATATTTCTACACCAAATAACATATATATTATAATATAATATGCTACTAAAACACCAACACATAACACAAAAATAACACACATCACCATAAATCAAATAAATTATTTAAAAAGACTCTAAACTCAATCAAATAATTAAATAAATAAAATAGTTCAAAACGGGCATTACATCCTTATCCTCCCCCAAGTCCAGGCCTGGCACATTTACTATCACATCACGTGTTATATGATTTGAACCAATATAGATAAAGAAGTCGTCAAGCTTTGCCTTCAACTCATCCAACTTGTCGGTGGGGTTTACAGTGAACCAAGCCCTCTTTTTCACATCTACATAACGGACTTCAAGTTTAACCGGAGTTTGTGCATCTTCAGACATGTTTCACCTCACAAACTTCACAAAAAAATAAGTAATGCGAGCAATAATTGGTGTGACATAACCGGCCACCAAAAAAATATTTCATTTCATTTAATATATATAATATTAGTTACATATTGGCCACAAATATCCAAATTACATAACCGGCCACCAAAAACTACGTCGGGGTGTAATACCACCAAAAAATAGGACGAACATCGACCGACCTATAACTGTCCTAACCTATAATAACCTATCTAAGAGGTCTAATGACATTCTTAAATTGTCGTCTTCTTCCATGTCTTCTGTAACGCCCACTTTAGATTATTTTAATTATTTGAATTACTTGAGGAGTCTAGATATATTTTTATATATTTTAGGAGATGTGGAGAATAAGATTTATATGATTTTTATGTGATGTTTGGTGATTATGTGTGACGTGGTGACTTATTTTATTGTTTAATAAAATAAGATTTGAAAATAAAATAAATATAGAGATGTGGGGTAGTTTTGAGATTTTAGAGAGTTATGTGGGAGAAAGAGTAAATAAGATAAGATTTGTTGGGAGTATATAAAGGGAAATTAGGTCAGAAGTCAGTACGCGTTATCAGAATTTGGAAAAAAGGGAGAAACGGCTAAGAGAAGAGGAGAAACCTAGGAGCTGCGATTTCTGCAATCTTAAGGTAAGGGTGAGCCTAGCATTACAATTCTATTAAGTGTAACGCCCCATTTCTATTTAATTATTTTTAGTTGATGTTTGAGTGTTTTTATTTGATATATATATCATTTATAGGATTATATGACCTTTTGGTGTGGTGTGTGTATTTAAATAATTATTTGTGTTTTATTTAAATGAATGTTATTTGTTTTATTTAATAAAATAGGAGGAGAAATAATATTTATTTGGTTTAAGGAATTTATTTAGAATTAAGGAGGACTTAATTAAAATTATGGAAATTAATAGGAGTTAAAGGAAATTTAGTGAGGAGTTAAGAGAAAAGAGGGGTTATGTTTTGTTGGGATAGAAAAATAGAAAGTCAGTAAAAACAATTGTACGTATCAGAGAAACCAGAGTTTTGGGAGAAAGGGAGAAGAGCCAAGTGAAGAACCAGAGTTAGATTGCTATAGCTATTTTCGTTCATCTAATCAGGTAAGGGTGAGATTATCTTTCAATAGTAATAGATTGTACATCTTTGATTTTGAATTTAACATGGAATTTGTGGAAAATTGTGAAATTGGGATTTAGGGTTGGAGTATGATTATGAGAGATTAAAGGGGTAGATTGTATTGTATTGATGTTAGAATGCAATCAGGTTATAGGCAGAACTTTATTACATTTCTGTGGATTGTTTTGGGGTTGGAAATTGAGAAAAATGGGATTTTTGGGAGAAAACTGCATTCTGCCCGTGCTGACATTCATCGCTCGCCGTGGCGAGCAGCATGACTCGTCATGGCGAGTGAGCAATGTTCTTAGCTCGCCTCGCGAGCAAAACCACTCGCTACGGCGAGTAGGGCCTTAGAAAAATCTGATTTTTGAAATGTTGTTATAAGGCGTGAGATGGATAGTTGTGTGTACCTTAATATTTTTAGAGATGACTGGGACAATTTTCAGATTAAAAAGATGATTAGGTAGCTTAAAAATGAAGTTTTGGTGAGAAAAATGTCAAAAGGCCGAGAGCTCCCAGTTCTACTCGCTCCCAGCTCGCCCCTAGCTCGCCTAAGGCGAGTAGCCCATTCTTTGAGCTCGCCATGGCGAGCAGATGTACTCGCCGAGGCGAGTAGCCCTGTATCTGAAGTGAGTTTCTATGTTTGATTACTTGGTTGGTTAAATTTGGTTGACGATAATAACATGGTTGTTGGTGTATTTGTATATGTCTATTATATGCTATTGAACTTAGTTTCAAAGGTTGGAGTATCATTGATTGAGTTGTTGAAAATGTAAGTCATACCTCGTATATGCATTTGTTGAGTTGTTGTTGTTGTCGTCCAAGTTGGGGAGTAAGTCTTAAATGATTTAGGCACAGTTGTTGTTGTCTGGTTGTATGCTGATATACACCATTTAGTTGTTGTTGGGTTGTATGCTGATATACACCACGAGTCATTCATACTCATATGCATTTGTTGGGGGCTTATGCCCTGGAATGTTTATCATTCAACTGTTGAGGGCTTATGCCCTGGAATGCTAGTCATTCACCCGTTGAGGGCTTATGCCCTGGGATGCTTTAACCATCCAACTGTTGAGGGCTCATGCCCTGGAATGCTTGTCATTCAACGCGCGTAAAATGGTACCACATGCATATTGCATTTGTTGTTGTCGTCGGTGCATTGTCGGAGTCGTTGTTAGTGAGTCGTTGTCGTTGTTGTTAGTTGAGTTGAAGGTGATATTGATGTTGTTGATTTATTGTAAGTGATGTATATTGAATTACTTTGTTGATGTTAGGGTGTTAGATTCATTGATGAGTTATACTTCTATTATTTATTGTTTTGAGAATCTCACCCCTTCTGTTGGAATTGCCGCCTTGTGGGCAAGTGCAGGTAATGAAGACTAGTAGGATGTCGGCTCAAGTGTCCTAGGGCTCTGATACGTAACGGGATGGGAAACGTTGTCTTGTTCTTTCATTCCTTTATGTATCGACTTTTAAAATAATGTTGTTGAACCTTAATTATGTTGGATATCATTTTATTGTTGAGGCCTTTGTGCCAAGATTTTGTTGAAGAAGATTAATTATGTTGAAAAGAATTTTCCGCTGCAATTATTTATGAGATCAAAGTTGTTGAAGTTAAATAGTTTTATTTTCTATTTAATAAATTTTGAAAAGCAGTGTGACATGCCCGTTTGTTGATTTCTCTGATCAAATATATTATTATTACGTTGTTTTGGGAAACGGGGTGTTACATTAAGCCTATAATCCATGTATTATAATTAACAAATGTAGGATTGATTTGTGAGGAATTGGAATTAGGTTAAAAGTGAAGAATTGGTGAATTGTTGATGTAAAAGTGTAGTTTTGATGTAGAAATTGCGTACAGAACCTAGAATAATCATAGGGTTAATGTTTCTAATCGTTTTGAGGTTTAACATAGTGAGATTGGTGACTTTTTGTGAGTTTTGGGCTGAACCCGTAGTCTGTCTGTTCATCGCTCGCCTAGGCGAGCTAAGCAACTCGCCACGGCGAGTAGACCTTCATCGCTCGCGAGGCGAGCAACCCAGCTCGCCATAGCGAGCAACCCTTGTCCACTCGCGAGGCGAGCAATCCCACTCGCCATAGCGAGTTGGCCTGAGAGAATCTTGGTTTTAGAATGTTGTTTTAGGACGTGTTTTAGATGGTTTTGAGTGCCTTGAAGTATATAAGAATGATTAGATAAGTTTTTAGGATCAAATTGGACCTAGGGAACTTATAACCGACGTTCTTGGTTGAAAAATGTGAAAAGGGCCGAGAGCACCCAGTATTGCTCGCTTCCAGTTCTCCCCCAACTCGCCAAAGGCGAGTAACCCCTAGTTGAGCTCGCGAGGGCGAGCAGATCAACTCGCCACGGCGAGTAGTGCGGTTTCAGAATGCCATAACCTTGCAGTGAGGGATCTGTTTTGCGTAGAACTTAGAGGGTTGAGCTTTGAGTAATAATGGAGGATATCTATGACATAATTGGTGATCTGTAAAGATGCTAAGTGAGGATTTTGATGTTGCTTTGAATTATGATTCATATGTGCATTTCTTGAGATGTGTGTGAAATTCATGTGATGTTTGAAAATAATGTTTGCAATGATATCTTTATATCCTGTGATTTACTTGCTGCCATGTGCTGTTTAAATTTATTAAGAGCTGCATGTGTCGGTCTAAGATGTTGTGATGTTGCGACGTTTTAAGATGTTAGACTTGTTTAAGTCATAAGATGTGAGTCCATGCATATTCATTGAAAAGCGACGATGGAGCTTATGCTCAAAGCGACGATGGAGCTTTTGCTCAAAGCGACGATGGAGCTTATGCTCAAAGCGACGATGGAGTATATTAATACTCAAAGTTTGGTACCACATGCATGATGTCTAAGATGTTAGAGTTGCATAGTCGAGTTGCATTTGTCAAGTCGAGTCGTTTAAGACGTTTATGATGATGCTCTGTGATGATGTTTGAGATGCTAATTGATGCTGATGTAACGTGCTTTATGTGATGATTTGTTGTTAGTTATAATTATTGAATTATATGTTTAATATTATTGTGTTGTGAATCTCACCCCTTCTGTGGAATTGCCGCCTTGTGGGCATGTGCAGGTAACCAAGACTAGGTGTTGTCGTGTGAGGTGTTCCTCGTTTGTGTCTAGGTGCTCTGATACGTAACGGGATGGGGAACCTTTGATTTTGTTTTCTCTGTTCCTTGCGTATTATTTACTTATAATATTCATGATTATGATTAGATTGAGACTTATCTGAGACGTTTGATGAGGCCTGCGTGCCAAGTTTTTGTATGAATTCTACTGCTATGTTTTAGATGTTTTTAATAAAGGATAAATTGTTATTTATTCATATATGAGATTTATGCGAAATGTGATACTCCGTTATGTGTTTAACTCTGATTCATGCTTTTATTTAAAGAAATTTTTAAGTCGGGAAAACGGGGTGTTACATCTTCCGTCCATTCAACTTCTTGTTCCTTTTTTTGCGGGGTGGGAGTATCATCACAAACAATTGGATTGTGCTCATTTGTTGGTTTCTTTGGCGGCTTTGGTTCCTTGGACATGAGTTCATTGTAAGCGTCTTGTCTATCCAAAAACGCAAAATGTCAATTCTCCGCCTCACCAATCTTGTTGTTCATCCACTCCTTACAACTCGGTGGTAACGGACAACCTTCCTTCAAAATCACATGAAGATAGTGGTCGGGAATTAAGCAAAGACACGTGATGTTGGAATGTGGATTAAGTGGAGGAGCACTTCGGATTGGGAAATATGTCTCACATACACCACCCGTTTCGGGCAAAGTCAATAGAACAACAGGTCTTTTGTAGCAAGAAGCAACAATGTGACCCATATCCGGAGTGGTCATCCACTTATCTACCGACGCAACACCAATTGTATGTTTTGGAGGGTATAAACCATTCAAGATTTTGTTATAACGCTCCTCCGTGTCGTATATCGGCATGTAGTCACTCTTGTGATTTTTCAACTCATTAATAAGTGTATACCGAACCAAAACATGATCTTCCTCATCCTTCCCCAAGTGCCTAGCTATCACCCGGAATCCACAATAACCATCCCCTTTAACATTCACAATGTCTTCAACAAAAGGTCTCATGAAGTTTGGAATTTGTGAAATGTATGGGATATTCTGAAGCGGTTTTGAAGTAGAGGATGAAGCTTGTGAGCGGGAGTAAGTGCCAAGGCGTGCATCTTTCCTCTTTGGAAGTGACCTCTTTGGTTGTGAAGGTTGACTATCCGGATTTTGAGAATCAATGGTCTCCCACCTAGAGGGGATTCGTCCCGATGATGACACTTTGAGTGTAGTCATCTTCCTTTTAGGTGCTCCCTTGGTTACCGCCTTTGTCGAAGGCGGAGACAAAATTGTGGTTTCCAGAAATGCTATTTGACGCATCATCTCTTTGCTGTGGAGTTTCATATTGTAAGGGCTTTTCTTGAGAAGTTCTTGAATGTCATTCCACTCCTCCACCATGGAAAAATCATCATCAATCTTTTCTCCTTGTACACACAACCTTTTCCAATGAGGGTATATATCATCCAAGACAAGAGGCAATTTTTGCTTGATCTTCATGGCAATAATACACGCACAAGGTAGCCCGTACGAAGTCTTTTGCACACAACCACAATATTCCTCACGAAAGTCGAATGTCTTGGAGCGTTTCAATTCATCGTAGATAAATCTCAATGCTTTTCTAGACCCTAGATGCAAGACTTTATTCGTCCATGCCCTCACAAATTTTTCCTTAAGGTTCAAAACCGTTTCTTCGACATATTTAATGAATTCCGGAAATGGCATGAATACCTCTTTGAATTTCAATAAATTACTTGCATATGATTCCTCCGTAGGAGATTCGACCAACTCTCTCTAGGCGATCACAACTTCTCTATTATTCACCTTGTTCTTCTTCAATTCTTCCTTGTCAACTTTTCCACCCTTAGGAGGCTTTGGGTGAACTCTACAATCCGTGATGCACTTAGCCCTTACATTCTTCCCAATATGAAACTAACAAAGCATAGTGTATGTTTTAGGGAAAACTGTGCCAACGGCCTTCATCAAAGCACCATCCCTATCAGTGACAATCACCTTAGGCATGTTGTCTTTTGAGGACAAGAGACCTTTCAACATAGTGAGTGCCCAAGCAAAGTTATCCTCTAGTTCAAAGTGAAGAAAAGCGAAACCAACGGAATACGTCATTTTTGTAGAGGTGCAACCAACTATCTCAAACAACGACATTCGGTGGTTGTTGGTTTTGTATGTAGAGTCCATGACCAAAACGGTCGGAAAGGTGTTGAGCAATTTAATTGAATCCGGATGAGCAAAAAAGATGTCTTCAAGAGTGGTTTCCTCACTATTGCATCTTGTGTAATAGACGTATTTATGCTCCACCAACTTCGAAATCAAGAATTGTAACTCCGTCATGTCACCTCTTTCCCCCTTGCGCCATCTTGTTCGCACATTGTACACTTACCTGATTGTTGTCACACTTTCGTTGTTATTTTCCTTCAAATTGGTGAAAATATTTCGAGGCACCGCCAAGCTCTTTGTCATTTCAATAACTTTTTTCTTCTCCTCCGCACTAAGTCTACCCGCAATTAGGTGTCCTTGTAACTTTCCCTCCTCCTCCTCCAAGTCATGGTTGTGCATTCCACAAAGCATTCCAAGCCACCAATCATTTGTATCTTTATCAAAGAAACCTTTCAACCTAAACGGACAATTACATTTCCTTGAGCCGATGCTTTCAACGTTCGGTTTCTTCCTTGTCTTAGGTGGCTTGTATATCCCACTCCTTTCACATTGCATCGTCAAGTACGGCCTTTTTAAAACGGATTTATCTATACAAGCACCAAATCCGGCCTTTACCCCTTGTCCACGAACCCAAGTAAGTAACTCTTCTCGTTCTCTCCATCTTGCATTTGTTGTAAAAAATGAGGCGGTGTCGCGAGCTTTACAAATAACACCGATAGGTAGCGGTTTAGGTTCTACAATTTTACCAATTCGAGCTTGCATTGGAATTTGGACTTTAAACGGTTTCAAATTAACGGTTGGTTTGATATCGCCGGAACCTTCACCGGAACCTTCATTTTTGGCCGGTTTCGGTTCAACGTCATCATCCGCGACATTGTCAACCATCTCCTTATATATCTATTTAATAAAAAAAACAAAGGAAGAAAAAATAAATTACTTGTGGAACAAGCTAACCAAGAACAAAAGTGGCAAAAAATTCGAAAAACAGGACTGTGCACCGGGGCGTCACTTAAGTAACGCAGCACATTAACCCTTACGTGACTTAAGTCACGCACCCTTACCACTTGCGCAAGTTAACTTGCACGCCTAGCCCTATTGCCTACGAAAATCAGACGAACCTACCACAAAAACCAGCAAAATGAGATGAGTTTTGATGATACAATACCTGAAATTTGGTGCTTGATGAGCGTGGAAACTTGCTTCCTGACGATTTGCAATGATTTGGGATGAGGATTTTGACCCAAAAAATCGCACCTTTTGGGTTTTTGAAGGTGGAGGGAAAGAAAATGGTGTTTGAAGTTTGGACTGATGAGTTTTGTACGAAAACAGTAACACTGCGTTACTTAACTTGCGCTGCGCTAGTTAAGTTGCGCAGCGTCACTTAAGATGTGTGGCGTTACTTAAGGTGCGCAAGGGCAAAATTGGAAGAGCTGCAGAGCGCGAACAAAATGTGCGGGGAGCAGAATTCACATAAATATCACATTATTTGTACCTGTAGATATTCATTTACATCCAAGACTCATTTACATCTCTAGTCTTAGGGGATTAAAAGAGTTTTACGGGGCTTTGAATTAACGTTCAGATTAACGGGGTGAATTTTTTTACGAGCTATTTATTTGGCATTAATACTGAGGACAGAATGCTTCAATTTCAATTGCGACTCGATAGTCCAGAAACAACCAACAACAATCTAGGAGAGTTTAGCCACTATCAGCAGACCAAATAAACAACACTTGTTAAAGTACCAAATAATGTTTGGAATCAGAAATACAACTGATCCAGATTTTGAGTGCTTTAACCAACTTATCCATCACCAGTTCTTACAAATTGGTTCCAATAATTGAATCAAATCAGGTATCAGTGCTGTCAATCACAACTCCCAAGTAAAGGTGGTTTGTTTAAATTATGCTACGCAATGCATAGCAATGTTATAGCCACTATTTGACGGTTCTTTATACTAAACTGCATATTCAGGTATAGAACCCACAGTGTATGTATCAGTAAAAGGAAACCAATTAGAAAACCAGTGGCACCATAACTTCGTAAGCTCGCGTGATTTCAAACATGCACTTAATAATTTCAATACAACTGGTATCAAAATCCAAAAGAGTGATTTCCAATATGCAAATCCAATGCCCTCATTTATTTTATCCCCACATCACAACCTTCATACAAAGATGGTCCAAACTAGCAATGCATCTCAAAAGATTCTAGCCTTGTGCTTCCCAAAAGCCAATGGTATTCAAAAACTTTTCATTTCAGGGTACAAAATGAATGGTATTTTCAGCAGTATAATTGCAGTAAGAATGGAAGATATGTTAAATGCAATATTATAAGTACGAACATATATTTAAAATCAAGAGAAAATTGAGACAAACAAAACTGTATCACAATGGATAGCTAACAGTTGCACTAGAATGAGTTCAAAGAAGCCAAATAAGCACAAAACTAACAAGAGAACAGCTCTAGTAATTTTCGTGCTTTTACTATAATCACTCAAACCTAAAACTCCTCCAAAAAGATCTTATCTCGCTTAATGAAACTCAACCCTTCAAAGCTTGCTTTTCCTTTGTCTTTTGGATCTTCAAGACTTTCTTGACGATCTTTTGCTCTTCAACCAAGAAAGCACGGATGATTCTACAAAACCAGAGAGATGATTAAGCAATGTCAACGTATTTTTCTAATATGTAAGATACAAAAAGTAATACTCCTCTGTTTCCAAAAGAGTGTCACTTTAGGGAGAAAAAAAATTGTTTCAAAATGAAATATTAATCACATCTTTACAATTGTACCCTATATACACTACTTCCAAAACATTACTTTTACTTTGTATTTATTATAGTGGTAAGGAAACCAATAGTTGATAGGGATAATTTGGTAAAATTACTATTCCCTTTCTTCTAATCGTTGGATTTCTTAATGTGTGTAAAAATCTTAAACGGCATTCATTACATTAATGTAGATCATGAAAATTAAACAAGATATAAACCAAAAAAGTTAAGCAGAACAAACCTTTCTCTAACAGCACCTCCAGATAAAACTCCACCATAGGCACGATTCACAGTCCTCCTGTTTCTAGGTAACCTAGATCTCTTGTACTCAGTGGGTCTTAGATGTGGAATCTGCGATTGTAAAGCATTAATAAGCATTGTAGCCTCATGACTCAAACCATTTTATGTATTTCACCAATTACTATTAAAAACACGCCTGAGTAATGCAAAAGCAAATAACTAGTGCCCAAAAGTATCAATGTAGCATAAATACACTTAATTAAAAACAATCACTAAGTAGGTTATTAGGTTAAAAACAGGGGAGTTAAAGGCACTAAAAGGCATGCATAAAGGACTTATACAAGGCACCACGAGGTATTAGGACTGCCTTTTCTGGATACAGTTAGATAGTTAGATAATTTGACAGATAAGCCATCCATCATACTGATGCGGAAGAATGTAAAATTGTTATGATATTATAAAATAAGTACTTGTCAAAGATTGGGACTCTTGACATCAAGCAGCTTAGGACATTGGTAATTAAAATATTCTACACCTTTATCCTATAATACATGTAATTATTTCTTAGTTAATAATAACAAAAAAGTGCAAAATAATAACCTCTGTTACTGTTATTTTTCTAATAGTGTTGAGACCTTTCTTTAGTAAGATAAATGGTTGTTAGCAATTGTCACCTCAAGGCTAGGCAAAACCTATAACAACCTTGATAAATAAAAATATGCAGAAGTGCATCAGCAAATCATACGGAGATGATGCAACCAAATTTTGTTATTCTAATCGTTTAAACTACTTAGCTCACTCAATTTATGTGATTAGTATTTCTGGTATTTTATTCTATATACATAAACCAACATAGAAATGACATGGCAATTAAAATAGACCAGCTAAAGTGTTGCACAAATCAACATTTTAGCTTGAATTCAAAATAAGGTGTTGCAGACCAATTCTGTACTAGCTCCACAAAATACAATTTCAAAGATAGGACATTATAATGAACAACTCCGTCCACAGTCCATCATCACATCCAGTTCTAGTTTTCTTTTTCTTTTGGAACGAATATTAAATCGAATACTGTTCTAGTTAATAACTAAATATACGTTGTTAATCCTAAATAGCGACATGACATTATAATGAACGACTCCGTCCACAGTCCATCATCACGTCCAGTGTCCACCATCACATCGGTACTAGTTTTCTTTTTCTTTTGGAACGAATATTAAATCAAATACTGTTCTAGTTAATAACTACATATACGTTGTTAATCCTAAATAGCGTCGCATAGCAGCGACCTCCTAACATGCTATAGCGGTATAGCAGATAGAGGGATAACCGCTATTGCAATGACTAAAATCAGTGTACAAAGTAAACGGAGATACTCAAAGCAATAAAACTCAAAGTAAACGGAAAAACATAACAGAATTGAACTAAAAGTAGGAAGAACATAACAATTGTCTGTGAGCAAGAACATAACATTACCCTTAAAAAGGTTCAAAATGACATTTATACTCTTTGAAAAAAGAAAAAAAAAATCCCCGTGAGCTTAGCTCAGTTGGTAGGGATATTGCATATTATATGCAGGGGCCAGGGTTCGAACCCTGGACAACCCACTTCTCCACATTTAATTGTGTGGATCTCTAGCCACTAGGCTACTTGACCAAAAAAAAAATAATAAAGATTTTGAGGAATTTCTCCCCGAAACCCTAATAGCGGATGCCATAGCTGTTAGGTCCCACAATTTCGCTGCAATTAACACTATAGTGCGCTATTGACAACATAGAACTAAACATTTGAACAAGGCAGAAAAGCCTAAATATATAAGATCCCAAAAATTTAGGAAATATCATAGTTGTTTTGATTTTTGAAAAAGATTGTCCAACCCCATTGTTACATAAAAATATTATGTGCATCAATAACAGCAAACATTTTGCAATGGAAAAAAATAAACAAAACAAAAAAGCACCAATCAACCTAACAATTTAGCTGGATATGTCATTCTTCATTACAAAAAATATTATTCGTGTGTTTGGATTGAGGGTTTAGGAAGGGAATGGAGTAGAGGGCTTACTTTCCTTTTTTAAATTATGGAGATTATGAGATATTTCTTTTCAAATAAAGGTATGATTGAAGTATTATATGATCATTTATCATGTTATTATTTCAATCTTTAAAAGACATTTTTTAGTGGCCGTAATTTCAAAATGAAAAGTAAGTCATTACTTCCCTTCCCCCTCTTAAACCCTTTATCCAAAGACACCCTTAGACTATTACAATAAACTTACAACCTCACAACCATGACCAGCTACTATTCTAATAGTATCACATATGAAGATGCATTGTCGCTGTAAATTAATTTCACACCGAAATCCGACAAGAACTCGTCATATTGCCACAAAACCACACTTAAACCCCATTTAAAAAAATAACAGCAAAATATTGGTTTCTCATTGAACATCAGTGTAAAACTAGTTTACACCGACAGTGCATTTAACAATCTTCGTAATATTTACCATCAGAGCATTTTGCAATACAATAATGAAAATTAAGTAATTAATTAATAAAGTTTTCCAGATCAGAAGAAAGACATACCCCTTGAATCCTCTTTCCAGTAACAGGGCATTTTGGTCCACTAGCTCTCTTCTTAGTTGTCTGATAAACAAGCTTACCACCTGCATTCAACAAATCCAATCAGATTAAACGACACGTCGTAATAGTGAGCTTAGTAAACGACAACAAAGTGAATAGAAGAGGAGATAGTTAACCCTTACCAGGTGTTTTGACAACCCTGTGTTGGTTGGATTTGGTGGCATAGCTGTGGCGCCTGCGGTAGGTAAGCCTCTGAACCATTTTCTTCTTCTTCTTTCAGCGACGAGACAAAGAAGTATAAAAAGAGGGCTTCAACGTGACCTAGATCGAAGGGCTGTAGTCTTTTATCAGACTTGGACGCTCACAGATTGAACATGTGTAACTTTCCACTAAAAACACCCAAATCATAAAATATTACACCACCCCGTAAAAGAAAGGTTTTCACCCGACTTTTCCAAAGTTTTCAAAGTTCTGATTTTGGCTTCCTAAAAAAATTATATAACCGTCCTCTTAGTTTTGCATTTGTGGCAGTTTTGACTTCCAAAACCAATTTTGATTCGGTCTACGCTGACATGGCACACTAAGTGAGGTGTCACATGTGTTTTTTTGCCTTGAGGGTCAAAACTGCTACAGTTGCAAAACTTAGGGGTAGTTTTGTAGTTTTTTTTTTAAGGACCAAAATCGCCACTTCGTGAAAGTTAGGGAGCGAAAACTGTTATTAAGCCTAAAAGAAAATGAAACGAAGCTTAAATATGTTTTTATTCCCTAAAAAATTTCTTAGTCTTTAAAATTTTTCATCGATTTTTAGTTTCTATAAAATTTTCAATCCTCTTTTTGGTCTATATTTTTAAGTCAATTCATGTGTAACTTTGTATTTGTTAATAAAATTTTGTAGAATATTGTAAAAATTCTCTCCAAAAAAATAGAATATTTTAACAAAACATAAATTTAATAGGAATTTTTAATCATAAAAATATAAAAATTCATGTTTTGTTAAAAATTCTAATTTTTTGGAGAGATCCTTATAATATTGTTAACTTTTTTGCAAAATTTTATTCAAAAATATAAATTCTATATATGAGTTTACTTTAAAGAAGAGACCAAAAAGGAAGATGAAAAACTTTTGATGGACTAAAAGTCGAAGAAAATTTTTAGAGGGTCTAAAACGAAAATTTGATATATTTATGGAGATCAAAAACATATTTAACACATACATATAATGACTCGTTTTTGAAGGAACACAGTGAAATTTTACTTTTAAAATTTTCTGGTGTGCGAATTTCAACAAATATATAATTTAAGTTTGGCGTAATAGTTTTGATATGTGAATGTGTAACGAATCACAACAATCCTTCAACTTATCAAAACTTCAGATAATCTTTGATTGTTTACTTCGGATAATCAAAATAGTCTCTAACCTTACAATAGTCCCTTTAATGCTGATATTAACTTTTTTCATATAAGGACTGATATGACATTAAGTTGGTAATTATATGGATGGACATGACAATAAGTAAATGTATTTTGGGACTAATATGACAATATTAACGAAACAATTTAGCGTAATGGACTATTTTAACTAACATAATGCACAATCAATAATTGTTTTGAAATTTCGTTCCATTGAAGGAGTATCGTGGCTACTCGTTACACATTAAAGGCCAAAATGACTATTAACACTTTGGGTTTTGGTATTTGTTTAAACATTTTATATGTTGGTGGTTATTGGTGTAAGCTTTCTCATTTCCATAATGTAACAATCACACAACAAATTTGCACACCTGTTGAGACTCATGTCTTAGAAATCGTGGTTGGGTCTAACAGAATTCCACAAAATTGACTTGTGAGATGAGAATTACCTCTACTTAGAAACACATGGTTATGTCATCTTTTGGATGAAGTGGGACTCTTTAAGATCATGTTCATAACAAAACAAATTTGTGAATTAAGAAACCTTGAGGAACGAGTATAATACATGACTGAGAAACAAAAAAGTTGGAAATCCATTAACCGTTATTAAGAAATGGAAATATAAGCGTGCTAAGATCATGACAATTCAGTTAGTACAAATGCAAGCACAATCAACATCGGTTCTTTAGTCAAATTGTTCCTGCATATACAAATGTAACTTCCGCAGTAGTTGGAAAGGTTACTTCACCGGGAGGTAATTAAAAATAATATATGAGAAATAATTGTTTATATATATATATATATATATATATATATATATATATATATATATATATATATATATAAACACACACACACACCACTAAGATTATGTAAGATAAGTCAAACTGTATGCATACAACAATGCAATTTTCAGCATGAACATGAATCTCTACAGCTAAAGAAGTCGAAGGAATGAATCAACAAGGAAAAAGCAAAACAGAATACTCCATCTTAATCTTCCTGTCAACAAATTTGATTTGCTTTAACTTTTCACTACACCATACTAGGTGATCTTTTCTCAACCTTTGAAATCAACCCCACTTGACCCCGAAACTGCTCATGATCCTGTTGAATTTGATCCTCATTGCGTTTTTGGAACTTCTTTACTATCCAATTCCCGCTTATCCACTTGTCCTTGAGCTTTCTCTCCTTCTGCAATATTTAAAACACAGTTTTGTTAAAATATGATAATGTGCACAAAACCAAAATGTATTAGCCACTCTTGAAACAAAAATGTATAACCATTATTTAGGTCTATTTACTATAAGTTCCACCACCATTTACTTTTATTTCAAACTCTCAAATATTTCACATAATAGATGGTGCATAGTACTTGAAAAAGACTTGCATATGAAATCACAATAGTTTCATTTAGAGAGACAAAAAGTGTAATTTTATCAGGCAAAATATTGGCATGAAAAAACATCATAATTGAAGTAGTTCCAATCATTTACAATACAAAATATATGTTAATATACAAATATGAAGATAAACAAAGAAGTAAAAGGGGATATATGGTTTGCTTGGTAGATGTGGTGAGAAAGTTAAGAAGTGGAATGATAATGATAGTCTCGAAGTCTCGGGATCGATTCTTACATTTAACAACAATTAACTGCTTAAAACAACAAAGAAGTACGAGAGCATAAATCAAACTCACATGCAAAAGTCTATTTAAATCTATAATTCGAAAGAGCTAATCTATAGCGAAAAAATCTTCCCTAATAAAAATTTGTAAACAAACATAAAGTGTAAAGAGTTATTTATATAAAAAAAATAACCTTACATAATTGGGTTCGGATATCTCCTAGAAGTTCTGAAATGTCTTCCTCCTTGAGCTCATTCCCTTTGTGATGAGATACTTTATGGAACACACTCCCATCATCTTTATCTCCTACAAACTCCACAAACACTTGCATGGATTCCTTAATTATCTGTTCTAACCTTTCAATAGAAATTGCATCCTCCTCGTCACCCCACACAATTTCTTTCTTTTCCTTTGTACTATCATCTGAAGAAAAAAAAAATCATAACAATATTTTACCGTATAAAGCTTTGATACGAATAAAGATTCTTACACATAAATACCGACATTAATTACAACAAATATAAGTGATTAAATGTTGTTATATATTTCGGTGTAAGACAGTAACACATGCCATGTCAAACACTAAATCATTTTTCAATCTGAAATGTTCGTGCTACGAAATCTCACTTGGGGTTGGAGGTGTGTGTGTGCTTGCAATATCAAATATAAAAATCCTCTAAAAAAATAATAAAAAAAGATGATTAATTTTTGGTGCACCTATTAGAGTTGGAACTTGGAGCAAGTTGCGAATGCGTGATCGATTCTTGACATAATTTTGAATCCTATGACCTTGTTGCATTGGCTCTTCCTCTATAAACCGTTGGATTAGGGCTTGAAAATGTAGAAATTCAGCAGCAACTAGATTATAGCTATGAGGCCATTGCAAATCATATTGTTTCAACTCTTTGATTTTCTCATGCAGCCAACATAGCATTTCCCAAGAGAGACAAATTTGTCCAAGATAAACAAGTTCCAAATCCTTATTCAATTCATCAACACGCTTCAACATTGGGTCATATGTGTTCTTTTGTGCTATGCGTGACCACAAATAGTGAGGGATCACTTGATGTTTTCCATGTTGCAAAGTTGATTTTCGCACTAAAATTAATTTTGAAGGTTCTTTTAGTTGAAGAAGATCTACATCAAGGGTAAAATAGATAATTTAATTAGCCTTCATAATTTCAAGAATGTGATCTTTGTATTTCATTTTCTTTTCAATACTGAATGACTTTATTTTCTCTTCAAAAACTTTTAAATAGTACTCTCTTTCTCCATCTTCCTCCTCTTCACCAATTGTTGCAAGTCCTCCTTGTTTTCGGCTCCTCAAATTCATTTTGATATGTTTCATTAACTTATCAAATTCCAAATCTTCTTCGGTTTCTTCTTCATCGGATGAAGAATCATCCTTTTCATTTTCACGCTCAATGAACCCTTTTCCTTTCGCATCATCATTTTGAATATCACAATCCACCAGAACAGATTGCTTTGTTTCTCCTTCTCTTCCTTCACTTTCTTTATGAAGAGTAAAATTAGTTGGCTCTGTTGTAAGATTATCAATCTCATAATCTTCAAATGTATTCCTTTTGTTTTGTTCAATAGAAGCTAGTGGAACAATTTCCTTGTTTTTCCTTTGATATATGAAAGAACAAAATAATGGACTCCTTCTGAGACCCTCTATGTGTGAGAGTTTTGTATATTAGACTGCCTTTCTATCGGATCAAATAATGATTCAAGACCTTATCGGATCAGATAATGAAGTGATGTGGTCGGGCAAATCCAAATAGAGTTGAGCAAGTAATAACTAAGTATAATTTTTCCATTTCAATATAACATAAAAAACTAACAAACAAAAAGTAACACAATATTTGTTATGAACAGAACTCATACTTACATGACGGATCCATGGAAGGAATGCTCTTGAGACGGCGGCATTTGGCCGGAACCCCGGATTGAGGTGAGGCCCAATGATATGGGTATTGTAGAAGTGTATTTGCAAATACTTTGACACTTAAACCAATGAAATGCTCAAAATAGGTGTGAGATTTTGAACATGCATACCTTAATAGACACAATGTGATGCTTATATAGCATGAATAGTGTAGTAATAGATATTGATTTTTTTTTTTTTTGTGAATAATAAATTGATAATTTTGCACCATTAATAATGAAACTCCATGTATTGTCCAATCAATGTCCATATTTAATATCTTCAAACTATAACACTTGAATAACAAAAAAAAAAACCCTAAAAAAACAAAAAAAATAGAAACAAAAATAACACTTAAAAGTAAGAAATATGTTATATTCTTCGTAAATTAAAATAAAATACATTCATCCACTTTTTTTTAAAAATACATTCGTCCACTTTCTTAATAAAAAATAAAATAAAATACATTCATCCACTTTATTTAGCCTTCTCATATATTTTATCACTTTTAATAAAAATGAGTAAAATATATTTTAATTCTTAAAATAGATCACTAATTATAATTATTATTCTACGGAAATCATCACATTTAATCCTCTTTTCTCGGTTAGGAAAGAAGTATAAAAATAAAAAATAGTAGGGACGATTCTTTAAGGATTCAAAACAATAATAATTCTAGGTGAGATGGGCTAGGTGAGGGTGGTGAGGGGTGGTTTATGTCGAGTGTTAGGCATCAGGTGGGTGATGGAGCGGATACTGACTTTTGGCGAGATTGTTGGTGTGGTAATGTTCCTTTGCGTCACCGCTTCAGTCGACTTTATGATTTATCTGTCAACAAAGTGGTCACGGTTAGGAATATGTTCCAGTTGGGCGTGGAGAATGGAGGGGAGGCCTGGCAGTGGCGTCGGGGGTTGTGGGCTTGGGAGGAGGAGTTAGTAGAGAAGTGTAGGGATCTTTTACTTACAGTTACTTTGCAGGACGGTTTTTCTGACAGGTGGCTGTGGCTGCCGGATCAAAGTGGTGGTTACACGGTTTGTAACGCCCTAGTTGTTATTTTATTATTTTTGGTTGATTTTAAGTATTTTATATGCTTTAAAATGATTTGTGTGATTATGTGGTGTGTTGTTATTTTATTATATGGTTATTTTTATTATTTAATAGAAATAAGTAAGAAAATAGAAATTATTAGTAAATTGGGTGTTATTGAGAATTAAGAGAATTTAAGGGAGTTAAAGGAAAAAGTGGGAGTTATGTTTTTGTGAGAATAGGAAAGAGTAGGCAAAAAAACATTTCACGTATCAGTAAGAAAAGTAGAGAAAAGAAGAGTTTTTGGAAGAAAGTGGAGAGAAGCCAAGAACAAGGGAGGAGAGCCAATTTGCTGTAGTTTTTGATTCTTCTTAATTCAGGTAAGGGTGAGGTTAACTTTCAATTAGTAATATATATATAATTGCTGAAAATTGGATTAGAAATTGTGTTCTTGAGTTAGGGTTGAAAAGGTTATGAAAATTGCCAAATGTTGTGATTATGTTGATTGATTGCATGTTTTCTGTGTTGTGTTGAGCATTATGATGCATATAGAACCTGTAAACATTGTAGTAATCCATTTTGGGTGATTGGGGGATCAAAATTGGGTTTTTGGATGAAATAGGGTTTGAGAGTTCGTGAGTTTTTGAACTGCCAGATGAAGCTTCGCTCAAGCGAACATCCCCTTCGCTCAAGCGAGCTACCTTGTAGGCTGCCCAGAATTTGATAACGCCAGTTCGCTTAAGCGAGCGCCAAGCGAACATTCCCAGACTTTCGTCATTTGAGTTCGCTCAAGCGAGCGTCAAGCGAGCGCCAAGCGAACAAGACCTGTACCTTCGTCAATTGTGTTCGCTCAAGCGAACTGGGTCTTGTGCGACCATTTTCTGAATTTTGCTTCGTGCATTAGGACTTTAATCTGAGCTTCCTAAAATGTTTCATTGATTTATTTTACCTTGTTTATGAAGATAAATGTTGTGATTGAACATAGAATCATATAAATGAATGTTGAACGTGGAGAATAGTTGTGTCACATTAGACAAGTTGGGGAGTGTGTCATAAATAAATTAGGCACAGTTGTTGTTGTTGTTGTCGTTGTCGTTGCTGTTGTTGTTGGGTTATATGCTGATATACACCACGAGTCTTTCATACTCATGCATCGTTGGGGGCTCATGCCCTAGAATGTTAATCATTCAAATGTTGAGGGCTTATGCCCTGGAACGCTTTATCGTTCAACTGTTGAGGGCTCATGCCCTAGAATGCCTTGTCATTCAAACGCGTAAAATGGTACCACATGCATATTGCATTAGTTGTTGTCGTTGGTGCATTGTCGGAGTCGTTGTTGGTGAGTCGTCGAAGTCGTAGTAGTTGATGGTGTAAAATAAAATCCAAACGCCTCTTCCCCCATTCTTAAAATAAATAATCTTTTTTTCAATAAATAGCATTAAAAATAAAGCGTAGACGTAAATCTAGAAAAACGGTTCCTATAGAGTACTATAGTCGTTATGGGTGCCTAACACCTTCCCGTAGCGAAAATTGCCCCCGAATTTAGAATTTCTAAGGGTTTTCTCAATTTTGCCCTTCCCAAGAAAAAATAGAGATATCAATGATTGAAAGGTTCAAGCCTAATTAATGACTTGACACCCGAAAATCGCGATAACATTGACAAAGTCGGCGCATTTTATTCCGATCAATATCACCTTTCCAGTAGCTCAGTTGGCTGAGATTTATATTCGTGATATTGTGAAGCTGCATGGTGTACCATCGAGTATTGTGTCGGATAGAGATCCGAGATTCACTTCAAGGTTTTGGAAGAGTTTGCAAGAGGCCTTGGGTTCAAAGTTGAGATTGAGTTCGGCTTATCATCCGCAAACAGATGGTCAGTCGGAGAGAACGATTCAGTCGTTAGAAGATTTGTTGAGAGTGTGTGTACTTGAGCAAGGTGGAGCTTAGGATAGTCATCTACCATTGATAGAGTTTGTAACACCCCGTTTTCCCGACTTAAAAATTTCTTTAAACAAATAATCAGAGTAAACAAATAACGGAGCGTCACATTTCACATAAATACTCAATTAGGAATAAATAATGATTTATTCTTCACAACACATTAAAACTTCGCAGCGGAAAAGAAAATCAAATAACAACATAGTCTTGGCACGCAGGCCTCGTCATAACGTCTTAGAAAAATCCAACATCAGTAGTCATAATCATGAAAGTCAAAATAAAAGAATACGCAAGGAACAGAGAAAACATAATCAAGGGTTCCCCATCCCGTTACGTATCAGAGCACCTAGACACAACCGAGGAAAGCCTCCCACGACTGCACCTAATCTTGGTTACCTGCACTTGCCCACAAGGCGGCAATTCCAACAGAAGGGGTGAGATTCACAATAATTATATTAAACATGTAATTCAACAATCACAGTTAACAACAAAACATAAGCTCAACACGTCACAATCAATGGCATTTAGCATCTACACAATCATCATGTAAAACACGTCACTTAGCATCATAACATCATCATAAAATCATCATCGTAGACATCTTAAACGACTCGACTCGGCAACTTCACTTGACTATGCAACCCTAACATCTTAAATGCATGTGGTACCAATTCTAGGGCATAAGCCCTCGTCGCTTTGAGTAGAAATATACTCCCAGGGCATAAGCCCTCGTCGCTAGTGAGCAAAGCTCCAGGGCATAAGCCCTCGTCGCTGGTGAGTAAAAACTCCAGGGCATAAGCCCTCACCTCTGAATGAGTATGCATGAGACTCAACACATTTTAACTTAAACAAGTTAACATCTTAGACATCGCAACCATCACAAAACTTCATGGACTGACACATGCAACATGTCATACCCTCATTTTGGACCTAAAAATACTCTTTTAAATTCCTCTGCTATTTTCTAATGCTGTCAATTCACCGTGTTTTCTACTGTGCTTCAGCTGCATACGTCACTGTTTCAGTTTTTTGAATTTTTGCATAAAATCATACAAAAGGGTATTTTGGTCATTTCCTACAAAGGAACCCATTTTCAGTCCCTATAATTTGTCCCTGAGCCTTTTCAATCTGTTTGCATGAATCATTGGTCAAATTCTGTTTAAAGATCGTCTTAGTTTTGCATCTGAGTCAGTCTGAGTCAGTTTGAGTCGTTTTTGCCCCAAGGGCATTTTAGTCTTTTCACATCAAATAAATTTTGGGCAGAGAGGTATTTTAAAATACCTCATTTGTGGTAATTTGTTCATTTTAGTCCGTTTTGTCAATTTTAATTGTTTCACTTTACGTTGCATTTCAAATTACATTTTTTAACCAATTTTATTTTTTTTTACATTTTAGTCCAAACATTTTTAGAAATTACAATTTAGTCCAAATACTATGTTTTTTTGCAAATTAGTCCCAATTCTTTTAAAACAGTCAAATTCTTTAATTCTTTTAAAAAACAGTCCATCTTTTTTTAATTGCAAAAAGGTCCTGTTCTTTTCAAATTTGCAGTTTAGTCCTTTTTTTCAGATTCAGTCCATAGGTGCCACGCCAGCTCAGTCCAGTCCACGTGTCACTACCTCATTGGCCAGAATCACACATGGCAGGCTATAAATAGTACACAGTGTCAGAATCAGATCCATTCACACGCCACATCACACAAACAGAATCAACATTCTCTCTCTTGGCAGTTACAGATCAAAAACTCACAAATTCACCAAAAGCTTCAAGAACATTCATGGAACCCTAACTCACATTCAACCCTAATCCAGATCAATTTTGTACCAAAAACCACAAATTCACCATGAAATTCAACCCGCAGAATCAAACAGAAGCGAAATTCGCACAGAAACAGCACAAATTGGAGCAATTCTCAGAGATTCTTGCGAATTTTCATCATTGAATCGCTTCTCTGCAATTCAAACGCGAACTCACCACCCAAAGGATAGCAAGCTCAAGCGTGATCACAGAGAAGGTCGAAGAGAAGAAGAGAAGGTGAAGAGGATCGCAAGGTTCGAATCAGAGAAGAGAAAAGAAGCAGTACCAGCATACCAGAAGAGATTCGAAGCCAAGGATCAAAAGAAACGGTTCGGATCTCCATTCACAAGCACAAGTAATGCTCAAACTTCACCTCATTTCAATAGAAACCACTACAGAATCCAAAACGATGTGAACTTGTAGCAATCTCAAACTGTTCGATCCAAAAGCCCAAACCCTAACACAAAATCGTTTTAAAAAATCAAAGAAACGTTTCAGAATTCACAACAAGTGTGAATCGAAGCGATTTCTTGTAATTTCACAACGGATTCGGCCAAAAACGCGACGGATCAGAACAGTTCGAACCTAAGGCATCAAAACTCAAAGATTCACATCGTTTTGACGGTTAAAGTTGTGTTCTCTTGGATGATTCATGCTTAGAACGATGATACGAACAGTTTAAGCCATAGACGAACCGTTTCTGAGCAAGATTCAATAAACTAGGGTTAGGGTTCGTAGAGAGAACGGCGGAGAAGAAGAGAAGAAGAAAGAGAAACGTTTTGAAAAAATGAAGGAAACGGGTTGTAAACCCTTTTATGTAGGCACGTGAACCGGGTTGACCCAAACCCGGTCCACTCTCTCTTGTTCTCAGCCGTTTGATCTAGATCCAGATGGATCTGGATCAATCCAGCGCTCCTGAAGCGTTATGGAGATCCGGATCCATCAGGAACCGTGGGTATGGGCCGGATAGCATAAGTCTTTCTTGTTTTTTTCAGTTTCTTGGAATTGCTTGCTAATTGCACCATCTTTCTTGCTGTTCGAACCCCTGGCATGCTTTAATTTTATTGAAAACTTTTGTAATTTTTTCTATGGGATTCTTGGTATGTTCTTGACTGTTGGTGATGATTTTTCATGTTAAGATTGATAAAAATGATAGGTGCTAATTTCCTCGTGGGTTTTGAGTACTAGGTGTGTTCGTGAGCGTTTCTTGCATAATTGTAGATCCGATTCTTGCCACCTAGTGTTGATATTTGATACATGATCTTGTGATGTGTTTGGTTCTGAGTTCATTGCTTAATTGATTATTTCCAAACCCTTTTTGCAAGCTTAGTGTTAATTCCTTGTGTTTTTTCGCAAATATAGTCGTTAATTTCCAAATCTTTGCAAATTTAGTGGTAATTACTCGTCTTACAAGCTTAACCGTTAAGTTTCCAATTTCTTGCCAATTTAGAAATAATTTCTTGTTTTACAAATTCAATAGTTAGTTTCCTGTTTTGCAAGTAGTGTGAATTTTTGTTTGAAAATGTGGTGTGAAATATGCATAGAATGTGTGTGTGCTAAATTTGAATGCATGGCTTGTAATTCCCTCATAATTCCTGAAATATTTCCCTTGAGAATGCTGTTTTGGGGGGGTTATAGGTCATGGGATTTGGTCTAAGTTTTAGGCTTTTGTTTTATGTCGTTTGCACTATTTTTGGCACTTGTTTCCCTTGCAATTTTCTTAATACTCTTTGTTATAATCATTTCATCCACCATGCATTGCTACTCATACTATCACTTCTCTATTCGCCACTAACCATTTCATTTCATGTCTTATTCATATTGCAAGCATTGCATTATTTTCATCATTTTCTTCCTTTTAACCATTTTGTGTAGGTTTCCATTAATTCATGTAATCTTTTAGGTTAGTTGTTAGTTTTCTTTAAATTCATGCAAGACCATAGAATGTAAATTAGGACCCGATGTAAAGGACTATGGACTATAATGATGTACACCGACACATGCACCGACACACGCACACACGTTGTATGCCTATCGCTAGGTGTATGTTTAGGATGCGCGATACTTAGAGAAAATAAATCCTTTTAAAAAAAAACAAATAACTTCCATCACTTCAAATATTTTCCAAATAAACCTTGGAGTCAAAACTCCAAAGGATTTTCCCTTTATTTTCTTAATCAAACCAAAATGCAATTAATTTCCAAACTTTAACCGTTTTCATTAACAATTGAACCAACCAAATGTTTTCTTTTTCTTTTCAATTCTAAAGCCTACACGGCCTCTTTCCTTTCTTCAAAACCATTTTCAAAACTAAAATAGAACAAAACTCACAAAAATATTTTGGAAGAGAACTACATGGAATTTTGATCCCTTAAAAGGGTATGTAGGCAAGAGATCCAAAATCTCTCCAAGTCCAATAAAAACAACCCAAAATCTTCTTTCTCTCATTCTTAAAATCAAATATTTTTCGCAAATAGCAATAAAAGCAAAGCATATACGTAAAGCATAGTAAAACGGTTCCTATAGGATACTATAGTCATTGCGGGTGCCTAACACCTTCCCGTAGTGGAATCAGCCCCGAACTTAGAATTTCTAAGGTTTTTCTCGATTTTACCTTCCCCAAAAAAAATAGAGACATCAATGATTGAAAGGTTCAAATCTAATCAATGATTTGACACCCGAAAATCGCGATGACAGAAATGGCGACTTCACTGGGGATTAGTTTTTAGGGCTACACCTAGTTTTACATGCTTTATGTTTATGATTTGCTTTATTGTTACATGTAAAAAATTTCTTATGTACGTGTGGGGGTGAGAATATCAAAAGCCCTATACCCGGGCTGAGTGAACCTAAGATTAGGAAGAGATATAATCGACAATCCATTCCGGGGGTTGCCTCGTGCATTGGATTACGCGATCAATCTCACATAGCTGAGGCATTTTGGAGGTGATGTTGTCGGCGTGTGTTGTCATGCTTAGGCACTTTACTTCCAATTGACCGATGAAGGCTATGGACCGTAGTTACCAAACCCATCCTTGGCCTTTCTTAGGATGTAGTGCGGTGGCTAAACCGAGCGTTGCCTCGAAATTTAGTCGTCACGCGATACTACACCCAAACTAAACCTTCTTACAAATAATCATGGACAAGCGTTGCTTTGTACTACCATGATATACGCAAGAGAGGTTGTGGTTTGGGAACTTTATAGAACCTTGGTTACTACTATCAAAGCCTTAGTTTCACCAGACACCGTGTCCACTTGTTACTTTACCCACCGTGCTTTCTTTGTTAAAACCATGCATACATGCATTCATGCATAAATTTTCTACATGCATTTATCAAAGGGTATAGACAAACTAAAATTCTTTGCAAATATAACCAGGCATGAAGAGGACTAAGTCTTACAAATTCAAAGAAGTTGATTTGGCTAGCCTAAGGGAGTTGACACTCAAGGTTAAGAATCCGACTGGGTTTCGTCTTCAATACGGTGGTTTGCTTGGTATTCTCCGGACTAATGTAGAAGAGAAGCTGGTGCACACTCTGGTGCAATTCTATGACCCGGTTTTCCGTTGCTTCACTTTCCCGGATTTTCAGTTGGTTCCTACACTTGAGGCTTATTCTTGCTTATTGGGTTTACCTATAGCCGAAAAGACACCCTTTACGGGCCCAGGATCTTCGCTTACTCCTCTGGTTATTGCCAAGGATCTTTATCTCAAGACTTCCGATGTGTCTAAGAATCTCATTACCAAGTCTCACATTCAGGGTTTCACTTCGAAGTACCTACTTGAGCGGGCTAATCTTGAATCTACTTGTCAGGACACTCTTGAGGCTATTCTTGCACTACTCATCTACGGGCTTGTCCTCTTTCCGAATCTCGACAACTTTGTGGACATGAATGCTATTGAGATCTTCCATTCCAGGAATCCGGTTCCTACTTTGTTAGCTGACACATACCATGCCATCCATGATCGGACTCTCAAGGGTCGTGGATTTATTCTTTGCTGCATACCTCTTCTTTATAGGTGGTTTATTTCTCACCTCCCGAGGTCTTTCCATGCCAACACGGAGAATTGGTCTTATTCGCAGCGGATTATGGCTCTTACTCCCGATGAGGTGGTTTGGATCACTCCAACAGCTCGAGTCAAGGAGATTATCACTGGTTGTGGAGATTTCCTCAACGTACCTCTTCTCGGTACCCGGGGAGGAATCAACTACAATCCCGAGTTAGCCATGAGGCAGTTTGGTTTTCCTATGAGAGCGAAGCCCATTAACCTTGCTACATCTCAGGAGTTCTTTTACCATTCCAACGCTCCCACCGGGCAAAGGAAAGCTTTTACAGATGCTTGGTCTAAGATTCGTAGGAAGGATGTGAAGCATTTGGGTGCGAGATCAGGTATTGCTCATGAGGCCTATACTCAGTGGGTGATAGATCGAGCCGAAGAGATTGGCATGCCTTACCCTGCTATGAGACATGTGTCCGCGTCTACTCCGTCTAGACCATTACCGTTACTTCCCGCGACTCAGGAGATGTATCAGGAGCATCTAGCTATGGAGAGTGAGGAGAAGCGAGCATGGAAAGCCCGTTACAGTGAGGCTGAGAACTTGATCATGACTTTGGATGGCAGAGACGAGCAGAAGGATCATGAGAACCGGATGCTGAAGAAAGAACTAGCCAGAGTTAGGAAGGAGCTTGAAGAGAAGGATGATCTATTGAGGAGAGACTCCAGGAGAGTCAGAGGTCGTCGAGATTTCTTCGCCAGTCATTGTGGTTCAGCTTCAGACTCGGATCCCGAATACTACCCAGTCACTCCTTAGTTCGGGATGATAGGGTTACTATTGATTAGGTTGCCTGTTCAGCTTATGTTTCAGAAGCCTACTCCTTTGGCTCAATGTATCAAAACAACTTGCTTTGAATAGTTTGTTAGTCCAAAAATGTTTGCAAAGAATTCTAATTTGTCTAAAAAACCCTTTGGTAATAAAAAGAGTCATTTTTGCATCCGCATTTGCATATCATGCATCATATGCATCATTCATCGGTCACAAAAAACTTCCAAGTGCTCATTGCCTCCTGGTTCTTCTGCCGCAGTGTGAAAAGTGGCTCGTGCTCGAAGGACCGATCAACCTACCAGAGTACATCAGACTAGACAATACAGAAGGAGGAATCAAGTAGCTATGGAAGAAGAGAATGCACAGCTCCGCACTGAACTAGCCTCTGTGAGAGAAGAGTTAGCCAAAGCTCTCGACGCCATGACTGCTCTGATAGCCGCTCAAGAACAACCGGTCGTGTCCACTCAGGCAACTACCGAAGCGATTCCCGCCGCATCTCTTGCTATGCCGAGGGGATACCCCTATGGGCTCCCATCTTATTACTCTCCCAATACTGCAGCTGGTGTTTCAGGAGCCGCGACTTCAGGTGCTGCTAATGTTGGTCAAATGCCCCCACCAGATCCCACATCTCTTCATACTACCTTGCCTCAGTCGACCGTCTACACAGACCCGATTGTGCACTCTACGCCTCAAGGCGCCAATGCTAGTGATTACCGTGGAAAGACTCCTGTATTGGGAACTGTGGAAGAAAGAATGGAGGAGCTTGCCAGAGAACTCCGTCGCGAGATCAAGGCCAACCGCGGGAGCAGTGACCTCATCAGAACCCACGATCTTTGTTTAGTGCCGAGGGTCGATGTCCCCAAGAAATTCAAGCTCCCGGAATTTGACCGCTACAACGGGCTGACTTGCCCCCAGAACCATATCATCAAATACGTCCGGAAGATGGCTAACCATGCAGATAATGATTCACTTATGATCCATTGCTTCCAGGACAGCCTAATGGAAGATGCCGCGGAGTGGTATACCGGCTTGAGCAAGGATGATATCCGTACTTTTGATGATCTGGCTACTGCTTTCAAGAGCCACTATGGATTCAACACCAGGCTCAAACCGAATAGAGAGTTCCTCCGGTCTCTTTCTCAGAAAAAGGACAAAAGTTTTCGCGAATACGCACAGAGGTGGAGAGGGGCAGCTGCCCGTATCACCCCCGCTTTGGACGAGGAAGAAATGACTCCAACATTCTTGAAGACCCTGAAGAAAGATTATGTTGAGAGAATGATTATTGCTGCCCCAAGCAACTTCTCTGAGATGGTCACTATGGGGACCCGTTTGGAGGAAGCTGTCCGAGAAGGGATTATCGTGTTTGAGAAAGGTGAGTCTTCGAATGCACCGAAGAAATACGGCAATGGTCACCATAAGAAAAAGGAATCAGAAGTTGGAATGGTGTCCGCCGGAACCAATCAATCTGCCACTGCCGCTCCCGTCAATGCTACACAACTGCCTCAACCGTATCAGTACCTACAGTATGCCCAGCATCCGTTCTATCCGCCGTTCTACCATCAATACCCTCCTCTACCGGGCCAGCCTCAGGTCCCTGTTAATGCCATCGCCCAACATGTAACACCCCGTTTTCCCAGCATAAAAATATATACGTAAAATCAGAGTTTTCATCACAAAACGGAATGTTACACTACTTTTCAAAAATTCATAAATAGAAAATATACTATTTATTCAACAACATAAATTAATCTCGTAATATTTTGCAGCGGAAAAGTCTTTTTTAAAATATAATCAACTTCAACAAAATCTTGGCACAAAGGCCCCAACATAAATAATCATTTCAATAATCCTCTTAATAATAAATAAATGTTCCAACAATATAGTTCCAAAATTGATACATAAGGAAATGAAGAATGTAAACAGCAGAATCCCCATCCCGTTATGTATCAGAGCCTAGGACACAAGAGACAATAATCTAACTAGCCTTCATTACCTGCACTTGCCCACGAGGCGGCAATTCCAGCAGAAGGGGTGAGAAACACATTCAATAATAATAATATATAATTCATCAAATCGATGAAACAACAACAAATTATACCACAAGTATCAACAAGTTCATATATGTATGTATATATATATATATATATATATATATATATATATATATATATATATATATATATATTGCAACAGCAACGTTATCAACATCAACGACATTTAGTAAGATACAACAACAATAAACAATCAACAACAACAATATCAACAACATCAACAAATCATCACATATAACGAAAACATCTCAAACATTCACAAGTACATCATAACATCACAAATACTTCAACACGTCATAAATACATCAACAAGTCACAATTACACCATCACGAATACATCATCACTTTGCAAATTACATCATCACTTCACAATTACATCATCACTTCACAAACGACACGACACGACTATGCAACACTTAGACCTCATGCATGTGGTACCATCAGGGCATTAAGCCCCCATCGCTAAAGGTCAAATAGGACCTGTCAGGCATTGAGCCCCCATCGCTAAAGGTCATAAAAGAACCTGTCAGGCATTAAGCCCCCATCGCTGACTATGCCATGCAACGACACGACTCAAATGTAACGACACGAGTAAAGACTCAACAATGCACATCTTTAGATGACTCGACAAATACACATCTTTAAATAGCATCATCGTCAAATATCACATATTTAAATATGACATCTTTATATAGCACATATTTAGGTCACACATCTACAAACAACACATCTTGATATAACACATATTTAAATCACACATCTCCGAAAAGCACATAGACATTAATCAACTACATCCATATCAAACCAAAACATTCTTCAAAAATAAAGCAAGTTGATCAATAAAACATAAGCCAAATACTCATAAAACACTCCGACTAAATCCCTAATACTTAAGTTTGAAGTTGGGAAACCAACCATAAGTTTTGGACTAACTTGGGATTCGTTAAGTTTTCTTAAAATTTTCTGAAGACCTACTTGGACTATTTTTATCATAACTCGAGATTTACAAAACATTTTCGAGTCAAACCAGTGCCATTAGAAAGCTAACTCAATTATCTACAACTTTCATGTTTACACCTAAGACCAATTATGTACCAATCAATACCAGTTTTCATTTCAAATTCGGACAAAGTTGTGCTGAAATTCATAAAAATTCACTGTGACCTACGTTCCGTAATTTGACCATAACTCAAGTTCTATAAATCATTTTGACATCAGACCAACGGCATTAGAAAGCTAACATTCATACCTACAACTTTCGTGTTTACACCAAAAGCTAGTTTGAAACAGAAACTGATGCAAAAGACGCAACAACATGAAACAGGGTATGCTGTCAAAGGTAGCTCTCGGGAAAACTCTATTTTTCACTCAAAAACCCAAATTTCATCTACCCAAATCCCAAATTTGATAGAGAACAATGTTTACAGGTTCTATATACAACATAACAATCAAAACAACACAGAAACATGCATTAAACAACACAATTCATCACATCATATCAATTATCATAAACTTTCTAAACCCTAAACCTAGAACACAATTTCATCAACAATCAAAATTATATATACATATTATTGAAGGAATCCCACCCTTACCTTAATTCAGCAAGCAAAAACTCTACAGCAATTGATTCCCTCTTCTCTTAGCCTCTTCTAGGGTTCTCTTCTTTCTCTCCAAAAACTCTCTTTTCTAAAGTTTTGTACGTGAAAAATGAAACAGACTTTTGTTTTTCTGTAAACTAAAACCTCTCCTTTCTCTTTCTATTTTTCCTTAACCTCCCACTTATTTCACTTAACTCCCTCCTTAATTTCTATTAATTCTCATTAAACCCCATAATTTCAAGTAAATAATAATCTTACTTATTTTTATTAAACAATAAAAATAATCATATATTCACATAATCACATAAATACTATATAATAAAATAGTAACACCCCACATATTCACATAAATCATTAAAAAATCATATAAAAGATTTTAAAATCAACCAACGATAATTAAAATAAAACTAGGGCGTTACACAACAAATGCAACAACAACCACTAGCTCA
Organism: Medicago lupulina; assembly: GCA_958299785.1. Classification (NCBI taxonomy): domain Eukaryota; kingdom Viridiplantae; phylum Streptophyta; class Magnoliopsida; order Fabales; family Fabaceae; genus Medicago; species Medicago lupulina. Next base: position 32,074,890 of record OY283143.1, read on the forward strand.
ACAACAACCGCAACAACAACAACAAGGCCCTCAATCTAGACCATCTTTCCCGCCGATACCAATGGCGTACGCTGAGCTACTCCCAACTCTGTTACATAAGGGGTATTGCACCACTAGACCTGGCAAACCTCCGCCAAACCCATTGCCTCCCAGGTTCCGCTCCGATCTCAGATGCGACTTTCACCAAGGCGCCCTAGGTCATGACGTAGAAGGTTGCTACGCTCTGAAATACATTGTGAAGAAGTTGATCGACCAGGGAAAGCTATCGTTTGAAAACAATGTCCCACATGTGCTCGACAATCCACTCCCCAACCATGCCGCTGTAAATATGATCGAAATATGTGAAGAAATCCCTCGTCTCAATGTCCGTAATGTTGCTACTCCTCTGGTGCCACTACATATCAAGCTGTGCCAAGCTTCCTTGTTTAGCCACGACCACGCTGCCTGCTGTGAATGTCTTCAGAACCCTATGGGTTGCAGCGTAGTCCAGACTGATGTCCAAAGATTGATGAATGACAACTACTTGACTACCAGTGATGTTTGTATGATAGTGCCGATCTTCCACGATACTCCGGTCAAGAGCACGCCCGTCAGGAAGGACGTTGAACCATTGGTCATACGGTTGCCTGGTCCAGTGCCATATACCTCTGCGAAAGCCATCCCGTACAAGTACAGTGCGACTATGTTGGAAAACGGGAAAGAAGTGCCTTTGGTGTCCTCAAGCACAGTGGGCAGTATCGCTGAAGTGACGGCTTTGAGGAGCGGCAAGGTCCGACCACTTTTATTCCAGAAGAAAGATGATGTGCAAGTTACAATTCCTACTGATAAGACTACTCCATTGACAATCCCTCCTGTTGTTGAAAGTACCAGCCGTCCAGGCCATTCTGTTGAAGATTCCAATCTGGATGAGATTTTGAAGATAATCAAGAAAAGCGATTATAAGATTGTCGATCAGCTATTACAAACTCCTTCGAAGATATCCATCTTGTCCCTACTCCTCAGTTCGGAGGCTCACAGGAATGTGTTATTGAAGGTGTTGGAACAAGCCTATGTCGACCAGGAAGTCACAGAGGAGCAATTTGGTGGAATAGTGGCTAACATCACTGCTTGCAGTAACCTTTGGTTTGGTGAAGATGAGCTTCCAGAGGCAGGAAAGCACCACAACTTGGCCCTGCATATTTCCACGAACTGCAAAACGGATCTGCTGTCCAACGTGTTGGTAGACACTAGGTCGTCGTTGAATGTGATGCCTAAGTCGACTTTGGATCAGTTAAGTTGTCAAGGAGTTCCTTTGAGAAGGAGTACTTTCTTAGTCAAGGCCTTCGATGGTTCCCGTAAAACTGTGCTTGGAGAAGTAGATCTCCCCATGACTATTGGTCCTGAAACATTCATGATTACTTTCCAGGTTATGGACATAGATACCTCTTACAGTTGCCTTCTTGGGAGACCGTGGATACACGAGGCCGGTGCGGTCACTTCTACTCTCCATCAGAAGCTAAAGTTCGTAAGGAATGGTAAACTTGTAACAGTGCATGGGGAAGAAGCTTATCTGGTCAGTCAATTATCATCCTTCTCTTGCATCGAAGCTAAATCTGTCGAAGGAACTGCATTCCAGGGTTTGACTATCGAGGGTACGGAGCCCAAAAGAGCTAGTGCTGCTATGGCTTCATTGAAAGATGCGCAGAAGGCCGTTCAGGAGGGTCAGGCCGCCGGTTGGGGCCAATTGATACAGCTGCTGGACAACAAACGCAAAGAGGGTCTCGGTTTCTCTCCGACGTCAGGCGTGTCAACTGGAACGTTCCGTAGTGCCGGGTTTGCCAATGCAATTCTTGATGGTGATGAAAGAGGGGTTAGGCCCACATTTGTGATACCAGGAGGCATGGCAAAGAACTGGAACGTTATCAATCTCCCTGTGTTTGTGCATGATTCTAAGTAATATGTCTTGCTGTTTAGGCTTTATTTTCAAAATAACAATCCTTCCGCCATGCCCGAGGCGGAAGTGACACTTTTGTAAAGGGCATGTTTGTTCCAACATCACCATTATCAATAAAAAACGTCGTTTCTTTCACGACTCTCTTTTTTCTTTAGTATTTTTCCCTTGGAAATAATGGTAATGCCAAAAAAAACCAAAACATCTGTATTTTCTTATTAATTTCAAAGATCTGCATGAAAATTATTTTCTAAAAATCATCCAAACATGTCACGCAGATCGAACCAAAATGAACCCGTTGAACACAGTGACCCTATGTTTCTCCAAACTGTTGAATCCCCGGTGTTTGTGGCCGAAGATGAGGATAGCGATGACATACCAGATGAGATTGCCCGACTGCTTGAGCAAGAAGAGAAAACCATTCGGCCTCATCAAGAGGAGATCGAGCTAATCAACTTGGGTACTGAGGATAACAAAAGAGAGATCAAAGTCAGTGCAGCATTGGAGGAAGGGGTCAAGAAGAGGATCTTCCAGCTTCTCCGCGAGTACTCGGGCATTTTTGCATGGTCGTACGAGGATATGCCAGGTTTGGATCCCCAGATCGTGGAGCACCGGATACCGACAAAACCAGACTGTCCTCCTGTCAGGCAAAAGTTGAGACGGACTCGGCCGGACATGGCTCTGAAGATCAAAGGTGAAGTGCAGAAACAGATCGATGCGGGTTTTCTCATGACAGTTGAGTATCCCGAGTGGGTTGCTAACATCGTGCCAGTGCCGAAGAAGGATGGTAAGGTTCGGATGTGTGTTGACTACAGAGATTTGAATAAAGCAAGCTTGAAAGACAATTTCCCACTGCCTCACATCGATGTGCTTGTTGATAACACTGCCCAGTGCAAGGTGTTCTCCTTCATGGACGGGTTTTCTGGCTATAACCAAATCAAAATGTCACCCAAGGACAGGGAGAAGACATCGTTCATCACTCCGTGGGGAACTTTCTGCTGCAAAGCAATGTCGTTCGGTCTAATAAATGCTGGTGCTACTTACCAAAGGGGGATGACCACTTTGTTCCATGACATGATTCACAAAGAGGTTGAAGTGTATGTAGATGACATGATTGTCAAGTCAAGCGATGAAGAGCAACACGTCGAATACTTGGCTAAAATGTTTGAAAGGTTGAGGAAGTACAAGCTTCGGCTGAACCCAAACAAATGTACGTTCGGTGTTAGGTCTGGGGAATTGCTAGGCTTCATTGTCAGCCAGAAGGGCATTGAGGTAGATCCCGACAAAGTCCGAGCTATCCGCGAGATGCCAGCTCCGCAAACCGAGAAGCAGGTCAGAGGGTTCCTCGGGCGTTTGAACTACATTTCTAGATTTATATCCCATATGACTGCAACCTGCGGGCCAATTTTCAAGTTACTCAGGAAGAATCAACCTGTGGTATGGAATGACGAATGCCAAGAAGCTTTTGACAACATCAAGAACTATTTGCTAGAGCCACCGATCCTTGTACCGCCCGTGGACGGAAGGCCATTGATCATGTATCTGTCAGTGTTGGATGAATCCATGGGATGTGTGCTCGGTCAGCAAGATGAGACTGGAAAGAAAGAGCACGCAATCTACTATTTGAGCAAGAAATTCACCGATTGTGAGACTCGGTATACAATGCTCGAGAAAACTTGTTGTGCACTAGCCTGGGCTGCCAAACGCCTGCGTCATTACTTGATAAATCATACGACTTGGTTGATATCCCGGATGGATCCAATCAAGTACATCTTTGAGAAACCGGCTGTCACTGGAAAAATCGCACGTTGGCAAATGTTACTGTCAGAGTATGATATTGTGTTTAAAGCTCAGAAAGCCATTAGAGGGAGTATCCTGGCTGACCACCTTGCTTGCCAACCGCTTGATGATTATCAACCTTTGAAGTTCGATTTCCCTGACAAAGAGGTCATGTTTTTAAAGTCAAGAGACTGTGAAGAACCACTGATCGGTGAAGGTCCAGACCCTGATAGCAAGTGGGGATTGGTCTTTGATGGTGCTGTTAATGCTTATGGCCGAGGAATTGGCGCAGTAATTGTGGCTCCGCAGGGGCATCACATCCCTTTCACAGCCCGGATTGTGTTTGAATGCACCAACAACGTGGCCGAGTACGAGGCGTGCATCTTGGGAATTGAAGAAGCCATCGATATGAGAATCAAGCATCTCGACATCTATGGAGACTCTGCACTAGTCATCAACCAGATAAAGGGAGAATGGGAGACCCATCATGCTAATCTGATCCCTTACCGTGATTATGCGAGGCGTCTGTTGACGTATTTTACAAAGGTTGAGTTGCACCATATTCCCCGAGAGGAGAACCAAATGGCTGATGCTCTTGCTACCTTATCCTTCATGTTTCGAGTGAACCATTGGAATCATGTACCGATGATCAAAGTACAACGCTTAGATCGGCCCGCTCATGTGTTTACTGTCAGTGATGCAATTGTACAAACGGGTTCAGGCGGAGTCGACAGCAAACCCTGGTATTATGACATCAAGCAATTTTTGCAAAGCCGTGAGTATCCGCCGGGTGCTTCCAATAGAGACAAGAAGACGCTGCGCAGGCTGGCTAGCAAGTTCCTGCTGGATGGCGATGTCCTGTACAAAAGGAACTTCGATATGGTGTTGTTAAGATGTGTTGATGAATGTGAAGCAGAACAGCTAATGCGCGATGTGCACGATGGCACCTTTGGGACCCACGCATCGGGGCATGCTATGTCTAGAAAGCTGTTGAGAGCTGGTTACTACTGGATGACCATGGAGCGCGATTGCTACCAATACGCCAGAAAGTGCCACAAATGTTAAGTATATGCTGATAAGATCCATGTGCCTCCGCACGCTCTCAATGTTATGTCTTCTCCATGGCCTTTCTCTATGTGGGGCATTGATATGATCGGAAGAATTGAACCGAAAGCTTCAAACGGTCATCGTTTTATCCTGGTAGCAATCGATTATTTCACCAAATGGGTCGAAGTTGCATCATATGCCAACGTGACTAAGCAAGTGGTGGTCAAGTTCATCAAGAACAACATCATCTGTCGGTATGGTGTTCCTAGCAAGATCATCACTGACAACGGTACCAACCTGAACAATGACATGGTACAAGCCTTATGCGAGAAATTCAAGATTGAACACCACAATTCTTCTCCTTACAGACCTCAGATGAATGGTGCAGTTGAGGCTGCCAATAAGAACATCAAGAAGATTGTGCAGAAGATGGTAACAACATACAAAGACTGGCATGAGATGTTGCCCTATGCCTTACACGGCTACCGCACTACAGTCCGTAGTTCAACCGGGGCAACGCCTTTTTCTCTTGTATACGGCATGGAAGCAGTCCTCCCGTTGGAAGTGGAGATTCCATCTCTACGTGTGATTATGGAAGCAAAGTTGTCTGAGGCTGAATGGTGTCAGAGTCGGTACGACCAGTTGAATTTGATTGAGGAAAGACGCCTGGATGCTTTGGCTCACGGCCAAATGTATCAAACAAGGATGAAAAATGCTTTTGACAAGAAAGTCCGTCCTCGGGTATTCAAAGAGGGTGAGCTCGTGTTGAAAAGAAGAATGAGTCAGCAACCCGACCCAAGGGGCAAATGGACGCCTAACTATGAAGGACCTTATGTTGTCAAGAAGGCTTTCTCTAGCGGTGCTTTGATTCTCACACACATGGATGGTGTGGAACTTTCGAATCCTGTGAATGCCGATATAGTCAAGAAATAGTTTGTCTAGATATGAAAAGAACAGCGTGGTAGGTCAAAAACCCGAAAGGGCGGCCTAGGCAAAAATGCACTTCCCGGTGGATCGAAAACCCGAAAGGGCGGTCCAGGCAAAATAAGGGACAAGAAACAAAATGTAAAAGCTCGCTGAGATTACATGTAACTCAGGCAAAAATGAGCGTCTCGATGAGCCGAAAACCCGAAAGGGCGGTTCATGCAAAAATGAGATTGAAATAAAAGACAATTGACTATATCTGGCAAGTTACCATTCCCCTTGGGATCTTTGCAACTAATGATTGGCTGTTCTCATCCGAGGTTCCGACGCCTGTGGATTCAAGAGTTTTAGATGCCGTAGTTGCTACTATGTTCAATGTACCACCAACCAATAAAATTACCATTTTTCAAGATTTGTAAATCTGTGGGGTCGCGCTTTTGGCCGACTACCACCCTTATACATCGATTTGAGCCTATGCTTTTGTTTGGCACTCATTTTCCGTTCTATTTTCAAAGCTTTGTACAAAAGATTTCTTCTATGTTGATAATGATGCATGTCTGGAATAAACATTATGAAAATTGAAATTTTTTAAGTATTTTGAAAACAAGCCTGAACAGCTAGGTACATTCGAATGAACATGCATGAACAAATCTACATTGATATCAGTTCCAATTCAAGTTACTAGCAAGCCTTCCTCCTAGTGACGGTCTGTGGTCAATGGCAAGAATGAAAAAACAGAATGAAAAGCATGAAAAATGAATATGCTCGCTAAGTCGAAAACCCGAAAGGGCGGCTTAGGCAAAAATGAGCACCCCGATGGATTGACAACCTGCAAGGGCAATTCAGGCAGAAACAGGGGCAACACAAAAAAACTATTCCCCGGTGGGTCGAAAACCTGAAAGGGCGATCCAGGCAAAAATGGGATGATGAAAACAAAAATGAAAAAGAAGTAATAAAAAAACAAACATGCAAAAGCATTGACCACGGATGCGATGTCCAGAGCACTTGCGTGACTGTTCCAACAAGCAGCAATACTATTCAGACTGTTTTTCTCTACGATTTTACTGCTTCCTGCCTTCAGCGATGGTCTCGATGCATCTCCCGACGACGGCATCCCCGGGACAGGAACTTTTGCAAATATATGTCCGAGCGCGAGCCATTACGTGCCCAATATTCCAATGTTTTGTCCGTCTCTGCGAAATTGTGCCTACAAATTGCCAATCATCATGCATCCCCAAGCATTCATACATGCATAATCATGCATCCTACATGTTCATGCATTTGATAAAATTGTCATGCTATCCATATGCATCTACATTCTCAATTCCTATGTTAATCTCAATCAAAATCAATCTTGTCAACTTCAAATTTCTTCTGCTGATAACAAATGTCTATTGTCATGTCAATTTCAAGGTTCAACAGTCTTGTCGACATTCCTGTCAAATTCAAGCTCCTGCAGTTATGTCAATCAAATTCAGTTCTTTTTCAATACAATTCGTTTCCATTAAACGGCCAAGTGGCTAGTTCGCGTCCAAGAACAGCTTGTGCCTGCCAATTTGTAACACCCTAGTTGTTATTTATTTATTTTAGTTGATCTATGTGTGTTTTATGTGCTTTAGAACTATTTATGTTGATTTATGTGAATTATTGGTGTTTGCTATTTTAATATATTTTATTATAAAGAAGTAGTAATGTTTTTATTATTTAAGTGGAGTATAAGAAATAATATTATTTTTGAATTAAAAAGAATAATAGTTATTTAGAATTATTAGATTTAAGGAGGGTTAATGAGGAATTAAAAGAAAATTAAGTGAGGGAGTAAAGAGAAAAGGGGGGTTATGTTTTGTTAGAAAGAAAAGAGAAAACCAGTAAGGAAAGAAAAACAAATTTGTACGTACCAGTAAAAAGAACAAACAGACTTTTTGGGAGAAAAGGGAAGAACCAAGAGGGAGAGCTAGGGAGAGGGAGATTCATCCATTGTTGTAGAAATTTTGCTGAATTAAGGTAAGGGTGGGTTTACTCTTCAATTGTCAATATATATGTATATGGTTTCATGAATTTGGATTGAAAATTGGTAGTTTTGAAACTAGGTTTATGAATATGTTGAATTGCTCATTTCTTGATGAATTGTGTTGCAATGATGTTGTTATAATATGTTCTGCTGTTTTGTTGTGCCTTAAACCCATAAACATTGTTTCTAAACCATTTTGGGTGATTGGGGGATTAAAAATGGGATTTTTGGATGAAAATGGAGTTAGAATCGTAGGTTATAATTCTGCCCAGACGAACACTCGCTTAAGCGAGATGCCCTTCGCTCAAGCGAGCAACTCTTTGCTATGCCCAGTTTGGATTTTCAGCCGCTCGCTTAAGCGAGCCACGAGCGAACCCCAAGCGAGTAAATGCTAACCTTCGTCATTTGCGTCGCTTAAGCGAGATTCCCGTCGCGACGCCCAGGATAGTGTATTTAACCTGTTCGCTTAAGCGAACCAGAAGCGAGCTTCAAGCGAACTAAAACCCAACCTTCGTCATTTGACTCGCTCAAGCGAGATGCTGCTCGCTCAAGCGAGCTGGGTCCTGTGCGATCCAAAATGTGATTTTTCTAAAGTGTTCCAAACCCAAACCTAAGCTTTCTAAGATGTTTATTGGAATTTTTAAGAATTGTTTAGATGATAAAAACTATATTATGAAGCTGATTATGATGGGTTTATGTATGCTATGTGCAAATAAATGTATTTTTGCTAAACTTGAGTTGCATTGTTGATGTTGAGTAGTCTTGTCCAGTTGGGGAGGGTATCCTAAGTTGTTGTTGTTGGTTGCATGCTGATATGCTCCATTAAGATGTTGGGTTGTATGCAGATATACACCATAGAGGCATTTCATACTCATTTGCATTTGTTGGGGGCTTATTGCCCTGGAATGTTTATCATTCACTGTTGGGGGCTTATTGCCCTGGAACGCTTTATCGTTCACCTGTTGGGGGCTTATTGCCCTGGGATGCTTTAACCATCCAAATTGTTGGGGGCTTATTGCCCTGGAATGCTTAGCATTCAACGCGCGTAGTTGGTACCACATGCATAATGCATTAGATGTTATGGAGTCTTGCATTAGTTGTAGGTGTGAGTTGTCCTTTTGGGATTGTTGTTGGTGAGACGACGCCACAAGTGTTGTTGTTGTTATTGATATGAATCTAAGATGAATCAATATGATAATGTTGAGTTGATGAGGTTGATGATGATGCTGCTGATTGTTAATATTGTTGTTGTTTTCAATGCATTTTAGTGAATTCATATATTCATATATTGCTTTGTTTTGTGAACTCACCCCTTCTGCTGGAATTGCCGCCTTGTGGGCAAGTGCAGGTAGCGAAGACTAGCGGTGTTGGCTCTTGAGTCTAGGGCTCTGATACATAGTAGGGATGGGGAAACGTTATCTTTCTTGTATTCCTTATGTATCATTTCTTGAAGAAGATGTTGTTGAGATTCTATTGTCGAATAATTTTATTATATTGAAGGCCTTTATGCCAAGATTATGATGTAGTTGTTGAATATGGTTTCTAATTGAAGACTTTCCGCTGCATAAATTTTAATATGTTGAATTGTTGATGGTTTTAAATAGTTGTTATATTCTATTTAAATAATTTTGAAAAAGTAGTGTAATACTCCGTTGTTTGCTGAATAACTCTGATTATTATTTATATTATTATTACGTCATTTTGGGAACGGGGTGTTATAATTGGTATCAGAGCAAGTCGGTCCGTCAGACCATTAGAAGAGTCGTGTCGAGCCATGTAGAGTAGTGTGACAGGTTTAAACTGTCTTTGTTGTTCTAATTTTTGTTGTTATGTAGAATTATCGAGATGGCCGGAAGAAATGATGCTGCTCTTGCTGCTGCCTTGCAAGCAATGGCTCAAGTTGTTGGACAACAGCAAGGTGCTGGTGGAGCTGGTGAAGGTGTAAGGATGCTTGAGACTTTCTTGAGGAATCATCCACCAACCTTCAAGGGAAGGTACGACCCTGATGGACCACAGACTTGGCTGAAGGAGGTCGAGAGGATCTTCCGGGTGATGCAGTGTACGGATGTTCAGATGGTGCGGTTTGGTACCCATATGTTAGCAGAGGAGGCTGACGACTGGTGGGTAAGCACTCAACCCATACTCCAAGCTGAAGGAGCTGAGATTACATGGGCTGTGTTCCGAAGGGAGTTCTTAAGGAGGTATTTTCCGGAGGATGTCCGAGGTAAGAAGGAGATAGAATTCCTTGAGCTGAAGCAAGGAGACATGTCCATCACGGAGTATGCTGCTAAGTTCGTGGAGCTTGCAAAGTTTTATCCCCACTATGCTGCGGAGACTGCTGAGTTCTCCAAGTGTATCAAATTTGAAAATGGTCTGCGAGCTGATATCAAGCGGGCCATTGGCTATCAGAAGATCAGAGACTTCTCTGAGTTGGTGAGCAGCTGCCGTATTTATGAAGAGGACACCAAAGCTCACTATAAGATAATGAATGACCGCAAAGGGAAGGGGCAGCAGAGTCGCCCGAAGCCGTATAGTGCCCCAGCTGATAAAGGTAAGCAGAGATTGCATGATGAGAGGAGGCCAGCACGTAGAGATGCTCCTGCTGAGGTGGTTTGTTATAAGTGTGGTGTTAAAGGCCACAAGAGTAATGCTTGCACCCGTGATGAGAAGAAATGTTTCAGATGCGGAAAGAAGGGCCATACTGTCACCGAATGCAAGCGTGGAGACATTGTTTGCTTCAACTGTAATGAAGAAGGTCACATCGGTTCTCAGTGCACTAAGCCTAAGAAGGCGCAGACCAGTGGTAGAGTTTTTGCCTTGACCGGTACTCAGACTGATCAGGAGGATCGACTTATCAGAGGTACTTGTTTCTTTAGTGGTACTCCTTTAATTGCTATAATAGATACTGGTGCTACGCATTGTTTCATTGCTATTGACTGTGCACAAAGATTGGGTTTGATTATGTCTGATATGAATGGGGAGATGGTTGTTGAAACTCCAGCTAAGGGTTCAGTGACTACTTCCCTTGTTTGTTTAAGTTGTCCGTTGTCTGTATTTGGTAGAGATTCTGAGGTGGACCTTGTTTGTTTGCCGTTAGTGGGTATGGATGTAATATTGGGAATGAATTGGTTAGAGTACAATCATGTTCTGATCAATTGTTTTACGAAGACGGTGCGGTTTTCTTCTGCTGAAGAAGAGAGTGGAGCGGAATTCTTATCCACTAAAGAGATGAAGCGGTTAGAGCAAGATGGTGTGTTGATGTTTTCTTTGTTGGCGTTCTTGTCGATGGAGAACCAAGCTGTGATTGACGGGCTGCCTGTTGTGAAGGAATTTCCTGAAGTTTTCCCTGATGAGATTCCAGATGTGCCACCAGAGAGGGAGGTTGAATTTTCGATAGACCTTGTGCCGGGTACGAAACCTGTGTCGATGGCTCCTTACCGTATGTCAGCTTCGGAGTTGGCTGAGTTGAAGAAGCAATTAGAAGACTTGCTTGACAGGAAGTTTGTGAGACCGAGTGTTTCACCATGGGGAGCGCCGGTGTTGTTGGTAAAGAAGAAGGATGGTAGCATGCGGTTGTGTATTGATTACCGTCAGTTGAATAAGGTGACTATTAAGAACAGGTATCCACTACCGAGGATTGATGATTTGATGGATCAACTAGTGGGTGCCCGCGTTTTTAGCAAGATTGATTTGAGGTCAGGTTACCATCAGATCAAGGTGAAGGATGAGGATATGTAGAAGACGGCGTTTAGGACGCGTTATGGTCATTATGAATATAAGGTGATGCCCTTCGGTGTGACGAATGCGCCTGGTGTGTTTATGGAGTACATGAACAGAATTTTTCATGAGTATCTGGATCAATTTGTTGTGGTTTTTATTGATGATATTTTAATCTATTCTAAGACTGAAGCTGAGCATGCAGAGCATTTGAAGATTGTACTGCAAGTGCTGAAGGAAAGGAAGCTGTATGCCAAGCTGTCCAAGTGTGAATTCTGGCTGAATGAAGTAAGTTTTCTTGGCCACATTATTTCTGGTAATGGTATTGCTGTAGATCCTTCGAAGGTTGATGCTGTGTCGTAGTGGGAGACACCAAAGTCAGTTACTGAGGTAAGAAGTTTTCTTGGTTTGGCTGGTTATTACCGCAGATTCATTGAAGGATTTTCGAAGTTGGCACTTCCTTTGACGCAGCTGACTTGTAAAGGAAAAGCATTTGTGTGGGATGCTCAATGTGAGAGTAGTTTCAATGAGTTGAAGCAAAGGTTGACGACTGCTCCTATTTTGATTCTACCAAAGCCAGGAGAGCCTTTTGTTGTTTATTGTGATGCATCTAAGCTGGGATTAGGTGGTGTTTTGATGCAAGATGGTAAGGTGGTAGCGTATGCTTCTAGGCAGCTGAGGGTGCATGAGAAGAATTATCCTACGCATGATCTAGAGTTGGCAGCCGTGGTATTTGTTTTGAAAATTTGGAGGCATTATTTGTATGGTTCCAGATTCGAGGTGTTTAGTGACCATAAGAGTTTAAAGTACCTGTTTGATCAGAAGGAGTTAAACATGAGGCAGAGGAGGTGGCTTGAGTTACTTAAGGATTACGATTTTGGCTTGAATTACCATCCTGGTAAAGCTAATGTTGTGGCTGATGCGTTGAGTAGAAAGACATTGCATATGTCTGCTTTGATGGTGAAAGAGTTCGAGTTACTTGAACAATTTAGAGACTTGAGTCTTGTTTGTGAAAGATCGCCTCAGAGTGTGAAGTTGGGTATGTTGAAGATTAATAGTGGTTTCTTGAATGACATCAGAGAGGCGCAGAAGCTGGATGTTAAGTTTGTGGATTTGATGGCTGCTAGTGATCCGAATGTAGAAAGTGACTTCAAGGTCGATGACCAAGGTGTGTTGAGGTTTAGAGGAAGAATTTGTATACCTGAGGATGAGGGTTTGAAGAAGTTGATTTTAGAAGAAAGTCATAAGAGTGGTTTGAGTATTCATCCTGGAGCTACTAAAATGTATCACGACTTGAAGAAATTGTTTTGGTGGTCCGGTTTGAAGAGGGATGTTGCTCAATTTGTGTATGCATGTTTGACTTGCCAGAAGTCCAAGGTTGAACATCAGAAGCCTGCAGGGCTGTTGGTTCCGTTAGATGTACCCGAATGGAAGTGGGATAGCATTTCGATGGATTTTGTAACGAGTTTACCGAATACTCCAAGAGGGCATGATGCCATTTGGGTCGTGGTCGACAGGTTGACTAAGTCGGCGCACTTTATTCCGATCAACATCAGTTATCCAGTAGCTCAGTTGGCGGAGATTTATATCCGTGACATTGTGAAGTTGCATGGTGTCCCATCTAGCATTGTGTCGGATAGAGATCCGAGGTTTACATCAAGGTTTTGGAAGAGTTTGCAAGATGCCTTGGGTTCGAAGTTAAGATTGAGTTCGGCTTATCATCCGCAGACAGATGGTCAGTCGGAGAGGACTATCCAATCCTTGGAGGATTTGTTGAGGGTGTGTGTACTCGAGCAAGGTGGAACTTGGGACAGTCACTTGCCGTTGATAGAGTTTACCTATAATAATAGTTACCATTCGAGTATTGGTATGGCACCGTTCGAAGCTTTGTATGGTCGAAGGTGTAGAACTCCTCTATGTTGGTTTGAGTCGGGTGAAAGTGTTGTGTTAGGACCTGAGTTAGTGCAGCAGACTACGGAAAAGGTCAAGATGATAAGAGAAAAGATGAAAGCATCTCAAGATCGTCAGAAGAGTTACCATGACAAAAGGAGAAAAGCCCTTGAGTTTCAGGAGGGTGATCATGTGTTCTTGAGGGTTACTCCGATGACGGGTGTAGGACGTGCATTGAAGTCGAAGAAGTTGACTCCAAAGTTCATTGGTCCTTACCAGATTTCCGAAAGAGTTGGAACTGTGGCATATCGGATTGGATTGCCACCACATCTATCGAACTTGCATGATGTGTTTCATGTCTCACAGTTGAGGAAGTATGTAGCAGATCCTTCGCATGTTATTCCTAGGGACGATGTGCAAGTTAGAGATAATCTTACTGTTGAGACTTTGCCTTTGAGGATTGATGATCGCAAGGTGAAGCAGCTGAGAGGCAAGGAGATACCTCTAGTTAGAGTTGTTTGGGGCGGTGTAGCCGGTGAGAGTTTGACTTGGGAATTGGAGAGCAAGATGCAAGAATCCTACCCTGAGTTGTTTGTTGCTTAAGGTATTATTTCGAGGACGAAATTCTCTAAGTTGGGGAGAGTTGTAACACCCTAGTTGTTATTTATTTATTTTAGTTGATCTATGTGTGTTTTATGTGCTTTAGAACTATTTATGTTGATTTATGTGAATTATTGGTGTTTGCTATTTTAATATATTTTATTATAAAGAAGTAGTAATGTTTTTATTATTTAAGTGGAGTATAAGAAATAATATTATTTTTGAATTAAAAAGAATAATAGTTATTTAGAATTATTAGATTTAAGGAGGGTTAATGAGGAATTAAAAGAAAATTAAGTGAGGGAGTAAAGAGAAAAGGGGGGTTATGTTTTGTTAGAAAGAAAAGAGAAAACCAGTAAGGAAAGAAAAACAAATTTGTACGTACCAGTAAAAAGAACAAACAGACTTTTTGGGAGAAAAGGGAAGAACCAAGAGGGAGAGCTAGGGAGAGGGAGATTCATCCATTGTTGTAGAAATTTTGCTGAATTAAGGTAAGGGTGGGTTTACTCTTCAATTGTCAATATATATGTATATGGTTTCATGAATTTGGATTGAAAATTGGTAGTTTTGAAACTAGGTTTATGAATATGTTGAATTGCTCATTTCTTGATGAATTGTGTTGCAATGATGTTGTTATAATATGTTCTGCTGTTTTGTTGTGCCTTAAACCCATAAACATTGTTTCTAAACCATTTTGGGTGATTGGGGGATTAAAAATGGGATTTTTGGATGAAAATGGAGTTAGAATCGTAGGTTATAATTCTGCCCAGACGAACACTCGCTTAAGCGAGATGCCCTTCGCTCAAGCGAGCAACTCTTTGCTATGCCCAGTTTGGATTTTCAGCCGCTCGCTTAAGCGAGCCACGAGCGAACCCCAAGCGAGTAAATGCTAACCTTCGTCATTTGCGTCGCTTAAGCGAGATTCCCGTCGCGACGCCCAGGATAGTGTATTTAACCTGTTCGCTTAAGCGAACCAGAAGCGAGCTTCAAGCGAACTAAAACCCAACCTTCGTCATTTGACTCGCTCAAGCGAGATGCTGCTCGCTCAAGCGAGCTGGGTCCTGTGCGATCCAAAATGTGATTTTTCTAAAGTGTTCCAAACCCAAACCTAAGCTTTCTAAGATGTTTATTGGAATTTTTAAGAATTGTTTAGATGATAAAAACTATATTATGAAGCTGATTATGATGGGTTTATGTATGCTATGTGCAAATAAATGTATTTTTGCTAAACTTGAGTTGCATTGTTGATGTTGAGTAGTCTTGTCCAGTTGGGGAGGGTATCCTAAGTTGTTGTTGTTGGTTGCATGCTGATATGCTCCATTAAGATGTTGGGTTGTATGCAGATATACACCATAGAGGCATTTCATACTCATTTGCATTTGTTGGAGGCTTATTGCCCTGGAATGTTTATCATTCACTGTTGGGGGCTTATTGCCCTGGAACGCTTTATCGTTCACCTGTTGGGGGCTTATTGCCCTGGGATGCTTTAACCATCCAAATTGTTGGGGGCTTATTGCCCTGGAATGCTTAGCATTCAACGCGCGTAGTTGGTACCACATGCATAATGCATTAGATGTTATGGAGTCTTGCATTAGTTGTAGGTGTGAGTTGTCCTTTTGGGATTGTTGTTGGTGAGACGACGCCACAAGTGTTGTTGTTGTTATTGATATGAATCTAAGATGAATCAATATGATAATGTTGAGTTGATGAGGTTGATGATGATGCTGCTGATTGTTAATATTGTTGTTGTTTTCAATGCATTTTAGTGAATTCATATATTCATATATTGCTTTGTTTTGTGAACTCACCCCTTCTACTGGAATTGCCGCCTTGTGGGCAAGTGCAGGTAGCAAAGACTAGCGGTGTTGGCTCTTGAGTCTAGGGCTCTGATACATAGTAGGGATGGGGAAACGTTATCTTTCTTGTATTCCTTATGTATCATTTCTTGAAGAAGATGTTGTTGAGATTCTATTGTCGAATAATTTTATTATATTGAAGGCCTTTATGCCAAGATTATGATGTAGTTGTTGAATATGGTTTCTAATTGAAGACTTTCCGCTGCATAAATTTTAATATGTTGAATTGTTGATGGTTTTAAATAGTTGTTATATTCTATTTAAATAATTTTGAAAAAGTAGTGTAATACTCCGTTGTTTGCTGAATAACTCTGATTATTATTTATATTATTATTACGTCATTTTGGGAACGGGGTGTTATACAATTCACTCTTGTTATCGGTCAAGCAGCAAGTTCGCATCCAAGAACAGCTTGTACCTATCAATTTGTTTCTGTTATCGGTCAAGTAGCAAGTTCACATCCAAGAACAGCTTGTACCTACCCTTTGATATCCGCCGAGCGGCCAGTTCAGATACAAGAACAACTCGTGCTTTCTATTTTGTTTCCCGTCAGCCAAGTAACCAGTTCGTGTCCAAGAACAGCTTGTGCTTCTTACTTTTCCTTCCAGCCAAGTAACCAGTTCGTGTCCAAGAACAGCTTGTGCTTTCTATATTTTCTTTCAGCCAAGTGACCAGCTCAAACACAAGAGCAGCTTGCGCCCTTTGTTGTCAATATTCCCGGTCAAGTGGCCAGTTCGCATCCAAGAGCAGCTTGTACCTGTCAAAATTGCTTTCGAGTCTCCCTAGTGAGTCTTGTTATCTGCTACCTTGTTAATGTCAATCAGTCCCGCAGTGGATACGACATACTCTCCTTTTGCTATTCTGTTAATGTCTACCAGTCCCGCAATGGATACGACATATTTTGTTAAATTCAATTCTCAGTTTGTCTTGCATTCATGACACAAATGTTGCATGGCATACATGACATTTACAAACGTATTTTTACGCCCAAAATCAGTGCAAATGTCGATATTTAAGTATCTTCGTCGCGTCAAGCCAAAGACTCCGTCTCTTGACTCTCCAGACAAAGAAACTTAAACAGGGGCAGCTGTCATACCCTCATTTTGGACCTAAAAATACTCTTTTAAATTCCTCTGCTATTTTCTAATGCTGTCAATTCACCGTGTTTTCTACTGTGCTTCAGCTGCATACGTCACTGTTTCAGTTTTTTGAATTTTTGCATAAAATCATACAAAAGGGTATTTTGGTCATTTCCTACAAAGGAACCCATTTTCAGTCCCTATAATTTGTCCCTGAGCCTTTTCAATCTGTTTGCATGAATCATTGGTCAAATTCTGTTTAAAGATCGTCTTAGTTTTGCATCTGAGTCAGTCTGAGTCAGTTTGAGTCGTTTTTGCCCCAGGGGCATTTTAGTCTTTTCACATCAAATAAATTTTGGGCAAAGAGGTATTTTAAAATACCTCATTTGTGGTAATTTGTTCATTTTAGTCCGTTTTGTCAATTTTAATTGTTTCACTTTACGTTGCATTTCAAATTACATTTTTTAACCAATTTTATTTTTTTTTACATTTTAGTCCAAACATTTTTAGAAATTACAATTTAGTCCAAATACTATGTTTTTTTGCAAATTAGTCCCAATTCTTTTAAAACAGTCAAATTCTTTAATTCTTTTAAAAAACAGTCCATTTTTTTTAATTGCAAAAAGGTCCTGTTCTTTTCAAATTTGCAGTTTAGTCCTTTTTTTCAGATTCAGTCCACAGGTGCCACGCCAGCTCAGTCCAGTCCACGTGTCACTACCTCATTGGCCAGAATCACACATGGCAAGCTATAAATAGTACACAGTGTCAGAATCAGATCCATTCACACGCCACATCACACAAACAGAATCAACATTCTCTCTCTTGGCAGTTACAGATCAAAAACTCACAAATTCACCAAAAGCTTCAAGAACATTCATGGAACCCTAACTCACATTCAACCCTAATCCAGATCAATTTTGTACCAAAAACCACAAATTCACCATGAAATTCAACCCGCAGAATCAAACAGAAGCGAAATTCGCACAGAAACAGCACAAATTGGAGCAATTCTCAGGGATTCTTGCGAATTTTCATCATTGAATCGCTTCTCTGCAATTCAAACGCAAACTCACCACCCAAAGGATAGCAAGCTCAAGCGTGATCACAGAGAAGGTCGAAGAGAAGAAGAGAAGGTGAAGAGGATCGCAAGGTTCGAATCAGAGAAGAGAAAAGAAGCAGTACCAGCATACCAGAAGAGATTCGAAGCCAAGGATCAAAAGAAATGGTTCGGATCTCCATTCACAAGCACAGGTAATGCTCAAACTTCACCTCATTTCAATAGAAACCACTACAGAATCCAAAACGATGTGAACTTGTAGCAATCTCAAACTGTTCGATCCAAAAGCCCAAACCCTAACACAAAATCGTTTTAAAAAATCAAAGAAACGTTTCAGAATCCACAACAAGTGTGAATCGAAGCGATTTCTTGTAATTTCACAACGGATTCGGCCAAAAACGCGACGGATCAGAACAGTTCGAACCTAAGGCATCAAAACTCAAAGATTCACATCGTTTTGACGGTTAAAGTTGTGTCCTCTTGGATGATTCATGCTTAGAACGATGATACGAACAGTTTAAGCCATAGACGAACCGTTTCTGAGCAAGATTCAAGAAACTAGGGTTAGGGTTCGTAGAGAGAACGGCGGAGAAGAAGAGAAGAAGAAAGAGAAACGTTTTGAAAAAATGAAGGAAACGGGTTGTAAACCCTTTTATGTAGGCACGTGAACCGGGTTGACCCAAACTCGGTCCACTCTCTCTTGTTCTCAGCCGTTTGATCTAGATCCAGATGGATCTGGATCAATCCAGCGCTCCTGAAGCGTTATGGAGATCCGGATCCATCAGGAACCGTGGGTATGGACCGGATAGCATAAGTCTTTCTTGTTTTTTTCAGTTTCTTGGAATTGCTTGCTAATTGCACCATCTTTCTTGCTGTTCGAACCCCTGGCATGCTTTAATTTTATTGAAAACTTTTGTAATTTTTTCTATGGGATTCTTGGTATGTTCTTGACTGTTGGTGATGATTTTTCATGTTAAGATTGATAAAAATGATAGGTGCTAATTTCCTCGTGGGTTTTGAGTACTAGGTGTGTTCGTGAGAGTTTCTTGCATAATTGTAGATCCGATTCTTGCCACCTAGTGTTGATATTTGATACATGATCTTGTGATGTGTTTGGTTCTGAGTTCATTGCTTAATTGATTATTTCCAAACCCTTTTTGCAAGCTTAGTGTTAATTCCTTGTGTTTTTTCGCAAATATAGTCGTTAATTTCCAAATCTTTGCAAATTTAGTGGTAATTACTCGTCTTACAAGCTTAACCGTTAAGTTTCCAATTTCTTGCCTGTCATCGTGATTTTTGGGTGTCAAATCATTAATGGGATTTGAACCTTTCGATCATTGATGTTTCTATTTTTTTTGGGGAAGGTAAAATCGAGAAAACCTTAGAAATCCTAAGTTCGGGGCTGATTTCATCGCGGGAAGGTGTTAGGCACCCGCGATGACTATAGTATCCTATAGGAACCATTTTATTACGCTTTACGTTTATGCTTTACTTTTATTGCTACTTGTAAAAGAAATTGGTTTTAAGAATGAGAGGGAGAAAGTTGGATTTTATTTTATTGGACTTGGAGAGATTTTGAGTCTCTTGCCTACATACCCTTTTAAGGGATCAAAATTCCATGTAGTTCTCTTTCAAAATGTTTTTGTGGGTTGGTTCAATTTTTAGTGTTGAAAATGGTTTTGAAGAAAGAGATAAGAGGCCGTGTAGGCATTAGAATTGAAAACAAGTGAGGTTAGTCCAATTTATTTACAAAAGCAGTTAAAGTTGAGAATTAATGTTCTTTTGGATTTTTGATTAAGAAAATAAAAGGAAAACCCTTTGGAGTTTTGACTCCAAGGTTTA
This sequence comes from Medicago lupulina, assembly GCA_958299785.1. Lineage (NCBI taxonomy): Eukaryota > Viridiplantae > Streptophyta > Magnoliopsida > Fabales > Fabaceae > Medicago > Medicago lupulina. The sequence goes on from OY283143.1 coordinate 32,094,622, forward strand.
GTTGAAAAAGATTTGAAGTGATGGAAGTGATTTGTTTTTTCAAGAGATTGATTTTCTCTAAGTATTGTGTATCCTAAACATACATCTAGCGATGAACATACAACGTGTGTGCGTGTGTCGGTGCATGTGTCGGTGTACATCATTATAGTCCATGTCCTTTACATCGGGTCCTATTTTACATTCTATAGTCTTGCATGAAATTAAAGAAAATAAACTAAACCTAAAATATTACATGAATTAATGGAAATTGTATAAGGGTGACTAAGGGAAGAAAAACAAATGAGAGTGAGGCAATGCTTGCAATGTGCATGAGACATACAACAAAATGGTTAGTAATGAAATGAGAGATGGTATGAGTAGCAATGCATAGGAGATGAAATGATCATAGCAAAGAGTATTAAGCGAATTGCAAAAGAAACAAGTGCCAAAAATAGTGCAAACTACGCAAAACAAAAGCCTAAAACTTAAACCAAATCCCATGACCTATAATCCTCACCAAACAGCACTTTTAAGGGAAATATCTCAAGAATTATGAGGAAATTACAAGCCATGCATTCATATTTAGCACGTACACATTTTATGCATATTTCACACTTTATTTCCAAACAAAAATTCACATTTACTTGCAAAACACGAAACTAACTACTGAACTTGCAAAACAAGAAATTACTTCTAAACTTGCATGAAATTGGAAACTTAACGTTTGGGCTTGTAAGACGAGTAACTAATACTAAACTTGCAAAGATTGGGAAATTAACAACTAAATTTGCAAAAGTAGAAGAAATTAACACTAAGTTGGTAATAATAAAAAAAGGGGTTGGAAATAATCAATTAAGCTTACAAGAAGCAAGAACCAGCAATGAATTCAGAACCAAACACATCACAAAATCATGTATCAAACATCAACACCATAGAGCAAAAATTGGATCCAAAATAGCGCAAGAAAATTCGCAAAAAGCATCAAAACATGTAAATCCAATAAAAATTAGCGCACATGCTTTTTATCCACTTTAAAATGTGAAATTACCACACAACGGTTGAAAATATATCAAGAAACATGTAGTAATTTTTTCAGGATTTTTGCAAGAAAATTTAGCATGCATAGGGGTCCAAACAGCAAGAATAAAGGTGTATATGGCAAGGGAAATTCAGGAAACTGAAAGAAAAGCCAAGGCCCGCGGGTAAAAGGCCCAAAACCCTCACAAACTGGCGGATCCGGACCACCAGAACGCCCTAGAGGCGTTGGATTGGTCCGGTTGCACTAAAACCCTAGATCAAACGGCTGAGGACGCAAAGGGGAAACTGGATCGGGTCTGAACCGACCCGGTCTAGCGCCTATGTAAAAGGAAGCTGACCCGGTCCGGCTCTTTTTCCCTACCGTTTCTCTTTCTTCCTCAATCGTTCTCTCTTCTTCTCTCAACTGTTCCGATCGGAACCTAACCCTAACCACCCAGAATCCGTTCGAAACTCCCTCAATCAACTCGTTTCATCATCCTAAACTCGAATCCGCTTCCAGAAACCTCATGTGAAACGCAAATCGATGTGAATCTTGAAGGGATTTGTTTACGGTTCCACTGTTTTGGTTCGTTTTTGCTTAAATCTTTTCTGAATGAGAAGCTTTGTGAATTCATGGATCTACAGCGATGGATATTCGTTGTAGATCGTAGAATTTTTACATTCTTTTGAAAATGTTAGGGTTTCGTTGTTTTTTTGAATGAAAACCTTCAAACTTTCATGGATTCACATCGATTTGGCTGTGTTGATGCTTTTAAGCAAGAAAAAGATGAGTTCGTGCGTTTACCTGTGTTCTAACTGGAGATTCGAGCTGATATCTTCCGGAACTCCTTGAATCCGATTCTGTTTGTTGGTTTTTGGCTTGAATCCGGAATTGAATCGGTAAACGCTCCTCCTTTCTCTTGACCGGTTCGGATTCTGCGAAATTTCCCTTTCTTCTTCTCAATTCAACCTTCTGTGATCGCGTTTGAGTTCGCCGCTTCCGGTGGTGAATTCGCGCTGGAATTGCGGAGGAACTAGCTCAATGATGAAGATTCCTCGTTGGATCTCTGAGAGCTAACACCATTTCCATGGATTTGATTTTCTGGAAACGGTTAGGGTTCTTTGTGTAGTGTTCTTGATGAATTTTGCTTTGATCTTAACTGCCAAGAGAGAGAAGAATTATTCTGTTTGTGTGATGTGGCGTTTGATGAATGGATCTGTTGGCACTTTGCACAGTAACTGGCCTTTTATAGGCTGCCAAGTGGGATTCTGACCAATTGGGGACTGCCATGTAGACTTGGACCTGCTTGCGTGGCAATTTGGACTGTTTCTGAAAGAAAGGACTAAACTGCAAAATAAAAGAATTTGGGACTGTTTTGCAAATAAATAAAAAAAATAGGACTACTTTCAAAAGAATAAAAAAAAAATGACTGTTTTCTAAAAGAATTGGGACAAACTTGCAAAAAACAAAAGATTTGGGCCTAATTGTAATTTTTAAAAGGTATTTGGACTAAAATGTAAAAAGAATAAAATTGGCTAAAAAAATGTAACTTGAAAATAACGTAAAGTGAAACGTTTAAAATTGAAAAAAATGGACTAAAACGAACAAACTGCCAAAATGAGGTATTTTAAAATACCTCTCTGCCCAAAATTCAAATAATGTGAAAAGACTAAAATGCCCCTAGGGCAAAAGCGACTCAACTGACTCAGACTGACTCAGATGCAAAGCTAAGGTGATTTTTGTACAAAATTTGATCAAAGATTTATGCAAAACAAATTGAAAAGACTCAGGGACAAATTGCAGGGACTGAAAATGGGTTCCTCTGTAGAAAATGACCAAAATACCCTTTTGTATGATTTTATGCAAAAATTTAAGAGACTGAAGCAGTAATGTATGCATTTGAAGCACAGTAGAAAACATGGTGAATTTGAAAGGATTAGAAAATAGCAGGAGATTTGAAAGAGTATTTTTAGGTCCAAAATGAGGGTATGACAGCTGCCCCTATTTAAGTTTCTTCGTTTGGAGAGTCAAGAGACGGAGTCTTTGGCTTGACGCGACGAAGACACTTAAATATCGACATTTGCACTGATTTTGGGCGTAAAAATACGTTTGTTATGCATGCCATGCAACATTTGTGTTATGAATGCAAGACAAACTGAGAATTGATTTTAACAGAATATGTCGTATCCATTGCGGGATTGGTAGACATTGACAGAATAACAAAAAGCAGAGTATGTCGTATCCATTGCGGGACTGATTGACATTGACAGAATAACAAAAAGCAGAGTATGTCGTATCCATTGCGGGACTGATTGACATTAGCAGAATAGCAAAAAGGAGTATGTCGTATCCATTGCGGGACTGATTGACATTGACAGAATAACAAAAAGCAGAGTATGTCGTATCCATTGCGGGACTGATTGACATTAGCAGAATAGCAAAAAGGAGTATGTCGTATCCATTGCGGGACTGATTGACATTAGCAGAATAGCAAAAAGGAGTATGTCGTATCCATTGCGGGACTGATTGACATTAACAGAATAGCAGATAACAAGACTCACTGGGGAGACTCGAAAGCAAATTTGACATGTACAAGCTGTTCTTGGATGCGAACTGGCCACTTGACCGGGAATATTGATAACAAAGGGCGCAAGCTGCTCTTGTATTTGAGCTAGTCACTTGGCTGGAAGAAAACATAGAAAGCACAAGCTGTTCTTGGACACGAACTGGTTACTTGGCTGACAGGAAACAAAATAGAAAGCACGAGCTGTTCTTGGATCTGAACTGGTCGCTCGGCGGGTATCAAAAGGATAGGTACAAGCTGTTCTTGGATACGAACTGGCCGCTTGACCGATAGCAGAAGCAAATTGACAGGCACAAGCTGTTCTTGGGTGTGAACTAGCCACTTGGCCGTTAACAGAAACAAATTGTATTTGAAAAAGAACTGAATTTGATTGACATAACTGCAGGAGCTTGAATTTGACAAGAATGTTGAATTTTGAAATTGACATGACAATAGACATTTGTTGTTAGCAGAAGAAATTTGAAGTTGGCATGATTGATCTTGATTGAAACTTAACATGGGAATTGAGAATGCAGATGCGTATGAATAGCATGACAATTTTATCGAATGCATGAACACATAGGATGCATGATTATGCATGTATGAATGTTTTGGAATGCATGATGATTGACAATTTGTTAGACACAATTTCGCAGAGACAGACAAAACATTGGAATATTGGGCGCGTAATGGCTCGCGCTCGGACATACATTTTGCAAAAGTTCCTCTTCTGGGGATGCCGTCGTTTGAAGATACGTCGAGACCATCGTCGAAGGCAGGAAGCTGTAACATTGTAGAGGAAAATAGTTTGAGTAATATTGCTGCTCGTTGGAACGGTCACGTAAGTGCTTTGGACATCGCATCTGTGGTCAATGCTTTTGCATGTTTGTTTGTTTTTTTTTCATTTCATTTTTCATTTTTCTTTCATCATCCCATTTTGCCTGGATCGCCCTTTCGGGTTTTCGACCCACCGGGGAATAGTTTTTTCCACATGCCCCTGTTTTTGCCTGAATTACCTTTAAAGGTTGTCAATCCATCGGGGTGCTCATTTTTGCCTAAGCCGCCCTTTCGGGTTTTCAACTTAGCGAGCATATTTATTTTCATGCTTTTCATTCTGTTTTTTCATTCTTGCCATTGACCACAGACCGTAACTGGGAGGAAGGCTTGCTAGTAACTTGAATTGGAATTGATATCAATGTATCTTTGTTCATGCATGTTCGTTAAAATGTACCTAGCTGTTCAGGCTTGTTTTCAAAATACTCAAAAAATTTCAGTTTTCAGAATGTTTATTCCAGCCATGCATCATTATTAACATAGAAAAAGAATCTTTTTGTATAAAGCTTTGAAAATAGAATAGAAAGTGAGTGCCAAACAAAAGCATAGGCTCAAATTGATGTATAAGGGTGGTAGTCGGCCGAAGGCGTGACTCCACAGATTTACAAATCTTGGAAAATGGTAATTTTATTGGTTGGTGGTACATTGAACACAGTAACTGCTATGGTATCTGAAACTCTTGAATCCGCAGGCGTCGGAACCTCGGATGAGAACAGCCAATCATCAACTGCAAAAGATCCCAAGGGGAATGGTAATTTGCCAGATATAGTCAATTGTCTTTTATTTCAATCTCATTTTTGCATGAACCGCCCTTTCGGGTTTTCGGCTCATCGAGACGCTCATTTTTGCCTGAGTTACATGTAACCTCAGCGAGCTTTTACATTTTATTTCTTGTCCCTTATTTTGCCTGGACCGCCCTTTCGGGTTTTCGATCCACCGGGAAGCGCATTTTTGCCTAGGCCGCCCTTTCGGGTTTTCGACCTACCACGCTGTTCTTTTCATCACTAGACAAAATATTTCTTGACTATATCGGCATTCACAGGATTTGGAAGTTCTACACCATCCATGTGTGTGAGAATCAAAGCACCGCCGGAGAAAGCCTTCTTGACAACATAAGGTCCCTCATAGTTAGGCGTCCACTTGCCCCTTGGGTCAGGTAGCTGACTCATTCTTCTTTTCAACACGAGTTCACCCTCTTTGAATACCCGAGGACGGACTTTCTTGTCAAAAGCATTTTTCATCCTTGTTTGATACATCTGGCCATGAGTCAAGGCATCCAGGCGTCTTTCCTCAATCAAATTCAATTGGTCATACCGACTCTGGCACCATTCAGCCTCAGATAACTTTGCTTCCATAATCACACGGAGAGACGGAATCTCCACTTCCAATGGGAGGACTGCTTCCATGCCGTATACAAGAGAAAAAGGCGTTGCCCCGGTTGAACTACGAACTGTAGTACGGTAGCCGTGTAAAGCATAGGGCAACATCTCATGCCAGTCTTTGTATGTTGTTACCATCTTCTGCACAATCTTCTTGATGTTTTTATTAGCCGCCTCGACTGCACCATTCATCTGAGGTCTGTAAGGAGAAGAATTGTGGTGTTCAATCTTGAATTTCTCGCATAAGGCTTGCACCATATCATTGTTCAAGTTGGTACCGTTGTCAGTGATAATCTTGCTAGGAACACCATACCGACAGATGATATTGTTCTTGATGAACTTTACTACCACTTGCTTAGTCACGTTGGCATAAGATACAGCTTCGACCCATTTGGTGAAATAATCGATTGCTACCAGAATGAAACGATGACCGTTTGAAGCTTTTGGTTCAATTCTTCCGATCATATCAATGCCCCACATAGACAAAGGCCACGGAGAAGACATAACATTGAGAGCGTGCGGAGGCACATGGATCTTGTCAGCATATACTTGACATTTGTGGCACTTTCTGGCGTATTGATAGCAATCGCGCTCCATGGTAATCCAGTAGTAACCAGCTCTCAGCAGCTTTCTAGACATAACATGCCCCGATGCGTGGGTCCCAAAGGTGCCGTCATGCACATCGTGCATTAGCTGTTCTGCTTCACCTTCGTCAACACATCTTAATAACACCATATCGAAATTCCTTTTGTACAGGACATCACCATCCAGCAGGAACTTGCTAGCCAACCTGCGCAGCGTCTTCTTGTCTTTGTTGGAAGCACCTGGCGGATATTCACGGCTTTGCAAAAATTGTTTGATATCATAGTACCAGGGCTTACTGTCGACTCCGCCTGAATCTGTTTGTACAATTGCATCACTGACAGTAAACACATGGGCGGGCCGGTCTAAGCGTCGTACTTTGATCATCGGCACATGATTCCAATGGTTTACTTGAAGCATAGAAGATAAGGTAGCAAGAGCATCGGCCATTTGATTCTCCTCTCGGGGAATGTGGTGCAACTCGACCTTTGTAAAATACGTCAACAGACGCCTTGCATAATCACGGTAAGGGATCAAATTGGCATGATGGGTCTCCCATTCTCCCTTTATCTGGTTGATGACTAGCGCAGAGTCTCCATAGATGTCGAGGTGCTTGATTCTCATATCGATGGCTTCTTCGATTCCCAAAATGCACGCTTCGTACTCGGCCACATTGTTGGTGCACTCGAACACAATCCGGGCTGTGAAAGGGATGTGATGCCCCTGTGGAGCCACAATTACTGCACCAATTCCTCGGCCATAGGCATTAACAGCACCATCAAAGACCAATCCCCACTTGCTATCAGGGTCTGGACCTTCACCGATCAGTGGTTCTTCACAGTCTCTTGATTTTAAAAACATGACCTCTTCGTCAGGGAAATCAAACTTCAACGGTTGATAGTCATCAAGTGGTTGGCAAGCGAGATGGTCAGCCAGGATACTTCCTCTAATGGCTTTCTGAGCTTTAAACACAATATCATACTCTGACAGTAACATTTGCCAACGTGCGATTTTTCCAGTGACAGCCGATTTTTCAAAGATGTACTTGATTGGATCCATCCGGGATATCAACCAAGTTGTATGATTTATCAAGTAATGACGCAGGCGTTTGGCAGCCCAAGCCAAGGCACAACAGGTCTTCTCGAGCACGGTATACCGAGTCTCACAATCGGTAAATTTCTTGCTCAAATAGTAGATTGCATGCTCTTTCTTTCCAGTCTCATCTTGCTGACCGAGCACACATCCCATGGATTCATCCAACACTGACAGATACATAATCAATGGCCTTCCTTCAACCGGCGGAACGAGGATAGGGGGTTCTAGCAAATAACTCTTGATGTTGTCGAAAGCTTCTTGGCATTCATCATTCCATACCACAGGTTGATTCTTCCTGAGTAACTTGAAAATTGGCCCGCAGGTTGCAGTCATGTGGGATATAAATCTGGAGATGTAGTTCAAACGCCCGAGGAACCCTCTGACCTGCTTCTCAGTTTGCGGGGCCGGCATCTCGCGGATGGCCCGGACTTTGTCTGGGTCTACTTCAATGCCTTTCTGGCTGACAATGAAGCCTAGCAATTTCCCAGACCTAACACCGAATGTACATTTGTTTGGGTTCAGCCGAAGCTTGTACTTCCTCAACCTTTCAAACATCTTGGCCAAGTATTCGACGTGTTGTTCTTCATCGCTTGACTTGACAATCATGTCATCCACGTACACTTCGACTTCTTTGTGAATCATGTCATGGAACAAAGTGGTCATCCCCCTTTGGTAGGTAGCACCAGCATTTATTAGACCAAACGGCATTGCTTTGCAGCAGAAAGTTCCCCATGGAGTGATGAACGACGTCTTCTCCCTGTCTTTGGGTGACATTTTGATTTGGTTATAGCCAGAAAAACCGTCCATGAAGGAGAACACCTTGCACTGGGCAGTGTTATCAACAAGCACATCGATGTGAGGCAGTGGGAAATTGTCCTTCAAGCTTGCTCTGTTCAAATCTCTGTAGTCAACACACATCCGAACCTTGCCATCCTTCTTCGGCACTCGCACGATGTTAGCGACCCACTCGGGATACTCAACTGTCATGAGAAAACCTGCATCGATCTGTTTCTGCACTTCCGCCTTGATCTTCAGAGCCATGTCCGGCCGAGTCCGTCTCAACTTTTGCCTGACAGGAGGACAGTCTGGTTTTGTCGGTATCCGATGCTCCACAATCTGAGGATCCAAACCTGGCATGTCTTCATACGACCATGCAAAAATGTCTGAGTACTCCCGGAGAAGCTGGAAGATCCTTTTCTTGACCCCTTCCTCCAAGGCAGCACCGACTTTGATCTCTCTTTTGTTATCCTCAGTACCCAAGTTGATTAGCTCGATCTCTTCCTGATGAGGCCGAATGGTTTTCTCTTCTTGCTCAAGCAATCGGGCAATCTCATCTGGTATATCATCACTATCCTCATCTTCGGTCTCGAATACCGGGGATTCAACAGTTTGCAGAAACATAGGGTCACCGTGTTCAACGGGTTTATATTGGTTCGATCTGCGTGACATGATTGGATGATTTTAGAAAATAGTTTTCATGCAGATCTTTGAAATTAATAAGAAAACACAGATGTTTTGGTTTTTTCTGGCATTACCATTATTTCCAAGGGAAAGCATTAAAGGAAGCAAAAGAGTCGTGAAAGAAACGACGTTTTTTATTGATAATGGTGATGTCGGAACAAACATGCCCTTTACAAAAAGGTCACTTCCGTCTCGGGCAAGACGGAAGGATTGTTATTTTGAAAACAAAGCCTAAACAGCAAGACATATTACTTAGAATCATGCACAAACACAGGGAGATTGATAACGTTCCAGTTCTTTGCAATGCCTCCTGGTATCACAAATGCGGGTCTAACCCCTCTTTCACGAGCCATTTTTCAAACTGCGGCAGAAGAACCAGGAGACAATGAGCACTTGGAAGTTTTTTTGTGTTTTTTGAATGATGCATATGATGCATGATATGTATAAATGCAGATGCAAAAATGACTCTTTTTATTACCAAAGGGTTTTTAGACAAACTATAAACTTTTGCAAACATTTAGCAAGACGATGGAATTAGAAAGTTGTCAAGACAAATTGTTTTGAAATGCTAAGCGAAAGGAAGTGGGATCGACTTCCTTGAACTTTGTAAGACTTAGTCCTCTTCATGCCTGGTTATATTTGCAAAGAATTTTAGTTTGTCTATACCCTTTGATAAATGCATGTAAAAATTTTATGCATGAATGCATGTATGCATGATTTAAATGATGGGAGAGCACGGTGGGCTAAGGTAACAAGTGGACACGGTGTCCGGTGAAACTAAGGCTTTTGATAATAGTAACCAAGGTTCTACAAAGGTTCCCAAACCACAACCTCTTGCGCATATCATGGTAGTACGAAGCAACGCTCGTCCATGATTATCCATAAGAAGGTTTAGTTTGGGTGTAGTATCGCGTGACGACTAAATTTCGAGACAACGCTCGGTTTAGCCACCGCACTACGTCCTAAGAAAGGCCAAGGATGGGTTTGGTAACTACGGTTCATAGCCTTCATCGGTCAATTGGAAGTAAAGTGCCTAAGCATGACAACACATGCCGACAACATCACCTCCAAAATGCCTCAGCTACGTGAGATTGATCGTGTAATCCAATGCACGAGGCAACCCCCGGAATGGATTGTCGATTATATCTCTTCCTAATCTTAAGTTCACTCAGCCCGGGTATAGGGCTTTTGATGTTCTCACCCCACACGTACACAAGAAAATTTTACATGTAGCAATAAAGCAAAGTATAAACATAAAGCATGTAAAGCTAGGCGTAGCCCTAGATGTCCCCAGTGAAGTCGCCATTTCTGTCATCGTGATTTTTGGGTGTCAAATCATTAATGGGATTTGAACCTTTCGATCATTGATGTTTCTATTTTTTTTGGGGAAGGTAAAATCGAGAAAACCTTAGAAATCCTAAGTTCGGGGCTGATTTCATCGCGGGAAGGTGTTAGGCACCCGCGATGACTATAGTATCCTATAGGAACCATTTTATTACGCTTTACGTTTATGCTTTACTTTTATTGCTACTTGTAAAAGAAATTGGTTTTAAGAATGAGAGGGAGAAAGTTGGATTTTATTTTATTGGACTTGGAGAGATTTTGAGTCTCTTGCCTACATACCCTTTTAAGGGATCAAAATTCCATGTAGTTCTCTTTCAAAATGTTTTTGTGGGTTGGTTCAATTTTTAGTGTTGAAAATGGTTTTGAAGAAAGAGATAAGAGGCCGTGTAGGCATTAGAATTGAAAACAAGTGAGGTTAGTCCAATTTATTTACAAAAGCAGTTAAAGTTGAGAATTAATGTTCTTTTGGATTTTTGATTAAGAAAATAAAAGGAAAACCCTTTGGAGTTTTGACTCCAAGGTTTAGTTGAAAAAGATTTGAAGTGATGGAAGTGATTTGTTTTTTCAAGAGATTGATTTTCTCTAAGTATTGCGTATCCTAAACATACATCTAGCGATGAACATACAACGTGTGTGCGTGTGTCGGTGCATGTGTCGGTGTACATCATTATAGTCCATGTCCTTTACATCGGGTCCTATTTTACATTCTATAGTCTTGCATGAAATTAAAGAAAATAAACTAAACCTAAAATATTACATGAATTAATGGAAATTGTATAAGGGTGACTAAGGGAAGAAAAACAAATGAGAGTGAGGCAATGCTTGCAATGTGCATGAGACATAGAACAAAATGGTTAGTAATGAAATGAGAGATGGTATGAGTAGCAATGCATAGGAGATGAAATGATCATAGCAAAGAGTATTAAGCGAATTGCAAAAGAAACAAGTGCCAAAAATAGTGCAAACTACGCAAAACAAAAGCCTAAAACTTAAACCAAATCCCATGACCTATAATCCTCACCAAACAGCACTTTTAAGGGAAATATCTCAAGAATTATGAGGAAATTACAAGCCATGCATTCATATTTAGCACGTACACATTTTATGCATATTTCACACTTTATTTCCAAACAAAAATTCACATTTACTTGCAAAACACGAAACTAACTACTGAACTTGCAAAACAAGAAATTACTTCTAAACTTGCATGAAATTGGAAACTTAACGTTTGGGCTTGTAAGACGAGTAACTAATACTAAACTTGCAAAGATTGGGAAATTAACAACTAAATTTGCAAAAGTAGAAGAAATTAACACTAAGTTGGTAATAATAAAAAAAGGGGTTGGAAATAATCAATTAAGCTTACAAGAAGCAAGAACCAGCAATGAATTCAGAACCAAACACATCACAAAATCATGTATCAAACATCAACACCATAGAGCAAAAATTGGATCCAAAATAGCGCAAGAAAATTCGCAAAAAGCATCAAAACATGTAAATCCAATAAAAATTAGCGCACATGCTTTTTATCCACTTTAAAATGTGAAATTACCACACAACGGTTGAAAATATATCAAGAAACATGTAGTAATTTTTTCAGGATTTTTGCAAGAAAATTTAGCATGCATAGGGGTCCAAACAGCAAGAATAAAGGTGTATATGGCAAGGGAAATTCAGGAAACTGAAAGAAAAGCCAAGGCCCGCGGGTAAAAGGCCCAAAACCCTCACAAACTGGCGGATCCGGACCACCAGAACGCCCTAGAGGCGTTGGATTGGTCCGGTTGCACTAAAACCCTAGATCAAACGGCTGAGGACGCAAAGGGGAAACTGGATCGGGTCTGAACCGACCCGGTCTAGCGCCTATGTAAAAGGAAGCTGACCCGGTCCGGCTCTTTTTCCCTACCGTTTCTCTTTCTTCCTCAATCGTTCTCTCTTCTTCTCTCAACTGTTCCGATCGGAACCTAACCCTAACCACCCAGAATCCGTTCGAAACTCCCTCAATCAACTCGTTTCATCATCCTAAACTCGAATCCGCTTCCAGAAACCTCATGTGAAACGCAAATCGATGTGAATCTTGAAGGGATTTGTTTACGGTTCCACTGTTTTGGTTCGTTTTTGCTTAAATCTTTTCTGAATGAGAAGCTTTGTGAATTCATGGATCTACAGCGATGGATATTCGTTGTAGATCGTAGAATTTTTACATTCTTTTGAAAATGTTAGGGTTTCGTTGTTTTTTTGAATGAAAACCTTCAAACTTTCATGGATTCACATCGATTTGGCTGTGTTGATGCTTTTAAGCAAGAAAAAGATGAGTTCGTGCGTTTACCTGTGTTCTAACTGGAGATTCGAGCTGATATCTTCCGGAACTCCTTGAATCCGATTCTGTTTGTTGGTTTTTGGCTTGAATCCGGAATTGAATCGGTAAACGCTCCTCCTTTCTCTTGACCGGTTCGGATTCTGCGAAATTTCCCTTTCTTCTTCTCAATTCAACCTTCTGTGATCGCGTTTGAGTTCGCCGCTTCCGGTGGTGAATTCGCGCTGGAATTGCGGAGGAACTAGCTCAATGATGAAGATTCCTCGTTGGATCTCTGAGAGCTAACACCATTTCCATGGATTTGATTTTCTGGAAACGGTTAGGGTTCTTTGTGTAGTGTTCTTGATGAATTTTGCTTTGATCTTAACTGCCAAGAGAGAGAAGAATTATTCTGTTTGTGTGATGTGGCGTTTGATGAATGGATCTGTTGGCACTTTGCACAGTAACTGGCCTTTTATAGGCTGCCAAGTGGGATTCTGACCAATTGGGGACTGCCATGTAGACTTGGACCTGCTTGCGTGGCAATTTGGACTGTTTCTGAAAGAAAGGACTAAACTGCAAAATAAAAGAATTTGGGACTGTTTTGCAAATAAATAAAAAAAATAGGACTACTTTCAAAAGAATAAAAAAAAAATGACTGTTTTCTAAAAGAATTGGGACAAACTTGCAAAAAACAAAAGATTTGGGCCTAATTGTAATTTTTAAAAGGTATTTGGACTAAAATGTAAAAAGAATAAAATTGGCTAAAAAAATGTAACTTGAAAATAACGTAAAGTGAAACGTTTAAAATTGAAAAAAATGGACTAAAACGAACAAACTGCCAAAATGAGGTATTTTAAAATACCTCTCTGCCCAAAATTCAAATAATGTGAAAAGACTAAAATGCCCCTAGGGCAAAAGCGACTCAACTGACTCAGACTGACTCAGATGCAAAGCTAAGGTGATTTTTGTACAAAATTTGATCAAAGATTTATGCAAAACAAATTGAAAAGACTCAGGGACAAATTGCAGGGACTGAAAATGGGTTCCTCTGTAGAAAATGACCAAAATACCCTTTTGTATGATTTTATGCAAAAATTTAAGAGACTGAAGCAGTAATGTATGCATTTGAAGCACAGTAGAAAACATGGTGAATTTGAAAGGATTAGAAAATAGCAGGAGATTTGAAAGAGTATTTTTAGGTCCAAAATGAGGGTATGACATTGCCAATTTAGAAATAATTTCTTGTTTTACAAATTCAATAGTTAGTTTCCTGTTTTGCAAGTAGTGTGAATTTTTGTTTGAAAATGAGGTGTGAAATATGCATAGAATGTGTGTGTGCTAAATTTGAATGCATGGCTTGTAATTCCCTCATAATTCCTGAAATATTTCCCTTGAGAATGCTATTTTGGGGGGGGGGGGGGGGGGGGGGGGGTTATAGGTCATGGGATTTGGTCTAAGTTTTAGGCTTTTGTTTTATGTCGTTTGCACTATTTTTGGCACTTGTTTCCCTTGCAATTTTCTTAATACTCTTTGTTATAATCATTTCATCCACCATGCATTGCTACTCATACTATCACTTCTCTATTCGCCACTAACCATTTCATTTCATGTCTTATTCATATTGCAAGCATTGCATTATTTTCATCATTTTCTTCCTTTTAACCATTTTGTGTAGGTTTCCATTAATTCATGTAATCTTTTAGGTTAGTTGTTAGTTTTCTTTAAATTCATGCAAGACCATAGAATGTAAATTAGGACCCGATGTAAAGGACTATGGACTATAATGATGTACACCGACACATGCACCGACACACGCACACACGTTGTATGCCTATCGCTAGGTGTATGTTTAGGATGCGCGATACTTAGAGAAAATAAATCCTTTTAAAAAAAAAACAAATAACTTCCATCACTTCAAATATTTTCCAAATAAACCTTGGAGTCAAAACTCCAAAGGATTTTCCCTTTATTTTCTTAATCAAACCAAAATGCAATTAATTTCCAAACTTTAACCGTTTTCATTAACAATTGAACCAACCAAATGTTTTCTTTTTCTTTTCAATTCTAAAGCCTACACGGCCTCTTTCCTTTCTTCAAAACCATTTTCAAAACTAAAATAGAACAAAACTCACAAAAATATTTTGGAAGAGAACTACATGGAATTTTGATCCCTTAAAAGGGTATGTAGGCAAGAGATCCAAAATCTCTCCAAGTCCAATAAAAACAACCCAAAATCTTCTTTCTCTCATTCTTAAAATCAAATATTTTTCGCAAATAGCAATAAAAGCAAAGCATATACGTAAAGCATAGTAAAACGGTTCCTATAGGATACTATAGTCATTGCGGGTGCCTAACACCTTCCCGTAGTGGAATCAGCCCCGAACTTAGAATTTCTAAGGTTTTTCTCGATTTTACCTTCCCCAAAAAAAATAGAGACATCAATGATTGAAAGGTTCAAATCTAATCAATGATTTGACACCCGAAAATCGCGATGACACAACATTATTCATATGTAAACAGCAACATGGCTGCAAGCAAGTCACAAGATATAACAATATCATTACAAACATCATCTCAACATCATATATCTTCCTTACATATCTATTTCATATGATTCATAAATCATTAACAACCACGTAAGGTTATCACAAGCGTCATTCATATTAAAAACAGCTTACTGTACTACCCAAGGTTCATCTCTCAAAGTCTCGTGCGAAACAGATCGCAACAACATAGGAAACGTGACATTCTGTCACAGCACAGGTCGCTGTGGCGAGCTCAATTGCTCGCCTGGCGAGAGATTACAGGTCTCTCTCGCCATGGTGGGACGTTACGGGTCCGTCGCTATGGCGAGCTATGTCTCGCCTGGCGGAGCGATGCGGGTCTGTCGCCATGGCGAGCTGTGTCTCGCCTGGCGGAACGATGTCAGAACAGACTACGGGATTACGAACTTTTTCACCCAAAATCCTATTTTTCATCATGTTAAGCCCCAAGTTCGACTGAAACAACAGCATTATACATATTCTAAGCTCTGTAATCAATTTCCTACATCAATTTCACAGTTTTACATCATCAATTCACTAATTCTTCATCTTTAACCTAATTCCCAATTCCCCAAAAACCACCTCTTACTCTTGTTAATTATGATTAAACGAATTACAGATTAATATAATTGAATTGCTAAGCTCACCCTTACCTTAACAATGCAGAAATCGCAGCTCTCTCTCTGGTTCACCTCTTCTCTGGTTTTTCTCCCTTTTTGCAAAACGTACGTACTGAGTTCTCCCTTAACCTAATTTCCTTATTTATACTCCCAACAAATCTTATCTTATTTACTCTTTCTCCCACATAACTCTCTAAAATCCCAAAATTAACCCACATCTCTATATTTATTTTATTTGCAAAATCTTATTTTATTAAACAATAAAATAAGTCACCACGTCACATAAAATCACCAAAAATCACATAAAAATCATATAAATCTTATTCTCCACATCTCCTAAAATATATAAAAATATATCTAGACTCTTCAAATAAATTAAATAATTAAATAATTAAAATAATCTAAAGTGGGCGTTACAGAGTTCACATACAACAATAGTTACCATTCGAGTATTGGTATGGCACCGTTCGAAGCTTTGTATGGTCGGAGGTACAGAACTCCTTTATGTTGGTTTGAGTCGGGAGAAAGTGTGGTGTTGGGACCAGAGTTAGTTCATCAGACTACGGAGAAGGTCAAAATGATAAGAGAAAAGATGAAAGCATCGCAGAGTTGATAGAAGAGTTATCATGACAAGCGTAGAAAGGACCTTGAGTTCCAAGAGGGAGATCATGTGTTCCTGAGAGTCACTCATATGACCGGTGTAGGTCGTGCATTGAAATCTAAGAAGTTAACTCCGAAGTTTATTGGTCCTTACCAGATATCTGAGAAGGTTGGAATAGTGGCTTATAGAGTGGGTTTGCC
The DNA here is from genome assembly GCA_958299785.1 of Medicago lupulina. Lineage (NCBI taxonomy): Eukaryota > Viridiplantae > Streptophyta > Magnoliopsida > Fabales > Fabaceae > Medicago > Medicago lupulina. The sequence goes on from OY283143.1 coordinate 32,111,137, forward strand.
ACCACATCTTTCGAATTTGCATGACGTGTTTCATGTGTCGCAGCTTCAGAAGTATGTAGCGGATCCTTCGCATGTTATTCCAAGGGATGATGTGTAAGTTAGAGACAACCTTACGGTGGAGACTTTACCGTTGAGAATCGAAGATCGTAAGGTGAAGCAGTTGAGAGGCAAGGAGATACCTCTAGTGAAGGTTGTTTGGAGTGGAGTAACTGGTGAAAGTTTGACTTGGGAGCTGGAGAGTAAGATGCAAGAGTCTTATCCGGAGTTGTTTACTTGAGGTAATATTTCGAGGACAAAATTCTTTAAGTTGGGGAGAGTTGTAACGCCCTAGTTGTTATTTTATTATTTTTGGTTGATTTTAAGTATTTTATATGCTTTAAAATGATTTGTGTGATTATGTGGTGTGTTGTTATTTTATTATATGGTTATTTTTATTATCTAATAGAAATAAGTAAGAAAATAGAAATTATTAGTAAATTGGGTGTTATTGAGAATTAAGAGAATTTAAGGGAGTTAAAGGAAAAAGTGGGAGTTATGTTTTGGTGAGAATAGGAAAGAGTAGGCAGAAAAACATTTCACGTATCAGTAAGAAAAGTAGAGAAAAGAAGAGTTTTTGGGAGAAAGTGGAGAGAACCCAAGAACAAGGGAGGAGAGCCAATTTGCTGTAGTTTTTGATTCTTCTTAATTCAGGTAAGGGTGAGGTTAACTTTCAATTAGTAATATATATATATATATAATTGCTGAAAATTGGATTAGAAATTGTGTTCTTGAGTTAGGGTTGAAAAGGTTATGAAAATTGCCAAATGTTGTGATTATGTTGATTGATTGCATGTTTTCTGTGTTGTGTTGAGCATTATGATGCATATAGAACCTGTAAACATTGTAGTAATCCATTTTGGGTGATTGGGGGATCAAAATTGGGTTTTTGGATGAAATAGGGTTTGAGAGTTCGTGAGTTTTTGAACTGCCAGATGAAGCTTCGCTCAAGCGAACATCCCCTTCGCTCAAGCGAGCTACCTTGTAGGCTGCCTAGAATTTGATAACGCCAGTTCGCTTAAGCGAGCGACAAGCGAGCGCCAAGCGAACATTCCCAGACTTTCGTCATTTGAGTTCGCTCAAGCGAGCGCCAAACGAGCGCCAAGCGAACAAGACCTGTACCTTCGTCAATTGTGTTCGCTCAAGCGAACTGGGTCTTGTGCGACCATTTTCTGAATTTTGCTTCGTGCATTAGGACTTTAATCTGAGCTTCCTAAAATGTTTCATTGATTTATTTTACCATGTTTATGAAGATAAATGTTGTGATTGAACATAGAATCATATAAATGAATGTTGAACGTGGAGAATAGTTGTGTCACATTAGACAAGTTGGGGAGTGTGTCATAAATAAATTAGGCACAGTTGTTTTTGTTGTTGTCGTTGTCGTTGTTGTTGTTGTTGGGTTGTATGCTGATATACACCACGAGTCTTTCATACTCATGCATCGTTGGGGGCTCATGCCTTGGAATGTTAATCATTCAAATGTTGAGGGCTTATGCCCTGGAATGCTTTATCGTTCAACTGTTGAGGGCTCATGCCCTGGGATGCCTTAACCATCCAAATTGTTGAGGGCTCATGCCCTGGAATGCCTTGTCATTCAAACGCGTAAAATCGTACCACATGCATATTGCATTAGTTGTTGTCGTCGGTGCATTGTCGGAGTCGTTGTTGGTGAGTTGTCGGAGTCGTAGTAGTTGATGGTGTTGTAGTCGATGATGTTGTTGCATTTTAAATAAGAATTGACGTAGATTGTTGTTGCAATTGTTGATGCCATGTGATATAAATATGTGCTAATGATGCTATTTGTTGAGTTATTGTTGTTTTAATTCAAATTGATGAATTATATATATATTATTATTGTTTGTGAATCTCACCCCTTCTGCTTGAAAATGTTGCTCTTCGTATGGGTAACTTGCAGGTAATGAAGGCTAAGTTGGTGTATGGCTCAATGTCTTAGGGCTCTGATACGTAACGGGATGGGAAACGTTGTCTTGTTCTTTCATTCCTTTATGTATCGCTTTTGAAATAATGTTGTTGAACCTTATTTATGTTGGATATCATTCTATTGTTGAGGCCTTGTGCCAATACTTTTTTGAAGAAGAATATTATGTTGAAAAGAAATTTTCCGCTGCAATTATTATGAGACTAAAGTTGTTGAAGTTAAATAGTTTTATTTTCTATTTAATAATTTTTGAAAAGCAGTGTAATACTCCGTTGTTGATTTACTCTGATTATTTATATTTATATTACGTTGTGGGAGAACGGGGTGTTACACGGTTCGTGGTGCTTATGATATGTTGACAGTGCAGGATCATTCGCTTTTACATAAAAATCTGGAGTTAATCTGGCACAAAAAGGTACCGTTGAAAGTCTCTATCTTTGCTTGGCGCCTTTTGCGGGATCGGTTACCGACTAGGCAAAATTTGGCTACTCGAGGGATTTTACCTATGGAGGCGCGGTTATGTTTAGCTGGATGCGGGCAGGTGGAAGATGTGAACCACTTGTTTTTGTCTTGTCCATCCTATGGAGCGCTTTGGCCGTTGGTGCGAAACTGGCCCGGCATCGCGGGGGTGGAGGATCAGGTCGTCTCCGACCACGTTCAGCAATTCATTCACTATGCAGGTGTTTCAAAATCGCGGCGGTCTTTCTTTCATCTGATTTGGCTTTTATGCGTTTGGGTTCTGTGGAAAGATCGTAATGACAGGTTATTCAGGAACACTTCTAGCTCATTACAACAACTGTTAGATAAGGTAAAGCACTACTCGTTGTGGTGGCTGAAGACCAGTAATGACATCTTTATATTTGGGACTCATAATTGGTGGTCGAACCCGCTTGTATGTTTGGGTATTGACTGACTGCTTTGTATTGGTTTTTTGAACTCTTTGTACATTTTTTTGCCGGTTTGGTGTGGCACACCTTGTGCTATACCAAATACGGTGTTGGAGTTAATATAATTCATTTTTGCCTGTTCAAAAAAAAAATCTATTTTGAGGAATTAAAAATGCAGCGTTTAGTCACATTTAGGGCCTTTTATTTATGATTTAAAAAATATAACTTTGATATTATAGTAATATTTTGTGTAATTTTTTTTTTAAAACAATTTTCTTCAAATTTATTCATCTTTTCTTTTCTAGTGGAATAAGGTGCTCATTTTTTCTTTGATATAATGAAAATAAAATCTCAGAAATAATCAAACTTTTTTTTTTGAGAGAAGAAATAATCAAACATTTATAAACAATATTCATTAAAACAAACAAATAAAAACATGATTTATATTTTATCAAACCTGATTCAAAAAAAATTATAGAGTAGCAACTAAATTGATAATTTTCCTCCATCAAAGGTTCATTAGATCATCACGATGATAACCGAACGTGATTAGTGAACATATGCCATTACCGGAGAATAAAAAAAGTGGCAGAATAAGATTTTAGCGTAATTTGAATTTGGACAGAAAAATAAGAGATTGACCAAATATTTTGTATAAGGAAATAAAAAAAATAAAATAAAATAAAAAAAGAAGTAAAGTGCGTTTTTTCTTGCCGAGTGAGATTATTTGAGAACAAACAAAGTTTTAACTTTTAAGTACTGTTATTTTTCTCACCTTCACTTTGCAACGATTGTTTTCTTTTCTTGAGCTTGCGAACGTGAGGCTATTTGTATGAAATATATCTTGGCTACTTATGAAGAAGCCTTGGGGAAAGCCGTTAATCAATTATTTTGTAGTCGCAATAATCCAGATGATCTAAAGAACCCCATTGCTACTACTTTCGGTATTCGTCAAATGTTGGGTACAAGTAAATATCTTGGACTGCCATCTATGATCAGGGGCGGAGCCAGAAATTTAAAGTCAGGAAAACCAAATTTAAGAAACATAATTTGATTAAAAAAATAATTGTTTAAATATAAAAGTTATATAAGAAACCTAAACTAATATTTTTTTGTATGTTAAAGAAATTTATAACGATATTTAGTATGAGAGACATTAATCGATAAATATATTTAACATACAAAAAAGAAAAAGAAATAGTAGTGTATATGTTCTAAGGTTAAATATGTTGTTAGTCCCTACAAAATTATACATTTTCAAGTTTAGTCCCTAAAAAAAATTGTTCAATATTAGTCCTTTTTTGCATTTATATGGACTATTTTGTGGACTAAAAGTAATTCGTTTGACTATTCTTATAAAGTGCAATATTATAGAGGATTAAACTTACACTTAAAATTTAGCAGTGACTAAACTTAAAAGCTCGTAATTTTGTAATAATTATAAACATAATTAACTATATATTTTGTATGTAACGTTAGAAATGTATTTCAAAAAGAAAACTTGGAAATGAAAAGTGTATTTCTATGGACACACAAAAAAGACAATCAACTAACCAAACAAATGAGCTTAAGTGGTTAACAAATTCCACCAAAGGATAAATTATTCAGGAGAACCTGAGTTTGATTCTTGAGTCAAACAAATCTTGTCTAGTCTTTACTTACCTCTTGATCGGTCGGATAGTAGATTACCATGACCCATTTACCATGAGAAATAGAGGGTTAACACAAAAAATAAATGAGATATATCATTGTGGTTAATTTTATTTAAAATGTCTTGTCAAAATGATTGTATCAATATATTTTACGAAATATGAGATAATTTAAAATAATATGATGTATAAAATTAATGATATTAGTTGTCAATTAATCTAGTAACATATGGTAAAAAAATCAAACATTTTTTTGAAAAAAAAAATACATTTTAATTAGATTAATTGGGGGGACCATGACCTAATTATACTTGATAAAACATTTTAATATACTATAGTTGTAGGGTATAAAAAAAATTATTGATAATTTGGGGGGACCATGGCCACCATTGGCCCCTCGGTACATCCGCCACTAGCTATGATTGATTGGACGCAACAAACATGCAACTTTTAAATTTATTAAGGATCGTATTTGGAATAATATCAACTCTAGGAGTATTAGATGTTTCTCGCAGGCTGGAAGGGAGGTTCTCATTAAATCTATTTTTCAATCTATTCCTTCATATGTGATGAATGTTTTTCTTCTTTTGGGATCCCTAATTAATGAAATAGAAAAAATGTTAAATTCCTTCTGGTGGGGTCATAATTCAGCGAATTCTCGAGGATTACACTGGCTATCTTGGGAACGTCTTTCAGTTCCTAAGGTGTTTGGAGGTATGGGTTTTAAGGGCCTTAAGGCATTCAATATGGCTATGGTAGGCAAGCAGTATTGGAAGTTGGTTTCTACTCCAGAGTCTCTAATCACTCGCTTACTCAAAGCTAAATATTTTCCTAGAAGTGATTACTTTGGAGCTAGTATAGGTCATAATCCTAGTTATGTTTGACGTAGTATATGGAGTGTAAAAGATGTGATTCGTCGTGGTTTTCAGTGGAGTATAGGCACATGAGAACACATACCAGTTTAGGATCACCCATGGCTCAGTAATGCTGCACGAATAGTACCGTCTACTCATCATCATTTGGAGTGGCCATCTATCACTGTTTTTGACTTGTTGGTAACACCCCAAAAACAATGGAATATGGAGCTAATTAATGCTGTTTTTGACAATGTTACTGCTAGAAATATTTTTTATACTCCGTTACTCCTTTCGTTGACTCATGATGTGCCTGTTTGGAAGTTCGAGAGGGATGGTGCTTATTCAGTTAAAAGTGCTTATAAGGATATTCTGAATCATGATATGGCAATTGTACAACACCATATGCCGGGTAATTGGAATTGTGTTTGGAGTTTAAAATTGCCCCCGAAGGTAAAGAATTTCCTATGGAGAGCTTGTCGTAATTGTTTGCCCAGGAGGATCCGATTGCAATCAAAAGGAGTTCAATGTACCGATAAGTGTGCAGTGTGTGATGATTTTGGTGAGGATAGTACTCATATGTTCTTTACGTGTAATAAAAGCATGCTCTGTTGGCAATGTATTGGCTTATGGAGCCCTTTGATGGCTGTTTTTGATATTGATGCAAGTTTTCCAACCAATGTGTTTCCTATCTTACAACACCTGGATCAACATCAAAAACAAGTTTTCAGTGTGACCCTCTAGAGTATATGGAAGCATCGAAACAATAAGGTTTGGAACAATATTACTGAAACATCTCAAGATATTTGTGCTCGTGCAGGTTCTCTTCTTACTAGTTGGAGGAATGCTCAGATTATTCGTCATCATATTCCCCAATCTCCAACTACTCTGAATGATTTGAAGTGGATTAAACCAAGTCCCGACAAGTTTAAATGTAATGTCGATGCGTCCTTTTCTCAAGCTCGAAATAGGGTCGGCATTGGTGTGTGTATTCGAGATGATGAAGGTCGTTATGTGTTAGCCAAAACTGAATGGATGACTCCGCTCCTTGATGTGGAGTTAGGTGAGGCTTTAGGTTTATTATCAACAATGTATTGGGTTCGCGATCTGCAGCTAGGTATTGTGGACTTTGAGCTTGATTCCAAAACTGTGGTAGATAGTCTTTATGGTAGTAAATGTGACGTCTCTAATTTTAGCGTAGTGATCAATGATTGTAGACGCCTGTTAGCTTATGATTTAACAACCTCTGATGTTAGGTTTATTCGAAGACAAGCCAATGAAGTCGCTCATAGCTTTGCTAGAGTGGCTTTGCATCATGCTGGTTTTCATATACATATTAGGATTCCATCTTGTATCTCTACTATTATTATGAATGAAATGCAATAAGTTTCTTCTTGTCAAAAAAAAGTATTGTTATTTTTGTTTTTTAGCGAATGCTAACTAGTGGCCTAAGGGCAATGATTAAACATCCAAAACAAGCAAGTTTTTATGAAAATGTTGTGTAATCATTACTTAGTCAAAGTAACATCTTAAATTTCCAAGACAAAATTTCTATTTGTAGATTCTTAATAATTGCCCTGAGGACACTGGTTAACAAGACCCTTATTTTTTTAGGCCAAATGCTCCATTTGGTCCTTTAGTTAGACATAATTTCCAAGTTAGTCCTTTATATTTCAAAAGTTTCAAATATGTCATTTTAGTTGATAAACTATTTCACCGTTACCTCTGTTGTCAGTCTCCGTTTAACTGATGTTGATGTAGCCGTTAAGTTGTTGACTTGGATTAAAATGCTTTTAAAAGCTCCAGGGTGTCAAAACGCTACGTTTAATGGTCACAAATGATCATTTATAGTGCTAGAAAGGCAGCTATTTACAACAACAAATGCCTTTCTAGCCCTATTAAACGACACTTATAGTGCTAGAATGATCATTTATGACCATTAAACGTAACGTTTTGACACCTTGAAACTTTTAAAAGGCAACGTTTTGGTCCAAGTCAACAATTTAAAGGCTACATCAGTATCAGTTAATTATTAACTGACAGCAGAGGTAACAATGAAATAGATCATTTGTGATCATTAAACGTAACGTTTTGACACCTTGAAACTTTTAAAAGGCAGCGTTTTGATCCAAGTCAACAATTTAAAGGCTACATTAGTATCAGTTAATTGTTAACTGACAACAGGGATAACAATGAAATAATTTATCAACTAAAAGAACCTATTTGAAACTTTTGAAAGTTAAAGGACTTACTTGAGAATTCTGTCAAAATAAAAGGATCTATTAGAAACTTTTGATACTTAAAGGACTAACTTGATAATTCTGTCAAATTAAAAGGACCAAACGTGGTCTTTGGCATATTTTCTATGATTAAGAGTTTTATTTATTTCATCTTATATCTCTATAAGGTGCCCGTTTGGATTGAGCTTATTTTGATTGGATTGAGCTTATTTTGATTTTATTCATAAGCTTGTTTGAGATGTTTGGGTTGTCGTCGTCAACAGGCGGTTTGAATCACAAGTTGAGGTCAACAGTGTGATGCAAAACAACCCTAAGGCCAATTGGACCGATGATGATAAGAAAAAGGTCCAATGTGTTTTGAAAGTGAGAAACATACTCATTTCAGCCCTTGGTGTCAATGAGTATCACTCAGTTTCACATTGTAAGACCACTAAGGCAATGTGGGACGCTTTGGAAACTCTCAACGAGGGTACCGAGGACGTCAAACAATCAAAATTCAATACTCTCATCCAACAATATGAGCTCTTTCACATGGAGGATGGTGAAACCATCTCCATCCATGCAAGTGAGGTTCACCCATATCATTAACAAATTACAAAACTTAAGAAAAGACATTTCAAACCAAGATTGTATTGACAAAATGTTGAGATGTATGACAGGAGATTGACCGTCCAAAGTCACCGCTATAGAGGAATCTTAAAACCTTAACACTTGAAATTATCACGAGACAACCTATATCCCATTAGTTGAATTCTAAATAAAGCCTTAGCCCTCTAAAATAAAAATGCGGGAAATTAAAAACTTTAAAGTAATAATTATGAAGTAACTAATATAAATACTCCCTTCATATATAAAGGAAAATTGTTGTTGACACATTGCATAAGACTGTGCCACACGAGTAAATTACGTTTTTGCCCCCTTGATAGTTAACTGCCGAAGATTTCAAAACCGGCTGCAGTTAAATGCCGAGGAAATCTTCGGCACTTAACTACCGAGGAAAACCTCAGTAGTTAACTACCGATGCCGAGTTTTTCCTCGGTAGTTAAGTGCTGAGGATTTCCTCGGTAGTTAACTGCAGTCGGTTTTGAATTCCTCGACAGTTAACTACAGAGGGGGCAAAAACGTATTTTACTCGCGTGGCATAACCAAACCAAATGTGTCAACAATTTTGTATATAAAGACCATGGGATTTGTAAATAGTTATTTTACATGGTTATAACTAGAGGCACTGCCTCACAGAAAGCAACAGAAGGAAAGTACATAAGTTAAACAAAAGCAACCAAAAGATGACGACGATCATGTCATTGGTAACTAAAATTATAGATGAAAAAGTGCCAATTTTTACCATACCATCAGTATTGTAAGTTGGTGTGAAGTATTGATATTTAAGAATCGTACCTGGTTTAGTAACAAATTTATTTATAAAAGCAAATAAAAAACGTTGTGTTTATAAAAAAAATAACGTTATTTAACATCACTGTAATGGAAACAATTCTGATACCAAAAATTTGTAACTGTATTCTATCAATTAGTCAGTTTTGATGTGTATATAATAAACACAAACACTGAGATTATGTAAGGTGAGTCCAAAATTTATGTATACAACTTTGTAATATTCTGCATGAACATGTATCTCTATATCTCCTCTCAAAAAAAAAAGTATCTATAAATCTAAAGAAGCTGAATGTATTCAACAAGGAAAGAGCAAAAATGAATACTCCACTTGAATCTTTCTGTCAACAAAATTGATTTGGTTTAACTTTTCACTACACCATATTAGGTGATCTTTTCTCAACTTTTTCATGTTTATCACCTTTGAAATCAACCATAATCCCACTTGAGCCAGTAACTGCTCATGATCCAGTTGAATTTGATCCTCTTTGTGTTTTTGGAATTTCCTTACTATGCAATTTCCGCTTCTTAGTCTTTCCTTGAGTTTTCTCTCCTTCTACAACATTTAAAACCAAATAAAAAATGAATAATTTCATTTTAGTCCTTAAGAATTTGATAGTGTCCATAAAATCAAAAAAAAATGAATAACTAGTTTCTGAAAGAAAAATGAATAATTGTTGACTAGAGACAAAAAGAGTAATTTTTTTTAAGCAAAATGTTATATATATTGACATTATTATAGCTTAAGTAATCCCAATTAAATTACTACAACAGCTAGAAATCATTTGCATACACGCAAAAAAACATAATATAAAATTATAAAAATAAATAAGCATGGAGAACATAAACAAAACTGATAAGAGAAAACTTATTTAAATCTCGGTGCCGAGTCTCGAGCTGAGTTTCTCGAGGCTGATGAGAGACAATCTCAACCAAATAACTTCTCGCGAGACTGACAAACTTATTTAAATCTACTGCCTAAAAGAATCTCACTAGTTAAAAAAAAAAAAGTTAAATGTGTTTTTAGTACCTAAAATGTAATGGATTTTCAAGTTTAATGTCTCACAAAAATTTATTCTTTTTTAGTCCCTATATACATTTTATAGGGCATATTTTGAGGACAAAAACTATCTATTTTTTTGTATAATTTTTTTTAAAAAAAATAGGGGTTATTCTTGCAAACTATAATATTATGGAGGTCTAAATTTTTGATTAAAATTTAATAGAGACTAAACTTAAAAGCTCGTGATTTTGTAGGATAAAAACATATTTAACATAAGAAAAAAAAGTGTAATTAAACAAAGGAAAATTAGTAAAATACCTTATGTAATTTGATTTGGATATCTCGTAGTAGTTCTGAAATTTCTGTGTCCTTGACCTCATTCTCTTTGTGATGAAATACTTTATGGAACACATTCTCATCATCTTTATCTTTATCTGCTCTTACAAACTTCCAAAATACTTGCATGGATTCCTTAATTATCTGTTCTAACCTTTCACTAGCAATTCCATCCTCTTCACCCCACTTAATTTTTTTCTTATCTTTTGTACTATCATCTGCAAAAGAGTCATACAAATATTATTACGTGATAAGCACCAACATATAAACATAAATAATAATTTACAAAAATAGAAATGATTGAATGTAAATACATTTATTAGTTTGAGACACTAACACATGTATAACACATAACATAATTTCATTCTAAAACATCGGCGTTATGTAGTTGTTGCCATAGTTTTAAATTGTTGTTCACAACCGCAATTGTAGCTCTAATATTGAAGATTTTAAAGTCTTTTCAAAAACATCACAACCACAATTTTGATCATATTAATTGTGTTTTAACGCAATATAAAGGTTTGCAATGTAACTACAACTGCATCAGAAAGTGTAAAACGAGGTTAACTTATTGGGGTTACGTGTGTGTGCATGCAATAAGTAATTGAGTTATAGTTAAATTTTGTTGCACCTCTTATAATTGGAACTTGAAGCAAGTTGCGAATGACACACCGATTCTTGACATAATTTTGAATCCTATGGCGTTGCTGAAATGGCTCGTCCTCTAAGAACCGTTGCATAAGGACTTGAAAAAGTTGAAAATCACCAGCAACTAAATTATACCTACGAGGTCGAGGAGAATCATATTTTTTCAACTCTTTGATTTTCTTATGCTGCCAACATAGGATTTCCCAAGAAAGACAAATTTGGCCAACATAAACAATTTCCAAATCCCTATGCAATTCATTAACAAGCTTCAACATTGGGTCAATTGTGTTCTTTTGAGCTTTGCGTGGCCACAAATTCTGAGGGATCACTAGAGGCTTGACTTGTTGGACGGTTGATTTTTGCATTAAAAATAATTTTGGAGGGTCCTTTAGTTGAAGAAGACCTGAATCAAGGGTAAAATAGGTAATTTAATTAGTCAATGACAAAGGAAAACTAATTATATTTTAACAATCTCAATACACAAATGTAGACTCCATGCATTCACACATACACATAGTAGTTGATTTGAATTGATGTATCAAGATCAGACGATTCACGTTCTAATTTTGTATTTTAAATATAAATTATTTAGTTGGGATGTATGTCGTCTGATTTTGATCACTAAAGATGTGCGACTTCGTCAAATGTATATATACACAAGGTTGACTTTGAATGGAAAATAAAAACAATGGAAAATATTGGCAGAGTGGAATTATTGAAAAGTTATGGTGTAGACTTGCCTCTGTCAGTGGCTTTGTGATTAGAAAGAATATAAAGGGTAAAAGTAGCTTTATGTGCACATTATTAACAAACTTGTAGCAACATCTAACTGTAAATAAACATGTAGTATCCAAAAGAGAAAGGGGAAAAAAACATTGCACAAAACAAAACACAACACAATAACATAAATCAAGATATTTCAAAAATAAACTTCATTGTGTTATTTTTAAGTGTCAAACTAGAACATCATTACATCTAATTTAAACATAATTCGTTAATGAATATTTAGACTAACTCCGTATTCTAATCTCTAAATAATATGCTTATGAAGCATGGATATAGATCCGAATACTGGACACGATACGGACACACCAACACTGTTAATAATTTGAGAAAATCAAATTATTTAGTGTAATTATATGTGTCAGTATCGTGTCGATGTCGAACACAACACATGTCTAATACATAACACGCCTAATTCAAGGAGTGTTCGTATTTCATATAAAATGATCAGAGCATTGAAATTATCCAAATCCAATATGAAGTAAATACAAGTATGTTAACATAGAAAAAGAAGTCAAATAATTTGGCTCTCACCTATTGCATGCATGGCCTGAAAATTCAAGACATCGAGTTTCTTTATTTTCTGTGCATAGCATTTGTAAACCTTTTGAATTTCAACAATGTGATCTTTGTATTCCATCTTTTCTTCAATACTCAATGGCTTTATTTTCTCTTCAACAACTTTTGAAGAGTACTCTCTTTCTTCTTCTTCCTCTTCAAAAATTGTTGCAAGTCCTCCTTGTCTTGCATTTTTCAATTCATATTTGATTTGTTCCATTACCTCATCATTCTCCCATTCATATTCATCCTCATCATCTTCATCTTCCTCATAATCCATTTCATCCAACTCTTCTTCATACATTGTCTCTTCCATTTCGTATTCGCGCTCAACAAAAGTAGCCGAGTCTTCTTCTCTATCACATGAAAATTGAGTTTCCTTTAAATCTTGAACTTCCTTAACACTTTCACAATCAAATTCTTCACAAGAATTTTTAGAACCTATAACCTTATATGTCAAAGAATCATCATTGGAGTTTGAAGTAAGTTTTCTATTTTCTTTAACAAAAACACTTTCATAATCTTTTTGAGAAACATGAAACTCCTCTAAATTATGCTCTAATAATTCCTTCATCTCTATATTTCCAATGCTTGAAAATTCATTATCATAAGAAACATTTCTTAGGAAACTAAAGCTTAAGACCATAGGTTCTTCATCAAAAACACTAATATCTTTGTGTTGAACTAATGAACACTTACTTGTTGTAGAATTAGACCCTTTTGTTTCTTCTTCTTCTTGAACATTTTCTACACTCTTTCCACCATCGAGATGAAAATCGGAATCACCCTTTATCAAAACAGTTTCATTTTCATCAACCAAAGAACCCTTGATATTTTTAATGCTAGAAAATGCATTATTACAAGAATCATTTCTTAGGAAAGAGAAGCTTAAAATCATAGGTTCTTCTTCCAAATCACCAGTATATTTTTGTGGCACAAATCGACACTTACTAGTATCAATAAAAACAGAATCTTCTTCATATTCTTCTTCTTCTTCTTCATGAATTGTTTTCAAACTCTTCCTACAATCTTGATCAAGATAGGAATCGCCCTTTATAAAAACAGAGTACTCTGTTTCAAATTCATCTACTTTCTTAACATCATAAGAGATACTATGTAACAAAACTGACCCTTTTGTTTCTTCTTCACTGTTATCCCCATCTTGATTAAAAACACTGAAATTTTTTTCACCCTTTCCTTTCTCATCATCTTGTTGATTATCACAATCATTCCCCACCAGAACAGAGTACCCTGTTTCTCCCTCTCTTTCTTCACTCTCTATATGAAAATCTTCATAGCTTGGAAATATCAAATTAGCTACCTCTTCAGTGAACTGATCAATCTCATAATCATCAAATTGATTCCTCTTGTTTTTTTCAACTAAATCAAGTGGAACAACTTGCTCATTTTTCCTTTGATATCTGAAATAAAAAATAAAAATGAATAAATAATTTATCGTTCATGCATTTAACAGATAAATAAGAATCAATAAAAAATTTCAAACCTGAATATGTATGTGAGGATCAACCCCATGGAATGAACCACATAGTTGCATAAGAAAATCCACGCAGAAGCCAATGCCCAAATCAAATTTTCATAGACAAAATCATTAGGAAAAGATAAATTGATTGAATTAATGTGAGTTTTCAGCATAACAAGGTTTTTGGTACCCATAGATGATCAATCTCTCAAGTTTTTTTCTTTCTTTTTTATTTTCACAACGTTATAAAGAGAAGGAGTATACTAATTTCTTCCACCAAAGGTTCATCATGATGATGAGATAGTGATGAGTGAACAATTTGCTACAAGGGGAGAATGAAATAAGTGGCAGAATATGATCTAAGCATAATATGATTTTGGACCCGAAAATTTGAGATTGAGCATATATTGTGTATAAAGAAATTAAAAAAGGTAAAGTTGGTTTTTTCCTTGGACAATAAATTGAGCATAAATGAGTTTTGATTTGGTCAATGGAATCTTGGTACGAACGGTTATAATAGTTTCTTTAAAAGGTTTTGGTGGTAAATAATCCAGTGTTTGCTTCACTTGTTACGTTTCATATTAGACCTTTTGCAAATGGTTAAATATTATGTGAGCTTTTATGATTTTGGTACATTAATTTTTTTAAGGGTAAATAGGTAATTACCCTCCTGATTTAAGAGTAAATAGGTAAATACCCTTCCGAAATTGTAAGTTTCATCAATTACTCCCTGAAATTAACAAAACTTCAATTACTCCTTAAAATTGCACAACGTTAATCAATTTACCCTCTTCGTCAAATTTTTCTGTTAGTCAACATCACGTTCTGCAAATACTCCCCTTGAATTTTGCATTTATGTGCAAAATTCCCCCTGAACTTGGAAATTTATATTTTTTTTTATCCTTAACTTAAGATATTAAAGGCAAACAATTAACAATTAAATTTTAATACTTTAAACTCTACAATATTACAATCCAATATTACGATCATTTGTTACAAATCTAATAGATTTGAGATGGTTTAGATTGCATAGCAAGAATAAGAATATATTATAGAAATTAGAAGAACAATCACAACTTCCTAAGGTTGTTCTAGTATTAAATTGTAGGCTACAATTGTGCTTTGGTACATTGGAAGGTGGTAGAAGAAATGGAATACATGGTTAATGTTTGATTGTTTCAGGGAACATATATGGTTGTATATCGTCAAAACTTAACTAATATGCTCCACAATTCAGTGATAATGCAACCATTTTTAAGGATAAGAAAAAAATATAAATTTTTAAGTTTAGGGGGCATTTTGCAGATAAGTGCAAAACTTTAGGGGATATTTGCAAAACGTGATGTTGACTAACAGAAGAATTTGACGGAGGAGGTAAATTGATTAACGTTGTGCAATTTCAGGGGGTAATTGAAGTTTTATTAATTTCAAGTGGGTAATTGATGAAACTTACAATTTCAGGGATAATTGACGGACTATTTACTCATTTTTTAAACCAAAAACCAATAGATTAACTATCATTTTTATAAATAATTTTTTTTATTTCAGAAGAGATAATTTATATTGAAAAAATAATCATTTCACTGTTCATAAACTATTGGTTGGTAAAAAAATATCATTTTACTGTAAAAACAATATTCTCAATGCTTCTGTATGATGGGTAATAATAAAAGTTTATTATTAATAAATTCTTAATAACGTTGATAATTCTTCTAATCATAAATGATCTTAATTGAGGTGTATTTCCATTAATCAATGCTTATGGAAAAAAATAGTGGTCAAAAGTAGAATTTGTTTGAGTGTAATGACAATTTTGTGTGCCTTATTATAATTGTTGTTTTCTTAATTTGGACTTAGTCGGGGCTGGTCTTTTGGATTTGTTTGGTCAATGTGTTTTGTAGAATTTGAAGTTTCTTTTCTTCTCTTTGGATTTTGGTCAGGTGGTAGGGAGAAGCTAGAGAGGAGATAGCATGAGACCAAGTCCAAAATTAGCTCCAATTATATGGATTCATGGTCAATAACTAACCGTAACTACATGGAAATTAATAAATGATGATGAAGAAAAATGTTACTCCCATCCGTTTAAAATAGAGTAAATTACACTCCCCTCCCCTCAAAGATGCTTGAAATACACTCCCCTCCCCTCTTATGTTAAAATATACAATTTCCTCCCTTGAAAAATAAAATTTACACTCCCCTCCCTTATAAGATGCTTGAATTACAACCTCCTCCCTTGATAATTAAATATACATTACACTTTAATCTATTTTAACATAAATAAATATTTTTATGATATATATTAATTTTAAACCACCTTTTAAGAAAAATTAATTCATTTCTTTATAATTTAAATGTTAATGATAATTAAATTTAAATATTTTGCTATTGATTTTATAATTTAGAGTTTAAAATTAACTTTTAAATAACCATGGTTTATTGTCGTTAGTAATTTTTCACATATTTTAATTTTATTTTGGCTTATTTCATATTTTATAATAGGGTTTAAAACTACATGTTAATGAAATTGTGAATAAAAAATAGCAAAAAAATATGTATTCAATTTTTTATTATGTTAAAATAGACCTGCAATACTGTTATTTTCGAAGTGTATTAGATTATTATTTTTTTGCAAGATTATTAAAAATAAAAAAATATATATTGAGGGAGTAAAGTGTAGATTTTAACATAAGAGGGGAGGGGAATGTAATTCAAGCTTTTCTTAGGGGAGGGAAATGTATTTTTCTCTAATATGTTTTGAATAGGAGGGGAGGGGAATGTATATTTTAACATAAGAGGGGAGGGGAATGTAATTCAAGCTTTTCTTAGGGGAGGGAAATGTATTTTTCTCTAATATGTTTTGAATAGGAGGGGAGGGAAATGTATATTTTAACATAAGAGGAGAGGGGAGTGTAATTCAAGCATCTTTGAGGGGAGGAGAGTGTAATTTACTCTTTAAAATATAAGCAAAAGTAAAAACGTATTTAGCTCAAATTAATGCTAAATATATTCAGACACATATCCACGTTGAGGCAATTGAGGGTTGCTGACCCCACTAACATTCTCAAATTTTCATGAACTTTTGAATAAGATTTAAATTTTTCTTAGGTAAAATTAAGTAGGAAAATGCTAACCAGTGTCCTCAGGGTACTAGTTAAGGATATGAAAAAGGAAATTATATAGTAGTTAATGTATTAAAATTATGTAGTTAATTGATAATAATGTCAAAAATAAAATCTTTTTATAGTAATAATTCCCTTTTATGGTATGCTTAACCAGTGCCCAGAGCACTGGTTAGCAGGACCCAATTAAGTATTGCCCCCACAAAAAAATATTGAATAATGTAAGTTGTGCAAAATTAAATATACAATAATATAAGAGATACATATTTGAATATTATTCTAGTATGTTAATAAGTGTTTTAACAGATTGTTTAAGGAATTCACAAAAATAAATTTTATCTTATAAATACAAGTTAAAGTAGTCTCAAAGTAATAATTAAATCACTTTTTAGACTAAAGTTACTTATTATAGTTGTTTAAACAATGTCGTAAAGACACTTGTTAGCATTTTGCATTTTTTTTTTGTCGATTACAATGAGAAATATTTTAACGGTGTTGAAAATGAAAAAAATTCTAAACATTAATAAAATTAAAGACACGCGGAAACAATTATATTTCGTAGATATGAAGATAAGTTCAATATGTAAGGTATACAATGGTATAATTTTATAATTTTAGATCTTTTCATAGTGAAAATTTATAAATTTTACAAAAATATTTATGACATATAATTTTGCCCCCATTAACTGAAAATCTTGGATCCCTCACTGAATATATTTAGTATTTTAACTTTTGTTTATATTTAAAATTGGAGGGAGTATATTCTCGCAGTCGTTTTTGGAGGACACACATTTTTTAGTCTTATATATTTTTCACTTGTAGTAGAAATGATTAAAATATATATTTAACTATTTTTTATTGAAAAATATATTTAGTTCTTAAAATAGATTAATCATACTTTTTATTTTCTAAAAAATGCGGTATATTTTTATTCTTCTTTTCTTGGTAAGGAAGGAAGGATCAAAATAGTACAGACGTAATAGTGATCATTTTCATAAAATAGAGCTAGAATTTGACAAATTTTCTTTGAAGAATTCAAAACAATAGTAGTATATAATTATTCTATTTTAAGGAATTAAAAATACATTAACTAGCGTTTAATGACACTTAATTTGGTGCCAATATTCTACTATGACTTTTTCTTTCAATAAACTTCTACTTATGACTTTTCCTTACCCTTCTTGAGAAAAATGAAAAACAACACTTTGTATGTTTGCTTTTCTCAAAAAAAAAAAAAACACTTGTATATTTACTTTTCTAAAAAAGAAAACTTGTATATTTTACTCATAAGGTAAATCAAAAAGAAAAACATTTGCCAGAAAAAAAAAAAAAAAAAAACAATTGAAAAAAAGAAACCCTTAAATAATTGAGTGTAGGAATTTCAACTTCCACCACGTACTGGGGTTCCCTACTAGGACTCTCTCATTTGGGACCCACAAACAAAAAATTTCTTGTGGTGAAAGGAAAAAATTCTCCCAAAATTCTACGTGGAAGTGGGGATCACACCCCTCACTCATAAAAAACAATACTACCATAAATAAAGCTTATATAAATGGGGATTACACTCCTCACTAAAATAATTGTTATTTGTGCTTAACGTTACAAGAGTGATAAAAATTAACTGAATAGATGATAATTATTTTTATTAATTTGTTCTATTTAACTCTTACACAACTTTCTCTATTTGTTTTTTCAAAAAACTTTTTTATATGAGCAACAACTATTATTTTATGGAGACAAATAAAAAAAACATAAGACATTTTCAGGCAAAACATTTTCCTTGTAGTTGTGGGGTCTAGAGCCCATTATGTAGGGATGATAATTGGACTCTGACCCAATGGATACCCGTAAAAAATACTCACAATGGGTAAGGTAAAACTCTGTTTTTATGGGTCTGGGCACGAGTCTGAGTAATGCCCACAAATTTAAATGGGTATGGGCACGGGTAATGGTACTATACTGCCCAGACCCGCAACCCCGCATATATATATTTATATAATATCATAAATAATTTATTTATTTTTGGTGTATAATTAATTTATTTATTTAGCTATTTAAGCCTAAACCTAAACTTAAACAAAAAAATTGCTTAATACAATAACAACTCCATCATGCCGGTGTACAATTTTTTAGGGATATTTTGAATGTTTTTTTATTTGACTAAATACTACGATTCGTACTATTTTATGAGTTAATTTTAAAAAATTGGACCATAGTTTTATTTCAATTGTGATGTTTTATTGTCTTTTCATAGTTAAAGCGCGGGTAATGGGTACAGGTATGGACAGTTAGGTGCCCATAGGGTATGGGGAAGGAGACTAAAGTTGTTGCCCACGGGGGTACGAGCATGGGTACAGGTATTTTTTACAAACGCAAGTATGGGGAAGGGTACCGTAGTACCCTACCCATTGCCATCCCTACCTTGATGATATAGATAAATTAGCCGTTGTAGGCAGGGGCGGATCTGGACTCGCAATATCAGTGAGGCAAAAAATTCCGTCAAATAATTAAATAATATTAAATTTAATAAAGACGTTACAAAAGATCAATCAAATGTTCTAGCTAAATATCCATGCATACGGACGTTAAGCGTGGTGCGCTCTTTTTTGAAAGCAAGTCGCAATTGCATAGCAATTAAAAATAATAAAAAATTTCTGTATTGATATATGAATAAAAATATAGATTGACGAACAAATTGTACAAAACATTATTTATGTATTAAATACGAGTAAAAATATAGACATGTGTATAAATTAAAAATAAAATCGATCCCCGTATTAATATATAAGTTAAAGTATAGACACTCACACATGTATGAAAAAAAAAGTCCCCTTACTAATACACGAGTAAAAATACAGACACATGTATATATTAAAAATAATAGGTTACTGTATTAATATATGAGTAAAAATATAGACACATATATAAACATAAAAGATGTTTGTATTAATATATGAATAAAACTATAAAGTAAACTAATAAAAATAAATAAAAATTTTGGTGTGGCACTTGCCACACCATGCCCTATTCAAATCTATCCCTGGTTGTAGGGATGACAATGGGCACCATATGGATAAGGTACTATAGTGCCCTTTTTCATACTCGCATTTGTAAAAAATATTTGTACCCGAACCCGTATTCTCGTGGGCAACAACTTTAGTGCCCTTCCCAATACCCTATGGGTACCTTAGTGCCCATACTCGCACCATTACCCGCACTTTAACTATGAAAAAACTAAAAATATCACAATTGAAATAAAAATATTGTTCAAAAAATTTCAAATCAACTCATAAAATAGTACGAATCATAGTATTTAACAAAATAAAAAACATCCAACACATCCTTCAAAAATTGTATAACAACATTGTAACACCCCAGTTTCCCGACTTAAATTTTTTTTATCAAATAAATACATATATCAGAGTAACATCATAAAGGAGTGTCACATTTCTCAACAACAAAATCTTTAAACCAAATAAATATTAGTTTATCCTTCGCATAATTAATCAAATATAGCAGCGGAATCATAATTAAAATATCCTTCAAAAAGGTCTTGGCACTAGGCCTCATAAACGTCTCATAATTTCGTCAAAATACTTAAAATCATTAAATAGTTCAAGCATGATACATAAAGGAATAGACTCTAATAAAGACCCATCCCGTTACGTATCAGAGCAATCCTACGTCACACAAGACTCCTCACATCTGCGCACCTAAGCTTGGTTACCTGCACTTGCCCACAAGGCGGCAATTCCAACAGAAGGGGTGAGATTCACAACAGAAATATTAATATATAAATCAAACATTTATAATTAACATCATGAACTCATCACATACTTCACATATTAAAATACAAGGATAACATCATCGTCATAAAACATCTCAAATAACACATCATCGTCTCAAAACATCGTCTCATATCATGTCAACAATTTGACTCACTAAATGCAACTCTTAACATCTTGACATCATGCATGTGGTACCATATATAAGCATTAATATGCTTCACCGTCGCTTTGAGCAAATGCTTCACCGTCGCTTTGAGCAAAAGCTCCACCGTCTCATAATATGCAAATGCATGGACACGACTCTTTACGTCTTAAACAAGTTAATTACAACTTCTCAAACATCATTAACAACTCAATCTGACACATGCAATTATAATAAATACATGGCAGAAATTCAACTCATTTAACACACATACAAAAGGCACATAACATCATCAATAACACTTAACATCTTGCTTATAAATCATTAAAATGTAAGCAATACATCGCATTATTATTAACATAAGAGAGCCATCATTAACCATCATTACAGAATGCATCTTAAGTCATAAAACATCTCTAACACTACCCAAAGGTCTCCTCTCAAAGTCCCATGCGAAACAGATCGCAAAACGAAACAGCAGTCCAGAACTGTACTAACTCGCCACAGCGAGGGATTTGCTCGCTACGGCGAGCTCTCTCAAAAGCTACTCGCCAAAGGCGAGCTGGGGGCGAGCTCTAGGCGAGCAAAACTGGGTGCTCTCGGCCTTTTTGACATTTTCGCCTAAAATCTTCGTTTTAAGGTTCCCCAAATCCAAATTGATTCAAACAATTTCACAGGTCTTTCTTATAAATAATAAGGCACTCAAAACCACCTAAAGTTTGGCAAAAATCCTAAGTTTTAGGGTCAAGCTCGCCACCGCGAGCTATGCTGCTCGCCTCGCGAGCGATAAGGTTGTACTCGCCATGGCGAGTAGTCACTCGCCACAGGCGAGCGATCTCAGAAGCACTACGGGTTCACTCCAATTCTCACCAATTCATCCCAAATCTCTCATGTTAAGCCTCTAATTCATCAGCAATGTTGTCCTAGGGGATAATCTAGGCTCTGTAACACGTTTCTACAGCATTACAACACAATCTCACATCAAATTCATCAAAATCATCCTAACCATAATTCATGAAACTCATCTCAATTCTTCCCAACTCTTAGCTAATCAAAAACAGATGATTCATAATCAATATTACTGAAGTTAGACTCACCCTTACCTGGAAATATGCAGAAAATCTCAGCCTAGCTTCTTCCTCTCCTCAACCGTTTCTCTTTCTCTAATTCCAAAAGTCTGTACGTGTTCTGATTATTTCCTTAACCTAATTTCCTTTTATACCACCTCCCAACTTATCTAATTCTATCTCAACCCTCATAACTCTTCCTATTTATAAATATAACCCCACTTCTTAAAAATAATATATTTTTACAACTAATCTCTATTTTTCATATAATATATATATATATATATATATATATATATATATAACATCACATATATTATTTTATTAAACAATAAAATAATCATCACGTCACACATCATAATTACGTCACATAATCATCAAAAATCATATAATATATAATAATATACTATATTCTCTAATAAAATAATTAAATAAATAAAGAGGGCGTTACAAACATGAGTGATCAATTATTGTATTAAGTAGTTTTTAGGTGGATGCTTAGGCTTAAATAGCTAAATAAATAAATTTATCATATTATATAAATATGTATATGCGGGTTGCGGGGCTGACTGTATAGTACCCTTACTCGTATCCATATCCATACCCATTTAAATTTACGGGTAATACCCGAACCCATGAAAGCAGGATTTTACCCTGCCCATTGTGGTTATTTTTTGTGGGTATCCATCAGGTCTGGGTCCAATTGTCTTTTCTAAGTCGTTGTGTATACAACCATTGTGGGGCTATACAACCATTTTAACGTGTTTTTTTTGTTACAACAAGTTTAACGAGTTTTGAGGTTTCATACTCCTGTCTCAAAAATTGTATCATTTACATTTTTTTTTATTTTAAAATAATAATTATCTTAAAATATCAATATAATATTATTTTTCATTAATATATATTTATTTATTGAATTTCACTCAATTTAACTGATATATTAATTATAGTTATTAAAAATATTATGATAATTGCCATTAATTTTATCATTAAAATAAATGCAACTAATCATTTTCTAAAGAATTGTGCAAAATCCAAATATGATACTTTTTATGAGATCGGGGGAATAATAACCTAATAAAACCCAAGTCCCATAATCATTTTCTAAAGAAGTAGTTGTTATTTTAAGTTTTTTTTTTATAGATTCCCTCCAATGAAGATAAACTCCTCATTTGACATGTGATCACCTCCTCATTTGAAGTTTGAACTTTGGTTCAACGTTGTAAGATTATATTCTTTTTCGCTATATCCACACCATAGATCACATGTTATTATTTTTAATCACAATATTCAATATATCAAGCTAAGATTGTTGTTGTCGTCTTAGCAGCACAAAACAAAAGAACAAACTAGCCCTTCTATATATAATACTTGCAGAATGAAAAGAGTTGCACGTTTCATGCCAGATCCATGTAAACGTGTTAATTTGAGAGGAATAGGATTTTGGATCTTCCTGCAAGGTGAAGAGTTTGGCCTCAAATTTCATTGATAAAATATGGGTATTTTGTTTTATTTTGTAAAATCCAAGTACCAAGACTTCAAAGAATAGGACATGTTTAGGGTTCCAAAGAAGAGAACAAGACATGTTTAGGATTATCGGTCTTTCTAGCTTGGGGCATATAATAGCAATATTTTACATCTATGAAAGGGAAATTATATCAGATTTTTTTTAATGGCTTGTATAAGTTGTTATAAATTTTTAAATAAAAATTGAGAGCATGATGTGACACTATCCATGCACCGTGTTTTTTCTCTGACACAAGGGTGGCCAACAAAATGAAAAGCCACCCGATAATGGTGCTGTTGGTCACTTACCAATGGCTTCTAATTGAAAACCAAAAAAATAAATGTAAACATTAATCATCATCAAACTCAAATATCCAAGTCACAAAACTTATAACAACTACATTTCACTCAAAGGTCCTAATTTTTTGTACTGGTGTTGTTCTAGAGCTAAATATTTTGGTCAATATCATGCCAAGATTTTCCCTTCCAAAAATCATGATGTTTGGACTATAATTTGAAATTAATTAATATATGATTTTTTTACAGAAATTAATTCACAAGTTATTTATTGAAATTAATATGGAGTTGTTAGTTAATGGCATGAAATTTTCGGTCAATATCATGCCCAGATTTCAGAATGAGTTATTTACTGAAATTAATATGGAGTTGTTTATCTATCTCTAATTGATTTCTGGGCTATGTTACTGTGAGGTTGGTGGTAGTGGACTGCTATGACCGCGGACATATATGTTAAAAACATGAAGGAGAGATAGTGGTTGGGAAAGAAGAATATATGAAAAAATATTTTTTTTTTGAATAAGCTAAACTAACACCCTCAAATTGGCACCAGAGAGAATTGAATCTAAGACATTGAGAAGGAGCACACTCCCAAGTCCCAAGTCAATACCACTAGGCCAACCCAAATGAGTTATAATGGTGAGGGAACATGATAATATTGTGGTCTTCTTTTGATTAAATGGTAAAAACCCAATTGACCCATGGTGGAAAAGAATTACCCTTTCCTATGTTAAATGCCACTTTTTTTTACTCAATTCAAACAAATGTGGAGCCATGAGGATTGTTTGAATATGGCACATTTGACAATTTTTGGTATGATGCCGGCTTTTCTCATCTCAAGTCATGACGATTTTTTTGGGAGGAGGTGCATGTCTTTTTCACATATCATATCATTTAATCGCATATTCATAAGCATGTTGTAATAGAATGGTTAGCTTCCTTGTACCAAAAAAAAAAGAATGGTTAGCTTCCAGAAAAAATAGAATAAATTCGCTTGTTTGTATCGGGTCAATTTAACAGTTACCTAGCCCGTCAATTGTGTAGGCGTTGTAGAAGTATTGATTTACCATTGTGAGAAAACGGCAGAGAAGACAACCGTCCGTGACAATAGCTCCTTCATTTCGGGTTTATGTACATATTTATAAAACTATTACTTTTTTTCACTCTATAACATTCTTACGGGCCCAACAAAATTTCCAAAAATACCCATTGTTAGCATTTTTTGGATTCTAGAATTCAAAATATTACGAACCTGTCCAAATATTTTTCGATTATATATTTCGAACAGCACAAGATTGTGTTTAACTTTCATTTTTGGTAGGTTTTCATGGCCAATGACATAGGGATTTTTTTAAAATAAGATATAAAAATAATTAAACAACTTAAATTAAACAAGAAAATAACAGAAGTGATGAATCTTCTTGGAAGGTGTTCGAATAGGTGATTTTGTACTTGATCCTACTGACCTGACATATTTCGATCGACATGTCAACCATATCAAGTTCATAAGAACCTCTTCGGAATCAGATATGCAACATAATAATGTAAGTCAAAAGTGTTTTAAGAGGATTGTTTTTAGTTAGATCCTGCTGCCTTGCCAATTGACAGAGGTATATTGCCAAGGCATCAAGATCTAGCTCATAACAACCTCTTGGTGTTTTTTGTTATGTTTTACATAAAATGAAACAAGCACACTTATTTATAGAAGTTTATGTGCGTTGTGGAACACCTAAATTGTCGGTGCAATGTTGATCACAAAAAAAAAAAATCATGTCCTGAACTATTTCAGATTATATAAATCGAAACATCCCTCACCCTACACAAAGTACAAAGTTTCTCTAATTTTCATCCAGTATTGAAGCATTTCGGATTATATAATCCAAAAATCTTCGATAAATTTCAGATTATATAATCCGAAACAAGTTAGAGTTTTGGACGGTGTTATGTAGATCATGGAACACGTTTTTCAAATTTTTTTACCTGCTTTAATGGCTGGTAAAACCCCTTTGAACACGTTTTTTTGACTCAGTATTAAGAGTCGTTAGAATCTATGCACTCATTCCTCATAAACGTCCCGTATAAATACCCTTCCAACCTTCACCATTTCTCACACCATCATCTCACACTCTCTCTCTCGTGATCTTCCTTCTACAACAATGTGTTTTCATCGTTGGTCTTTCATAAAAAAGGCTACTTTGGAAATTCAGGGATTGTATGAACGATAAAAGGGGATGGTGACGCACTGCAAAGAAGCACGGTCTGTTTGAGTACGAGATTGGTTTGTCTTGGTGCAAGGTTGACCATCAAGGTCTCTTTCGGCCTAGAAAGGAAACAAACCTTACCCCAAGACATCAATGCGAATCCTGAACAGATGGGATGGTTTTTGTAACACCCCGTTTTCCCAACATGTAAAATGTAACGCCCTAGTTATTATTTAATTATTTTTAGTTGATTTTAAGTCTTTTATATAATTTTAAATGATTTATGTGATTATGTGGTGTGTTGTTATTTTATTATATAGTTATTTTTATTATTTAATAGGAATAAGTGAGAATGAATATTTATTTGAAGTTTTGGGGGTTATATTTTAATTAATAGAATTTAGTAGGAGTTAAGTGAAATGAAAGGAGAAGTTAAGGAATAATAGTGGGAGTTAGGAAAGGGAAGTGGGAACAGTTTCACGTAAAAGAAAAACAAGAGTTTTGGGAAAAAGGGAGAAGAGCCAAGGTAGCCAAGAGAAGAGCCGGAGAGATTGTAGAGCTTTGATTCATATGAAATTCAGGTAAGGGTGAGACTATCTCTCAATAATAATAGTGTATAATTCTGATTTGATTTAACATGATGTTAGTTAGAATTGAGAGAATGAGAGTTAGGTTTTTGGAGAATTTGAAATTGATGAGAATGAGTTGAATTGCTGATTGATGTTGTTGTTTTGTGTTCTTTGTTGTGCATTGTTGTATGTTGAACCTGTAAACATTTGTTAGAACACGTTTTGGGTAATCATGGGTTAAAAATTGGGTTTTGAATGAGATAGGGTTAGAAAATCCGAGAGCTTTTTCACTACCCAGATGAATGGTCGCTTAAGTGAGCTGGCCGTCGCTTATGCGAGCATTCAAGCTAGCTACCCAAATTCTTTTAGGGTCAGGTTGCTTAAGCGAACTGCCCGTCGCTTAAGCAAGTATTCAAACTAGTTGCCCAGAATTTACTTTAGCCAGGTCGCTTAAGCGAACCGTAAGCGAACCGCAAGCGTGCAAAACCTGAACCTTCGTCATTTAGGTCGCTTGAAGCAAGCCACAAGCGAACTCCAAGAGAGCAGAAAACAACCATTCTGTGATGATCTCGCTTAAGCGAGCAGGCCTTCGTTCAAGCGAGCTGGGCTTTTGTCAGCCACTTTTTGATCTTTGTTTCGTGCATTAGGGGATCCATCTGAGCATTCTAAAATGTTTTTTTTGACTTGTATAACCTTTGTATATGCACTAAACCTTATAAAAACTTCTTGATAGATGAATTGGATTTAATTATGAGAATATGTGTTATGTTGATGAATTTTGCCGTGTGAATTATTGTGTCATACTTGACTAAGTTGGGGAGTATGTCATAGTTGATTATGCATGTTAGTAGTCGTTGTTGCTGTTGTTGAGTTGTATGCAAATATACACAGTTTTGAGTCCATTTCATACTCATACCTTGTTGAGGGCTCATGCCCTGGAATGTTCATCATTAAACTGTTGAGGGCTTATGCCCTGGAACGCCTTGCCGTTCAATTGTTGAGGGCTCATGCCCTGTGAATGCTTTAACCATTCAAATTGTTGAGGGCTCATGCCCTGGAATGCCTTGTCATTCAAACCGTTAAATGGTACCACATGCATATGCATTGTTGCATTGTCGTTATTCGTCGTTGTGTCATTGCATAGTCGTTGTCGTTGGTTGAGTTGTTGTTGTTGTTATTGGTTGAATTTGAAGGTGATGATAATGTTATTGATTATGAAACATATATATGTAAATTGAAGTATTTGTTGATATATACAGGGTGTTAGATTCAATTGATGAAATATATCTCTATTATTGTTGTTTGAGAATCTCACCCCTTCTGCTTGAAAATGTTGCCCTTCGTATGGGTAACTTGCAGGTGATCCAGAATAGTAGAAGTGGTGGCTCATGTGTCTTAGGGCTCTGATACGTAACGGGATGGGGAATCGTTGCGATGTTTTTCTTTCATTCCTTTATGTATCAAATTTTGAACATGTTGTCGGAGTTTATTATTGTTGAAATAATGTTTTATGACTGTTGGTGGCCTTTGTGCGAATTTACTGAAGTTGTTAATGTTGAAAACAAATTTCCGCTGCAAATTATTAGTTGTTTTATTTTGAATAAATAGTATATTTTCTATTTATGAATTTTTGAAAAGCAGTGTAATGCTTCGTTTGTTGATTTACTCTGATTTTATATTAATATTACGTTGTTGGGAAAATGAGGTGTTACAATTGGTATCAGAGCAGGTTGGTCCGTGCGGCCAAGTAGTAGAGTCTTGTCGAGCCACGTAGTGTCGTGTAATAACCTTACACTGTTTTGTTGTTCTGATTGTTGCTTGCGATGTAGAATTTCAAGATGGCTGGAAGAAATGATGCTGCTATTGTTGTTGCACTCGAAGCTGTTACTCAAGCTGTAGGACAACAGCCGAATGTTGGTGCTGGTAACGAAGGAGTTAGGATGCTGGAAACTCTTCTGAGGAATCATCCCCCAACATTCAAAGGAAGGTATGATCCAGATGGAGCTCAGAAGTGGCTCAAAGAGGTGGAGAGGATCTTCAGGGTCATGCAGTGCAGTGAGGTGCAGAAGGTGTGTTTTGGTACGCACATGTTGGCTGAAGAGGCAGATGACTAGTGGGTGAGTCTTCTACCTATCTTAGAGTAGGATGGTACTGAGGTGACCTGGGCTGTGTTCAGGAGAGAGCTTCTGGACAGGTACTTTCCGGAGGATGTCCGAGGCAAGAAAGAGATTGAATTTCTAGAGTTGAAGCAAGGAGACATGTCTGTAACTGAGTATGCTGCGAAATTTGTGGAGCTGGCTAAGTTCTATCCACATTACACTCCTGATACTGCTGAGTTTTCGAAATGTATCAAGTTTGAAAATGGTCTGCGTGCTGACATAAAGCGGGCCATTGGTTATCAGAAGATAAGGAATTTCTCCGAGTTGGTAAGCAGCTGTAGAATTTATGAAGAGGATACGAAAGCTCATTATAAGATGATGAGTGAGCGTAGAGGTAAGGGACAATAGAGTCGTCCGAAGCCGTATAGTGCCCCAGCTGACAAGGGTAAACAGAGGCTGAATGATGAGAGGAGGCCTAAGAGGAGAGATGCTCTTGCAGAGATTGTTTGCTTCAAATGTGGTGAAAAGGGCCACAAGAGTAATGTTTGTGATCGTGATGAGAAGAAGTGTTTCCGATGTGGGAAGAAGGGTCACACGATAGCTGAGTGCAAGCGTGGTGACATTGTTTGTTTCAACTGTGATGAGGAGGGTCATCTTAGTTCGCAGTGTAAGAAGCCTAGGAAGACTCAGGCTAGTGGCAAGGTGTTTGCATTGACTGGTACGCAAACTAGTAATGAGGACCGACGTATCAGAGGTACTTGTTTCTTTAATAATATTCCTTTAATTGCTATTATTGATACTGGTGCTACACATTGTTTCATTGCTGTTAATTGTGCACGTAAATTGGGTCTGGTTATGTCTGATATGAATGGAAAAATGGTTGTTGAAACTCCAGCTAAGGGTTCAGTAACTACTTCTCTTGTCTGTTTGAGTTGTCCTTTGTCTATGTTTGGTAGAGACTTTGAAGTTGATCTTGTATGTTTGCCGTTGACAGGTATGGATGTAATCCTTGGTATGAACTGGTTGGAGTACAACCATGTCCATATAAATTGTTTTAGAAAGACGGTATATTTCTCCTCTGTCGAAGAAGAAAGCGGAGCAGAGTTTTTGTCTATTAAGTAGTTGAAGCAGTTAGAACGCGATGGGATCTTAATGCTTTCCTTGATGGCGTATTTGTCGGTAGAGAATCAAGCTGTGATTGATAGGTTGCCGATTTTAAATGAATTTCCAGAAGTTTTTCCTGACGAGATTCCGGATGTGCCACCAGAGAGGGAGGTTGAATTTTCAATAGATCTTGTTCCGGGTACGAAGCTTGTGTCGATGGCTCCTTACCGTATGTCAGCTTCTAAATTAGCAGAGTTGAAGAAACAGTTGGAAGATTTGCTTGATAAGAAGTTTGTAAGACCGAGTGTTTCACCTTGGAGAGCGCCGGTATTGTTGCTCAAGAAGAAGGATGGTAGCATGAGGTTGTGTATAGATTATCGTTAGTTGAATAAAGTGACGATAAAGAATAGGTATCCACTTCCGAGGATTGATGACTTGATGGATCAGTTAGTGGGTGCACGTGTGTTTAGTAAATTTGATTTGAGGTCAGGTTACCATCAGATTAAGGTAAAGGATGAAGATATGCAGAAGACGGCCTTTAGGACACGATATGGACACTATGAATATAAAGTGATGCCTTTCGGTGTTACTAATGCGCCTGGTGTGTTTATGGAGTATATGAACATAATTTTTCATGCTTATTTGGATAAATTTGTAGTTGTGTTTATTGATGATATCCTAATTTATTCTAAGAGTGAAGAGGAGCATGCAGAGCATTTAAAGATTGTGTTACTGGTGTTGAAAGAAAAGAAGTTGTATGCCAAGTTGTCCAAATGTGAGTTCTGGTTAAGTGAAGTAAGTTTTCTTGGCCATATTATTTCTGGTAGTGGTATTGCTGTAGATCCATTGAAAGTTAATGTTGTATCACAATGGGAGACTCCGAAGTCAGTCATAAAGATTAGAAGTTTTCTGGGTTTGGCTGGTTACTACCGCAGATTTATTGAAGGATTTTCGAAGTTGGCACTTCCATTGACTCAGTTGACCTGTAAAGGTAAAGCTTTTGTGTGGGATACTCAGTGTGAGAATAGTTTCAATGAGTTGAAGCAGCGGTTGACGACAGCTCCAATTTTGATTTTACCGAAGCCAGATGAACCTTTTGTTGTGTATTGTGATGCGTCCAAGTTGGGCTTGGGAGGTGTACTTATGCAGGATGGCAAAGTGGTAGCTTATGCTTCGAGGCAGTTGAGAATTCATGAACGAAATTATCCTACACACGATTTAGAGTTGGCGGCTGTGGTTTTTGTGTTGAAAATTTGGAGGCATTATTTGTACGATTCCAGATTTGAGGTGTTTAGTGATCACAAGAGTTTGAAATATTTATTTGATCAAAAGGAATTGAATATGAGGCAGAGAAGGTGGCTTGAGTTGTTAAAAGATTATGATTTTAGTCTAAATTACCACCCCGGTAAAGCTAATGTGGTTGCAGATGCCTTAAGCACGAAGACGTTGCACGTGTCCGCCATGATGGTAAAGGAGTTTGAGCTGCTTGAACAGTTTAGAGATTTGAGCCTAGTTTGTGAGTTGTCACCTCAGAGTGTGCAGTTGGGTATGTTGAAGATCAATAGTGATTTCTTGAACAGTATCAAGGAAGCGTAGAAAATTGATGTAAAGTTTGTGGATTTGATGGTTGCTAGTAGTCAAACAGCAGATGGTGACTTTAAGGTTGATGATCAAGGTGTGTTGAGGTTCAGAGGAAGGATTTGTATTCCTGATGATGTTGAGTTGAAAAAGTTGATTTTAGAAGAAGGTCACAGAAGTAGCTTAAGTATTCATCCGGGAGCTATAAAGATGTATCATGACTTGAAGAAATTGTTTTGGTGGTCCGGGTTGAAGCGTGATGTTGCACAGTTTGTTTATGCTTGTTTGACTTGTCAGAAATCTAAAGTTGAACATCAGAAGCTTGCAGGGTTGATGACACCGTTAGATGTGCCGGAATGGAAATGGGATAGCATCTCCATGGATTTTGTGACTAGTTTACCGAATACTCCGAGAGGGCATGATGCCATATGGGTTGTTGTTGATAGATTGACGAAGTCGGCACATTTCATTTTGATTAATATCACCTTTCCTGTAGCTCAGTTGGCAGAGATTTATATTCGGGATATTGTGAAATTGCATGGGGTTCCATCGAGCATTGTGTCGGATAGAGATCCGAGGTTCACTTCAAGGTTTTGGAAGAGTTTGCAAGAGGCCTTGGGTTCAAAGTTGAGGTTGAGTTCAGCTTATCATCCGCAAACAGATGGTCAGTCGGAGAGAACGATTCAGTCATTAGAGGATTTGCTGAGAGTGTGTGTACTTGAGCAAGGTGGAGTTTGGGATAGTCATCTACCGTTGATAAAGTTCACGTACAACAATAGTTACCATTCGAGTATTGGTATGGCACCGTTCGAAGCTTTGTATGGTCGGAGGTGCAGAACTCCTTTGTGTTGGTTTGAGTCGGGAGAAAGTGTAGTGTTAGGACCAAAATTAGTTCATCAGACTACGGAGAAGGTCAAGTTGATAAGGGAAAAAATGAAAGCGTCACAGAGTCGACAGAAGAGTTACCATGACAAGCGTAGGAAGGACCTTGAGTTTCAAGAGGGGGACCATGTGTTCTTGAGAGTCACTCCTATGACCGGTGTAGGTCGTGCGTTGAAGTCGAAGAAGTTAACTCCGAAGTTTATTGGTCCTTACCAGATATCTGAGAGGGTTGGAACAGTGGCATATCGAGTGGGTTTGCCACCACATCTTTCGAATTTGCACAATGTGTTTCATGTGTCGCAACTTCGGAAGTATGTAGCGGATCCTTCGCATGTTATTCCAAGAGATGATGTGCAAGTTAGAGACAACCTTACGGTGGAGACTTTACCGTTGAGAATCAAAGATCGTAAGGTGAAGAAGTTGAGAGGCAAGGAGATACCTCTAGTGAAGGTTGTTTGGGGTGCAGTAACTGGTGAAAGTTTGACTTGGGAACTAGAGAGTAAGATGCAAGAGTCTTATCCAGAGTTGTTTGCTTGAGGTAATATTTCGAGGACGAAATTCTTTAAGTTGGGGAGAGTTGTAACACCCTAGTTATTATTTAATTATTTTTAGTTGATTTTAAGTCTTTTATATAATTTTAAATGATTTATGTGATTATGTGGTGTGTTTTTATTTTATTATATAGTTATTTTTATTATTTAATAGGAATAAGTGAGAATGAATATTTATTTGAAGTTTTGGGGGTTATATTTTAATTAATAGAATTTAGTAGGAGTTAAGTGAAATGAAAGGAGGAGTTAAGGAATAATAGTGGGAGTTAGGAAAGGGAAGTGGGAACAGTTTCACGTAAAAGAAAAACAAGAGTTTTGGGAGAAAGGGAGAAGAGCCAAGGTAGCCAAGAGGAGAACCGGAGAGATTGTAGAGCTTTGATTCATCTAAAATTCAGGTAAGGGTGAGACTATCTCTCAATAATAATAGTGTATAATTCTGATTTGATTTAACACGATGTTAGTTAGAATTGAGAGAATGAGAGTTAGGTTTTTGGAGAATTTGAAATTGATGAGAATGAGTTGAATTGCTGATTGATGTTGTTGTTTTGTGTTCTTTGTTGTGCATTGTTGTATGTTGAACCTGTAAACATTTGTTAGAACACGTTTTGGGTAAACATGGGTTAAAAATTGGGTTTTGAATGAGATAGGGTTAGAAAATCCGAGAGCTTTTTCACTACCCAGGTGAATGGTCGCTTAAGCGAGCTGCCCGTCGCTTATGCGAGCATTCAAGCTAGCTACCCAGATTCTTTTAGCGTCAGGTCGCTTAAGGGAACTGCCCGTCGCTTAAGCGAGTATTCAAACTAGTTGCCCAAAATTTACTTTAGCCAGGTCGCTTAAGCGAACCGTAAGCGAACCACAAGCGTGCAAAACCTGAACCTTTGTCATTTAGGTCGCTTGAAGCGAGCCACAAGTGAACTCCAAGCGAGCAGAAAACAACCATTCTGTGATGATCTCGCTTAAGCGAGCAAGCCTTTGCTCAAGAGAGCTGGGCTTTTGTCAGCCACTTTTTGATCTTTGTTTCGTGCATTAGGGGATCCGTCTGAGCATTCTAAAATGTTTATTTTGACTTGTATAACCTTTGTATATGCACTAAACCTTATAAAAACTTATTGATAGATGAATTGGATTTAATTATGAGAATATGTGTTATGTTGATGAATTTTGCCGTGTGAATTGTTGTGTCATACTTGACTAAGTTGGGGAGTATGTCATAGTTGATTATGCATGTTAGTAGTCGTTGTTGCTGTTGTTGAGTTGTATGCAGATATACACAGTTTTGAGTCCATTTCATACTCATACCTTGTTGAGGGCTCATGCCTTGGAATGTTCATCATTCAACTGTTGAGGGCTTATGCCCTGGAACGCCTTGTCGTTCAATTGTTGAGGGCTCATGCCCTGTGAATGCTTTAACCATTCAAATTGTTGAGGGCTCATGCCCTGGAATGCCTTGTCATTCAAACGCGTTAAATGGTACCACATGCATATGCATTGTCGTTATTCGTCGTTGTGTCATTGCATAGTCGTTGTCGTTGGTTAAGTTGTTGTTGTTGTTGTTATTGGTTGAATTTGAAGGTGATGATAATGTTATTGATTATGAAACATATATATGTAAATTGAAGTATTTGTTGATGTATACAGGGTGTTAGATTCAATTGATGAATTATATCTCTATTATTGTTGTTTGAGAATCTCTCCCCTTCTGCTTGAAAATGTTGCCCTTCGTATGGGTAACTTGCAGGTGAACCAGAATAGTAGAAGTGGTGGCTCATGTGTCTTAGGGCTCTGATACGTAACGGGATGGAGAATCGTTGCGATGTTTTTCTTTCATTCCTTTACGTATCAAATTTTGAACATGTTGTCGGAGTTTATTATTGTTGAAATAATGCTTTATGACTGTTGGTGGCCGTTGTGCCAATTTACTGAAGTTGTTAATGTTGAAAACAAATTTCCGCTGCAAATTATTAGTTGTTTTATTTTGAATAAATAATATATTTTCTATTTATGAAATTTTGAAAAGCAGTGTAATGCTCCGTTTGTTGATTTACTCTGATTTTATATTAATATTACGTTGTTGGAAAAATGGGGTGTTACATAAAATAATACATAAAATCAGAATATTCAACTTAAACAGGATGTCACACTTCTTTAAAACATAAATAGAGTAAGGTTACTATTTATTTAAAACATCATATATCCAATACTCAAATTACATCGCAGCGGAAAAACATTTCATTAATTCAACGGTATGACACTACGGCCTCAACGAAAACAACTTATTAAATTCATTCCAAAGGTTTAACAACGTAATTCAAAATAATACGTGACAAAGGGAAAACAATGCAAAGATTCCCATCCCGTTACGTATCAGAGCGACCCTAAGACGACGCGTGAGAGAGTCAACTCACATCAACAACTAGTCCTGATTATTTGCACGTTAGCCACGTAGAGGCAACATTCAAACAAAAGGGGTGAGATTCACATTCAATAATAATAAGCATATAATTCATCAACATAATTTAACAACATAAATAACAGCAATTAACAATGTTAATACTTCACATAATCCTTAAATAACCACTTATTAAATCATTGACAACTTGACGACAACAACAATGCATCACAACGACACCAACACTTGACAAATGCAACGACAACGACTTCAACATGCATGTGGTACCAATCAGGGCATAAGCCCTCAACATTTAGAGTATAAACTCTCAAAGCATAAGCCCTCATCATTAGAGCATAAGCTCTCAGAGCATAAGCCCTCAACATTAATGTCTTGCTAAACACACTTAATGTTCCTCTAAACACACTTGCACCCACTAACTGATCCATCAAATCATCAATTCTTGGAAGTGGATATCTATTCTTTATCGTCACTTTGTTCAACTGCTGATAATCAATACACAACCTCATGCTACCATTTTTCTTCTTGACTAGCAACACCGGCGCTCCCCAAGGTGAAACACTCGGTCTTACAAACTTCTTATCAAGCAAATCCTCTAACTGTTTCTTCAACTCAGCCAACTCGGAAGCTGACATACGGTAAGGTGCCATAGACACAGGCTTCGTACCCGGAACAAGATCAATCGAAAATTCAACTTCCCTTTCCGACGGCACATCAGGAATTTCATCAGGAAAAACTTCTGGAAAGTCACACACAACTTGCAGCTTATCAATTACTGCTTGATTCTCAACGGACAAAGACGCCATCAAGGAAAACATTGGAATTCCATCACGCGCTAACTGCTTCAGTTGCTTAGTAGTCAAGAACTCAGCTTCACTATCTTCTTCAGCAGAAGAAAAATGTACCGTCTTACTAAAACAATTACTATGAACATGGTTATACTCCAACTAGTTCATACCAAGTATTACATCCATTCCACTCAAAGGCAAACAAACTAAATCAACTTCAAAGTCTCGACCAAACATCGACAATGGACACTGCAGACACACTAGAGAAGTAGTCACCGAACCCTTAGCTGGAGTTTCGACAACCATTTCTCCATTCATACTTGACATATCAAGACCAAACTTAGAAGCACAATTAGCAGCAACAAAACAATGCGTAGCACCAGTATCAATAATAGCAATTAAAGGAGTACTATCAAAGAAACAAGTACCTCTAATCAGTCGGTCCTCATTCACTGTTTGCGTACCAGTCAAAGCAGACACTTTCCCATTAGTCTGAGCCTTCTTAGGCTTCGTGCACTGCGAACCAATATGACCTTCTTCATTACAGTTGAAACACACCACATCACCACCGTTGCATTCTGCAACAACATGCCCCTTCTTACCACAACGGAAACATCGTTTCACATCACCAGTACAAACATTACTCTTGCGGCCCTTCTCACCACAGTTGTAGCAAACAACCTCAACAGGAACATCTTTCCTTCTAGGCCTCCTCTCATCAATGACCCTTTGCTTACTCTTCCGCTCGTTCATAACCTTGTAATGAGCCTTGGTATCTTCTTCATAGATCCTACAACTGCTCACCAATTCAAAAAATTGACGGATCTTCTGATATCCAATGGCCCGCTTGATCTCAGCACGCAAGTCATTCTCAAACTTAATACACTTGGAGAATTCAGCAGTCTCGGCAGTGTAGTGTGGATAAAACTTAGCCAACTCCACAAACTTGGCAGCATACTCGGTCACCGACATATCACCCTACTTCAGCTCAAGGAACTCAATCTCTTTCTTCCCGCGGACATCTTCCGAAAAGTATTTGTTCAGGAACTCCCTCCTAAACACAGCCCAGGCAACAACTCCACCTCCGTTCTCTAAAATTGGTCGAGTACTCACCCACCAATCATCAGCTTCCTTCGCTAACATGTGCGTACCAAAGCGCACCATCTGGACCTCACTGCATTGCATAACCCTGATAATTCTTTCAACTTCTTTGAGCCACGTCTGAGCTCCATCATGATCATACCTTCCCTTGAAAGTAGGTGGATGGTTCCTCAGAAAAGTTTCCTACATCCTAACTTCACCATTGGTGCCAGCGCCAGCATTAGGCTGTTGCCCCACAGCTTGAGCCATAGCTTGCAACGTAGCAGCAATAGCAGTATCATTTCTTCCAGCCATCTTAGTTCTCTACACAACACACAACAATCAGTACAACACATAACAGTATATCAATTGATACACGACACTACGTGACTCATCTACCTGGCCGAACGGACCGACCTGCTCTGATACCAATTGTAACACCCCGTTTTCCCAACATGTAAAATAATACATAAAATGAGAGTATTCAACTTAAAAGGGATGTCACATTTCTTTAAAACATATATAGAGTAAGGTTACTATTTATTTAAAACATCATATATCCAATATTCAAATTACATCGCAGCGGAAAAACATTTCATTAATTCAACGGTATGGCACTACGGCCTCAACGAAAACAACTTATTAAATTCATTCCAAAGGTTCAACAACGTAATTCAAAATAATACGTAAAAAAGGGAAAACAATGCAAAGATTCCCATCCCGTTACGTATCAGAGCGACCCTAAGACGACGCGTGAGAGAGTCAACTCACATCAACAGCTAGTCCTGATTATCTGCACGTTACCCACGTAGAGGCAACATTCAAACAGAAGGGGTGAGATTCACATTCAATAATAATAAGCATATAATTCATCAACAAAATTTAACAACATAAATAACAACAATTAACAATGTTAATACTTCACATAATCCTTCAATAACCACTTATTAAATCATTGACAACTTGACGACAACCACAATGCATCACAACGACACCAACACTTGACAAATGCAACGACAACGATTTCAACATGCATGTGGTACCAATCAGAGCATAAGCCATCAACATTTAGAGTATAAACTCTCAGGGCATAAGCCCTCATCATTAGAGCATAAACTCACACGGCATAAGCCCTCAACATTAGAGCATAAGCTCTCAGGGCATAAGCCCTCAACATTAATGATTATGCATGGACTCAGGAACCAATGCAACTTCAACAACTTGGACAACAACTTACAACTTCAACAACTTACAACTTACAACAGACCTAGATTCTCACTCCAGAAATCAAAATTCAACATCCCAAACCCCAAAATTGATAGGGATCAATACCTACGGATAATCTACGACCTAGACAACACTTTCTTACATTAATTCATGCAATTCATACATTTTCTACATTATTTTAATGAAATTTAACCTAATTCCCAAATTCCTAAATTCACTACCTACAACATGTTAAACTCAATTTCAGAATCCTATAACCCATTATGAGAGAAGGCTAGTCCCACCCTTACCTTAGATGATGAAATCGCAGACCATAACTCTTCTTCTTTGTCTTCTCACTTTCTCCCTTTTCTCCCAAAAGCTTGTTTTACGTAAAAACTATCTGACCTAGTTTCTCCTATTTATTTCCTCAACCCTCTTTATCTTAATTCCACTTATTCCACTAAACTTTTCTAAATTCTCAAAACAGCCCCTCATCTCAATATTATTTTATTTTCAAATCTTATTCTATTAAGTAATCAAATAAAGCCACTTAATAAAATAACAACACACCACATAACCATTTAAATCACATAAA
Organism: Medicago lupulina; assembly: GCA_958299785.1. Classification (NCBI taxonomy): domain Eukaryota; kingdom Viridiplantae; phylum Streptophyta; class Magnoliopsida; order Fabales; family Fabaceae; genus Medicago; species Medicago lupulina. Next base: position 32,149,930 of record OY283143.1, read on the forward strand.
TCATATAAATAGACTCTAAATCCAACAAAATAATTAAATAAATAAATAAGGCGTTACAGTTTTCCCCTGCCGTAGTAAATTGTTGCTAGCTTGGTATTCAGATCAATGACAGAGTTTTGCTTGGTTTTTTTGTGTGGTTTATTAATTATGAAAGCAGGGACACCTATTTATAGAGGTTTTCTAGACGTTGTGGACCACATAAATTGTCGATGCAATGCGGACCAGAAAAGAAAAAACCATGTCCTGAACTATTTCGGATTATATAATCCGGAACATCCCTCACCCTATAATTTTTGGATTATATAATTCGAACCAAGTCAGAGTTTTAGACCATGGTATGCATCCATAAAACACATTTTTCAAAGGGCTTTACTGGCTGGGAAAACCCCTTTGAACACGTTTTTTTTAGTATGCATTAAGTGTAGTTACAATCTATGCACCCATTCCTCATAAACTTCATCTATAAATACCCTTCGAAACTTCACCATTTCGCACACCATCATCTCACACTCTCTCCTCTTCTTCCTTCTACAACAATGCGTTTCTATCGTTGACCTTTCATAAAAAGAGGCTACTTTGGAAATTCAGGGATTGTATGAATGGTCAATGGGGATGGTGATGAGCTGCAAATAAGCGTGGTTTGTCTGGGTGTCAGGTTGGTCTGTCTGGGTGTAAGGTTGACCATCAAGGTCTCTTTCGCCCCAGAAAGGAAACAAACCTTACCTCAACCCCCTCCAACATCTCTTTCTCCTTCCCCCTCCTCCTTTCCTCTCCATCAGGTTTGAATATTTAACGTGTTAGGTTTATAGACTTTAGTTGACTGCATTTTGTTAAAACAAGAGTTCTAGCAAGATGTCTTGACATGTTGGTGCGGCATCATAACGTGCCTTGTTCCGCATTCTCGAAAGATTTGTTTTAAACGTGAGATCAATGAAGATTTTATTGAAGATATGATTCATGTGGATTGTTGTCAAAGAAGCGGGTGATTCTAGAAGTTGCAAAGGTCGGTTTATGCATTACCGTATTTCCTAAAATGGATGTCAAGATATTTAAGGAAATAAAATATTTGCTCCTAGAAATTTGTGAAGACCATATATTCGTTTTGGTTTCCTGATTGTTTACCATGTGAAGAAAAGCCCATTCAGAATCTAGGCTATATAAAGGAAGACTCAAACCCTTGTGAAGGATTCAAAGCCGTCATATCAAAGAAGAGTCTTTTAGGATTTCGTGTCTTTGTTAAGCCTTGTGCTTTATTGTATACCTCTCTGGATGCTGCTATTGATTATCAAAGCACATAGTTGATTTGATTAAGTTGAGTTGTATTTGATCAAAATCATCTTTTGAGAAAAAAATTCTTATTAGGGTTTTGAGTCCTTTGTGTGAGCCTCTCTTTGTATCACCTTGATGCATAGAGCTTGACTGTAGTTGAGTTGTAAACTCTGAATCACTCGTAAGCTTGTAAGCAAGAGTGGATTATGTTGTATAGGAGTGTGTCTCCATTTTTGTTATAACTATTGAGTCAATCACTGGGATTGTGGTTGAGAAGAAGTGAGAGGGAAGTCTCATATCTAGAAGTGTATTAGATAGAAATACCACGAGTAGTGATTAAGTGAGAAGGCAGTGAACTGAGATTGTTCACGTGTGAACTGGGATTGTTTACATAGGACTTTGAATTAATACTATAATAGTGGATTTTCTTCCTGACTTGGAGCCCCCAGATGTAGGTGACGTTGCACCAAACTGGGTTAACAAATATCTTGTGTTATTTCCTTCCTGCTCTTTACTTTAAGTTATTTATTGTGTTAAGGTATTTGTTGTTACGTTGCCTTGATATTACATTTGACAGTCTTGATGTTCTGACATCGTACGACATCTGTCCACTATGTGCCAAAATTTCATAATGTAATAAGCTTAAAAAGCTTTAAGTTTAAGCTTTATTTTATTGTAAATGTATTGATATAATAATAAAATGAGATTTTTGTTATTATTTTGTCCTTTTGATTTTATATATATATATATATATATATATATATATATTATTTTATTATTATTTTGGCATCAAAATAATATAAATAATCCTATGTCTAATTAAAATTCTGGTAAAAGACATTTTCGGATTATATAATTCAAAAATTCCTGGCAATCTAGGATAAATTATATAATCCGAACCAGGGGTATTTTTGAAAGAAAAAAAATAGGACATGTGAGAAATAAGTAGGGTGGGAAAAATAATAGTCTAACATTTACAACTATATATTAAAAGAATGGGCTAAGCCCAGTGATCTTTCTTGGAAAAAATAAAAATTATATTACACCCCAACTCCTTATAAATATACCCTTCACCCCTCTTATAATATTTTATAACTTTCAATTCAAAATCTTTTCAATTTTTCAAGGTGGATTCTAATAACATTTACAACTATATATTATGAATTCCATCGGTGTTAGGGAGGGCTATCACTAAGGGAAGATGTTCACATCATGTACTAAGACTATTTTGAATTATTATGTTTGTGATAAGGAGAAGGCATTAATCATTTTACTTTTAATTGATAAGCAAACAATAATTTTACAACTATAAACAACAGAAAAGTTCACAACTATAAATAACATAAGAGAACAAGATTCATTGGCACAATCGGTGATTTTTGTGCCCAATCTTCTTAAATTCCCAAATCATAATAAACCATTAAATGTAAGAACCGAACACATAAATTTTTTGCCACAATTACAACTTCATGAAAGGTTCAATTTTCATGGAAAACTAGTTAAAAACCCGTGTTTCACAAGTGTTGAATACTGTATTTTTAAATTTTTTTAAAAATCTTTGTTATAAAGGAGAAATGAGCAAATTAAGGGAAATAGCTGCATCTTTCTAAGAAATTGATGTCGTTCATAAATGTGAAAATCAGGCAAGCATATTTGCACAAATTTCAGCTATATGTACATTTCTAAAACATTTACCAAAGCATTATAAAGATTTTCTATAGGAGAAGAGCATGTTCTATTTTGTTCAAGAGATTAGGAAAACAACATTATAATTAACATGATACTAATTGGAACCAATGAAGGAATCAACAATGTGCTGATTAACGTTACATAATAGTTAGGTTTATAAAAGAGACTGCAAGTGTCATAGACTAACCAAAAAGGGATTTTTGCCAATATTTACATCAGACAAAATGAAAAGAACAAATGACATCCCAATGTCAAGATAGTTTGCGATTACAGTCCAAAGCAATACGCCAAAATAGTAGAAGTTCAAATAGTTCAGCAGTAAAGATCTACTTTGGAACAACTCGAATGTGCAAGTTCTTCGGTGACTTTTCGAGATCAAAGATGAGCTTACCACCTTCTTCTATCACACGTTCTCTGTAGAAATTGAACCATTGCGCACCCAAATATTTGTCATAGCTTGCTCTTTCGGCAGTAATGAGGCGACACTTATACTTTTAATGAGAGTGATTGTTTTGCGCTTTCCTTTCAGAATTGTTCTTGACACCTCATTTGGGAAATGTTAAACAGGGAAATAACTGCAATATTAGTCTAATGCATATTAACATGGATAAGATGTATGCGAATATAGTTACATGTAATTTATAAAATGAAGGTAGCATAACTGATTCTAAGCTAAAGAAAATGTACCATGACTTCTAATTTATCTTCCTATAAAGTCTAGATAAATGCATGCATGTGCATTATATGTACCCTGTTGACCAATTAACATTATTGAAACAAATGAAAACTAAGCATCACTCCCGCATGTGCATCTATAGCTAGCATCATTTGACATTTATGTCTTCAAACATTTGGTACAACTCTCATAATACCATCCAAACTGGTTAGGATTGAATTTAGTTGTTTTCCAAATAGTGATGTAGTATGTATCCTAACACAAATTATGCACATGAAATAAAGAATAATGCAATATGTATTTTTAATTTTTGCGTAAAAAAACTCAAAGCATGTTTGTGCATAAAAAAAAGCAGACTTTGACTAAGTTTATAAATTCAGCAATTGACCTAACTTGAGACAAATTGAAATAATCGTTGTACAAAGTACGTTGAGGAGAAGCCAAACTCTGATTTAAGTTCTGACTGAAGCTTTAACTATGAGCTCGAGAAGTGTTAAGTTCACGACAACCGGATGATGTAGGTTGATGAGCAACCTCGAACCTGACCAATTCTTACATATATTTGTGTTGCCATTGGCTACAAAGTGGAAGCAAAATACTCAAGGTAAATAGATGGTAGATGATAGAGCTGCATAGTATATTTTTTCATAGTGTTACATTAACCATATTCCCACTGCATAAGGAAAGACATCTTTCAGGTCATTATCAAACTTATACAAAATCCTATCATCTGATGTTGACAAATTAAAAAATAATACCTTTTATCTTTCAACACAATGTTCCTACACAGTTTCTTTTCAGTCCCAATTGGTGTTATCTTGACAATCTCATGAAAAAGCCCAATGTTTCTTAAAAAAAAAACTTACATATATAAGAACATTATGATCAGAGATAACACAGAAATAAACTAAAGCACATAACTATACCATATAAAACGTCAGTTTTGAATTTTCCATCTTGAATTTCCTTAAATGACTTAAAGCGAAATTCATGAGTAAGAGTGTTAGTTAACTTTACATACTTCTGCACCTTTGTACCAGAACCAAAAACAACCTTAAAGGGATTAAATGCAATATCATTATCAAACACATGACAATTATACAAAGTATAAGTCTTGTTTTCCTCGATCAAAGCCTTCCAATGTTCCAATTCTATATATCGAGTTATTACATGAACTCGATCACCCTAAATCCGAGAATGAAACCAAAAAATAAAAATAAATCAAAATGTACACTAATAAGTAACATTGATAAATCATAAGGGAAATTACAAGAAATCTTAACTAACTCATCTAACCTTTGCATCACAAATAATGAGCTTGATATGTTGATTCTCATTACTACTAGTCACAATCCAAGAATCCAGCACTCCAAATCCTATTTTCCAAATGTCCAAATCATTTTTGAGATCCTTAATGTAGTCATAATCACTTGACATTGAAAGTCCTATATAGAAATACAATAATACATCATTTAATTTTATTTCCTTTGTTCATTCTGATATCGAAAGAAGCTAACATATTTCTATGTGATCAATTTTTGTATCATCAAATCAACATGATCTTAAATGCACAAATTTCTGTATCATCAACTTTCTGGACCTCAATGATATAACCAAAACAAATTTACACCAATAAACTTTCGTATGGCTCAATGATATTGGAAAGAATAAACAAAATATGGAAACTATTACAACTTTAGGATTACTCACAAAAACTAAATTAACCCACATGCATCAATTTTTTTTCAACTACAGTAACAGAAGCTAAAATAACAATTGTGTCAAAACATTTCCATGGGCTAAAATTCAATCATCATGAACTCTACTATACTCCACATAACAAAGGAAAATTTTTCTACTGCTATGCAACATAACATCAAGCCATAAAAATCAGTCAACTCAAGTCATGCATGGTCTCAGAACCATGAAAAAAGGATGAAAATGATTTATGAAGAAGAAAGTGAAACAGGTGTTCATAGCTGAACTTAGATACCGTTTGGCCAAGGTTTTTTACGGTTTAAAAGTTACTTCAAAACAAAGTTAAAATAAATGTCTTTAAAAAAGAAGATAAAGTTGTTTGGTTTCTTTGTTTTTTTTAGTTTTAAAGCTATTTTTAAGATAAATGTTGTTTGGCAAAATATTGTACAAACTTTTTTTTTATGGTGTCTGGGGTTCGAACCCCGGACTTAGCATATATATATATATATATATATATATATATATATATATATATATGCATTGTTCCTATCAATTGAGCTAAACTCACGAGGACAAAACTTTGATTTTATTATGAATTAACATAATAAATAAAAAAATGTTTAAAATATTTTCTGAAGGCTAAAAATGTTAAAAAATAAAAGATATTTTTTTTTACAAATACTATATTTTCTCAATAACGTTTATTTTGTGTAACATGAATACAAATTTCTATCATCATATAAATGACTTGTTAAATATTTGAATAGGAGAAACAATTTACGGAGCCTGAAATAATAACATAAATAATATCAAAATAGTTGGTTTTTTCTATTTCAATTATACTCTATAACAAATTTTTTGATAAGAATACCATATTTTTAGTGTCTTTAAAAAAGATAAGAATGATATTATATTTGTTACATTGTTGGTGTCATGGAAACAAATATGTTTGGTTTTTTTGAATAAGAAAAAGATATGGATAGTTTGTTACAATATAAAACACACACACACACACACACACACACACACACACACACACAGATATATATATATATATATATATATATATATATATATATATATATATATATATATATATATAAGTATAATTTTTTTAGCATCTATACCTTTTTTGCAGAAAAGACATCTACAACTTTACTTTTAATTAAAATCAAATTTTATTAAAATAATCATACGCATTATGCAACGCCAAAAAAATTTATACACATTAGCGTAGCAAAAAAACAGACACAGATAAAGTATTACTCTAAACGTTAATGTGTGTGTGTATATATATAAAGAATTATACACATTAGCGTAACAAAAAAACAAACACACATAAGTTTGGTATCATTAAATGACTATGTGAATAAAAATATTTGCGAGGTTGTGATGATTAAACGATATTGAAATTAAATATATAAGTGATAAAAAGATAATAAAATTCCTTTGAAAAAAAAGATAATAAAATTAAATGGAACCTCCTTACAAAAATTAAATAGAACGGTTCAAAAAAAAATTAAATAAAAGAAAAGAAAGCATATTGAAATATAATATTAAAAAATAAAAGAAAAGGTTTCCAACGTGAATGGAAGAGAGATGCTTGTGAAATAAATTGTCGAGAATTAGTTTTTTGAAGTAGCATTCATCAGCTTTTGGCCAAAGCTCATTGCATTCAATTTTATGCATTTAAAAAAAGTACCTTTTTTAGTAAGTACTTAATTGATATTGTATTTGGCCTAACTTCTCCTTAAAAATGTAGAGAAGTTGAAAAAAAAACTGGGACAAACGGTATCTTAATCTCCCACAACGGCAGTGTAGAAACAACTTAAATTGAGAGAAAAAAATTGGAAAATAGTTAAAAATAATTTTTTTTTTGAAAATAGTTAAAAGTTTTTAAAAATATAAAAATATGAAAATAGTTCAAAAAAATCGGTGAGGTAGTACTCAACCAAGCAACACTAAAAAAAATTATATGCATTAGTGTAACAAAAAAACAGACAGACGGATATAAAATATTACTCTAAACGTTAATGTTTGTGTGTATATATTCGAGAGGTTGAAAAAAGGAAATAAAAATATTTGGTATCATTAAATGACAACGTGAATAAAAATATTTGTGAGGTTGTGATGATTAAACGATATTGAAATTAAATACATAAGTGATAAAAAGATAATAAAATTCCTTTGGAAAAAAGATAATAAAATTCAATAGAACCTCCTTAAAAAATTAAATGGAACGGTTCAAAAAAATAAAATAAAATAAAGTTAAATGGAAGAAAAAAACATATTGAAATATTATATTAAAAAATAAAAGAAAAGATTTCTAGCGTGAGTTGAAAAGAGGTGCTTGTGAAATAAATTGTCGAGAAGTAGTTTTTTAAAGAAACATTCAACAACTTTTGGGTAAATCTCATTCCATTCAATTTTATGCATTCAAAAAAAGTACTTCTTTTAGTAAGTACTTAATTGATATTGTGTTTGGCCTTACTTCTTAAAAATGTAGAGAAGTTAAAAAAAACCTGTGTCGAACGATACCTTAATCTCCCACAACGGCAATGTAGAAGCAACTGAATTTGGAAGAAAAAATTGAAAAAAAGTTAAAAACATAAAAATTGAAAAATAGTTAAAAGTTATTAAAAATATAAAAATTAGAAAATAATTTAAAACAATTGGTGAGGGACAAAATGGGAAATATGACATAAAACATGTGAGGTGGCAACAACCAAATCCATCTATTAGGCAATTACAAAAATGCCCTTCCTAGGGGCAAAATGGGAATTTCTTATGGAATCAATATTAATATATAGTATGATCGTACCTGATCAGATGGTGACTGTCGGTGCTTTAAATGCGGTGGTTGAAATGGTGGTGAAATGCTTCAGGAATGCTCCTTGGAACGGAGGGGGGGTGTATACCTGCGGGCGCTTCGACGCTCAAGTAAGTAGAGATCAGAGAATGAGGGTTTAGAGAGGAATAAGTGTTCTACCTTGGGACTGTTAAGTGTCCCCTATATATAGAGGTGGAGGGCTGTAGAGCCGTTGTAATGGCACACCGGTCGAAGAGTAACCGCCGAAGAGTTTGTTGCGGGAACGTGCAAAGAGACGTTGGGGCTCGTTTGAACCAGTCTTGCTTGCTCCGTGCACCCCCTTTGCGGGGAAAGGGTGTGTTGCAAGTAATGTTGCCAAACGTGGTATTTGGGCTTTGGATTGTATTGGGCCCAAGTAAATGGGCCAAAGATCCTTTCGGCCTGTCCAGAACAGTAGTCCCCCAAGTCGTTTCTCTTGATAAAGAGTGATGACTTAAGAGCGGGCGTGCTTTATTGCTCGGGAAGGGACAAAGAAGGAAAGTAGCTATGCGGAGCCAAGTAGTTTGGACGTGTGAGAACGCCTCGGATTTGGGAACTGTTATTCTTTGGCAATCGTGATACTTTGTGGGAATTGGGCGGACTCGTGTCGGGGCGAGTTAGCTATTCCCTAAGTACTTTTGTTCTTTAACCAAACAAGTTCGCCTGTGGAGTGATGTGTGTTCGGCATGCTAATGCTCGATTTCTGTTGATTGGATTAAAAGATTCCCTCGTCAGGAAGCTTGGTCGATTGTCATTCCTACATTTAATGCCCACTTCTTGAGGGTAACGTTAAAGAGACATGACCATTGGTTTCTGAGTGACACATGTAAAGTCTATTGTGGTACTTGAGTACCTATAGCTTGGAATGTCTTCTTGGCTTGTGTTTCCAAGGCGTCATCAGTACCGTTGATTCAATCCTGACGTTTGAGGAACTACTATCTTTCATCAGGACCCTTGGATGAATGGCTTGATTAAATCTGAATCGTGAGGTTGTCACTTTGGGTGCAAAGTTGTATGTGAAGGTCTGCACTGGAATGCAGCTTCGTGGTTCTTGAAAGGTTTGTAAAGCGGGTATAAATAGTTCAAAAGCCTTATTTGGAACCTTTATCACTTCATTTCTCAGAAACTTTAGAACATTTTGAGAGCTCTTTCAGAGACGAAGCCTTTCTGATCCTTCAACTCTTTACCTCGAGTTCAGTTTTTCATCCATCTTAACAGGTAATGTTCTGACAACCCTTTTTCACTTTATCTTTATACTGGACTTCTTTGGTGAACCAAGCCAACCAGAAGGTCAGTGGTCAGGGCAGTGCCAGTCGGAAGCGGGAGGAACGTCGGGACAAAACGGCGGACGCCTGGTTTCCTATTGATGAGTAAAACCGCAAGTGCACGGTTTATCGATGTAGTAATAAAAGATATCGTTCCAATAGGGAGTTATGAATTCAATTAACTTTCAACAATGGTTAAAAAAAAGTTTGAGTTGAAAAGTTTGGATTTTTAATTGAAAGAAAATAGCAATAATAAAAAGTGCATTGGGATTATTGGTTCATCTTAATGACAAACCTTTCAAAAACAACCCTAAACCGGTAATTTTATATTGGACCCACTTTCTAAAGACAAGTTTCTCTTAAGCGTATCCAAGCTTCTCTCGAAGTCATTGAGTGTGTTCCTCTAGCAACCACGCCTATTCTCATGGTTGATTGTTATTAGAATCCTTGAAGAACGAAACTTTATGTGTCTCAAGGTTTGCTAGACTATTCTCATGTTTCGCAATCCTTGTCTAATTTCACTTGTTCCAATATCAAAATTTCTTCTTTCGATGCTTCGCTTTGATCATTGTGATGATGAATTAACAAATACTAACCCTCCGCGTTCGCTTTATGAGTTTGGTATTTGTTAATTCATTATAAAAACGGTGAAATTATATTAGAAAGTAGATTTATATAAAATTAGGGTTTATGGTATGGTTTGATTAGGATTACTTCATTAAGACTTATCCAACAATCTCAAGACAAGAAGAGCCTACTCACTCACGTTCATTGTAGACATAGAGAAGAAGAAGAAGAAGAAGAAGAAGAAGAAGAACATAAAATAAAGGTTGATCTTTTATTAAAGAAAACAATTGTCACTTATTATTTCCAAGAACAAAAGATGAATTGTTGTGATAGCTAGCTACTCTATTTATAGTTTACAATGACTTAAGCCCTAAGAAATATATCACTAGAATGTTCCACAAGAAACCACGGGCTTTTAGGTCAGAAATAAACTAATAGGTAGCTTGTCCGTAAAGCAAAAGGAGCAAAAGAGTATCCTGGGACATGGCACGGCCGTGCCGAGCTTCTAACTTGGGGGAAATATAGTTTTGTGCTTAATCTTCATATTTTTAACCCGAATCAGCTCCAAATCCTCTTTCTTTTGCTCCAAGACTGAATCTCTAGAATTTTTGTTCCTGAAATTAAATAACTTGCAATTGAAGTAAAATAGTTCTAAAAGGAAATAATATTAAATAAAACGAAATCAAATCTAAATAAAACAGACTCAAATATTATATTAAAAAGCACTAATTATTGACTCATCACCTATCCGTGTGCATGACGAGCCAGGTTTCGGTTCTCCCTCAAGATGCTCCTTCTGTTGGTGAAGATCAGGGCAATCAGCAATGAAATGACCAGGCTTCTTGCAGTTGAAGCATCCCTCCTGATCTTCCTTCTTTGAGCTTCTGAAGCTACCCCTTCTGGACAGAAACTTCTTGTTCTTCTTGGCTAGATACTGAAGTCTGTTTGGGAGCATAGCCATCATCTCAGTAACCTCTTCATCAGAATCTCCATTAGGTGAATCTTCTTCTTCAGACTCAACCACTTTAAGAGATTTCGATGACTTGCCTTTGGATGGAAGAGCTATTGATTTACTCTTCTTAGTAGACTCATGTTCATTAAGACTTAACTCATGAACTTTTAGAGAACTAACAAGATCTTCAACACTTAAAGTGTTTAAATCTTTAGCTTCCTCAATGGCAGTCACCTTTGGTCTCCATCTGGCAGGCAGACATCTGAGTATCTTGCTTACATGATCAGAAGCAACATAGTTTTTCTTCAGTATTTGAAGTCCAGAGACTAGGGTTTGAAATCTTGAGTACATATCCTCAATACTTTCATCGTCCTTCATCTTGAACAACTCATACTGATGAACAAGCATTAGTACTTTGGCTTCTCTAACTTTCTTGCTTCCTTCATAGTTAGCACATAAAGATGCAAACATAGCCTTTGCAGTAGATTTATCACTCATCTTCATGTACTCTGAACGTGGTATCGCAGAAACAAGAGAGCCTCTGATCTTGTGATGTTTCTTGTACACCTTCTTATGAGCAGGAGTATGAATCTTTCTATGAACAGCAGCTCCTTCTTCATCAAGGACTAAGTCACCAACTCCATCTTCCAGAATATCCCATAGTTCTTCATCTAAGCCCATGATATAACTGTAGAAGTTGGTTTTCCATCTTCTTTGTAATCATATGGCACAACATTATGATTACTTCCAGAACCAGCAGAACCAGAAACAGATGATTCAGCAGACATGTTTTTCTCAGATCTTAGACTGTTGCACTATTAGGTGTTTAATAACAGAACCAAGGCTCTAGATACCAATTGAAGGGGAGAAAAACACAAGAAAGGGGAGTTGAATTGTGTTTGTCTTTTTCAGGTTTTCTCAAAAGCACTAGAACACTGTGATCAGAAGCAATGTGGATAGCTTCTGAAGAAGGTAATCAGGAGCGTGTGCAGCGGAATGAAAACAGAGAGAAAAGAGAAGAAGAAAGACACAAGCAATTTATACAGGTTCCTTCCACAAACCGGAAGTAGTCATGTCCCCCTTGCATTTCCAAGGAGAGTTCACTATAAGTAATATCTGATTACAAATGCTCAAGCACACAAGCAAGAGACTTCAAATGCTCAAGAACACAATCAAGAGACTTCTAATGCTCAAGAAAACAAGCAAGAGACTTCTATCAAACAAAATTATAAAGAAAATGTTTGAGGTTGAACACTTGATATACAATCAGTGGTGTTCACAATACAAATCAGATACAGACTCTTAAGACTTTAGAATTTCAAAGATATGAAATTGAAAACTGAAATTCTAAGTGAACTTTTGGAAGCTGGACAATTTTCAGAGTTTTGGCGCTTTCAAAAATGTTGTAGAGTCTTTTTGTTCTTCAAGTATTCACTCCTTTATATAGAGGTGTGAAATGAACGTTGTAAGTGCCAGCACATCCAATAAAGAGTCGTTGTTGAAGCTTGATCTTTCACCAATGATTCTTTGCCTAATTAAGTTATTGTCCTATGAAGGATCAATTTCAAATCCATTCCAGTTGTGAAGGAACATTGTTGCAGGCGTGGTTGTATTTTAGAGCTGTTTTCCTTGTCTTGTAGTAGAGACACAAAATAGAGTAGTGGAGAAGGTAGTTGTACAGTTCGTACAAGGTACTTTGTCAACGCTTCTTGTATCTTTGCAACCAAAAGATTTCAAATCCTTTTGAAATGACCGTTGCATAATTCCACTAGTCTTCAGCCAATATTAAATAAGTTTCTATTCAAGAAACAACTTTTGAATCTTCAAATTCTCTAAGTTCAGATGAACTTCAGCTTCTGGTGAAATGTAGCTTCTGATGAGGCAGCTTCTAATGACATCATCACTTCAGGAGCTCTCTGTCTTCAGGAGCGCTTGTCTTCAGGAGCACTTCTCTTCAGATGCTTTAAGCTTCCTTTTTCTTGGTTTCTTTGCTATCTTTTGTTCATTCAGAACCTTTGTAATGATGTAAAATTTTGTCTATGGTCCTGTACACTTGAACAAATATTAGCAATACCAATTGTCAATTTTTAATACCTTGTTATCAATAAAACTCTTTAAGGTTTATTGTTAAACACATTTTGTTCCAACAGATATAACTATAGAAGTTGGTTTTCCACCATGAGAACTCTTCAGGATCTCCATTGAACTTAGGAACCTTTCCTGAGTCAGCTTTCTTGTCATTGTAATCATAAGGAACATCATTATGATTACCACCAGAACTAGAACCAGAAACAGATGATTCAGCAGACATGTTTTTCTCAGATCTTGGACTGTTACACTGTTAAGTGTTATCAACAGAACCAAGGCTCTAATACCAATTGAAGGTGAGAAAAACACAAGAAGGGGGGCGGGGTTGAATTGTGTTAGCTTTTTTGTTTTCTCTTAAGTTAAAACACACAGACCAGAAGGAGTTTAAAAACAACTTCTAAAGTGATGTTCAGAACTAAAATGCAGCGGACAAAAACAGGGAGAGAGAAGAAAGACACAAAGCAATTATACAGGTTCCTTCCACAAACCGGAAGTAGTCCTGTCCCCCTTGCACTTCCAAGGAGAGTTCACTAAAATGTAATATCTGATTACAAATGCTCAAGCACAACTGCAAGAGACTTCCAATGCTCAAGAACACAATCAAGAGACTTCTATGCTCAAGCACACAAGCAAGAGACTTCCTATCAAACAGAATTACAAGAAAAATGTTTGACACTGAACACTTGATATACAAACTCTTTGAGACTTTAGAATTTCTAAGATATGAACTTTGAAAAGAAATTCTAAGTGAACTTTTGGATGCTGAACAATTTTGATAGAGTTTTGGCGCTTTTAAATTGTTGTAGAGTCTTTTGTTCTTCAAGTCTACACTCCTTTATATAGAGGTGTCAAATGAACGTTGAGTTGTCAGCGCATCCAAAAAGAGTCGTTTGAAGCTTTGATCAATCACCAATGATTCATTGCCTGATATGTTTATTGTACTATGAAGGATCAATTTCAAATGCATTCCATGTATGAAGGAACATCGTTGCAGGCAGAGCTGTTATCCTTGTCTTGTAGCAGAGACAAACTCTGTGTAGTGGAGGTAGTGGTTGTACACTTCGTACAGTTTGTACTTTCTCAACGCTCAACAAAGATATAAGCAGCCAATGCTTTTGAATCCCTTTGAGTTAGTCGTTGTTACTCTTTTCCACTCTCGCAATATTAAGACGACATTGAATCCATTGAACAACTTTTGAATCTTTAAGTTTGCATATCCTCATGAACTTAAGCTTCTGGTGATATTCAGCTTCTGATGAACTTGCTTCTGATGATGTCATCACTTCAAGAGCGCTATGTCTTCAGGAGCACTTTTAACTTCAGGAGCAGTTCCTCTTCAGATGCTTTTAAGCTTCCTTTTTGTTCAATTGTTTGCTCTCTTTTGTTCATTCAGAACCTATAAATGGTCTCAAAAAATTTGTCTATGGTCCTGTACACTTGAACAAATATTAGCATATCCAATTAACAATTTTTTTAATACTTTGTTATCACTCAAAACTTTTAAGGGTAATGTTAAACACATTTTGTTCCAATAGTTTCTTGTGCAACACTTTAGTGATTTATTCTTGTGGCTCAAGTCAATGTTAGACTATAAATAGAGCAGCCATTTAGTTTGTAAAACCATCTTTTGTTCTTGGAAATAATAAGTGACAATTGTTTTCTTTAATAAAAGATCAACCTTTATTTTATGTTCTTCTTCTTCTTCTCTATGTCTACAATGAACGTTAGTGAGTAGACTCTTCTTGTCTTGGGATTGTTGGATAAGTCTTTATGACATAATCCTAATCAAACCAAATCATAAACCCTAATTTTATATAAACTCACATTCTAATCTAATTTCACCGATCTTATAATGAATTAACAAATACCAAACTTGTGAAGTGAACGCGGAGGAGTTAGTATTTGTTAATTCATCATCATAAATATCAATTCATAATGCGACAAGGATTGCGAAACATGAGAATAGTCTAGCAAACCTTGGGACATACAAAGTTTCGAGCTTCAAGGATTCCAATATCAACCATGAGAATAGGCGTGATTGTGAGAGGAACACACTCACTGAGAATGAAAGGAGATGTGATAGGCTAAAGGGAAACTTGTCCTTAGAAAGTGGGACCAATATAAAATTACCGGTTTAGGGTTTGTTTGTGAATGACTTGTTATTAAGATGGACCAATAATCCCAAGGTACTTTTTATTATTGTTATTGTAAAAATACAAACTTTATAACTTTACTTTCTTCTAATCATTGTTGAAAGTTAATTAAATTCATAACTCCCTGTCGGAACGATATCTTTTATTACTAAATCGGTAGAACCGTGCACTTGCGGTTTTGCTCATCAAGTTTTTGGTGCCGCTGTCGGTGAGTAATTGCAATTTGATTAACTTTTTCTTTTTTTATAGTGGTTAGAAAAAGAAAATATATATATATATATATATATATATATATATATATATATATATAGGGGTTTGCTAGGATACACCCACTAGTTTTTATTAAGGTGTGTTTTAGCAAAGATATAACTAAAATGTTGTTAAATACACCTTAAGGCGAATGTTGCTAAAACACACCTTCTAAAAAAATGAGTGGGTGTATGTTAGCAACTCCTATAGACATTTGCTAGGATACACCTACTTATTTTTTAGAAGGTGTGTTTTAGCAAGTTATAACTAAAAAGTAGTTAAATACACCTTAAGGTGTAGCTTGCTAAAACACTGCCACATAAACACTAGTGGGTGTGTTAGTTTTTATTAAATATATATAATAAAAATAAAAATAATATAATATTTCTTTTTCTTATTCAAGTAAAAAAATATAAAATAAAAAAATCTCTCACTCTCTCTCTATCTCTATCTCTCTCTCTCTCTCTCTCTCTCTCTCTCTCTCTCTCTATATATATATATATATATATATATATTTCGTTTCCTTTTTTTATTTTTTTTATTTTTTTGCCTATAACTGTTTTTGATTACAGGCATGACTCAAAACTACCATCAATGGACTTCTTCCCCTGTTTTACCACCTTATAAAATTAATGAAATATTTGGTTATACTGGTGTTGAATGCCAACTAGGTAGTGTTGTTAGAAGTCCTGAGAAGGTAAACTATGCTCAATATAATCAAGGGTTTAGGAACAACCAATTTTTTTTTCAAAACCCTCAAAATCTTTTTGTACAACAAATAAGACCATTCGGTTTTGCAAACAATCAAAGAGTCCCTCAAAAATCCGACTTGGAACTTTTGCTAGAAAATCTTGTATTAGATCAAACTAGGCACAACCAAGAATTTAAAATCCAAGCTGCAATTTTGAATGACTCTCCACCTAATTTTGCAAACAACCAAAGAGTCCCTCAAAAATCCGACTTGGAACTTTTGATAGAAAATCTTGAATTAGATAATGCTAGGCAGAACCAAGAATTCAAAATCAAAGCTGGAATTTTGAATGACTCTCTCGTTAGACTTTCATCAAAAGTGGATTCTCTTTTTACTCACAACAAAATGCTAGAGACTTAAATCTCTCAAGTAGCTCAACAAGTATCCTCTTCCTCCCAAACCTACGACGTCTTTCCGAGTCAAACTGAAACCAACCCCAAAGGCCCGATAAATGCTATTACACATAGGGATGGTAAGCAATTAGAGGACCCCGTTGTGGAAACCAAGACAATTGAGGTTGGGGTGGAGAGTAAAAAACCAGAAAGTGAGAAAGTTGTAGTAGAAAGTGAAAAGCCTAACGAATCACCACCTTGTAAGCCAAAAATTTCTTTACCACAAGGGTTTGATGAGTCCAAGTTAGATGAGCAGTTTAGGAAACTTATTAAAATCATTCAAGACAAATTGCCATCTAAACTTAAGGATCCAGATAATTTTTCCATACCATGTGTCATAGGATCCGAGACTATAGAAAGAGCCATGTGTGATTTGGGAGATAGTGTCAGTTTGATGCCATTGTCCCTTCGTGAAAGATTGGGCATAGAGTAGAGAAACCTCTCAATCGTCAAGCTAATGACTCTAAATGAGAGCTTCGTGGGAGGCAACCCACGCATTTAACTGTTTTTATTTTGTTTGTTTTTTGTTGTTTTAAGTTGTTTTGAAGGTAATTGTCCAAGCATCATTCAAGAAAACGAAAAAAATTGAGCCTAAGATGACCAGATCCTTGGCACGGCCCGTGCCGGAAGTGGCATGGCCGTGCCACACTGTGCCTTAACCAGACCTCCATATTCCAGAAGGTTGGCACGGCCCGTGCCATATGTGGCACGACCGTGCCTGTCCCCTCCCCTCCTAAAACTGATTTTTTCCCTTCTTCTTCCTCATTCAAGCAACACAACCTCTCTCACCTTCAACTTCCCTCTCTAAATCTCCATAACCCCAACCTTCAAACCCCTATAAATCTCTCCAAAAACTACATTAAACCCCAACCTCCCAACCTTCATAACTCCACCAGAACTCCACCAAATTCAACAATTTCCAACCACAAATTCTTCACCAATCTCCATCATTCAAACTCAAAAACCTCACTTAAACCCCAATCCTATCACTAAACCAACCTTTCCCACACAAAACCTTGCCAAACCCTAACCTTTACCCAAACCAACCCAAACTAAGGTCAAAAGGCATCAAAGAGGAAAGGTAAGGAGATTGAAAGCTTCGGAAGTAGTGCAAGCAAGAAGCAATCAACAACCCGCAATCATGGGATCCAATTCAAGGATCAAGAGCAAAGGAATAAGTATAATTCTCTAATCTCTAGAACTATCTATACTTGCAGGTACCCTGATGTTATTGTTATGGATAGACTAGGAATATATGAACATAGGATTAGACTGTTGAATTCACAACCCTGTGTTTAGGTACCTTCAAAGGGTTATGGCTTGTACCATCTGGGGTAGGAAAGAAGTGGGAATGATGAGGACTGATAAGCTGTTTATGTCGTGGGCTATGCTTTATAACCACCCTGTTAACATTTGCTATTATTTCCTTGATTATCTTGTTTCAATTGCTAAAAAGAAACCGGATGATAAGGGTGATATAATGGTAGGTGGAATCATCACCTTTATTGCTAGGAAGTTTGGGGTGAATTTGAATCAAGGGATCAAGAGGATAGAGGGAAACAATTATCTAGACTTAGATACTTTCACTACTATGTCCTTTCTTAGAACCCATGGCCCTACTCACAATTACCAATATGAGTGGAGAATTAATAGAGCTAATTGTTTGATTATTCTACCTAATCCGGAGGTGGTGGAAAATTTTCTTTATGTTGGTACTAACCCACAAATACATAATGATGGTGATGATGGTGGTGATGAATAGGAGGTAGGTGCAAACTTGCACCATGAACAAGAAGTCGGTGTGAACTATAATGATGAACGGTGGGCATGTATGAAAACCGAAGTTCAAAGAATAAACACCGAGCAACAAAGACAAGGTGTTGAAATGGCTGGACTAAGGAATAATGTCCAAAGGGGCAATCAAATAAATGAAGACAATAATCAAATGCTCCGGAACATGATTCAATACCTTCACCTCCAAGGTCCACCTTATGGACCTCAATAAAATTGTGAGCTTTCTTCTTCTTCTTCTTCTTTTAATCATTGAGGACAATGCTTCTCCCAAGTGTGTGTGGGCGTGGGGGGGGGGGGGGGGGGGAGGGGATAAAGTGTCTAGTGTCATAGTTTTCCAAACTCCCTTGAACTTTAATTCTTTTGTTATGTTTTGTTGCGAAAGGCATAATTAAGCAGCTTGTTTTTATTGTAAATTATGACATAAATTTTTTGTTGTCTCTTCTAAAATGGTTGTTTTTAGTACATGAAAGTAGCTTCTTGTGTTTTAAGTGTTCTTGCTATGCCCACATCTTGTTTTATTGTGAAACTTCTCTATGAGAAAAGCATAAGTTGCAGCCTTTGAGTAACTGTATGAATAGGTATTATAAGGAACACGTTCTAACTCTAAAGGTAAGTTAACCATAAAAAAAATTTCAAAGTAAAGGTAGTATAAGCTAGTATGGGGGAGTTTATAAAGCCAAAATCAATTTTAAGGTTGCATCATTGAATCTAGATTGGGGAAGGGAGTAGGCCCTCCAACTTCCTACGTGAAGGTGATGCTATCTTGAGAAACTTAAGGGGGCAGAACAAATACAAATATAAGGGGCACCATTGAATCTAGATTGGGGAAGGGGGTAGACCCTCCGACTTCCTACGTGAAGATGTTGTCTCCATAAATTAATAAAAATCCTGCTAAAACCTCAAGAATGTGCAAATGGCAAAGATCCAATGATCACAAATACTCCCATCTCTCTTATATAAAATGAAGAAAGAATTTTTCTCGGTTAGTTTAGTCTTAAGGTTAGAACCTGTTTCCTCATAATATCTATCTTTTACAGGAGCAATAAAAGGGCAGGACTTCACACACACACTCGCTTGAAACTTGTTGTTGGGTTGAATAAGTTCACAAGGAATACTTGAAGTTGTAATTATTGTACATTTGAAATAAAACCTTAGAGGGAGACATAAGTTTTTAATTGTATTGTCATATGTTAAATCTTGTTTATGTTGTTATCCTTATGCCTTTTTCTTGAGGACAAGCAAAGATTCAAGTGTGGGGGAGTTTGATGAGTCAATAATTAGTGTTTTTAATATAATATTTGAGTCTGTTTTATTTATATTTGATTTCGTTTTATTTAATATTATTTCCTTTTTAGAACTATTTTACTTCAATTGCAAGTTATTATATTTCAGGAACAAATATTTGAAAGATTAAGTCTTAGAGCAAAAGAAAGGATAATTGGAGTTGATTCCTGCCAAAAATATGAAGATCTCATACAAAAATATCTGGAGCAAGGATTCATGTCAAGAATATGAATATCTCATACAAAAATATCCTGTGCAAAGAATTTGAAGATCTTGTACAATAATATGACAAGAGGCGCGCCCCCTATGGTCCTTTTGCTGCTTTTGCTTATCCGACAAGCTGCCTAATTTAGTATTTCTAACCTAGAGTCCATGGTTTCTTGTGCAACACTTTAGTGATTTATTCTTGGGGCTCAAGTCAATGTTAGATTATAAATAGAGCAGCCATCTAGTTTGTAAAACCATCTTTTGTTCTTGGAAATAATAAGTGACAATTGTTTTCTTTAATAAAAGATCCACCTTTATTTTATGTTCTTCTTCTTCTACTCTATGTCTACAATGAACGTTAGTGAATAGACTCTTCTTGTCTTGGGATTTTTGGATAAGTCTTTATGACATAATCCTAATCAAACCAAATCCTAAACCCTAATTTTATATAACCTCACTTTCTAATCTAATTTCACCAATCTTATAATGAATTAACAAATACCAAACTTGTGAAGCGAACGCGAAGGAGTTAGTATTTGTTAATTCATCATCATAAATATGAATTCATAATGTGACAGCGGAGCTTTGATATTGGAACAAGTGAAATTAGACAAGGATTGCGAAACATGAGAATAGTCTAGCAAACCTTGGGACATACAAAGTTTCGAGCTTCAAGGATTCCAATATCAACCATGAGAATAGGCGTGATTGTTAGAGGAACACACTCACTGAGACCGAAAGGAGATGTGATAGGCTAAAAAGAAACTTGTCCTTAGAAAGTGGGACCAATATAAAATTACCGGTTTAGGGTTTGTTTGTGAATGACTTGTTATTAAGATGGACCAATAATCCCAAGGTACTTTTTAGTATTGTTATTCTAAAAATCCAAACTTTATAACATTAATTTCTTCTAATCATTGTTGAAAGTTAATTAAATTCATAACTCCCTGTCGGAACGATATCTTTTACTACTACATCGGTAGAATCGTGCACTTGCTGTTTTATTCACCATGAGTTCATGGAGTTTTACTACCTATCAGCTGTCGAGTTGCACTTGCTAATCACACAGGTAGGTACGCACGGGGTCTTACTCTTTCAGAAATATGGGTCCATTCCCCTCCAGCTGTCAGTTGCAACCATTACACTAGAGTTCCTACATGCTTAAGTGTTTCGGGTTGTAAGTCCTATAATGAGACACACTTACACGCAAAGCTTTACGTGTAGGTTCTTACTTTCTCATAGGTCTTTGAAACAATGACATATAATAGGTTTCCTAAATTCAAAGTATCCTAAAGGTTTCCTCGCCTATTTAATCTTAGAAACACATAGCACACTCTCCCTCACAGTAGTTCTGCAAACGGGCAGCCCTATCAACGTCTACCTTACCAATGTTCGAGGAGAATGAAGTTATTGGACTGATTTAAGCCGTGAAGTCGCATGTTTCCCTACTTACTAATTAGTTACTTCCTGATTGGAGTAGGTTTGCACCAATATTAGGTATTTCGTATCCCTAAATACCTTTATTTTAGTGTTTTGCTCTATGGCTCTTTTCCCTAATTACTAATTAGTTACTTCCTAATTAAGACATGTATACACCAATATTAGGTATGTCACCTCCATAAGTGCCTATGTATCGGGGTTATGCTTCAGAGGAGACAAATCTTACGCACGACAGTAAAATTAAATAGTATAAAGAAAATAATTGAATAAAGACTTCAAATTAAATAAATTATAATAGAGGTTCATCTTGGAAGCCTGACCTAATTTTTTTTAACTAAACACAAATTACAAAAAAAATAAAAATAAATACCTTACCCTAGACACTCTGAGTCAGGAGAGAAACTCCTCCCTTTGAAGCTCCTAACGATTGCCTTCCTCTTGAAATGTGTAACACCCTGTTTTCCCAACATAAAAATTTCTTAATAAATAATCAGAGTATTCACACTTAAACAGAATGCCACATTTCTTAAAAATCTTAAATGAAATCAATAACAATTTATTCTTCAAAACATCTCAAAATACTTCGCAACGGAAATTTAATTCAACAACATCTTAAACAACCTTGGCACGAAGGCATCAACGTAAAATCTGATCAAAATGTTTCAACATCATGTTCATAAAATTCATAGAAATAATACGCAAGGAATAGAAAACAATAACAAAAGTTCCCCATCCCGTGACGTATCAGAGCACCTAAAGACATAGTGAAGGTTAGCCACTCACGACAGCAAGCAACAGCTACTTATCCTTGATCACCTGCATCTTACCCATACGAAGAGCAACATTTTCAAGCAGAAGGGGTGAGATTTCACAAACACTAAAGTTAAGCATATAATTCATCAATTACAGCTAACAATCATAAAACATCATCAATGCAACACATTGTTCACATTTATAATCATAAACAATTCATCACATTTCAAGTATAGAAAACATCTTAGCTTCATCAAATTCATTATGTTGAACAACAAGGCATTCATAATTAATTCATCAAAGTACATCATCAACGACTCAACTTCTTAGACAACTCGACACGACTACGCAACTTATCTTCTTAAACATCTTAACATCTTATATGCATGTGGTACCATCCGGGGAATGAGCCCCCTTCTTTAAGAGCATAAATACACTCACAGGGCATAAGCCCTCAACATAAAGAGCAAAAGCTCACAGGGCATGAGCCCTCAACGTATTGGAGTAAATACCCCCAGGGCATAAGCCCTCAACAATGAGTATGCAAATGGACTCACAACTTACAACTTAAAACATCTTAGACACTTCATTCGACTTGACTTATTAAACAACTTCATCATATAATTCATGTACAATCAATCAAAAGAGGCTTGCATATCATATCACAGCTATTGGAAAGATAATTCAAATACCAGCAAATCACATATTTATATCAAAATTCAATTCAAATCATAAACAACTTAAAAAAGCACAAGAATCCAACTTAGGTAGTCTGAAACAGCCTAGTGTAACACCCCGTTTCCCAATATGACGTAATAATAATATTAATAATAATCATAATCAGAGTTATTCAACAAACAACGGAGTATTACACTACTTTTTCAAAATTATTTAAATAGAATATAAAAACTATTTAAAAAGCATCAACAATTTCATCATATTAAAATTCTGCAGCGGAAAATCTTTAATTTAAGTCATCATCGTTAAACATCTACAACAAAATCCTTGGCTCAAAGGCCTCAACAATTAAACTTCATCCAATAATTAAACATCCAATCAACATGTTCTACAAAAGAAATGATACATAAAGGAATATAAGAAGGACTACGTTTCCCCATCCCTACTATGTATCAGAGCCCTAGACGCAACAACACTAGTCTTCATTACCTGCACTTGCCCACAAGGCGGCAATTCCAGCAGAAGGGGTGAGTTCACAAATCAAGAGTAATATATAGATATATGAATCATCAAAATAAATTGAAAACAACAACAAATATTAACAATCAGCAGCAACATTATCAACATTATCATCTCAACATTATCATTTTGATTCATCTTTGATTAACATCAACAACAACACTTGTGGCGACACCTCACCAACAACAACTCACAACTGTCAACTCACACCTACGACAACTAATGCAAGACCTCAACAACGAATGCATTATGCAAATGTGGTACCAACTACGCGCGTTGAATGCTAAGCATTCCAGGGCAATAAGCCCCCAACAATTTGGATGGTTAAAGCATCCCAGGGCAATAAGCCCCCAACAGGTGAATGATAAACATTCTAGGGCAATAAGCCCCCAACAGGTGAATGATAAACAAATGCATATGAGTATGAATGACTCTATGGTGTATATCTGCATACAACCCAACATCTTAATGGAGCATATCAGCATGCAACCAACAACAACAACAACTTAAGATACCCTCCCCAACTGGACAATACCACTCAGCATCAATCAAGGCAACTCAACTTAGCAAAGTATAATTATTTGCACATAAGCATACATAATTCCATCTTAATCATCTTCATAATATAGTTTTACCATCTAAACAATTATTAATAAATCCAACAAACAAGTTAGGAAGCTTAGGTTTGGGTTAGGAGCACTTTGAAAAATCACACAAAATGGTCGTTCAGGACCATTCTCGCTTAAGCGAAGCTAATCTCGCTTGAGCGAGTCAAATCACGTAAGTCTGGGTGTTCCTCGCTTGGGGCTCGCTTGGCGTTCGCTTGAGCGACGCTCACATACTACAGGTTCTGGGCAGATTTCGCTTGAGCGACGGTAATTTCGCTTGAGCGAACTAAATGATGAAAGTCAGATTCTTGTTCGCTTGGCGCTCGCTTGGGGTTCGCTTGGCACTCGCTTGAGCGAACGGGCAAAATTCAGAACTGGGCACGGAAAGGGTGTCGCTCGCTTGAGCGACGGCTGGCTCGCTTGAGCGAAAATTCATCTGGGCAGAATTTTTAACTACGATTTTCTAAGCCCTAAATCATCCAAAAACCCAATTTTGATCCCCCAATCACCCAAAATGAATTAGAACAATGTTTATGGGTTCACTACACAACAAAACAACAGAAACATCTCATAAAAACATCATCCATTACACATAATTCATCAAAATTGGCATTTTTCATATTTCTTAAACCTAATACAACAATCACCATTTTCAATCCATTTTCATGAAATCATACATATATACATTAGCAATTGAAAAGTAAACCCACCCTTACCTTAATTCAGCAAATTCCTACAGCAAAAATGGCAGCTTCTCCCTTCCTAGTTCTCCCCCTTGGTTTCTCTCAAAAAGCTATGTTCTTCTTTTGTTTTTCTCTGATACGTACAAAATGTTTCTTTTCTTTCCTTACTGACTAATTCTATTTCCTTTATCAACCAAAGTATAACTCCCCTTTTTCTATTAACTCCTTCCTTAATCTCCTTTAATTCACATTAACCCCATAATTCTAATAATTAATAATTATTCCTCCTATTTTCATAATTCTCCAAAATAATAATATTTCTTCTATTTTCTTAAA
Organism: Medicago lupulina; assembly: GCA_958299785.1. Lineage (NCBI taxonomy): Eukaryota > Viridiplantae > Streptophyta > Magnoliopsida > Fabales > Fabaceae > Medicago > Medicago lupulina. The sequence continues at coordinate 32,174,829 of OY283143.1, forward strand.
TAACCTAAAATCGCATAAATAATTATAAACAAATAAACACACTACATATTCACATAATCATTTATAAATTCAAATAAAATATGCCAAACAACTAAAAATAACAAAATAGCAACTAGGGCGTTACACCTAGCTCGCGAGGTGTGGGCATCTGCTCGCGGCGGCGAGCTCACATCAACGGGTACTCGTGAGGCGAGAAAGGTTACTCGCCTAAGGCGAACAAAAGTGGGTAGCTACGGCTTTTGTGACCATTTTACCCCTGCAGTCTCATTTTTAACTTTTCTACGTCCAATTTCAACCCAGAAACTCATCTAATACTTCTTATACGTAATTACACACTCAAAGCCATCTAGAACACATCCAAAACATCAAATCAAATCTAACTCATTGGTCACTCGCTAGGCGAGGGAACTTCTCGCTGTGGCGAGCAACATAGAGTCACTCGCGAGGCGGGAAAACTTGCTCGTTGTGGCGAGCGACAAGGAGTCACTCGCGAGGCGAGGATCAACACACGCTGCGGCGAGCGATGAACAGCAGCATGGGCAGAATTGCAGATTTTCCCAAAACTCACCTAATCTCATAGTTCTAACCTTAAAACTAATCCCAATTATCATCCTATGGATTACCTAAGGTCTGTACATCATTTTTACATCAATTTAGCAGCTTAATCTCATTAATCCACCAAAATCACCACTAACCCTAATTCTCAAAACTCTCCAAAACTAATCCCTAACATGTTAATTGTAATCTCAGCAATCATACACTTAATTTTAATGAGAGTTAGTCTCACCCTTACCTTAGAATTGCATAAATCGCAGCCCTCCTAGGTTCCTCTTTGTCATACCCTCATTTTGGACCTAAAAATACTCGTTCAAATTTCTTTTCTATTTTCTGATACTTTCAAATTCACCGTGTTTTCTACTGTGCTTCAGACGCATATTGTATTGTTACTATCTCCAATTTTCTTGCATGTAAAACCATCCAAAGTGTTTTCTTGCATTACAAGCCATTTAAAAGGGTCCCTAAGACCATTGCATACTTTCCTGCATTTTTATTCCATCTTTTGGCATAGAACCATACAAAAGGGTATTTTGGTCATTTCCTACAGAGGAACCCATTTTAGTCCCTACAATTTGTCTCTGAGTCTTTTCAACTTGTCTGCATAAATCGTCAATCAATTTCTGTCCAAAAATCATCTCAGCATTGCATCTAATTTAGTCTGAGTCAGTCTGAGTCGTCTTAGTCCTCAGGGGCATTTTGGTCTTTTCACGTCAAAAATCAACAAAACAGAATCAGATTCAAGAATTTCTGAAGATTCCAGTTCAAATCTCCGAAATAAACACAGGTGAAAATCAGAACTTACCTCTTTCTTGCTTAAAAACATCAGCGAATCCAAATCGACGTAAATCCGTAGAAGATTCGAAGAGTTTTGGTTCAAAATCAACAAACCCTAAAAATTCTTTGAAAACCGTAAAGGATTCCAAGGTTTACAACGAGTAACAACCGTTGTAAACCAATGAATCCATAAACAAATTCGTTTAGAAAAAGATTTGAACCAAAACCGTTTGAATCCGCGAACAAAATTCAAGATCTACGTTGATCCAACGGACATATGTGATTTTCAATGACTGATTCATACTCAGAACGATGAGACGAAGCTTTTAAGCTATGATTCACATGGTTCTGGGTTGGATTGATCAAATTAGGGTTTAGGGTTTCAGAGAGAAGAACGGAGACGAAGAGAGAAGAGAGAGAAGCAAGCTGAAAAATGAAGGGGAAACGGGTTATAAGCTTTTATATAAGGCGCTGGACCGGGTGGGTTCTGACCCGATCCAGCGCCCCATGATGTAGGCCGTTAGATTTAGATCCTGATGGATCTGGATCAATCCAACGCCTCTGAGGCGTTTTGGAGATCCGGATCCATCAGCCTGCGTGGGTTTGGGCCGGGTAACGTTGGGCTTTGTGGTTTCTTTTCAGTTTTCTTGATTTTTTGCTATGCTCACCCCCATTCCTGCTGTTTGGACCCCCTGTGCACTCTAATTTTTTTACAAAAAATCCCAAAAATTACTATGTGTTCTTGATATGTTTTTGACTGTTTTTGTGATATTTTTACATGTTTAAATTGGTAAAAACAATATGTGTTAATTTCTCATTTGATTGGTGTATTTTGTGTTTTTGTGTGAAGTTTCTAGCATGATTTTTGATCCAAATATTTGTCACTTGATATTGATGGTTAGCACTTGATTTTATGATGTGACCCCCTCTGATTTCATGCTAATTCATTCAATCTTGTTAAGTTTGTTTTTTTTTGTAATATTCTCAATTTTGTTAAACTTGAATTTTGTAATATTTTCCATTTTTGTTTAGTTTGATTCTTGATTACAATTTTGCAATATTTTCAATCTTGTTAGTTTGATTCTTGTTTACAATTTTGCAATATTTCCAACTTTGTTTAGTTTGATTCTTGTTTACAATTTTGCAATATTTCAATCTTGTTAGGTAAGATTTTTGTTCACAATTTTGCATGGTAATTATCAGTTTCCAATAATGTTAGCTTAATTTCATTTAGTTTGTCATCTTGCAATGATAATTGTTAGCTTCTAATCTTGTTGGCTTAACTTTTGGTTTGCTACTTTACAAGCTTATATGTTAGCTCCTAACTTTTGCAATGTTTTACTTGTTAGTTTCTTGCTTTGTAGGTAATATTAGTTCACATGCATTTTTTCTTTCCACTTTTTACACTTTGCTATTACTTTTCTATGTCAATTAGTTTAACATTTCTACTATCATTTCATCTTGCTTTACTAACCATTTTGTTCTATGTTTCATACACACATTGAGCATTCCACCTCATCTTCATCCTTTAGTCTAGGTTTTATTCACTTTTCTAATTCTTAGGTAGTTATTCCTTTATTTTAATTTCTTGCAAGACCATAGAATGTAAACTAGGACCAATGTAAAGGACAATGGACACTATAACGATGTACACCGACACAAGCACCGATACGCACACACGTTGTATGATTTACCGTTAGATGTATGTTTAGGAAGCGCGAAACTTAGAAAAACCTTTTTTCAAAAAGTGTTAACAATTTCATCACTTGAAAACAATTTTTTCCAATAAACCTTGGAGTCAAAACTCCATTGTATTTTCCTTTTTTTCTTTAATCAAATCCAAATGAAACAATAATTCCTACTTAAACCTTTTTTGTAAATAATTGACCAACCTCACCGTTTTATTTTCTCAAGCCTTTACGGCCTCGTTCTTTTCTTCAAAACCTTTTTTTTTCAAAAATTAAAACCAATCAAAACCCACAAAAACGGTTTTGAGAGAGAACTACATGGAGTTTGATCCCTTAAAAGGGTATGTAGGCAAGAGGTCAAAACCTCTCCAAGTCCAATAAAAATAAAATCCAACACTTTCCCCCATTCTTAAAAGCAATCTTTCCAACAAATAGCATTAAAAATAAAGCGTAAACATAAATCTAAAAAAACGGCTCCTATAGAGTACTATAGTCGTTACGGGTGCCTAACACCTTCCCGTAGCGAAAATTGCCCCGAACTTAGAATTTCTAAGGGTTTTCTCAATTTTACCCTTCCCCCAAAAAAATAGAGACATCAATGATTGAAAGGTTCAAGCCTAATTGATGACTTGACACCCGAAAATCATGACGACAGAAATGGCGACTTCACTGGGGACTTTAGGGCTACGCCTAGTTTTTCATGCTTTACGTTTTACGCTTTACTTTATTGTTATATGTAAATATTTTCATGCAACGTGTGGGGTGAGAATATCAAAAAGTCCTACACCCGGGCTGAGTGAACTTAGGATTAGGGAAGATATAATCGACAATCCAATCCGGGGGTTGCCTCATGTATTGGGTTACGCGATCAATCTCACGTAGCTGAGGCATTTTGGAGGTGATGTTGTCGGCGTGTGTTGTCATGCTTAGGCACTTTACTTCCAATTGACCGGTGATGCTATGGACCGTAGTTACCAAACCCCTCTTTGGCCTCTTTTTAGGACGTGGTGCGGTGGCTAAACCGAGCGTTGTCTCGAAATTTAGTCATCACGCGATACTACACTCAAACTAGACCTTCTTACGAATAATCATGGAACGGGCGTCGCCTTGTGCTACTATGATATGCGTAAGAGAGGTTGCAGTTTGAGAACCTTATTAGAACCATGGTTACTACTATCAAAGCCCTAGTCTCACCGGACACCGTGTCCACCCGCGGCTCCGCAACTGTGAACTTTAACCCACCGTGCTTTCTTTAACCAAAATCATGCATACATGCATTCATGCATAAACCTTTTTCATGCATTTATCGAAAGGTCTAGACAAATTAAAAACTTTGTAAACATTCCAGGTATGAAGAAGACTAAGTCTTACAAATTCAAGGAAGTCGATTTGGCTAGCTTAAGGGAGTTGGCACTCAAGGTCAAGAATCCGACTGGGTTTCGTCTCCGATACGGTGGTTTGATTACTATTCTCTGAACTAATGTGGAAGAGAAGTTGGTGCACACTCTGGTGCAATTCTATGATCCGGTCTTCCGTTGCTTCACTTTCCCGGATTTCCAGTTAGTTCCTACACTTGAGGCTTATTCTAGTTTGTTGGGTTTACCTGTAGCCGAGAGGACACCTTTCACCGGTCCCGGAGCTCCTCTTACTCCTTTGGTGATTGCTAAGGATCTTTATCTCAAGACTTCTGATGTGTCCAAGAATCTCATTACCAAATCTCACATCCAAGGTTTCACTTTGAAGTACTTACTTGAGCGGGCTAATCTCGGATCTACTTGTCAGGACACTCTTGAGGCTATTCTTGCACTACTTATCTACGGGCTCATTCTCTTCCCGAATCTTGACAACTTTGTGGACATGAATGCTATTGAGATCTTCCATTCCAAGAACCCGGTTCCTACTCTATTAGCTGACATGTATCACACCATCCATGATCGGACTCTCAAACGTCGTGGATATATTCTTTGTTGTGTGCCTCTCCTATATAGGTGGTTTATTTCTCACCTTCCAAGTTCTTTCCATGCCAACTCGGAGAATTGGTCTTATTCACAGCGGATTATGGCTCTCACTCCCGATGAGGTGGTTTGGATTACTCCGGCAGCTCGAGTCAAGGAGATTATCACTGGTTGTGGGGACTTCCTCAACGTACCTCTTCTCGGTACCCGGGGAGGAATCAACTACAATCCTGAGCTAGCCATGAGACAGTTCGGTTTCCCTATGAGAACAAAGCCCATCAATCTTGCTACATCCCAGGAGTTCTTTTACTATTCCAATGCCCCCGTCGGGCAAAGGAAAGCTTTTATAGATGCTTGGTCTAAGGTTCGAAGGAAAGATGTGAAGCATTTGGGTGTAACACCCCGTTTCCCAAAACAACGTGATTTTATTATAACAATCAGAGTCAATTCTCAAACGGAGCATTACACTGCTTATTCTCAAAAATTCTTTAATAGAAAATAAAACTATTAAATTCCAACAACCAATCTTATAAAAACTGCAGCGGAAAATTCTTTTCAAATCATTATTAATCTCCAACAAACCTTGGCACAAAGGCCTCAACAAATTAAAATATTATTCAACACCATTTAAACTTCAACAACATTTTTCAAAAATAGATACATAAAGGAATGAAGAACATAAACGACGCTTCCCATCCCGTTACGTATCAGAGCCCTAGACACTTGAGCCACATCCTACTAGTCCTGGAAATCTGCACTTGCCCACAAGGCGGCAATTCCAACAGAAGGGGTGAGATTCACAATAAAAAATAATATATGTATATAATTCATCAATTGCATTGAAACAACAACAATCATAGAAACAAACATTATTAAATCCATATATACATGGCATTAACATTCATCAACGACAACTACTTCATTTCACATTAGATTTGCAACCTTAAATTATATTAAGCAATCAACCACATCATCGACAACGATTCAACAACCACCTCAACCTCAACGACTCATCAACATCAACAACTACTCAACCAATGACAACATCAACTCGACCAACTCAACGACTACAACGATGCAACGACAACAACAACTAATGCAATATGCATGTGGTACCAAAAATACAGGCCAGAGCCCTCACCTCTTTGAACAACAAAGTGTTCCAGGACATAAGTCCTCCCGCTTTGAACGACAAGGCGTTCCAGGGCAAAAGCCCTCACCGCTTTGAACAACAAGGTGTTCCAGGACATAAGTCCTCCCGCTTTGAACGACAAGGCGTTCCAAGGCAAAAGCCCTCACCGCTTTGAACAACAAAGTGTTCCAGGACATAAGTCCTCCCGCTTTGAACGACAAGGCGTTCCAGGGCAAAAGCCCTCCCGCTTTTATGCATTATGCAATGAACTCCACTTGTGTATATCATCATACAACATCAACGACTCAATGGTGTATATCAGCATACAACCAAACAACAACGACAACACCTACTACGACATCAACATCTGTGCCTAATACTTATGACACACTCCCCAACTTGGACAACACGACTCAACAACATCAACAACGGGAACAACGATACACCGTATATAATTGTACATATATAAACATACATATTCCAACGTATCAACAACAATAGCAACCTATACATTAATCAATTACATTCATATCAAAGTCCAAACATCCTTCAACAAGCAAATCAAGTTTGATCAATAAGACATAAGCCAAATACTCATAGAACACCTCAACTAAATCCCTAATACTTAAGTTTGAAGTTTGGGAACCAACCATAAGTTTTTGGACTAACTTGGGACTAGTTTGTTAAGTTTTCTTAAAGTTTTCTAGAGACCCACTTGGACTATTTTCATCATAACTCAAAATCTACAAATCATTTTCATGCTCAACCAACGCCATTAGAAAGATAACTTAATTACCTAAAACTTTCATGTTTACACCAAAAGCTAGTTCAAAGCAGAAATGGGTGAAAAATAGTGAAATATGGATGATCTGGTTTTCGAGAAATCGCGTCACGTTTTTAGAAAACGTGTCACGTTTTTATGTCCCGAACCACTACGCATTCTGTCGACAAAAACGTGGCGCGCTTGCCAAGACGTGGCACGTTTTTACGGTATCGGATCCGGACTCAGCTTCACAAAAAAAAGTGCGATTTTCACTGTTTCGAGCATAAAATTCAAACCGTTAATCAGATTTTGATGCCGTTTTCGCCTAAACGCTCCTGACACTTAGCTCTATCATAATCTACAGAGAAATTCAAGTTTCAACCACACAAAAAAAATCGGTTTCCAGCACCTCTCTAAATCTCCCATTTAGTAACCTACCATAACTCTCTAACCCTAATTCAAGAACACCAATTTTGATCCCCCAATCACCCAAAATGATTTACAAAAACGTTTACAGGTCTTATATACATCATATCCCTCATAACATCACAGAAACAGGAAATCAACAACAGAATCATCAACATATTTGCAATTTCACATACTTTTCAAAAAAAACCTAACCAAACAACCGTTCAAATCAATTTTCAGAATCATGTATATATATTATAATCGAATGCTAGCCTCACCCTTACCTTAGATTGTTTTCCTGAAATCAAGCCGCGTTCTTCTCTCTTCTTGCTCCTTCACTCTTCTCTACGTTTTCTCTCCTCTTTCTCCCAAAGTTCTGTTTTTCTTTTTCTGAACGTGAAAACGTTTTCTGCCTTTCTATTTTCCCAACTTCCACTAATATTTCCTTAACTCCCCCATCATTTCACTTAACTCCCTTAAATTCTATTAACTTCTCAATTAACTCCCCATATTTCCAAATAAATAATATTCTTACTCCTTTCTATTAAATAATAAAAAAACAATCATATATTCACATAAATACTATATAATAAAATATAATACACCACTTAAACCACACATATTATTTAAAATCATATAAAAGACTCTAAATATATCAATAATAAATAATTTAACGACTAGGGCGTTACACTGGGCGTGAGATCCGGTATCGCTCATGAGGCCTATACTCAGTGGGTGATGGATCGAGCCGAAGAGATTGGCATGCCTTATCCTGCTATGAGACATGTGTCTGCATCTGTTCCGTCCACGCCATTACCTTTGCTTCCCGCAACCCAGGAGATGTATCAGGAGCATCTAGCTATGGAGAGTCAGGAAAAGCGAGCATGGAAAGCCCGATACAATGAAGCCGAGAACCTGATCTTGACTTTGGATGGTAGAGATGAGCAGAAGGATCATGAGAATCGAATGTTGAAAAGAGGGCTAGCCAAAGCTAGGAGGGAGCTTGAGGAAAAAGATGATCTGCTTATGAGGGATTCCAAGAGAGCTAGAGGTCGTCGGGAATTCTATGCCAGATATTGCAGTTCGGCTCCGGAGTCTGATTCTGAGGACTACCCTGTCACTCCATAGGCTTAGAGGATTATGTTGTTTGTATTGTGTTTTGAAGCCCACTCCCCTTGGCTTAACATTCCAAAACGATTTATCTCGACAGCTTTCTAGTCTCTTCATTTTTCCTAATAATGTTTACAAGATTTCTAATTTGTCTAAGAAACCCTTTTGATAACCAAAAAGAGTCATTTTTGCATCTGCATTTGTACATATCATGCATCATATGCATCATTCATCGGTCACGAAAAACTTCCAAGTGCTCATTGCCTCCTGGTTCTTCTGCCGCAGTTTGAAAAGTGGCTCGTGCTCGAAAGATCGATCAACCTACCAGAATACATAAGACTAGACAATACAGAAGAAGGAATCAGGTAGCTATAGAAGAAGAAAATGCACAGCTCCGTACCGAATTGGCTTCTCTGAGGGAAGAGTTGGCTAAGGCTCATGACGTTATGACTGCTCTGTTGGCTGCCCAGGAACAACCAGTTTCATCTGCTCAGATAACTGCTGAGGCAATTCCAACAGCATCTCTTGATGACCGCTTTGCTATGCCGAGGGGACGCCCTTATGGACTCCCACCTTTCTTTGCTCCTAATACTGCAGCGGGTATTTCTGACGCTACCAATGGTGACCAAATCCCCATCCCAGAGCATGCCTCTCTCCACACTACTCTGCCTCAGACAACCGTCTTCACTGACCCAATCGTACATTCCATGCCTTAAGACACCAACACCGATACTTACCGTGGGAAGTCTCCCATGATCGGAACTATGGAAGAAAGGATGGAGGAACTTGCTAAAGAACTCCGTCGTGAAATCAAAGCTAACTGTGGAAGTGGTGATCTTGTCAAGACTCACGATCTCTACTTAGTGCCAAGGGTAGATGTCCCTAAAAAGTTCAAAGTCCCAGAGTTTGACCGATACAATGGGCTAACTTGTCCCCAGAATCATATCATCAAATACGTCCGGAAAATGGCTAACTACTCAGACAATGATTCGCTCATGATTCACTGCTTCCAAGACAGTTTAATGGAAGACGCTGCAGAATGGTATACTGGCCTGAGTAAAGATGACATTCGTACCTTCGATGATTTGGCTGCTGCTTTCAAGAGTCACTACGGGTTCAACACCAGATTGAAGCCAAACAGGGAATTTCTCATATCCCTCTTCCGGAAGAAAGATGAAAGCTTTCGTGAGTATGCACAAAGGTGGAGGGGGGCAGCCGCCCGTATTACCCCTGCTCTAGATGAAGAGGAAATGACTCAGACGTTTCTGAAGACTCTGAAGAAAGACTATGTTGAAAGGATGATCATTGCTGCTCCGAGTAACTTCTCCGAGATGGTCACCATGGGAACCCGCCTAGAAGAAGCTGTCAGAGAGGGTATCATTGTGTTCGAAAAGGGTGAATCCTCCACAAATGCACCGAAGAAGTATGGCAATGGCCATCACAAGAAGAAGGAGACAAAAGTCGGGATGGTATCTACCGAGACCAATCAATCCATGGCCACCGTTGTCCCCATCAATGCTACTCAACTACCTCTGTCGTACCAATACATGCAATACGCCCAACATCCGTTCTTCCCGCCATTCTACCATCAGTATCCTCTACCACCGGGCCCGCCTCAGGTCCCTGTCAACGCCATCGCTCAGCAAGTGCAACAGCAGCCACCGGTTCAACAACAACCACAACAACAACAAGGTCCTCAGGCCAGACCATCTTTCCCTCCAATACCAATGCCATATGCCGAATTGCTTCCAACTCTGCTGCACAAATGGTACTGCACAACCAGGCCCGGCAAGCCTCCGCCCAACCCGTTACCTCCCCGGTTTCATTCTGACCTCAGGTGCGATTTTCATCAAGGCGCTCTGGGCCACGATGTGGAAGGATGTTACGCTTTGAAGTATATTGTGAAGAAACTGATGGACCAAGGAAAGTTGTCTTTCGAGAACAATGTCCCGCATGTGCTCGATAATCCTCTCCCAAATCATGCTGCTGTGAACATGATCGAAGCATATGAAGAAACTCCGCGCCTTGATGTTGGTAATGTTGCAACTCCTCTAGTACCGCTGCATGTCAAGATGTGCCAAGCTTCTTTGTTTAACCATGACCATGCTACTTGTAACGAATGTCTTCAGAATCCTATGGGTTGTGACGTGGTTCAGAACGACATCCAGAGTCTAATGAATGATAACTATCTGATGGCCAGCGACGTTTGTGTGATTATGCCAGTCTTCCATGATACCCCCATTAGGAGCACGCCTCCGAGAGAGAATGTTGAACCTCTAGTGATAAGGCTACCTGGGCAACCATGATTGAGAACGGGGTAGAAATACCTCTGGTATCCCCAGCTGTAGTAAGCAACATCGCCGAAGAGACGACGACTCTGAGAAGCGGTAGAGTCCGTCCCCCTTTGTTTCAAAAGAAGACAGCCGCGCCCACCATGGTTCCGGTTGACAAAACGACTCCACTTCCAGTTCCTCCTGTTGCTAAAGATGTTAGCCGGCCAGGTCAGTCTATTGAAGATTCTAATTTGGAAGAAATCCTGAAGATAATCAAAAGAAGTGACTACAAGATCGTGGATCAGCTGTTGCAAACTTCGTCAAAGATATCTATCTTATCCTTGCTCCTGAGCTCTGAAGCCCACAGGAATATCTTGCTAAAAGTATTGGAGCAAGCGTATGTTGATCATGAGGTCACAGTGGATCAGTTTGGTGGTATAGTGGGAAATATCACCGCTTGCAGTAATCTCTGGTTTAACGAAGACGAGCTCCCTGAAGCAGGGAAGCATCACAATTTGGCCCTACACATCTCTATGAATTGCAAGACTGAATGTAATGCCCAAGTCAACTCTGGACCAGCTAAGCTATCGAGAGGTTCCTTTGAGGAGAAGCACTTTTTTGGTTAAAGCCTTTGACGGATCCCGCAAGAACGTTCTCGGAGAAGTGGATCTTCCTATGACTATTGGCCCTGAAACATTCCTAATCACTTTCCAAGTCATGGACATCGATGGTTCCTATAGTTGTCTCCTCGGAAGGCCGTGGATACATGAGGCCGGCGCGGTCACCTCCACTCTTCATCAAAAGCTGAAATTTGTGAGGAATGGTAAGCTTGTTACTGTACATGGAGAAGAAGCATACTTGGTCAGTCAATTGTCATTGTTCTCTTGTATTGAAGCAGGGTCTGCTGAAGGGACTGCATTTCAAGGTTTGACTGTTGAAGGTACGGAGCCCAAGAAGGTCGGTGCCGCTATGGCTTCTTTGAAGGACGCGCAGAAGGCTGTCCAAGAGGGACAGGCTGCCGGTTGGGGCCAGTTAATACAACTACTTGAGAATAAGCGCAAAGAAGGTCTTGGTTTCTCCCCAACATCAGGAGTATCTACTAGGACGTTCTACAGTGCAGGTTTCACCAATGCAATTACCGAGGGTGCTACTGGAAGTGGTTTCTAGGCCTGTGTTTGTGATATCGGGAGGCACTGCGAAGAATTGGAATGTCATTGACCTTCCGTTGATCATGCATGATTCCGAGTAATGTGTCTTGTTGCTTAGGTCTTTGTTTTTCAAAATAACCATCTTTTCGCTCTGCCCAAAGCGAAAGTGATATTTTTATAAGGGCATGTTTGTTTCGGCATTGCCATTATTAATAAAAATTGTCGTTTCTTTCACGACTGTTGTTTTTTCCTTAATGCTTTTTCCCTTGGAAATGATGGTAATGCCAGAAAAAACCAAAACATCTGTATTTTCTTATTAATTTCAAAGATCTGCATGAAAAATCTTTTCTAAAAATCATCCAACCATATCACGCAGATTGAACCATAATAAACCCGTTGAACATAGTGACCCTACGGTCCCTCCAACTTTTGAATTCCCGGTATTCGAAGCCGAAGATGAGAGTGAGGATGATATACCAGATGAGATCACTCGACTGCTTGAACAAGAGGAAAAAGCCATTCCGCCTCACCAGGAAGAGATTGAGTTGGTTAACTTGGGTACCGATGATAATAAGCGAGAGATCAAGGTTGGTGCCGCACTAGAAGAGGGGGTTAAGAAGAGGATCTTCCAACTTCTCCGAGAGTATTCAGATATTTTTGCGTGGTCGTATGAAGATATGTCGGGTTTGGATCCCCAGATCGTAGAGCACTGGATACCAACAAAGCCAGAATGTCCCCCTGTTAGACAAAAGCTGAGAAGGACTCGTCCTGACATGGCTCTCAAGATTAAGGGTGAAGTACATAAGCAGATTGATGCAGGTTTCCTCATGACAGTCGAGTATCCCGAATGGGTTGCTAATATTGTGCTTGTACCGAAGAAGGATGGCAAAGTTCAGATGTGTGTTGATTACAGGGATTTGAATAAAGCCAGTCTGAAAGACAATTTCCCGCTGCCCCATATTGACGTGCTTGTTGATAATACTGCTCAGTGCAAGGTGTTCTCCTTCATGGATGGTTTCTCTGGATACAATCAAATCAAAATGTCACCCAAAGACAGGGAAAAGACATCGTTCATCACTCCGTGGGGAACTTTCTGTTGCAAAGCGATGCCGTTCGGTCTGATAAATGCTGGTGCCACCTATCAGAGGGGGATGACCACGTTGTTCCACTATATGATTCACAAAGAAGTCAAGGTGTATGTGGACGACATGATTGTCAAGTCAAGCGATGAGGAGCAACATGTTGAATATTTGGCAAAGATGTTCGAAGGATTGAGAAGGTACAAGCTTCGGCTGAATCCCAACAAGTGTACGTTCGGTGTTAGATCCGGGAAGCTTCTAGGTTTCATTGTCAGCCAAAGAGGCATTGAAGTAGATCCTGACAAAGTCCGAGCAATCCGCGAGATGCCGGCCCCGCAGACTGAGAAACAAGTTAGAGGTTTCCTCGGACGTCTGAATTATATCTCCCGATTCATATCTCACATGACCGCGACTTGTGGGCCAATCTTCAAGCTACTCAGGAAGAATCAACCCATTGTGTGGAACGATGAATACCAGGAAGCTTTTGACAGCATCAAAGACTATTTGCTACAGCCACCCATCCTTGTCCCGCCCGTGGAAGGAAGGCCGTTGATTATGTATCTGTCAGTGTTAGATGAATCCATGGGATGTGTGCTCGGTCAACAGGACGAGACTGGAAAGAAAGAACATGCTATCTACTATCTGAGCAAGAAATTCACTGACTGTGAGACTCGGTACACGATGCTCGAAAAGACTTGTTGTGCTTTAGCCTGGGCTGCCAAACGCCTGCGCCACTACTTGATGAACCATACAACTTGGTTGATATCCAGGATGGACCCGATTAAATACATCTTTGAGAAGCCTGCAGTCACTGGAAAGATTGCGCGCTGGCAAATGCTGTTGTCTGAATATGATATTGTGTTCAAAGCCCAAAAAGCCGTCAGAGGAAGTGTTATAGCTGATCACCTCGCTTACCAGCCACTGAATGACTATCAGCCCATTAAGTTCGATTTCCCTGACGAAGAGGTCATGTACTTGAAGTCAAGAGACTATGAAGAACCATTGATTAGTGAAGGCCCAGACCCTAATAGCAGGTGGGGATTGGTCTTCGACGATGCTGTTAATGCTTACGGCAAAGGAATTGGCGCAGTGATTGTATCTCCGCAGGGGCATCACATTCCTTTTACCGCCCGGATTGTATTTGAATGCACAAACAACATGGCTGAATACGAAGCATGCATCTTAGGGATTGAGGAAGCAATCGATATGAGAATCAAGCATCTTGACATCTATGGAGATTCTGCACTTGTTATTAACCAGATAAAGGGAGAATGGGAGACCCATCATGCCAATCTGATCCCTTACCGTGACTATGCGAGGCGTCTGCTGACGTACTTTACAAAAGTCGAATTGCACCATATTCCCCGTGAGGAAAATCAAATGGCCAATGCTCTTGCTACTTTATCCTCCATGTTTCAAGTGAACCATTGGAACCACGTGCCAGTAATCAAAGTGCAACGCCTTGACCGGCCTTCTCATGTGTTTGCTATCGGTGATGTAATTGTGCAAGCGGATTCGGATGCAGTCGACAACAGGCCCTGGTATCATGATATCAAGCAGTTTCTGCAAAGCCGTGAATACCCGCCAAGTGCTTCCAACAAAGACAAGAAGACCCTGCGCAGATTGGCTAGCAAGTTCCTGTTAGATGGTGATGTTTTGTACAAGAGGAATTTCGATATGATGTTGTTGAGATGTGTTGATGAACGTGAAGCAGAGCAGCTGATGCACGATGTGCACGATGGTACTTTTGGGACCCATGCTTCGGGGCATACCATGTCTAGAAAATTGTTAAGGGCAGGCTACTATTGGATGTCCATGGAACACGATTGCTACCAGTATGCCAGGAAATGTCACAAATGTCAAATCTATGCCGATAGAATCCATGTACCTCCGCACGTCCTCAATGTTATTTCTTCCCCGTGGCCTTTCTCTATGTGGGGCATCGACATGATTGGGAGAATCGAACCAAAAGCTTCAAACGGTCATCGTTTTATCTTGGTAGCAATCGACTACTTTACCAAATGGATTGAAGCTGCATCTTATGCCAATGTAACCAAGCAGGTGGTGGTCAAGTTCATCAAAAACAACATCATCTGTCGATATGGTGTTCCCAGCGAGATTATTACTGACAATGGTACCAATCTGAACAATGACATGGTGCAGGCCCTGTGTGAGAAATTCAAGATTGAGCATCACAATTCCTCTCCTTACAGGCCCCAGATGAATGGCGCAGTTGAGGCGGCCAATAAGAATATCAAGAAGATCGTGCAGAAGATGGTAACTACATACAAAGACTGGCATGAGATGCTGCCTTATGCTCTGCACGGTTATCGCACTACAATACGCAGTTCGACCGGGGCAACGCCTTTCTCCCTTGTATATGGCATGGAAGCAGTTCTCCCCTTGGAAGTAGAAATCCCGTCTCTCCGCGTGATCATGGAAGCAAAATTGTCTGAAGCTGAATGGTGCCAGAGCCGGTATGATCAGTTAAATTTGATTGAAGAAAGATGTCTGGATGCTTTGGCTCGTGGACGGCTGTATCAAACAAGAATGAAAACTGCTTTTGACAAGAAAGTCCGTCCTCGGGAATTCAAGGAAGGTGAACTTGTATTGAAAAGAAGAGTAAGCCAACAACCCGACCCAAGGGGCAAGTGGACGCCAAACTACGAAGGACCTTATGTCGTCAAGAAGGCCTTCTCCGGCGGTGCTTTGATTCTTACACACATGGATGGTGTAGAACCTCCAAACCCTGTGAATGCCGATATAGTCAAGAAATACTTTATCTAGATATATGAAAAGAACAGCGTGGTAGGTCGAAAACCCGGAAGGGCGGCCTAGGCAAAAATGCGCTTCCCGGTGGATCGAAAACCCGAAAGGGCGATCCAGGCAAAATAAGGGACAAAAAAAGTAAATGTGAAAAAGCTCGCTGGGGTTACACGTAACTCAGGCAAAAATGAGCGTCTCGATGAGCCGAAAACCCGGAAGGGCGGTTCATGCAAAAATGAGATTGAAACGAAAGACAATTGACTATATCTGGCAAACTACCACCCCCTTTGGACACCTGCAACTGATAAATGGCCGTTCTCATCAGAAGCTTCTGCACTTGTGAATTCAAAATTTCTGGGAACTGTAGTGATTACTGTGTTCAATGTACCACCAACCCATAAAATTACCATTTTCCAAGCTTTGTAAATCCGTGTAGTCACGCCTTTGGATGACTACCACTCTTATACGTCGATTTGAGCCTATGCTTTTGTTTGAAACTCTATTTCTTCATTCTATTTTCAAGGCCTTATACGAAAACATCTTCTTTCTATTTTGATAATGACAATGTCGGAAACAAACATTTTGGAAATTGAAAACTTTTGTGTACTTTGAAAACAATCCTGAGCAACTAGGTGCATTCAAACGAAACATGCATGAACAAATGAGTGTTGATGGCTATTTCAATGCAAGTTACCAGCAGGCTCTCGCCCCAGTACGGTCTGTGGTCAATGGCAAGAATGAAAAAACAGAATGAAAAGCATGAAAATGAATAAGCTCGCTAAGCTGAAAACCCGAAAGGGCGGCTTAGGCAAAAATGAGCACCCCGATGGATTGACAACCTTCCAAAGGCAATTCAGGCAAAAACAGGGGCAATGAAAAGAATTATTCCCCGGTGGATTGAAAACCCGAAAGGGCGATTCAGGCAAAAATGGGATGATAAAAAAAAACAACAACAAAAACAAACAAAAGCAAACATGCAAAAAAGCATTGACCACATATGCGATATCCAAGATGTGCTCAGCATTAAGGCACCCAACAATGACAGTGCCATCAAAAGGGTTCTACTCTCTACAAGTTTATGAATGGGATATAGCTCCCTGCCCTCAACAATGGTCATGATGCGTCTTTCAACGACGGCATCCCCAAAGGAGGACTTTCACAAGTATATGTTAGAGCACGAGCCATTATGTGCCCAATATTCCAAGATTCTGTCTACGTCTATGAAGTCGTGTCTACAAGTTGTCAACCACCATGCACTTCAAAGCATTCATACATGCATAATCATGCATCCTATATGCTCATGCATCTAATAAAATTGTTACACTATTCATACACATTTGCATTTTCAATTCCTATGTTAATCTCTGTCAAAATCAATCATGTCAATTTCAAATTTCTACTATCATGTCAATTTCAGATTGCAACAGTCCTGTCAAATTCAAGCTCCTGCAGTCATGTCAGCCAATTTCAATTTGTTTTGCGATACAATTTGTTCCCGTTAACGGCCAAGTGACCAGTTCGCATCCAAGAACAGCTTGTGCCTGTCAATTTGCTTTTATTTTCGGTCAAGTGACTAGTTCGCATCCAAGAACAGCTTGTACCTGTCAATTTGCTTTCATTCCTGTTATCGGTCAAGTGACTAGTTCAAATACATGAACAGCTTGTACCTGTGCTTTTGTGTCTGTTATCAGCCAAGCGGCTAGTTCAAATACAAGAACAGCTTGTGCATCCCACTTAGCTTTTGTCATCAGCCAAGCGGCTAGTTCAAATACAAGAACAACTTGTGCCTATCTACCTGTCAGTATTCTCGGTCAAGTTCCCAGTTCGAGCCAAAAGAACAACTTGTACCTATCAATTCGCTGTTTGTTTCCCTAGTAAACCTTGTTATTTGCTATCTTGTTAATGTCTACCAACCCCGCAATGGATGCGACATACCCTGTTATCTGCTATCCTGTCAATGTCTACTAGTCCCGCAATGGATACGACATACTTCGTTAAACTCAACTCTCAGTTTGTCTTGCATTCATAATCCAAATGTTGCATGGCATGCACGACATTCACGAACGTATTTTTACGCCCAAAATCAGTGCAAATGTCGATATTTAAGTGTCTTCGTCACGTCAAGCCAAAGACTCCGTCTCTTGACCTCCTAGACGAAGAAACTTAAATAGGGGCAGCTGTCATACCCTCATTTTGGACCTAAAAATACTCGTTCAAATTTCTTTTCTAATTTCTGATACTTTCAAATTCACCGTGTTTTCTACTGTGCTTCAGACGCATATTGTACTGTTACTATCTCCAATTTTCTTGCATGTAAAACCATCCAAAGTGTTTTCTTGCATTACAAGCCATTTAAAAGGGTCCCTAAGACCATTGCATACTTTCCTGCATTTTTATTCCATCTTTTGGCATAGAATCATACAAAAGGGTATTTTGGTCATTTCCTATAGAGGAACCCATTTTAGTCCCTACAATTTGTCTCTGAGTCTTTTCAACTTGTCTGCATAAATCGTCAATCAATTTCTATCCAAAAATCATCTCAGCATTGCATCTAATTAAGACTGAATCAGTCTGAGTCGTCTTAGTCCTCAGGGGCATTTTGGTCTTTCACGTCAAATAATTTTTGGGCAAAGAGGTATTTTAAAATACCTCATTTTGGTAGTTTGTTCGTTTTAGTCCGTTTTGCCGTTTTTTAACCGTTTCACTTTATGTTGTTTTCAAAATTACCTTTTTTATCAATTTTATTTTACTTTTTGCAAATGAGTCCTTTTTTTGTTTAATTGCAAAAGAGTCCAATTTCAGTCCAATTTTAGTTTTTAGTTTTTTTATTTTTAAAACAGTCCAAATTCTTTTAATTGCAGTTTAGTCCCATTCTTTTGTGTAATTGCATTTTAGTCCTTTAAGTCTTGTTTTTTACAATTAAGTCCAAAGTGCCACGCAAGCAATACATGTCCAGGTGTCGCATTTTCATTGGCTCAGCACATACATGGCATCCTATAAAAGGCCACCACTGTACAAGTCAGAAAAAGGGTCCATAAAATCAGTGCCAAGTCACAAACAGAATCAAGATTTTCTCTCTCCATTCAGTTAGATCAAAATCACAAATGAAACAATAATTCCTACTTAAACCTTTTTTGTAAATAATTGACCAACCTCACCGTTTTATTTTCTCAAGCCTTTACGGCCTCGTTCTTTTCTTCAAAACCTTTTTTTTTTCAAAAATTAAAACCAATCAAAACCCACAAAAACGTTTTTGAGAGAGAACTACATGGAGTTTGATCCCTTAAAAGGGTATGTAGGCAAGAGGTCAAAACCTCTCCAAGTCCAATAAAAATAAAATCCAACACTTTCCCCCATTCTTAAAAGCAATCTTTTTAACAAACAGCATTAAAAATAAAGCGTAAACATAAATCTAGAAAAACGGCTCCTATAGAGTACTATAGTCGTTACGGGTGCCTAACACCTTCCCGTAGCGAAAATTGCCCCGAACTTAGAATTTCTAAGGGTTTTCTCAATTTTACCCTTCCCCAAAAAAAATAGAGACATCAATGATTGAAAGGTTCAAGCCTAATTGATGACTTGACACCCGAAAATCACGATGACACTCTTCTCTTCTTTGGTTTTCTCCCATCAAATCTTATCTTATTTACTCTTTCTCCCCCAAAACTCTCTAAAATCTCAAAACAACCCCTTAACTTAATATTTATTTTATTTTCATATCTTATTTTATTAAACAATAAAATAAGTGACAACATCTCATAAAATCACATAAATCATACTTCTTCACATCTCATAAATCATATAAATATATTCTAGACTCCACAATCATATTAAATAATTGAATAATTCAAAATAATCGAAACGAGCACTATAAAACGCTTCATTCTAAATGAGAAATTA
Source organism: Medicago lupulina (assembly GCA_958299785.1). Lineage (NCBI taxonomy): Eukaryota > Viridiplantae > Streptophyta > Magnoliopsida > Fabales > Fabaceae > Medicago > Medicago lupulina. The sequence continues at coordinate 32,194,383 of OY283143.1, forward strand.
TTAATGAGAGGAGTGATATTAATAGGGAGACTTTCCACTTGAAGTTGAGCTAAAAAACCATGCTTTTTACACAAAAAGTTGGAAAAAAAATCAGTTCTAACCCATTTTTGGCCATGCTCGGGGCGCACAGATCATGTTTGGGGACACATGTGAGAGAGCGTTTTCATGCTTTAGGCGCCTACACCATGTGCCAGGCGCATGGTTTCATGCTCGGGGCGCATGTGAGTGCAGTCTGGAGCTGAAAAGCATGTTTCTTCGTCTTTTTTGGTGTTTCCTTCCACATAAGATATGTTGAGACCTGAGAACAGATTTCCTCTCTCTGTAATGTCTTATGAGGCCTCTTGAATCCTCATTTTTTTATCTTCCCAAAGTCCTCACAAGTGTTAAGATGTCTTGGGTTGCCGATTTGCATGATTTCTTCGTGAAATACATCAAAACACCCTAAAATTGCTATGTTTCGGGAAGACTATAATTACATGACTCAAATATAGAAAACATTACAACTGTCCCGAAGTCATAAGCAATTTGTTTACACTGATTTTTGGTAAACAACCGCTGGTTTAAAAACATTTTCTTGCAAGATCAACCGGTAAATCTTAGGACATATTGCGTTTGTTGTTTTGATAAATTGATGTTGTTTTTGTAGGATTTTGATAATAAAAATAAGAAAAGATGATCGAATTCAACCTAGTTGAATCCTATCGAAACTGGTGTAAATAAAAGGAAATAAATTGCTCAAAGGAAACAACTGTAGGACTTTCCGTTAGCCCAGCACTGAGATTTCGGGGCGTCGAGACGTTTCGCGCTGCGGGAGCGCCAAAAAAGTCGGCCATTCGTTCCATCTGAACGGACAACGCCTGGTAACTTCTATTCGAATCTCGAATTAAAGGGTTGATTACAACGCCTATCTGTTGAGTCACCATATTAACCATCTCGTGGTTGGTTTCCTCCATCTGCTGTCTTAACGCATTTAAAGAGGCGTTAGTCAACGATTGTTGGGGAGAACCAAATGGTGTGAACGATTGTTGGGGCGATCCAAATGGAACGCTTACCCCAGGGTTGAACAGTTGGGGCATTGATACATTCAAGGTTTCTGAAGATGCAGATGGGTTAGTATGTAGACCGTGCATCATCGAAGTCGGCATGCCATATGGCATCCTTCGACCTGTCGCAAGATTCAAAACCCCTGATGTTGGAATGGCCTGGGACGTCTGTGTGGCCATAGAAGCCGTGGGGATGGCCTGAGAGGTTGATGTGGCCATGACAGTTGTTGGCATGGCCTGGGAAGTTTGCGCGGCCCTTATCGTTCCAACAGGTTCTATCACGGTTTCTACGGTGCTACTTTGGGTAGATTGTGTAGTACCAGATGGTTATGGTGGATTAGTTGCTGTTCCAGACGCACTAGCGACATTCGAAGACGTTGTGTTCAGATTAGGAGGGGGACGCGTCATCTCAGGCAATTGTTTCTTATTCCTAAATTGCATACACAACACAAACCGATTATATCAATAGTTTAACAACAAAAACGCAAAAAGGTCCCACTGGGCGTGCCAATTTGTTTACACTGATTTTTGGTAAACAACCGCTGGTTTAAAAACATTTACTGGCAAGATCAACCAGTAAATCTTAGGACATATTGTGTTTGTTATTTTGATAAATTGATATTGTTTTTGAAGGATTTTGATAATAAAAATAAGGAAAGATGATCGAATTCAACCCAGTTGAATCCTATCGAAACTGGTGTAAATAAAAGGAAATGAATTGCTCAAAGGAAACAAATAAATTGCAAAGACAGTTAAGAAAATGAACTTATATTGCATTGATTGAATGTAAATTGGTACACAGATTCATACATTGCAACTTGTGACTCGTTTCTCCCTTCCATGCTGTAACACCCCGTTTTCCCAGCATAAAAATTTCTTACAAAAATCAGAGTTTTTAACATAAACGGAATGTCACACTTCTTTTCAAAAATCGTAAATGGAATAAATAACTATTTATCCTTCATAAATCAATAACATAATATTTAATACTTCGCAGCGGAATTTATTCAACATCTAAAATAGTCTTTGGCACGAAGGCCTCATTAAAATATCTCATAAAAATCCAATAAACAACTTAATCTTGTAAATTCATAAACAATACGTAAGGAATAGAAAAACATGCAACAAAATTCCCCATCCCGTTACGTATCAGAGCACCTAGACACGTGAGGAGTCCACTCACATCAACAGCTAGTCCTGGAAATCTGCACTTGCCCACAAGGCGGCAATTCCAACAGAAGGGGTGAGATTTCACAAAACAATAATATTAAGCATATAATTCAACAATTATATTTAACAGCTTAAACATCATCAATTTATAATAATAATTCTTCGTATAGTACTTCATTAAATCATCAATCAACTTCTAGTCATCATTAATATCATATTCATCACATCATATACATTCATCATATAACAACATAATCATCACATCATAAACATCATCATATAACAACATAATCGTCATATCATAAACATCATAATAATAATACTTCATAAACAACTCATTAAAAAAACGACAATGCAACTTCAACGACTTCAACTTAACTATGCAACTTAACAACTTGACTCGACAATGCGACTATGCAACTTAATCTTCTAAATCATGCATGTGGTACCAAACTTCATCATAGTATTAATATACTTTAATTCGTGCGGAGGACAAAGCTCCTAAACTTGTGGAGGACAAAGCTCCTAATAATTGTGCGGAGGACAAAGCTCCTAATAATCGTGAGGACTAAGCTCAATGAATGCTAATCCATGGACTCTATCAACAAAACACCTTAAAACAACGACCTCTTAAGTAAGTCCAATAATTTGGAACATCATCAACATCAACTTAGACCGACTCATGCAGCTTAGTTAAATAACAACAGCAACATAGACAGTATACAAAACGGCATGACATAATAATATCAAATGCAAGTCATCAATATCTCAAATATTCATAAATAATTCAAGTAATGCGTATACAATTATATCACAATATGAACAACATCAAATCATCATAAATCAGTTTCACAGATCATCATTAATATCATATATAATATTCATAACTAATTCATCAATCATAAACATCATACTCATGGACATATAAATTCACATAACACTTCATCAATCATGAACAATATCGTATTCACAAACATATACATACATATACTAATTCATCAATTATCACTCTTAACTCTAATTCTCAAAAACTAAACCTACAACATGTTAAATACAATTTTCAAAATCATAGACTCAAGATTATTGAATGTTAGTCCCACCCTTACCTTGGATTGATCGACGAAGGACATTAAACATAAGAGGGATTATGGTCTTGAGAACACTCTTAATTCCGAAGGGACAGAAAGGAGTAGAAAAAGAAGAAAGACTCGTCAACACAAGTCAAAAGAGGGAGAAGAGAAGAAAAGCACAGGAAGCATCAACTGTGAATTTCGGTGTGTAGAATGCACTGTGTGAGTTCTCTATTTATAGAGATAGTTTACAACTAATAAGTGAGAAACTTTGGGAACAAGTAATGCACCTATTAGATCTAGTACTTAAATATCTCAATTGAGTACCAAAATATATTTCAAAGCATGCACTAAAATATATTAGATTACCTACCAAAATATTTCTATAACAAATAACAATTATATCTCTATAACAAATATGTTTCTATAACATATATATATATTTTCTACAACGATAACATATATTTCTACAACGAATAACATATATTTCTACAACAAATAACATGTATTTCTATAACAAATAACATATATTTTCTACAACAAATAACATGTATTTCTATAACAAATAACATATATTTTCTACAACAATAACATATATTTCTATAACAATTAACATATATTTTCTACAACAATAACATATATTTCTACAACAAATAACATGTATTTCTATAACAAATAACATATATTTTCTACAACAAATAACATATATTTCTATAACAAATAACATATATTTTCTACATATATTTCCACTTATTCCACTAAACTCTTCTAATTTCCAAATCATCCCCCACAACTTAATCTTATTTCTATTTTCAAGACTTATTATATTAAATAATAAAATAACACTACTTAATAAAATAACGACACACCACATAATCATTTAAATCATATAAATACTAAAATAAGCTACTTAATAAATCACATAATCATATAAATATATTCTAAACCTTTTAAAACAATCAAATAAATCAAATAATTCAAAGAGGGCGTTACAACTCTACCCCCTTAAAAGAATTTCGTCCTCGAAATTCAAAGCAAACAAGAAAATAAATTCAATTATTGCTTAAATATCTTAAACTATATATAGCCAAATAGAAACTTCAAACAAAACATACAAACCACATTAAAGTTAATCAATCAAACATGATCACATAATAAACATAGCCATTAACCAGGAAACACAACGATAATATAACATAAGACAGTATTACAACTATTACTCAACAAGACTCGACTCAACTACTTGGCCGGACAGACCAACCTCCTCTGATACTAATTGTAACACCCCATTTTCCCAGCATAAAAATTTCTTACAAAAATAAGAGTTTTTAACATAAACGGAATGTCACACTTCTTTTCAAAAATCATAAATGGAATAAATAACTATTTATCCTTCATAAATCAATAACATAATATTTAATACTTCGCAGCGGAATTTATTCAACATCTAAAATAGTCTTTGGCACGAAGGCCTCATTAAAATATCTCATAAAAATCCAATAAACAACTTAATCTTGTAAATTCATAAACAATACGTAAGGAATAGAAAAACATGCAACAAAATTCCCCATCCCGTTACGTATCAGAGCACCTAGACACGTGAGGAGTCCACTCACATCAACAGCTAGTCCTGGAAATCTGCACTTGCCCACAAGGCGGCAATTCCAACAGAAGGGGTGAGATTTCACAAAACAATAATATTAAGCATATAATTCAACAATTATATTTAACAGCTTAAACATCATCAATTTATAATAATAATTCTTCGTATAGTACTTCATTAAATCATCAATCAACTTCTAGTCATCATTAATATCATATTCATCACATCATATACATTCATCATATAACAACATAATCATCACATCATAAACATCATCGTATAACAACATAATCATCATATCATAAACATCATCGTGTAACAACATAATCATCATATCATAAACATCATCGTATAACAACATAATCATCATATCATAAACATCATCGTATAACAACATAATCATCACATCATAAACATCATAATAATAATACTTCATAAACAACTCATTAAAAAAAAGACAATGCAACTTCAACGACTTCAACTTAACTATGCAACTTAACAACTTGACTCGACAATGCGACTATGCAACTTAATCTTCTAAATCATGCATGTGGTACCAAACTTCATCATAGTATTAATATACTTTAATTCGTGCGGAGGACAAAGCTCCTAAACGTGTGGAGGACAAAGCTCCTAATAATCGTGCGGAGGACAAAGCTCCTAATAATCGTGAGGACTAAGCTCAATGAATGCTAATGCATGGACTCTATCAACAAAACACCTTAAAACAACGACCTCTTAAGTAAGTCCAATAATTTGGAACATCATCAACATCAACTTAGACCGACTCATGCAGCTTAGTTAAATAACAACAGCAACATAGACAGTATACAAAACAGCATGACATAATAATATCAAATGCAAGTCATCAATATCTCAAATATTCATAAATAATTCAAGTAATGCGTATACAATTATATCACAATATGAACAACATCAAATCATCATAAATCAGTTTCACAGATCATCATTAATATCATATATAATATTCATAACTAATTCATCAATCATAAACATCATACTCATGGACATATAAATTCATATAACACTTCATCAATCATGAACAATATCGTATTCACAAACATATACATACATACACTAATTCATCAATTATCACTCTTAACTTTAATTCTCCAATTCTCAAAAACTAAACCTACAACATGTTAAATACAATTTTAAGAATCATAGACTCAAGATTATTGAATGTTAGTCCCACCCTTACCTTGGATTGATCGACGAAGGACATTAAATAGAAGAGGGATTATGGTCTTGAGAACACTCTTAATTCCGAAGGGACAGAAAGGAGTAGAAAAAGAAGAAAGACTCGTCAACACAAGTCAAAAGAGGGAGAAGAGAAGAGAAGCACAGGAAGCATCAACTGTGAATTTCGGTGTGTAAAATGCACTGTGTGAGTTCTCTATTTATAGAGATAGTTTACAACTAATAAGTGAGAAACTTTGGGAACAAGTAATGCACCTATTAGATCTAGTACTTAAATATCTCAATTGAGTACCAAAATATATTTCAAAGCATGCACTAAAATATATTAGATTGCCTACCAAAATATTTCTATAACAAATAACAATTATATCTCTGTAACAAATATATTTCTATAACATATATATATTTCTACAACAAATAACATATATTTCTACAACAAATAACATATATTTTCTACAACAAATAACATGTATTTCTATAACAAATAACATATATTTTCTACAACAAATAACATGTATTTCTATAACAAATAACATATATTTTCTACAACAAATAACATGTATTTCTATAACAAATAACATATATTTTCTACAACAAATAACATATATTTTCTACAACAAATAACATGTATTTCTATGACAAATAACATATATTTTCTACAACAAATAACATGTATTTCTATAACAAATAACATATATTTTCTACAACAAATAACATGTATTTCTATAACAAATAACATATATTTTCTACAACAAATAACATATATTTTCTACATATATTTCCACTTATTCCACTAAACTCTTCTAATTTCCAAATCATCCCCCACAACTTAATCTTATTTCTATTTTCAAGACTTATTATATTAAATAATAAAATAACACTACTTAATAAAATAACGACACACCACATAATCATTTAAATCATATAAATACTAAAATAAGCTACTTAATAAATCACATAATCATATAAATATATTCTAAACCTTTTAAAACAATCAAATAAATCAAATAATTCAAAGAGGGCGTTACACTTCTAGTGTTGTTAACCTTTCTTCGTCCAGATCAACCAATTCATCTAACATCATATTCCAATAATGGTTTGTTGGAATTTCGAATTGCCTTTGAATTCTAGTCGATTGGAGCAAAATTTCGACTGGTAATACAGCATCATGACCAATGGTCAATCTAAACGGTGTGGTATTCGTTGATTCTTTGGGAGAAGTTCGACATGCCCACAAAGCTTAGCCAAGAACTTCGTGCCAATTCTTGGGTTTGCCCTTGGTTTTCCTCTTAATAATGGAAATAAGGTTCTTATTTGCTGCTTCAACTTGACCATTTGCTTAAGCATAGTATGGTGTTGAAGTCAATAGTTTAAAACCCGTGTTTTCAGCAAACTTTACCATTTTTTAACCAGTGAACACAGATCCTTGGTCTGTAGTTATGGTTTCTGGAATGCCAAACCTATATACAATATATTTTTTAATAAAATTTATGACCTCATCTTGGGTCACTTCTTTTAGGGGAATTGCCTCTATAAATTTAGTGAAATAATCTATTCCAACCAGGATATAGTTGTGGCCTTTTGATGACTTAGGTTTAACTTGTCCAATCACATCCAGAGCCCAACCCCTAAATGGCAAGGGTTTAATCATCGAATGTAATTCGCTTGCAGGCACACGCTGGATCCTAGCATGTTTTTGGCACTCCTGGCAACCTTTGGCGAATTCTGTGTATTTTTTTAGCATAGTTGGCCAATACACGCCCTGTCGAAACAAAAGCCATTTCATTTTGTGGCCTGTTTAGTGTGTGCCACAAGCGCCACTATGCGTGTTGGAGACAACCAAATATGCTTTTGTCTCTCCTAGGCATCTAAGCAAAACTCCTTCTGGAGTCTTTTTGAACAAATCGCCGCTTATTAAAACATAGCTCAAGGCCCAATACTTTATTTTTCGACAGGTTGTATCGTCTGGATTCTCTAAGTAAGTCACTATGGGCTTTTGCCAATCGTCATCAGCTAAATTGATGATAACCAAAATTTCGATTAGATTAGTACCTTGTGAGTGCCTTTGAGATATTCCTCCCCCCCCAAGTTTTGGTTTCAACAATTTCTTAGGGAGAGTGTCGTTCGAACTGCGCTTGTTCTTGACTTCAATCGGCTCCTACTGTTGGTCTTTTGAGACTTTGTACCCAGAAGCCATTTGGGCTAAGTCATTCGCCTCTTGATTTTCTATACGGGGAAGGTGTCGGATTTCGACATGAGTTAAACGTTTTAGTAACGCATTAGCCAAGGCGAGATATATGACCATGTTTTCATTGACACACTTGTATTCTTTTGTCAACTGTTTCAAAACTAACTCCGAATCACCTCTTATTTCAATGGATCTTGCGCCCGATTCGAGTGCAATCTCTAGACCCGCAATTAAAGCTTCATACTCAGCCTCATTATTCGAACAAAACTGATTTATTTGAAACTTGTGTTTCGTTTTATCACTTTTTGGCGAAACAACCACAATTCCGATCCCAATGCCATTTTTATGGCTGGATCCATCGAAATACAACTGCCAATGCTGACTTTCGATGCCCCCATGTAATGGTTCATCTATTGAGTGATCGGCAATAAAATCAGCGACTATTTGGCCTTTCATAGATTTCAGGGATTGATAGGTCAATGAGTATTCTGTAAGTGCTAAGGCCCATTTACCAACTCTGCTGTACAGGACTGGTTTCGATAGCATGTGTTTAATTATATCAAAGTGAAAATAAATATAAACATCAAAAGGCTTGATATAATGCTTAAGTTTTGTACATGAGAAATACAAACAAAGACATAACTTTTCACTAGGATGACATCTCGTTTCAACATCGCTTAATACCCTACTAAGGTAATAAATGGATACTTCTACGCCATTTTCATCCTCTTGGGCAAACATGCTGCCTATAGTATATTCAGATGCTGCTATGTACAACCTCATCCTTCTGTCTTTCACAAGAGGTGACAGTATAGGAGGATTAGTCAAATATGACTTAATTTCTTCAAAAGCCTTCCGTTGCTCTGGCTCCCATTTGAACATGTCTTCTTTCTTCAGACGAAGCAATGGCGAAAAAGCTCCTGCTCTGCCACTTAGGTTCGATATGAACCTCCTGAGAAAGTTGATTTTTCCTAACAAGGATTGCAACTCTTTCTTCGTCGAAGGGGGTTTAGTCTCCATTATTGCCTTGGTTTTGTTCTGGTTTAGTCTCCTTTTTAATGGATTCATTTTCAATCCATCGATGTAAACTTGCATGAAATCTTCTATAAAATCATGAAACATCGAATTCATCGCTCGTTGGTATGTAGCGCCAGCATTTTTTAAACCAAATGGCATTACCAGCCACTCATAACACCCTAATGCCCCCAGGCATCGAAATGCAGTTTTTGAGACATCTTCCTCAGCAATAAAGATTTGGTTATATCCTGAATAGCCATCAAGCATACTCAGATATTCGAATCCTACTGCTGAGTCCACTAGCATTTCTGCCACTGGCATGGGATATTCATCTTTGGGAGTGGCGAGATTTAAATCTCTAAAATCAATGCAAACTCTAATAGTTCCATTTTTCTTTTTAACAGGAACTACATTTGCTAACCAATCTACATACCTGGCGGTCCTGATGAAACCGCATTTCAGGAGTCTTTCAATTTCTTCTTTAATCTTTGGTAAGATTTGGGGCACGAATCTTCTAGGAATCTGCTTTACAGGCTTCTTGCCTGGTCGAATTGGAAATTTCAATTCCACCATTTTTCGGTTCAAGCCAGGCATTTCGTCGTAGTCCCAAGCGAAGCAATCTTTGTACTCCTTCAAAAGCTCTAAAATTCGATCTCGAAACTCTCTAGGAATCTTGGTACTTACATAAGTTGGCCTTTTGGCAGAGCCATCTCCTATATCTACCTCTTCAAGAGGATCTTGGGCCCTCATCTTTGTCGTAGACCCCATAGGATCTTCCTCGAACCCCAAAGGTTCGTCATCGTAGATGCAATCTAACTTTTGATCTTCAACGAAATCATCGTCTTTTTGCAGAATTTCGGCCTCTTTGGCCGCATTAGACTTATTCTCGGCCATGTAGGCCGTAATTTTATCCCAAATATTAGGTTCTGTCATGGATCACTCTTCGGTATCCCACCCAGTTGGTGAGATTGGACGTGCAAGCGAATTTTGAGCAGAGTTGCTAGTCACCTTCTTGTATGTCGAGGATCTCGTCCTGAGCACATCTTCCTCTCTCAGAGGAGTTCTTTCATCGCCCACAATTATGTAATCCTGGTCAATAAATTCTCTTTCCCAAACAAAACCGGATCCTGGCTCTAGTTTCATAAAATACATCTCATCTTCTGAAATTGTATATTTGGGACCAAGAGACATCACTAGAGGAATGGATGCGAGTTTCTTGTCGAAATTTTTCTTGGTGATGTTATTCACTTCAGCCAAGAAATAGCTTTGGTCGGCCTCGATGTTCTCCACCAGCCCGTCTTTCCTCCATATAGCAATCCTTTGGTGCAGAGTGGAATGCACTGCCCCCACGCCATGGATCCATTCTCTACCCAGCAACACATTGAAATTTGCTTTGGATGGAACTACCATGAACATGGTTGTTCGACTTATACTTGCCACTACTAAATCAACTTCGACGGCACCAAGGGAATTTCCAATCGTTCCTTCATAATTAGTGAGAACCACGTTGTGAGGTTTCAAATCAGAATCAAAGAGTCCAATCTTTTTTAAGAATGACTGGGGTAATAGGTTGACGGTAGCGCCTCCATCCACCAGTACCTTGTTAACTCCTACGCCATTAATTTTTGCTTGGATAAACAACGGTTTGAGGTGAAGCTTCATCGAGGCAACCGGTCGCTCGAAAAATGCGTGTTGATCTTCAACACAACCATTGTTCATGACATAGTAGGATAATGGCCTATGGATGGCCATCTCCTCAGTGAAGTCACTCTCCACATCGCTGACCTCCGATGGGATATCGTATTCGATTGGCAGCACCGATACGACGCATATTACATCGAAGCTTGGGTCAGACCCAGAAAAATTTGACGTCATCTCATCATCTTCCTCTAGACAATTTTTCTCTAACGTGGGCAAGGGAGGAAATATTCTTTTAGTGGCTGGTCTCTTGACCATTTTGAAAACAGCTTCTTGCTTTCCCTCCTTTTTGCCAACGTTGGTGATTTCTTTCAAGGCATTTACCTTTTTCTGGCGTTGATACCTGCGCCATTGTGTTTTTGTCATAGGGTGTTTACCCTTGTAATTGTTGTTGTAGGCATACCGTTTAGCATTCGATGCCTCTTTCTAGTGAGGTATTGTGGCCATCCTCTTCACCCATTTGGTTGGAGGGTTAGCATAACTTGTTTTCTTCCCCCCAGAGAAGACCCAAGTATCTGTTGGGCTTTTTGGAGGAGGGTTAAACGTGCCCCTGTGAGCTCTGCTGGAACCTTGATCAGATGGTTTCATTTTATATGGTACACCTCTCTTGTTGAACCCGTACTTTGGGCGGTTTTCCACCCGTCCGCTTCTGCGTTCAGTATGCGGTAGAAATCCTTCGACATATTTCGCTGCCTCCTTATCGAAAACTGCGCTGCACCTAGGACAGAGCATGGAATGGTTGTTTGAGATCTTGCACCTATTCAGGAAATCAATTAGATCTTCCTTTGCCTTAGGATAAGCCACTTCCATCTTTTTGACAAGTTGATCTTCAGTGATCAACGCATCTGCAGATCGATGGTCATCAGTAACCATCTCCTCCTTGGCTTGTGGACTTTCGCTGATCGCTGGCTTTTCGGCGGGGAGTTGCCTACCAAAGTCTTCTACGATGTCTACCATGTTTATGCCAATTATTTTGGCATACATGGAGTCAGCTTTTTTCAAAGGATCTGCGTCAACTTGCATCGGTTGTTTGGCCTTATCTCCAAACTTCAATCTGCCCTCATCGAGAGCTTTCTGCACAGAATCCCTAAAACAAGTACAACGAGATAAGTTATGGCCTAAAAACCCATGAGATTTACAGAATCCCCTCTTCTTCCTTTGTTCTAAAGGAGGCATTTTCACATTTGGTGGCACCAAAATTATGCTATCTGTGACCAAAAGATCAAAGATTTCTTCACACTTAGAAACATCGAAAGTATAAGTTTTAAGAGGATATTTGTCGTTTTTAGGCTCCTCAGGATTTTTTCCATTCGAAGGCCTTAGTAGTTTGCAGGTATAAGGTGGCCCATCTTTTAATTCTGCGAGATTAATCTCGCTATCTTCGACGGTATCTGATCCCCACTCGAATTCTGGGTCGCTATCTCCTGCCTCTACATAGGCAACCTTCTCCCTTTTAGGGAATCTATTGGTCTGGGCTTTTTCAGCCTTCAACCGTTCGACTTGTCGAACTCTATCGGCCAACTGTGCCATATCTCTAAGATATTGGGTATCTAATTTCTTTCGAACAGAGTAATCCAGGCCGCCTGCAGCCATCTCCACCAATTCGTGCTCTGGCACTGATGTGAAGCATCTGGCCTTAAGCAGGCGGAATATGTTCAAATAATCATCAATCGACTCATGTGTCTTACGACGAACACTGGTCAATTCTTTCAGACTGATTTTAGACTGTCCCATATAAAATTGCTCATGGAAAGCCTTCTCTAATTGATTCAAACTAAAGATGGAATGAGGAGGCAAAGTGGTAAACCAAGTAAAAGCATTTTTCGTCAGAGAACTTGGAAAATATTTCATTTTCAAATTCTCATTATTTGCCAAATCTCGTGCCTCCATGAGATATCTAGCAATGTGCTCGACAGTCGATTTGTTAGTCTCCCCAGCAAATTTAGTAAATTTGGGGATTTTTGTATTTCTCGGCAAATCGGTTTCTAACACATATTCGGATAATGTCAATACAAAATTTGGCCTGTGTAGTCCCATATTGAAACCATTCTGGGCTAGCAGGGCTTCGACAATATTAGCTATATTATTTTGGCCCTCGTAATTATTTTGACGGGCTTGCACGACCACTTGGTCCGCATCTTGGTGCCGGTTTACCAATATTGGCACCGTTTCTGGCTCCTCTTGAGCCGGTGTTGGCACCCTTTGTGTTTGTGTTCGAATCTCAGGTGTTTGGTTTGCTTGACCAGCTGTAGGACTTTCCCTTAGCCCAACATTGAGATTTCGGGGCGTCGGGACGTTTTGCGCTGCGGGAGCGCCAAAATAGTCGGCCATTCGTTCCATCTGAACGAACAACGCCTGGTAACTTCTATTCGAATCTTGAATTAAAGGGTTGATTATCGCGCCTATCTGTTGAGTCACCATATTAACCATCTCGTGGTTGGTTTCCTCCATCTGTTGTCTTAACGCATTTAAAGAGGCGTTAGTCAATGATTGTTGGGGAGACCCAAATGGTGTGAACGATTGTTGGGGCGATCCAAATGGAACGCTTACCCCAGGGTTGAAAAGTTGGGGCATTGATACATTCAGGGTTTCTGAAGATGCAGATGGGTTAGTATGTAGACTGTGCATCATCGAAGTCGGCATGCCATATGGCATCCTTCGACCTGTCGCAAGATTCAAAACCCCTGATGATGCAATGGCTTGGGACGTCTGTGAGGCCATCAAAGCCGTGGGGATGGCCTGAGAGGTTGATGTGGCCATAACCGTTGTTGGCATGGCCTGGGAAGTTTGTGCGGCCCTTGTCGTTCCAACGGGTTCTATTACGGTTTCTACGGTGCTACTTTGGGTAGATTGTGTAGTACCGGATGGTCCTGGTGGATTGGTTTCTGTTCCAGATGCACTAGCGACATTCGAAGACGTTGTGTTCGGATTAGGAGGGGGACGCGTCATCTCAGGCAATTGTTTCTTATTCCTCAATTCCATACACAACACAAACCGATTATATCAATAGTTTAACAACAAAAACGCAAAAATGTCCCACTGGGCGTGCCAATTTGTTTACACTGATTTTTGGTAAACAACTGCTGGTTTAAAAACATTTACTTGCAAGATCAACTAGTAAATCTTAGGACATATTGCGTTTGTTGTTTTGATAAATTGATATTGTTTTTGTAGGATTTTGATAATGAAAATAAGGAAAGATGATCGAATTCAACCCAGTTGAATCCTATCGAAACTGGTGTAAATAAAAGGAAATGAATTGCTCAAAGGAAACAAATAAATTGCAAAGACAGTTAAGAAAATGAACTTAAATTGCATTGATTGAATGTAAATTGGTACACAGATTCATACATTGCAACTTGTGACTCATTTCTCACTTCCATGCGGATAATTTGAGTGTAAGTTTTGTGTATGATTGGATTGTGACCGTTTTTCCTTTGGGAAAAATACTATTTATACAAATATGAAATAACTACTTAAATTCGAATAAGCAATAACTGCAATAAACTAACTTTACTCATTCGATTTGAATTTCGAATGTCTCTTAAGAACTATCCATTGCTTCGATTTTTGTCCAAGAAAAGCTACTCTGTGATCACTTCCAACTGTCGAATTAAGACACATATCTTCGAATATCCCAAGCAAATCCGACTTCGATAGAAATACAGCAAATAAAGACCTCGATCATTCGGTCAACCTGTCTGACCGTATTTAATGATAGCCTCCAAAATTCGTGGATAACACAATTGTTCTAATACTCCTTTATTATGGATGAAAAATCTATTGAAAATGACTGAAAAACATGCTAAGAATAACGTAAGATGACCTGTCATCACTAAGCTAGATTTGTCTCAAGTTTTTCCTTCAAGTTGTTGGTTTGAAGGTTGTCATTTAAGGTTTTTGTGTTTTAAAAATAGTTTTCAAAAATTGGTAAGCATTGAATGTAGTTAAGTAATTGAAAAACTAATTTAGTTTTGAAATTGGTAAACACTTTAGTTTTGAATTAGTAAAAATTGATTTTGAAATTAGTTTTTCAAAATTGAGGTTACTCTTTTGCATTTACGTAATTAGGTTTAATGATATAAGCACTTATCATGATAGTTTTCTATATTTTTTGTAACTAATTTGCTCATAAAACTATACTTAATCAGAATGATGAAGAGTTTTGAGAATCACTTAAGTTTTAGATAATGTTGGTTTGGCTGAACTGCTGTTGGAAGTATAATTGAGGATCATGTGTTTAGGAATGATTTATGTCTATTGCAGTTTGATTTAATTCAAAAAAATAGTGAATCATCCTGCTTGTCACCAGAATCAACAGAACATCATACTTATTAATGTATAATTTAGGCAAGTGAACAAAATTGTACTAATTAATAATGTAGTAAGTTAATCGTCTCCGTTCGTATTGTCTTTTAATTAGGTAATTAGAGGAATTTATTTATAAAAGCAAATAAGAGAAAAGATTTGAAGTGGTTGCAGGGTTTAAATTGTCCTACCCAATGCGAGATTAGGTTTGGTTGATTCATATGTTTAACGACGATTGGGAATCCTTGAATCCCCCCTTCGTCTTTGTTGAAAATTAAATTAAGAAAGTAGATCATAACCTCGTGATGAATCTGTGGACATAGCTTTCCACACAATTCGCCCTTGCAAATTACGAGGATCCCGAAAGATGAGTTATAACCCGAAATTCATACTTAGATTCAATTACACAGAAACATTATATTAGAAACTGAGAAATTCACTATTGTCTTGTTCGAACGAAGGCAAAGGTTGTCAATCATAATATTGTTCCATATATGTTTTCTTATAAAAGCAGACATATACGAATTAAACCAGACTTTAGATTATAAACTGAATAAAATTTTTATTAATAGAATCCAACAAATAAGAAGGGGTTCATCGTGGAACCCTAATCATAGAAGTTTAGTTTCTCATGGCAACCGACATTATTACATAACAATAGAAAAACATACCATAGAGAGAACAACAGGAGGATGGAGATCCTCTGCCTTGAAGCTCGTGATGCTTTGACTCCTTGTACCGCTTGATTATGAATGAATAGAATAGTGTCTAAAGGTCTCTATTTATATTTCATGATTACTTAGTGGTTAAGAGAGTGAAAATAGGTTATAATTATATTTAAGAGAAGTTGGAGTTCTAGACCAGATTCTGAAGAAGTCAACCTCTAAAGACCGAAGACTCTGAAGGTCATTAGATTATGAAGATTGAAGACTTTGAAGAACACATCAGATTTGTCACCTTCTGAAGAAGTTACTATAACACACATATATTATACTTTCTTTTTCTGATCACATGCAAATACAAACAAAGAAATTCAAAGACAAACAAAATTTAATAGATAATTCCTTTTGAAGCAAAGGAATTTCAAATCTATTTTCAATGACATTAACCAAATCAAGAAACATTCCAACGTATATGATCAAACTTCTCAAAGACTCTAAATTATGCACTGACACCTCTCCAACACCTCTTACATCCTTCACTATATAAGGAACTAAAGATATAAGACTCTACATTTTTTAACAGTGTCATTACTCTATCAAATTTAAAAGCGCATAGATACTTATGAATTTCTTAATAATTTGTTATCTTAGTAATTCTAATGTCTTAAGAGTCTTACTTTGTTTTGTAATTGTTTACACCTCTGATTGTATATCAAGTGTAAAGTTGAAACAATATTTTTATTGATTAAGTTTGTCAGAAGTCTCTTTCAGTTGTGATTGAACTTTATAAGTATTTTGCTTGTGTGCTTGAGCATTGGAAGTCTCTTACCTGTGTATTTGAGCAGTTGTAATCTTTAGTGATTAATGCAAAAATCCATTGAAAGTGCGATGGGACTGGACTACTATCGATTTGTGAGAGAAACTAGTGTAAATATCTCTCTCTCTCCCTCCCTCCCTCCCTCCCCTCTCTCTCTCTCTCTCACACACATGTTTTGATTTTAACGCTGCAATCTATAACTCTGCATCAGACTCTCTGAACCTACTTCAGACTCTAACTAGTGCAAACACATAAAAAGATATTTAAAAAAGCCAGCACAATTCAACCATTTAAGCTCATGCTTGAATATTTTTTTGTATGTCAAACTCATACCTATCAAAATCTGACCTTACCTGACATATTTTCAACCCTAACGATAGCGCGGGTATTTTTCTAGTTTTCATATAAAAAAAGAACACTCGTTAATATATGATTTGCAGGTAAGCTCTTGCAAAATTAGTCTCTTTCACTTATATATATATATATATATATATATATATATATATATATATATATGAGTTTTGTTAGAAGACCTTTTATGAAGGTATCTTTTAGCAAGTTATTCTATGAGCATTTACTAAAAGACGCCAACTAATTTTTATGAAGGTGTCTTTTAGCAAAGTTATAACTAAAAAGTGGAAATCACACATTGAGTTGTGGGTTGCTAAAAGACACCTTCATGACTATATATATATATATATATATATATATATATATATATATATATATATATATATATATATTAAACTAAACAAAGAAAACTTGCTTCAAGCTCAAACTTTGTCAACTAATTAAATATGGTAAAACAGCACAAAACAACAAAACTTGCCGCTTTTTTGATCCAACCCAATATAGAAAGATGACGGATTAGTTCTTCAGCACTACCGGCATTACTTTCCATTAATTAATTAACCAATTAACCAAAGCATGCTGCTTGACTTCTAAGTAGAGACAGACAAAAGATTGTACAGTAATTTATTGTTCTGCTCTGATTAGATTAAAAAGTGACTCAACAAGAATTTCTATAGCAAATAAACTCGGTGGTCCAAGTTCATATTAGAAACATCCAAAATTATGTTTATAGAAATTTGCTCTTGTTTATATCATCATTTAAGTTCAATACCTTTATTGCGACAAAGAGAATAATTTTTTAAAACTATTGTATTAGACTTTCAAGTATCGATTAATCGGGGATCAATCTTACCGTCTACAAATAATGAAAATAAATCAATTAAAATTAGAATAAAACTATGTATAGACTATACATACAAAGAATTTATTAGAAAATGAATGATTTAAAAATGAAGGATTTAAACACGAGACTTAGATAAGAACATACTCATAAATCTCAAACATTTTACAACCATGCCAGCTAGTGAAAGTATAGTAAATAAATAAGCATTAATAACCATCAAAGGAGAAATGCCGATAACAATCATTTTTCAATTCTATCTAACGATCACTCTTTTATCATATGAAATCAATGTATATCCCTTATTAACTCATAAAATACCCTTCAATTAATTAAAATTTGATTTTCCAATGTTCTTTACCGTATTAGTTTTTTTTCTTCCCTTTTATTTGTACTATTTCGTTTACTTACAACTTTACAAGAGGTTGGGGATATAACAAACAAATGGCAATGGCTTGTTTGGGATGGTTTGGGGGTTGTCACATTTAGCTCTATGGACAGGGTCCTGTAAAAGAGATTGTGGGCACTCCTTATATATTTGGTTGTTTCCGTAATGAATTTACTTGCCCTTTTTGACGAAAAATAATCATGACAGGTACTGAATATATATTGAGCAACATTAATAAAAAAAATAAAAAATAATCAGTAGTACAACGATCATACTAACCAAACAAAAAGTAAAATATGTTTTCTTTTGAAAAAAAAAGTAAAATATGTTTGTAAACAGAAAATTATAATGTAAATAACCAAGTTGTTTGCACTCCAGTGAGAAGGAGCTACTTTTAAAGATGTACTCGAGGAATACCGAATTCGATTCTTAGAGAGAACAACGCTTGACTAGTGCGTATGTTTTTACGCATAAGTCGGATTAGTCGTCTATCATTGGTGGGTCGGAAACCGGTGTGAAAGTCAATACAAAGAAAATTATAATGTAAATATTTTATTGCCAAACAAACATACCGACTTATTACCAACATTAAGGTGTTATTAATGAAAATCAGACTCTAATCTACATCTACATAAACAACATTTCAATTTGATCTTTGTGACTCTTTCAACAACAAAGAATTGATCTTTGTGATCGGAAGCAGAAGATATTGGGGGAACGGCATGTATTACATATGTGAGAACATGTTTAATTTTGGTTCGATCTCAATTTAAATTTAAAGACATAGATCATTAAAGATAATTTTGTCTCGTATTTATCGCTGAAAAAACAACAATTGCTCGTATTTACACACGTTAATTTATCTTAAAAATTGATTGGTTAATGTGTTTTATTAAAGATGAATTATATAAGAGAACAAGGGTATAGTTTCTATGAAGAACAAGGGTATACTTTATAGGTCATGCACTCAAATATATTTACATTCAAGCGTCATCTTTTAACATTTTCCATATTTTAATATCTATAACATGATTTGAGAAAAGAAATGTAAGGATTTGTTTAATTTGTTGAATTGATATTATTATTTTAATGATCTTAGTGCTTTTGAAACATTTTTTAATGATTCTAAATATTTTATAAAAAAGTCAAAGTACTTTAATTTTTCGATACATTGATTATACATATTTTTATAAAAATTTATCAATTAAAGATCTTAAAAAGTATTCTAAAATACTCGTTAACATTTTCCTTATTTTAATTCGACACCCACATTAAAACATCATGTAAAAAATTGAAATCGGACCAAAATCAATAAAACAAACGAGTCCTATTTTTCTTCCCTGATTGATTTTGATTGACTAGATTATTATATTGACCAGAATAATTCTGATAGGCCTCTAACGCTCCACCTTGTTATGGAGGTACTCAACCAAAATCACATCCTACTAGCTGAATAAGCTTGAAAGATGGGATAATCAAACACATCTATACATCTAATAACTTGAAAATTTAAGTAATGTGTGGACTTCAAATAAATTTCAAATAACTTCAATACCTAACTTCTTGCTAACATGGGTCATGAGTCAAATTCTAACAATGCAACATTTAACACTACTTTTATACCATGGTAAATGAGTTTTGGTCTCATTTAGCATGAACTTGAATGTCATCTTAAAAGTTAGTTTAAAGAATAAATGTGTTCAAACATATTTATATTTTCAACCATTCAAAAATTTAAGTAATTTGACTTCAAACAAACTTCAAATAACTTCAATAACCAGCTTTTTGTTAACATGGACCATGAATCAAATTCTCATATTGCAATCTTTAACCCAACTTTCATAAAATGAGTTTTGATCTCATACTCACCTCAACGTTTAACATGAACCTCCCAGCTTTAATACTATGTTAAATAGATTTAGATTCCATCTCAAAAGTTTACTCAATGAATGAATGCACTCAAACATATCCACATGTTCAAGCATCCGAAAATTCAAGTAATGTGATACTTCAAACACTCTATACTACCACATATGCAAATGATACAACATATTTTTTAGCAGCTTTTAAGTTAAAAATCAATTTTTAATAATAGTAACTTATAACTTATTTTGTAAAATCAATTTTAATTAAAAATGAGTTAAACATAAGTATTTTCTATTTAAAATTCATATTAAAATATATTAAAAAAATTGAATTGTTGAGGAAAAAATCCAAACATATCATTCTATTTAAAATTCATATTAAAGTATATTAAAAATATTGAATTGTTGAGGCAAAAAATCCAAACATATCAAATTAGAATCAATTTCAAAGACAACATCAACTTTAACTTTAGAATATTCAAACTTATCAAACTCAATCGTATATCTCTTAAATAAATTTTGACTTCACCAAAATTAAACATTGATTTGCATGTATGTGTACCGCCATTCACAACAACATTAGATAATGTTTAATAATGAATTGATAAACAAACATGACCATAGACAATTCACATGATCTCAACACCATCTCCTAATTCCAAAATATTATCCTTTTCCTCGATTTCTTTTTATACCAAAAAATATCCTTGCACGGTTTTCAAGGGGAATTAACTCCATTTGGAAGATAACAGCACCAAATCAGCAAATTGGGACTAATGTCATTTTCCATCTAATAAATGGGTTTCTTTTCTTCCTTTGGTGAAAAATTCTCTAGGACCACTTACACATACACAAATTAAATTAAATCATAAAAGAAATTAATTAATATGAACATTACTATCTTATGCAATGTTTATCAATAGCATTATCCCTGGTACAGAATCCTGTAAAAGTAGGAGACCCTAATAAATGAATAAAGACAAATTTGCAGATAAGTTCCAACCCATATTTGATAAAGCTTGTGTTATGTGCTGCACAAACAAGTATGGGCAATTTGAGAGGTGGATTCTTCCACGAAAGTAGTTAGATTTGTAATTAATATATTAACGTTATTCAAGTTAAAGTAAAATCAGTTATCAAGAGGAAAATGTGACAACAATTAGAGCTAGCTATTATGAACACCTAGGTGAGAGGATACGTAACGTGTGGTTTGGGATGATAGTAATTACTTCATCCGTTCCTTAATATAATCCCCTTTTGTTTTTTTTTTCCCTAAATATAATCCCCTTTTCAAAATACAACACACATTAATTATTTTTTCCCATAGATACCCTTATTTAATACTACTACTAATTCTAAAAGTACAATAAATTGACTTTTCACTTTATCTCTTTAATGAGGGTAATTTTGTAAAATTGTACTATAAAACAGACACATTAACTACACCAACAACATTTCTTAAGAAATGTGAAAAAAACAATAGGTGGTTATATTAAGGGACGGAGGGAGTAAATTTCTAGTCAATGAGCTGAAATAAACACAACATAACATTTTAACAGCACTAAGACATTTGACATTTTTTATCAAGGTTTTAAATTGTTACAGTTAACTTCATCTAATCTCCAATAAAAAAAAAAATCTAATACAGCCTTAATCTCAATTTAGATAGCAGATACTTCTAAATTACTTTAATGAACGAAAGTGAAGTCAAGACAAAGATTGATTTATTACATATACGAACTCAATTATCTCAAATCATTGAAATTGATCTTTTATTTTGTCGAGATCCAGATCATACACTGTCTATATCAACCGAGCTAAACTCACAAAAAATCATTAAAATTAATCTGATAATGTTAAATTGAGATCATAAAATGTATTTCTCCTAAAAGTCTAGAGTTCGATGCTAATTTAAATGATCTTGTTTAACTTAAAAAAATAATATCACCATTAGTTATTAACTTAACTGAAAATTACTAACAACAAGAATTCATTAACAAAGGCAAATACATAAAAATAAACAATATAAAAAAAAAAAAAAAGATCATTGCTAATGCATAGAATTTCACTTGAATAAAATAGTGGTCTCAATTACACCAAAATTACACTATTGGGCAAAGTTAGGACCTTGGATTAAAAAAGAGGAAAAACTAGAAAAGGATGATAATAAACAAAAATAACCACAGATGATGGTAAAAATAAAATCTCCACTAGCTTAAGCTTAATTCCCATTTATCTTAGTTCATTGAAAAATAAAAAAGAGTAATTAAGAGGATAAACCATTAACAGAAGAAACATGAACATTGACACATCCATCTTCATTCATATGATGAATGACATTGTTGGAAGCATCATCATTACCATTACCATTACCAACATTATTCTTATCATCATTTTGAGTAGCAATTCCAACTCCAACATCAGATTCTGATTTCTTCCTCAAACTACTATTCTTGTTGTTATGCATCCAAACTTTGAAAACTCCTCTAGAAACACCAATGTCATTGCAGAATTTCTGAACCAAACCATCATCACCCTTTTGCATTCTCCAACCCAATTTCTCAGAAAAACCATGCATCTTCTCTTTCTGCTCCTTGCTGAATTTTGTCCTATACCTCTTTTTCCCACTGCTTGTGTTGTTGTTGTTGTTGTGGCTCTCAAGCTTAACCACAGATGAAGCAAAATTGAGATTCCTTTGAAGATGGTTTTGGTGGTGGTGGTGGTGTTGATCATGGTCAGAGTGTTGTGGTGGTGTTGAATAAGCATTTCCTCCAAGAGCTAAAAGCATGTGTGGAGCTGAAGAGTGATGATAAGAAGGTGGTAAATGTGAGAGTGGTGGTGGTGATGATGGGCTTGAAATTGGACTTGGGCTATGACTTGGGCTTGTACTTTGACTTGGGCTTGTGCTTTGACTAATTGGGCCACGGTGTGGTAGTGGTAACGGTGGTGGTGGTTGTGGTGGTGGAACTGTTGTCGAAGGTGTTGTGTAGATACAGCTAAGAAAAGGGGGGCTGTTTTTGGTGGTGGCTGTTGCCGTAGTGGTGGTGGTTGTAAGGATGTGTTCTTGTGGCTCACGGCGGTGGAAATTCCTGTGGCAGCCACAAGCAGCACATTTGAGGGATCTAGGGTCATTTGGATTGAGAGATGAAGATGGCATGAATTCACCACATCCATCAAGTGCATGTCCACCTAGGGATGCAGCATGATTTTTGAGACATTCTTTGTAAGAAACAACCATGGATTGTTGTGGCGGTGGTGGTGGTGGTGGAGTGGTGATGGTGGTAGCAGTTGTTGTTGTGAGTTGGCGTTTGTGTGTTCCATTTGTGAAAGGTGAAGACTTTAAGGTTATTGGTGTTGTGTTAATGTTTGGTTGTGTTTGAGAATCTGCATCTATGTTTCTTGAGGTCATGTCCATGTCTTGTTGATTAGGGTTTGTTGTGTTTGATGAAATTGTAGTTGTAGGGTTGAAAGGGGAAAGGGAACAAGAGGAAAAAAACAAGAGAAAAGGATAATGGTTTGTTTGGAAGAGAGAATAGAATTGGTGATTATGAATGATTATGGAGGTAGAGAGAGTGTGATGATGATGGTTATAATGAGAAGTGATGACAAAATCTGAGGTTTAAATGGGGTTATCAAGAGAAGAGATAGAGGGTTACAGCAATACAAATAGTGTCCCAAATCTCAACCACTAATCATATGACAAGAGAACACATTCATAGCATTCAAAAATTATTATGTCTATATCTATATATTAAGAAACTATAATTAAATTTATAATTAATTATTGTCAAAACAAATCTTTCTTTACTTAATTTTATAATTAAATTTTGTTCTAATTTTAAATTTAGATCAAATCAAATTTGATGTGATTATAAAAAAAAATCAAATTTCATATAATCTTTTTCATAAAAAACATTGATCTACTCTTAAATCAAATCTTATCTAAATTTAAATCAATCCTAAAAAAATCAGATTCAGATTAAAAATCAATCATAATTAAAAATACATAGTAATTAAAGTAAAGATATATTAATTGATTGAACTCCTACGCCTACAACTTCAAACTTAAATTTTATTATGATGAAGGATAACAAAGATTTTCTTTCTAGAAAGGCAAAAGAAAAAAATAATAAAAAAAGAGATTTGTTGATATAATAAACGAGATATCATGTTTTTGTGCCATTTCTTTTAATCATTTAAAATTATTTATTTGTAATTTTATCATTTTTAATTAATCAAATAATTAAATTTTATCCTAATTTTTATTCCGGTATCCCGAAAAAATATCCTCATTTTCGTGGAGGCTAACTATAATCCATAAAATAAAACAAATACTAAATAATAAAATTATATCCATAAATATAATCTTAATTTCGTGGAGGCTAACTATAATCCACATTCGAGAAAGAAAATAGGCGTGAAATGTGACGATCCGGATGCTTGTCTTTGTTAGTAAAAAAAAAACAAGTATTAAATGGTTGTAAAAATAATACAATTTTGATACACTGTTTGTGCAAAATAAAATTATAATTTTACACAATCACAAACCAATCTTATAAGTGATTTTAAAGATAATTTTAATCAAAGTCAAATATTTACAATAACTCAACAAATTGATCGACATTATAATTATTTTTACATTAAGATGACATACCAATTAAATCCTTGTATGAATAAAGATAAAAAGAAAAATTTAGTATAATTGGTATAATAGCAATAAAAATCTTTACATTAAATACATTCCAATTATATCATTATAAAAGAGTAAAACTAATGAACAAAGGTAAAATATATATAATAGAAAATTGAATCAGACAAAGGTAATATTTTTTATTTAGAAAAGAAAAAGTTAAAAGGAAAAGATAAATTTTTGGTATAAAGATCGATGCTTGCAAATACATTTAACCTTTGTATTTACATTTTTTGCTCAAACATACATTTAACGTTTGTTTAGATTGACGATTTCTTGCACAGACACATATTTTTTCGCTTCCTCGCCGTAAAAATCTGAAGTTGTTATTTATACTTTTCGCATAAAAATACATTTAACCTTTATATTTATGTTTTTCGCTCAGACATATATTTAGCGTTTGTTTAGATTGACGATTTCTCTCACAGAAATACATTTTCTCGCTTCCTCACCGTAAAAATCCGAAGTTGTTATTTATACCTTCCGCATAAAAATACATTTAACCTTTATATTTATGTTTTTCGCTCAAACATATATTTAGTGTTTGTTTAGATTGATGATTTCTCGCATAGACACATTTTCTCGCTTTCTCATCACAACTCCGAATGTAAGTCCAATTTTACAAACGGAGTTCTTCTTTTCTAACCATTCATCCAAATACACCCTTACTCGTATTTCAAAGCATTAAACACTACTCTAAACTGCATTAGATTAGATGTTGATCTAACATATGTGATTCATTAATTTTGTTTTAATGATAGTTTGTGATGGTTCCTTTAAGTATCACATGTGTTAGTTGGGGGCAATAAATTTGTCTGAAATTATTAGGCAAGAATATATTCGTTGAGGTCACTGATTCACACAAGAGTCAGTGTCTCCTGCAGACGAGTCTTAAAGGGTGAGAGAAGGTACGTACGTTACGTGGCCATTTACTCACTCAGGTGATGGTGGTGAGTGCTAACTTGTTGCTTTGTATCAAAGGACATTATAGACCCATATGGGCCATATCATAACCCTGCAAATGTAAACAAACACATGAATTCTAGTTTTGCTTTTATTCTATCTCTTCTTCTCATTAATAATAATAATAATAATTCATCACTATACTATTGCTGCTCATTCCCAACAAAAGCTTACCTCATTTGTTCATTTCCTCACGCATAAACTTTTTTTGAAGGGAAATAGTAGTATTGTTTTCAGGGAGATGCCAGCCTGGATATGATTTATAATTTAATATATTTTTAAAAAGGAATTTTATAATTCAATTAAAATAGGTGGAAATATATTCAAGTTCATTCTTAATGAGATTAGATTTGATGAAATTACAACAATCTAATTTATTGTTTTAGAGATTAAGTGCATGTTTGGCTATGCACAAAAAAATTACTTAAGAAGTGCTACCTCCGTCCCAGTGTTTAGGACCATTTTACCAAAATAACAGATTAAAAAAATTGATATTTGTATTAAAGTTGTTTGTAAAAGAATATTTTAAATGAATTGACTTAATGGAAAGTGAGTTGAATGTTAAAACTTACACTTTGTTTGTGAATTTAGAGGGCAATGAAGGAAGGTTTTGAAAAAAAAGAAGCAAATTGAAGAAATAGATGACATTGAGATGAGAGGGATTTGAGGGGTTAATTTTTCTGATCATAATACAAAACTCTCCTCATTTGGGGAACTAAAAAGTTATTGTATTGGACCAGGGTTGGGTCATGCTAATAAGTGTTTAAGGAAACCACAAAAGAAAAGTTTGTCTTGAAATTACAAGTCAAGCACATGTTAAAGTTATAACTACACAATTTTCAATGTAAAGTTTACTATTTTTAGATGCTTAAAGAACGTTATAAAGACACTTGTTAACATTTCCCTAAAATTTAAAGTGAGTTGAATTTTTTTTTTGTTTGTTTTTGTGAAGAGGCTAAAATGAAATTTCATTAATCAATCAAACATATTTACTTGCTCCACCTGTAGAAGTTTGGCCTTCGTGGCGTTCGATGCATCAATGTAACATCCTGTTTTCTCAACATATAAATAACATACAATAAATCAGAGTTCATCACAAACAGGATGTCACATTCGTTCTTCAAAATATCATTAAATATAAATAGAGTTAAAATCCACTATTAACTTAAACAACTTCCTTCCATAATTTAAAATAATGTCGCAGCGGAAAATATTCAACGTAAAATCAGTACTTGGCACTAAGGCCTCAACATCAACAACATAATAAAGTTTCAAATCCAAAAGTGGTTCAACATCAACTTATAAAGAAATACGTAACAAGGAAAATAAAACATGCAAATATCCTCATCCTGTTACGTATTAGAGCATCACTCCTAAGACGACACAAGGAATCAACTCACATCAGCAGTTACTCTTGGTTATCTGCACGTTACCCACGTAGAGGCAACATTCAAACAGAAGGGGTGAGATTTCACATTCAATAATAATAAGCAACAATTCATGTAAAGAATTAATCAAAATAAAACAACAAATTTTCATCATTAAGAATACTTCACATAATTCCAACAACAATCATCATTTAACTTCATTCAATAATGCATCAACATCAACTGGACAATGCAACAACAACGACTCAACAATGCAATACCGACTACTCAACAAATGCAGCATAATTATGCATGTGGTACCAACAGAGCTACAACTCCCTTCACTAAAGTCATAATTCGACTTGTCAAGCTACAACCCCCTTCACTTAGAATAACAGAGCTACAACTCCCTTCGCTAAAGTCATATTCGACTTGACATGCTATAGCCCCCTTCGCTTGACAATGCTTATGCAATGACACAACTTAAATGCATCAACATCAACATCATAAATTCATATTAAATCAACCACAAAGATTTGCACATCAACTCAAAGCCACTGAAAAGATAAATCAGTTATCAACAAATTTCATGTTTTTGACAAAGTCCAACTCAAAATAGAAATGTGTGAAAAAAACACAAAAACGCGAAACAGGCAATCTGCCACTGAACAGTTCGCTAGGCGAGTTCAATTACTCGCTGTGGCGAGCGACGACGTCTACTCGCTAGGCGGGGAAAACATTCGTTGTGGCGAGTTGGGATCTACTCGCCGGGCGACTAAAAACACTCGCTGTGGCGAGTTGGGAACTACTCGCCAGGCGACCAAGAACATTCGTTGTGCGAGCGATGACATCTGCTCGCTAGGCGAGATTGAGCACTCGCCGTGGCGAGCGACGATAGACAGGTCTGCGAACAGACCTCTGTTCTCACTCCAAAACCCCAACTTTGACAACCCCAAACCCCAAAATTGATAGGAAATATTATCTACTGTTATTCTATAACTTAGACATCACTTTCTTACATTAATTCATGGGATTACCTACACTTTCAACAAATTTTATTGATTTTATACCTAATTCCTATAATCTCGAAACCCAAGAACAACAACAACAATAACAACATGATTAGACCCTTTTCAGAATCATATGTTGAAGATTATAGAAGGTTAGTCCCACCCTTACCTTAGGTTTGTTGAATTCTGAAATCTACAAGCTTTCTCTTCTCTGACTTCTCACTTTTCTCTTTTTCTCCCAAAAACTGTTTTCACGTGTTCTGACTCTCTATTCCTCACCTCTTATATTCTTAACCTAAATAAATTCTCCTTATTCCTAAAACTGCCCTTACTGCCTCATTATTATATTTTAATTAATTCCTTCACTAATAATATTCTTATAAACTACTAATATTACTAACACATAACACAAAAAACCCACACACCGCAATTATTCAAATTAAATATATAGAAAGACACTAAACTCGATAAAATAAATTAATAACAAAAATAGGGCGTTACAACTCTCCCCCACTTAGAATATTTTCGTCCTAAAAAATGTAACTCATGCAAACAACTATAGATATGACTCCAGCATCTTGCTCTCCAACTTCCATGTCAAACTTTCACCAGCCGTTCCTTCCCAAACGACTTTCACAAGAGGTATCTCCTTGCCTCTCAGCTTCTTCACTTCACGACCTTCAATCCTCACTGGTAAGGTCTCGATCGTAAGGTTGTCTCTTACTTGCACATCATCTCTTGGAATCACATGAGATGGATCCGTAACATACTTCCGCAGTTGCGACACATGAAACACATCGTGTAAGTTCGAAAGATGTGGTGGTAAACCCACTCTATACGCAACCGTTCCAACCCTTTTCGAAATCTGATACGGGCCAATGAACCTCGAAGTCAATTTCTTTGATTTTAGCGCCCGTCCAACACCGGTCACAAGAGTGACTCTCAAAAATACATGGTCTCCTTCTTGAAACTCAAGGTTCTTCCTACGCTTATCATGGTAACTCTTTTGTCTACTCTGCGACGCCTTCATCTTTTCTCTAATCAACTTGACCTTCTCGGTAGTCTGTTGGACAATCTCTGGTCCTAGCACCACATTCTCACCGGACTCATACCAACATAACAGAGTTTTGCATTTCTGACCATACAACGCTTCGAACGGTGCCATTCCAATGCTAGAATGGTAACTGTTATTGTAGGTGAACTCGATCAATGGAAGATGACTATCCCAAGTTCCCCCTTGCTCAAGTACGCAAACCCTCAACAAGTCCTCCAACGACTGAATTGTCCTATATGGCTGTCCATATGTCTGTGGATGATACGCCGAACTTAACCTCAACTGAGAACCCAACGCTTCCTGCAAATTCTTCCAAAATCTAGAAGTAAACCTTGGATCCCTATCTGATACAATACTCGATGGAACACCATGTAGCTTCACAATCTAACGGATATAAATCTCCGCCAACTGAGATACAGGAAAACTGATGTTAATTGGAATGAAATGAGCCGACTTCGTCGGTCTATCCACAATTACCCAAATCGCATCATGTCCTCTTGGAGTATTCGGCAAACTCGTCACAAAATTCATGGATATACTATCCCACTTCCACTCTGGAACATCTAAAGGTGTCAACAACCCAGTAGGTTTCTGATATTCAACTTTCGACTTTTGGCAAATTAGACATGCATACACAAATTGCGCCACATCCCGCTTCAACCCGGACCACCAAAACAATTTCTTCAAATCATGATACATTTTTGTAGCACCCGGATGAATACTCAAGTTACTTATGTGGCTTTCTTCCAGAATCATGTTTTTCATTTCTGCATCATTAAGAATGCAAATCCTATTCCAAAATCGCAACACTCCTTGATCATCAACTTTAAAGTCACTATCTTTCGTCTGATTATTTCCAACCATTAAGTCTACCAACTTCACATATGCCTTCTGAGCTTCCTTGATACTATTCAAAAATTCACTGTCGATCTTCAACATTCCTAATTTCACACTTTGTGACGACATTTCACAAACCAAGCTCAAGTCTTTAAACTGTTCAAGCAACTCCAACTCTTTAACCATCATAGCATACATATGTAACGTTTTCCTACTTAAGGCATCTGCAATAACATTAGCCTTGCCCGAATAGTAATTCAACCCGAAATCATAATCCTTTAACAATTCAAGCCACCTTCGCTGCCTCATATTTAGTTCTTTCTGGTCAAATAGATACTTCAGACTTTTATGATCACTGAACACTTCAAATCTAGAGCCATACAAATAGTGTCTTCAAATTTTAAGTACAAAAACCACTGCAGCTCACTGAAGATCATGGGTAGGGTAATTACGTTCATGAATCCTCAACTGCCTCGATGCATAAGCTACTACTTTATTATCCTGCATAAGCACACCACCTAAACCCAACTTAGACACATCAAGTAAACAACAAATGGTTCATCGGATTTTGTTAGTATTTAAATCAGAGTTGTCGTCAAACGTTGCTTTAGTTCATTAAAACTACTTTCACACTGAACATCCCATACGAAAGCTCTACCTTTACAAGTCAACTGAGTTAACGGAAGTGCTAACTTGGAAAACCCTTCCATAAACCTTCGGTAATAACCTGCCAAACCCAAAAAGCTTCTAACTTCGGTAACTGACTTCGGAGTATCCCATTGCGATACCACCTCAACCTTAGATGGATCTACAACAATACCACTGCCAGAAATAATGTGACCAAGAAAACTCACTTCCTCTAGCCAGAATTCACACTTTGATAACTTGGCATATAAATTTTTCTATTCCAGCACTTGCAAAACAATCCTCAAATGCTCGACATGTTCCTCCTCAGACTTGGAGTATATCAGAATATCATATATAAACACAACAACGAAACGATCTAGATAAGTATGAAAAATATTGTTCATATACTCCATAAACACTCCAGGCGCATTAGTAACACCGAAAGGCATCACGGTATATTCGTAGTGTCCGTAACGTGTCCTAAAGGCCTTCTTCTGCATATCCTCATCTTTCACTTTGATCTGGTGATAGCCCGATCTTAAGTCAATTTTACTGAACACGCGCGCACCCACTAACTGATCCATCAAATCGTCGATCCTCGGAAGTGGATACCTATTCTTTATTGTCACTTTATTCAGTTGTCCGTAATCTATACATAGCCTCATGCTACCATCTTTCTTCTTAACCAATAACACCGACGCTCCTCAAGGCGATACAATCGGTCTTACAAACTTTTTATCAAGCAAGTCTTCTAACTGCTTTTTCAACTCTGCTAATTCGGAAGCTGACATACAGTAAGGTGCCATAGAAACAGGCTTCGTGCCCAGAACAAGATCAATGGAGAATTCTACTTCCCTCTCTGGCGGCACATCAGGTATTTCATCAGGGAAAACTTCTGGAAACTCGCATACCACTTGCAACTTATCAATCACTACTTGATTCTCAATAGACAGGAACGCCATCAAAGAAAACATTTGTATTCCATCATGCACTAACTGCTTCAACTACTTGGTAGTCAAGAACTCAGTTTCTCCTTCTTCTTCGACAGAAGAAAAACACACCGTCTTACTAAAACAATTGATATGAATGTAGTTAAACTCCAACCAGTTCATACCTTGTATCACATCCATCCCACTTCAAACATCGACAAAGGACACTTCAAACACAATAGAGAAGTAGTCACCGAACCCTTAGCCGGAGTTTCGAAAACCATCTCCCCATTAATAGACGACATAACAAGACCCAATTTTGAAGCACAATCAGCAGCAATAAAATAATGTGTAGCAGCAGTATCTATAATAGCAATTAAGGGAGTACTATTAATGAAACTGATGACAGTCAATTATTCACTATTTTTAGTCTCATTTTCATCACATTTTGGAGTTCACAAGGCAACTTGAGCAGCAAGAAAGCAAGAATACTTAAGAAAATCAAAGTTAAAAATCGTGTCACAATTTGCTAAACGTGACGCGATTTTCTTGGCAGAGAGACATGTTTTTGAGAAGGTAAAATTGTGATATGAATCTCTAGATCGTGACGTGATTTTAAGAAGGATTTGGAACGCAATTTAGGGTTTAAGGCAAATCGTGGCGCAAATTTGGCTTCAGAAAATATTTCCCATTTAAACAGAAGTTGGTTTCAGAAACAAGGGTTACGAATTGAGAAGAGCAAAATGCAATTTTGAGACCTAAAGACGGCTAGGAGGGCGATTTCTTCAACCTTCTTTCAGTTCATGTATGTTTTGATTCCACTATTGATTATGTTATTTGTAAGTCTCATTATGAGTAGCTAAATCTCTCAGAGATTAGGTGTTAGATGATTTTAAGTAACCTTAATTGATTCATGTTGCTGTGATGAAACTCTATTTATTGTGAATGACTAATTAGTTTTTATTCAATTCAATTGTTCTTAATGCTTTTTATATCCTGATCATATATAAACATGATTTCGTTAGAATGAATGACTACTGACCCTAGCTTTCAACTTAGACCCATTGAATTGTTCTAATAAACATGGTTAGTCTAGGAATGGATAATCGTTTGTTAGTGATATTAGGTTAACGTGCTTAAGCCTTCAAGAATTATTAGACCACCTAAGGGATTAGGGGTTGTAGTTTAAGAGGAGGGTCCTAACTCAAGGGATTGATTATGGCTATTTTATTAACTATCGTTGAACTAAAGAACCATTCACAAGAATAGAGTACAGTATACCAATTAGGGGAACCATAGAGGATTCGATGGACCTGATCTCATCTCTTCATATTTTCTAATCAAATCTTTATTTTCTAACCGTATATATATTTTCTAACAAAATCTATATTTTCTAACTGAATATATATTTTCTAAACGAATTTATATTTTCTAACTGAATCTATATTTTCTGTTATTTAATTTTATTCAATCATATCAAATATATTTTTACTAAATAATTTATACATCCTAAATATTAACTTTATTGCCAAATTGAGATTAACGCAGTCCTCGTGGATACAAACTTATTTTATTACTTCGATGCATTTTTAATACACTTGGTAAAAGGGTATCAAGTTCTTGGCGCCGCTGTAACACCCCGTTTTTCCCAACGTAAAAATTCTTAAATAAAAATCAGAGTTTAACAACTTTAAATGGAATGCTACACTTCTAGGAATTCACAAAATGAATAAATAACAATTTATCCTTCAAAAAAAATCATGCATCATAAATATTTCAAAATCTTCGCAGCGGTATTAGTTCAATCAACATAAAAGCATTTGGCACGCATGCCCCATCATAAAAATCTCATAAGTCTTAGTTCAACATTGATTCATAAAAGGTTCTTAGTTAATACGCAAGGAATAGAAGTAAAGTCAAAGTCCTATCCCGTTACGTATCAGAGCACCTAGACACAATGTGAGGAGTCCACTCACGACCGCCTCTAATCTTGGTTACCTGCAAGTTACTCATACGAAGAGCAACATTTTCAAGCAGAAGGGGTGAGATTCATAATCAATAACATTAAGCATATAATTCAAATAATTATGTTTAACAACAACAAATCATCACATAAACATGTCATAACAAATATCAATTAACATCACTAGCATCATCATATCTCATCTTTAACAGCATATAACATCATAACAACATTCTTAATCAAATTCTTAGTCAAACATCTTAGATCGACTCAACACTGAACTCGACAATGCGACTCAATTGACTGTGCAACTCTTAACTTCTTAGATCATCTCAAATCATCTTAAACATCTTGACAAATGCAAATGCATGTGGTACCATTCAGGGCATCAAGCCCCCAACATATATGAGCGTGGTAAGGCTCTTCAGGGCATCAAGCCCCCAACAAAAGTTTGAGCAAAAGCTGCCGGGCATCAAGCCCCCATCTATAATGAGTATGCAATGGACTCAACTTCTACAACTTTAGATAACATCATGAACACCTCTTATAATTCCATTAGCATGGACAACCTCTTAAATCTTTATAACTTGGACCGACTTATACAATTTTATATCATTAATGGTCATCAGCATCAAACAACAACAAATGCAGCATATGACAGTGCTTAAATATCACAACATCATTACTCATCATTTAGGCACCACATATGATTCACATATAGTTCACATAATACAAGCATGATCCACAAACCATTCTCAACAACATCAAAGTATCATAAGGTATCATTACAAATTCTATTTTATATCATAATTCACTTCTAATACTACCCAAAGGTCTACTCTTAAGGTCTCATTCAAAACAGATTTCAAAACCTCAAGTTATTGCAGTCTGAACTGCACTAACTCGCTATGGCGAGTGAATCTGCTCGCCTCGCGAGCTCATCAGGACTACTCGCTATGGCGAGCTGGGTTGCTCGCCTCGCGAGCGCTCTGGGTTACTCGCTATAGCGAGTGGATCTGCTCGCCTCGCGCGCTACTAGGGTTTACTCGCTGCGGCGAGTTGGTCTGCTGGCCTCGCGAGCGATGTCAAGAGTACTCGCCCTGGCGAGTTGGTCTGCTCGCCGCGGCGAACTATCGCAGAACAGGTACGGGTTTTCAGTTTTTCTCACCCAAAGTTTCAATTCTCACCATGTTAAGCCTCTAAATTACCTGAAACATCAGTATAACAATTAATCTAGGTTCTGTAGCTAATTTCTACGTTAATTCCATGGTTCCACATCACTTAATCATCAATTCTAATATTAGACCTAATTCTTAAACTCTCTCAAAACTCATCTCACCTCTTGTCAATCATGATTAGATGAATTACAGTTCAATGTTATTGAAAACTAGGCTCACCCTTACCTTAATTAGTCTCCTGAATCAAGCTGCATTCTTCTTAGGTTCTTCTTCTCTCTATTGCGCCTCCTCTCTCTATCTCTAGGTTTCTCCAAAAGTTATATCACGTACTGAATAATTCTAACCCTAATTCTCTTATTTATATTCTCTTACTCATCTTATCTTATTTCTACTCATCCCCCCAAATTCTCTAAAATTGTATAACAACCCATATCTAATTAAATATATTATATTATATCATTATATCTTATTTTATTAAACAATAAAATAAGTCACCACGTCATAAAATCACATAATCTCAATCTCTACATCTCATAATATACTTATATATATATATATATATATATATATATATATATATATATATATATACTCTTCAAATAATTAAATAATGAAAATAATCTAAAGTGGGCGTTACAGCCGCTGTCGGGGACTGTTGAGTCATTTCAACTTGGCAATTTTGTTTTTCTTTAGGATTTCTGTCATTTAAATTTTTTGTATATATTTATAAAAAAATAAAAAATTGATTTATGCTCTTCGTTTTCTTCTCATTTTACTGTGCTACTAAAAAGTATATCCAAGTTTTGCAGCTATGATAGACAGGTTATTCCTTGATGACACAAAAGAGATTTGTATGTTGCGGTATGAAAAATATATGTTATCTTTGAAGATAGGATATTTGGACAATACAATTTTGAGATTAAATGAGAAATGTGGTCGTTATGAGGCGAATCAACCAGGTAGCAATTCTGAAAGGAAGAAAGAGGTGATCAACATAGATTACAATACTCAACTTCAAAATATTTTAGATGATTTCTTGGTGTCAAATCAAGTTTCATTTGAGAAGTTTGATTTTCAGTGTGGTGATCTTGTTGAGAAAGCACATGAGTCTCAGAGGAAATTGGTTCAGATGGAGATTGAGTGTAACAAGGTTGTGGTGGAAGAAAAACCCAAAGTGATGAATGTTGATATATTCCCGAAGTCTGGACCAACGGAGGCTAAGGAAATCACTCGTGTGCAGATGGATTCACGTCCTTCTCTAAGGTGGGAGAGCTTAAATTCCAAAGGTTTAACTGTGAGTGCATGGGAGCATCTACTTCTTTGCTACAAATTCATGGAATTCCTACCAAACAAGAGGAAGAAGAAAGATGATATATTCTTTCTATCATATTTGCCACCCTAATAGTGGTTGAAGCGTCAAGCTCAATGATATAAAAGAAAGCGCTTGGTGGGAGTTAACCCATCCTTTTTATTATGTCTTTATTTTCAGTATTTTATTTCTATTGTGGAGTCAAACAATTTGTCTTTAATTTTCATTTTGGTTTAACTAAGTTGTATCCCCCTATTATGTGATTGAATCTGAACTTGTTTATTATTGATGAATTTGCTTGATTGTTGACTTTTTCCAGTTTGGTAACAAATATTTGTTCAAGCGGAATTCCAAAAGTTCATATGGAGGAGTGACTTGTGATTCAAGGCGAAGTGTACAACAGTCCTAGGTAGTCACAACTCCCAGAAATCTAAACTGTAAGGTTCATAGCCAAATTTTATTTTTCCAATTTTACTTATATAGAGTGTTCCATGCTGCTACATTTCTAGAACTTGCACTGTTTCTTTTCTATTGATTGATCATTGTCAAATATACACTGAGGCGAAAGTGCTTGGTCCTGTGAGCCTTTGAAGCCTACCCTGATTATTGTTGAAATTCTCCTTTTCGTAGCCAATTTGAGTCGGTAGGTTTAGAACTTTTTGTTCGGTGACAAACTACATTACAAACTTAGAGACTTTTAGGATTTATCCCATATTGTTTTTCTGAGTTAGGCATGCTAGAATGTTGCTAAAAATTAAGTTTGGGGTTGCTTTTGGAATTTGCAACCAATTAAGTTTGGGGTGGGGTAACTAGAGAACAAAGAACTTGAAAAAAAGGAAAAAGATGAAAATATATACACTAAAAATGGTGTATCAAAAAAAAAAAAAAGAGAAAAATAGAATGAAAAAGGGATAAGACATTGAAAATCCGAGTAAACTAAAAAAACTCGAATGTCCCAATAGTTAGAAATGTTCTCTAGCCCCGTCTTGAAAGGAATTGTGTTCATAGGTGAAAGATGATTGAATTATGTTTTAACTTATGTAGGAGTGCCTAACTCGAATTTTGTGTAGCCTACTTATCTAAATATCATCCCACCTTCACCTAAGCCCCGTTATAACCCTAAAAGACCTCAAAGTGTATATTGACAATTGATTTTGATTGATGATTATAATCTTTTCAAGACTATGGTAATATGTAGATTTGCATGTCGACTGTGTGTAAACCCTTTTCATATTGTTGAGTGGAGTTGTGTATGGTGGATGCGAACAAGTCAAACTAGCTCACT
Source organism: Medicago lupulina (assembly GCA_958299785.1). Classification (NCBI taxonomy): domain Eukaryota; kingdom Viridiplantae; phylum Streptophyta; class Magnoliopsida; order Fabales; family Fabaceae; genus Medicago; species Medicago lupulina. Next base: position 32,231,837 of record OY283143.1, read on the forward strand.
TTTAGCTAGTAAGGTGATGAACTTTTTGGGTACTACTGCTTGATCAGGTAATTGTTATTTTATTGTCAATTGTTAATATTGCAAGTAGATTCCTTGAGGACAAGGAATGATTCAAGTTTGGGGCTGTGATGACAGTCAATTATTCACTATTTTTAGTCTCATTTTCATCACATTTTGGAGTTCACAAGGCAACTTGAGCAGCAAGAAAGCAAGAATACTAAAGAAAATCAAAGTTAAAAATCGTGTCACGATTTGCTAAACGTGACGCGATTTTCTTGGCAGAGAGACATGTTTTTGAGAAGGTAAAGTCGTGATACGATTTTCTGGATCGTGACGCGATTTTAAGAAGGATCTGGAACACAATTTAGGGTTTAAGGCAAATCGTGACGCGATTCTAAAAACGTGGCGCGATTTTGGCTTCCGAAAATATTTCCTATTTAAACAGAAGTTGGTTTCAGAAACAAGGGTTACGAATTGAGAAGAGCAAAGTGCGATTTTGAGACCTAGAGACGGCTAGGAGGGCGATTTCTTCAACCTTCTTTCAGTTCATGTATGTTTTGATTCCACTATTGATTATGTTATTTGTAAGTCTCATTATGAGTAGCTAAATCTCTCAGAGATTAGGTCTTAGATGATTTTATGTAACCTTAATTGATTCATGTTGTTGTGATGAAACTCTATTTATTGTGAATGACTATTTAGTTTTTATTCAATTCAATTGTTCTTAATGCTTTTTATATCTTGATCATATATAAACATGATTTCATGAGAATGAATGACTACTGACCCTAGCTTTCAACTTAGACCCATTGAATTCTTCTAATAAACATGGTTAGTCTAGGAATGGATAATCGTTTGTTAGTGATATTAGGTTAACGTGCTTAAGCCTTCAAGAATTATTAGACCACCTAAGGGGTTAGGGGTTGTAGTTTAAGAGGAAGGTCCTAACTCAAGGGATTGATTATGGCTATTTTGTTAACTATCGTTGAACTAAAGAATCATTCATAAGAATAGAGTACAGTATACCAATTAGGGGAACCATAGTGGATTCCACGGACCTGATCTCATCTCTTCATATTTTCTAATCAAATCTTTATTTTCTAACCGTATATATATATTTTCTAACAGAATCTATATTTTCTAACTGAATATATATTTTCTAAACGAATTTATTTTTTCTAACTGAATCTATATTTTCTGTTATTTAATTTTATTCAATCATATCAAATATATTTTTACTAAATAATTTATACATCCTAAATATTAACTTTATTGCCAAATTGAGATTAACGCAGTCTTTGTGGATACAAACTTATTTTATTACTTCGATGCATTTTTAGTACACTTGCTGAAAGTCTATCAGAATCATGTACCTCTGATCAGACGATCCTCATTTGTTGTCTGAGTACCAGCTAAAGCAAACACCTTCCCACTAGTCGGAGCCTTCTTTGGTTGCTTACACTGAGGGCTAGTATGTCCTTCTTCACCACAGTTAAAGCAAACTATATCATCATGCTTGCAATCCGCAATTGCATGTCCCTTCTTGCCACAACAGAAACACCGCTTCACATCGCGATTACAAGTGTTACTCTTATGACCTTTTTCTCCACACCGGAAACAAACAATTTCAGCAGTAGTATCTCTCTTTCTAGGCTTACTCTCGTCATTCACCCTCTGCTTACCCTTATCAGCCGGAGCGTTGTAAGGCTTACCACGACTTTGCTGTTGCTTACCCTTCCGCTCATTCATAATCTTGTAATGAGTTTTGGTGTCTTCCTCATAGATTATGCAGCTACTCACCAAATCAGAAAACTGTCGGATATTATGGTACCCTATTGCCCGCTTAATCTCAGCACGCAAACCATTCTCGAACTTGTTACACTTAGAGAATTCAACAGTCTCAGCATTATAGTGCAGATAAAACTTGGCCAACTAAACAAACTTAGAAGCATACTCCGTCACTGACATATCACCTTGCTTCAGCTCCAAGAACTCGATTTCCTTCTTCCCGTGAACATCTTCTGGAAAGTACCTACTCAGAAATTCCCTCCTAAAGACAGCCTATGTAACTCCCTCTACTCCGTTCTCCAGAAGCGGATGAGTACTTACCCACCAATCATCAGCCACCTTAGCCAACATATGCGTACCAAAATGTACCATCTGAGCTTCATTGCATTGCATGACTCAAAAAATTCTCTCAACTTCCTTGAGCCATGTTTGAGCTCCAGCAGGATCATATCTGCTTTGAAAGTAGGTGGATGGTTCCTTAGAAAATTTTCCAAAATTCGAACCCCATTATTACCACCAGCATTAGGCTGTTGTCCCACAACTTGAGCCATAGCTTGCAACGCAGCAGCAATAGCAGCATCATTCCTTCCAGCCATTCTCTTTTCATTACACAACGAACAATAATAAGAAAAACTCGACGACAGTATTCAACCGTCACACGACATAAACGACTCAACTACTTGGTCGGACGGACCGACCTGCTCTGATACCAATTGTAACACCCCGTTTTCCCAACATATAAATAACATACAATAAATCAGAGTTCATCACAAATAGGATGTCACATTCGTTCTTCAAAATATTATTAAATATTAATAGAGTTAAAATCCACTATTTATTTAAACAACTTCCTTCCATAATTTAAAATAATGTCGCAGCGGAAAATATTCAACGTAAAATCAGTACTTGGCACTAAGGCCTCAACATCAGCAACATAATAAAGTTTCAAATCCAAAAGTGGTTTAACATCAACTTATAAAGAACAACGTAACAAGGAAAACAAAACATGAAAATATCCCCATCCAGTTACGTATCAGAGCATGACTCCTAAGACGACATGAGGAATCAACTCACATCAGCGGTTACTCTTGGTTATCTGCATGTTACCCACGTAGAGGCAACATTCAAACAGAAGGGGTGAGATTTCACATTAAATAATAATAAGCAACAATTCATGTAAAGAATTAATCAAAATAAAACAACAACTTTTCATCATTAAGAATACTTCACATAATTCCAACAACAATCATCATTTAACTTCATTCAATAATACATCAACAACAACTCGACAATGCAACACCAACAACTCAACAATGCAACAACGACTACTCAACAAATGCAGCATAATTATGCATGTGGTACCAACAAAGCTACAACTCACTTCACTAAAGTCATAATTCAACTTGTCAGGCTACAACTCCCTTCTCTTAGAATAACAGAGCTACAGCTCCCTTCGCTAAAGTCATATTCGACTTGACAGGCTACAGTCCCCTTCGCTTGACAATGCTTATGCAATGACACAACTTAAATGCAACAACATCAACATAATTTCATATTAAATCAACCACAAAGATTTGCACATCAACTCAAAGCCACTGAAAAGATAAATCAGTTATCAACAAATTTCATGTTTATGACAAAGTCCAACTCAAAATAGAAACGTGTGACATCTGCTTGCTAGGCGAGATTGAGCACTCGCCGTGGCGAGTGACGACAGACAGGTCTGCGAACAAACCTCTGTTCTCACTCCAAAACCCCAACTTTGACAACCCCAAACTCCAAAATTGATAGGAAACATTACCTACTGTTAGTCTACAACTTAGACATCACTTTCTTACATTAATTCATGGGATTACCTACACTTTCAACAAATTTTAGTGATTTTAGACCTAATTCCTATAATCTCGAAACCCAACAACAACAACAACATGATTAGACCCTTTTTAGAATCATATGCTGAAGATTATAGAAGGTTAGTCCCACCCTTACCTTAGGTTTGTTGAATTCTAAAATCTATAAGCTTTCTCTTCTCTGACTTCTCACTTTTCTCTTTTTCTCCCAAAAACTGTTTTCACGTGTTCTGACTCTCTATTCCTCACCTCTTATATTCTTAACCTAAATAAATTCTCCTTATTCCCAAAACTGCCCTTACTGCCTCATTATTCTATTTTAATTAATTCCTTCACTAATAATATTCTTATAAACTACTAATATTACTAACACATAACACAAAAAAACCCACACACTACAATTATTCAAATTAAATATATAAAAAGACACTAAACTCGATAAAATAAATGAATAACAAAAATAGGGCGTTAGAGTCGGCGTCTTTGAGGCGCCCTAGCTTTGGGTCTTGCGCGACTTAACTTAGCGGCGCCCAAGACATTTAACGAGGAGTTTTTCATTCTGTCTGTAGGATGGTGGCGTTCGAAGACGAGGTAGTGGGAGTAGTTGGCATTTAATGCCTTTGGCTAAAACGTCTCTTCCCGATGGCATAGTCATTCGTTTGACTTTCCATGTGTCGACCACGTGGGTTCCACTCGCTCTGGGGAAAACGCTTCACACGCACATAGCTTTGATTGCGTTTCATTTTTCGAAGTCAGTTTCAACCGTTCAAATTTCACATCTTTATTTCTCCACATCTGGTCCGTTGATTGCGGCAGATTCAGGACTATTTAAAGGGGATTTTCTTCTGCTTCCTCTTGCACTTCAACGTTTTCCTCTTAGCATAATTGCTGGAAAACGTTTCTGTTCTCATCTGAGTCTTTGCATTTTTCTTCCTTCTTTTGGATGATGTTCCTATTCATCGTTTTGGTTCGAGCAAAATATGTTTCCCCTCTTTGCGATGATGGGAATTGGTCTTGTGCATTTGTCGTGATGTTGTGTGAGAAAAGAGAGAAACTAGAACATTTGAGGGATTCACTAGATCTTTGTTAGAACGTATGATCTGCGACAATGTTGTCGTCCTTCTCTGAGGAGTTTCAACTAAGAATGTGGGTGTTGTAGCTGAGATAAAGAACTTGCCTAGTTTCATCCTGTTACATAAGCTCGTTCGGGTCGGTACAGAAGCCTTCGGTCGAAGCTATGGATGTTATGACAGAGATAAAGGCTCCAACGAGCTCCCGGTCAAGTTTCTGGATCCTTGAGTTTGATGGCACTAGGCGCCCTCCCGACTAGTTCTTGATGACAGATCATCTTACGTCATTCTTAACTTGTTTTTTAGTTATTTTTAGTTGGTTTTAGCAGCAAAAAGGAGGAGTATTAAAACGATTGCATATGATTTCAGGATATTTGTAATGTTTTCTATATCTGAGTCTGTAATTCTAGTTTTCCCGAACCATAATAATTTTAGGGGGTTTTCGAAGTAATTCACGAAGAAATCATGCAAATCAAGAACATCCGAAGATTTGTGAATACTAAGGAAGACCAAGATTGAAGATTCAAGAGGACTCGTGAGACTTACAAGAGGGAGGAATTCTGTTCCCAAGTTCCAAGGCAAGTTATTTGAACACGAAGACCTAAAATGACAGAAAATTGGAGAAACTGGGCCCGAGAAGCAATACCATGCGCCTAGCACATGGTTTTCACAAACCATGCGCCTAGCACATTACCATGTGCCTAGGGCATGGTATTTTGTGCACACTCATGCGCTAGTCATGCTAGCCATGTGCCCCGTGTACCTTAAAAGTGTGGGGCGCAATCGTCAGTTTATTCTTTTTTGTGGGTAAAACCCACACTTTTAGCCCAAACCCAGGTAGACACTCTCACTATAAATACTAGTCTTCCTCATTCAGAATTTCTCGGTCATAACTGAAGCAGTTCAAGATAAAGGCATTTCTAGAGCTTCAGAGGAGTTTCTATCTTCTCCTTGATTTTATAAGGTATGTTTTTATCTTTAGTAATTTGTTTTTAGTTACCATGTGTAACTAAATCGTTTTAGGTTAGAGTTATAAGATAAAGCTCTATTTATTTTCTTTGAATATTTATTTAATTTAATGTCCCTTTTATTTTATTTATTTTTTGTTCGCTATTTAGTTTTCTTAGGAATTATTTATTTCAAAGGATCGTAGCCCTAGATTAGATACTTAGGTTGTGACAGAGCTTAATATTGATATTACTATCCTGATACTTATATCTTGATATTTATATCTTTGCTACTAATATAGATCTGTCTATGAAGTAATTAGTTATAACTAGCGAAAGATATTGAAAGAGAGTTGACCGTAGTAGTAAGTATTTAGGAGGTGACATTACTAATATTGAGTAAAATCTACTGAACCTAGGATGTAACTGGTTAGAATTAAGGAAGCAAGCGACTCTAGTGAGTAAACCTATTAGAACCATTCTCTTAATTTCGTGGTAAGGTAGGCACTAATAGGGCTGCCCGTTTGTAGAACTACTAAGAGAGAGAGAGAGGGAGGGAGGGAGAGAGAGATAGAGAGAGAGTTCTATGAGTGTCCTAAGATTCATAAATGGATAGACCTACAGGAACCTTTGCCTTCATTGCCATGGGAAATCTTGGAAAGTCAATTTAAGTCTATGCTTTCAATTACCTTTGGGAGGGTAAGACCCCACACACAAGGATCACCGTGTGATCAGCAGATACAACCTGGCATAGGAGGGATAAACCTAGTCAACTGAGATAGTATAGATCCCGCACGTAAGGATCATCGTGTGATCAGCAGGTGCAACATGACAATCGGCTAGGTTAGTAACGTCCCAACGACCTAATCACTTGTTTAGTCTACCTAAGATAAATAAATGCGACAGGAATGTTAGTTAATATCCAACATAATAAATAGGGGGGACTCGAAGAATTCTAACCACTGTTTACTTTTCTACAACCAAAACAGGTAATTTGCTCTGTTGCAAACAAATAACAATTGCAAATCTCTAACCCTTTAGCTCTTTTATTTATTTGTCAACTAAAATATGTAACACAAATTGTTTGGACAAAACAACAATCGTTGTTGATACGACACTCGACTTTATCACTTTGTTGCTTGGTAAACGATTTGGTACACTTGCCTAATCCGCACATCATCTGGCTTGTCTTTTTGTTGTCTGAATCGATTCACTATGTTGTTTTTGGCCAAAATTTTGCACTTCCACCCCATTCTATATATACTCACTTCATCATAACACCAAAATAATTGAATCATTTTCAACAATTCTCTCTAGAGTCTAAAAGCATCAAAGTTCATAAAATTTTCAAAATTAAACACTTTTCTTAGAATCACTTTGGTCTTTGAGTCTTAGATTGCTAGGGTGCTATAGGGATTGTAAGTTAGTTCTTTCAAGGAAATTGATTGGGCTTAATCAAGGTTCTAAAGTTAAGTGAATAATCTCATTCCACCTCCAAAGGTCTTGGGGGTTCTTTCTAATTGTTCTTGTGTTGAAGGGGATCCAATTGTCGGAAGGAGCATCGAAGAGCTTGAGAGAAGAGCTTGAGCGAAGAGCTTGAAGTGTTGGACTGGTGATGGAGAATTCGAAGACATAAAGAAGCACCAAATTCAAAGGTTATTTGAAGTTCGGGGGAGTGGCTACATATGGGTTGAAGAACAAGGGTAGTTTCAAGGAACTTTTGTGATCACATTTTTAATTCAATATTGTTATGATTAGTGGAAGTCCTTGGTGGAGGCGGTTTCCACCAAGAAGAGTAGACGTAGCCCGAAACAAGGACAAAAAGGTGAACTACTATAAAAATCTCGGTGTTTTCTCTCTTCCTTATCCTCTTTTATTTTGATAATTGTATATGCTTGAATTAATTAATTAAGAGGATAGAAATTGATTATGATCTAAGTTCTTTATGGTTAAAATTGACCTAATTCCTTGAATTAGGTTTTCACTATTTCACTTGGATCAATTTGTTTCAATTCTTAGTCAATTCATCAATTACATATACATTGTGTTATAAGTTTTAGCTTGTTTTATTTGCTTATAGTTTTGGTTTTGAAATTGTCTTGTTTTGTAAATTGTTAAAGTATTATTAATAATTGATTGAAATAAGATTTAGCTTGTGAATCACTCAATTCTCTTGTAAATCTTATTAGTGCGTAGTCTTAACAATTTGTCATAGTTTGTAATTGGTCAAAGCATATTTCCAATAAGTCAATATCTTTTCAAAACACTTTCGCCAAAACTCCGCAACTTTTTTAATGCGCTATTCACCCATCCCCTCCTTTAGCGCGCATCCTTGTTGGCCATATCGACCAACACCTAACAACAAGTAACTAGCCTTCATTGGTACTACATAACACAAAACAACATCCTCATATTTTCCAATTGAAAAAGAAACCTATACTTGTTTGTCAACAAGCATCTATATAATTTCACTAAGCCACTGAAGTTTAAAGGTTTAGGATGTGGTTTAGTCTCTAAGTGAAGTTTACAAACTAAATGTGTGTTAGCAAAATTAGTACATCTCCCTCCTTCAATAATTAAAGCACATACCTTTTGTTATACTAGACATCTTGTTTGGAAAATGTTTTCCCTTCGAGTTGTATCTTTTTCCATGATTTGATTTCCCAACATTCTCCTTACCATGAGAAGCCCTCCACTAGGTATTTCTTGAGACATTCTTTTTTTTTTTTTTCAATATTTTTTTTCTTATACCTCATAAAGAAATTAAAATGAACGAATCGCGATGAGAACAATGGAAATGAAGAGAATTTCAATGGAGAAAGGGATGATAAAAGAATGTCTCACATCCAGCTCTAATTCAAGAAGGAATGCTAAGCCAAGAGGTATCAGTACAATGGTAAGAAAGTCATTGTTAAAATTCAATAAATAAGTTCTAATCCAATAACTCAAAAATGAGAAAACTCTCACTCAAAATACCCATACTGTAATTTTTATCAACCAAAATTCTACATATCTCATTTTCATAGAAAAACTTACATTTTATAGAGCTCTTATTCTAACGAACTCAACAGCCCCGTGTATGTGATTTAGACGGCTCCGGACATTTATATCATTTTTATCTTGATAAAAAAAAAACTCAACGGTCCCTAGTAAATAAAAATGATACATAATTTAAAATAAAGAAAGGTAAAAGGCTAATAATCCTTACAAAAACAATAAAACCGAGAGTAAATTGTAGTCTTCAATGTTTTAGTAATTCCAGCCCAAGAGTTTAATTTCCATTGTATTAAAAGCATGAATTGAATTAGGCCATTTATACATGTTGTTAGCCGAGTTGCTCCAACAATTTAACCAAATACTCATTGTATTCCCAAAACAAAGGAATGGTAAAAGAGTGGAAGGAATGTTATGCTAACACGAATCGTTAAAATAGTAAGGAAATCATTGCTAAGATTCAATAAACAAGTTCTAATCTAAGAAGTTAAAGAGGCGAAAATTCTCACTCATAATACATATAGTGTAATTTTTATCAAAATTCTACATACCCAATTTCATAGAAAAACTTACATTTTCTAGAGTTCTTGTTCTAACTTCTAACGAACTCAAGAGTCCCAAATAAATAAAAATGATACCTAATTTAAAATAAAGCAAAGTAAATGTCAAATAAACCTTACAATTAAAATAAAACAATAAAACCGAGAGTAAGTGGAAGTCTTCAAAGTTTTAGCAATTCCAGCCCAAGAGTTTAATTTCCATTGTATTGAAAACATGAATTGAATTAGGTCATTTATGAATTTTTTGATTTGTTTTGAATAAGCTAAATTAACCCACCTAAATTGAAACTTGGAGAATCGAACTTGAGATTTTAAAGAGGAGCACACTACCAGATCCCAAACCAATAACATTAAACAAACCCAAATGAGTTTTCATTTATGAATGTCTGTAGGTGAGCTGCTCCAAATATTTTCCCAAATACTCATTGTATTCTTGTTAGCCTATAATTTTTAAAGGCTATATTTAATATGGTCAATTTAAAGGTTGACTTTATTGTTGAAGATGCTTCTTTATTTATCGAAGTTGGGCTTGCTGGAGATGTTCGAGATTGACATTTCAGTTCGACGGGTTAGAAGTATCGAAAAGTAGTTATATTTGGATAAGGCCAAGAGCAATTCGAAATTCAAATCGAAAAGGTGCCTTTATCCGTTTTCTAGGCAGTTATAGTTTTTATTAGATAGGTAGTTATTTCCTATTGTAGTATAAATATTAGTTTCTCGAAAGAGAAAAGGGTCACAATTCAATCATACACAAAACTTACACTCAAACTATCCAAATGCAAGCGAGAAACGAGTCACAAGTTGCAATATATGAACATGTGTACCAATTTATATTCGAGCATTGCAATTTAAGTTTATTTTCTTAAATGTCTTTATCATTTAATTGTTTCTCTTAAACTTTTACTTGTTATCTTTACTACAAAGTTATCTCGATAGATTTGATTGTATCGAATCTGTTGATATTATTCATACTTCTATTAAATTCATCAAGAACAATAACAAATTTCTGGAAATAGCAAGCACAATATATTACGCCAACCTCGATGGTTACGCCAACGTCCCAGGCTATTCCTACTTCGGGAACAACAACCTCAGCGGTCGCTGCAACCATACAGGTCATGCCTGCAGGGGCAGAGACTTTGAATCAAGGACTGTGGAATTTTGGCACAGTAAGCCATAGAACTGTGCCACCCGGCAGGCCCACTACTTTGATGTTAGGCCTACACGCAAGTCAATCAAGTTCTTCTCAGAATTTGCATGCACAGTTACCACCAACGTTTACTCCCGGGGTCGTCACCACTTTTCCAACGCCCTAGCAAACATTGACCAATAATTCTTTGGCCGTTTTAAGGCAACAAATGGAAGAAAGTAACCATGAAATGGTCAATATGGTAACCCAACAGATTGGTACAGTAATCAATCCTTTGATTCGAGATACCATCACTAGTTATGAAGAGTTGTCCGCACAGATGGAGCGCGTAGCCAATGACTTTGGCACTCCCCCAGCAAGAAATGTGTCTAGACCGCAAGAGACCGACCCATCAATCGAAGTTCCTACTAAAAGGAACACAAATCAAATAATTGAAAATAGGGTATTACGGCAAGCACCTCTCCCAAACATAGAGGAACCAGAGAAAGTTCCACTATTGGTTAATAGGTGCCAAGATGCAGACCAAGTGGTCATGCAGGCCCGACAAGATAACTATGAAGGTCATAACAACATAGCGAATTTAGTCGAAAATTTGCTGGCCCAAAATGGGTTCAATATGGGTTTTCGCAGACCCAATTTCACATCAGCATCACCTGAATATGTGTTGATGACTGAATTACTAAGAAATTGGAAAGTTCCAAAATTCACTAAATTTGCCGGTGAAACCAATGAGTCCACTGTCGAACACATCGTTAGATATTTGATAGAGGCAGGAGACATAGCCAACAATGAGAATCTTAAGATGAAGTATTCCGAGTTCTTTGACGAAAAATGCTTTTACTTAGTTTACTACACTGCCTCCGAATTCGATCCACTGTTGGACTCAGTTAGAAAAGGCTTTTCATGGTCAATTTTATACGGGTCAGTGCAAGATAAGCCTGAAAGAACTAGCCAGTGAGCGTCGAGGGACTCATGAGTCAATCGATGATTATTTGAATAGGTTCAGACTCCTTAAGGCTAGATGTTTCACTGTAGTGCCCAAACATGAGTTAGTCAAAATGGTTGCTGGTGGCCTAGATTACTCCGTTCGAAAGAAGTTAGATACGCAATATCTTAGGGAAATGGCACATATAGCAGATAGGGTCCGCCAAGTCGAAAGACAGAAGGTTGAAAAAGCCAGGACTACTAGGCATATAAAAAAGGAAAAGATATCCTATATCGATACCTATGATAGCGACCCAAAATTCGATTGGGGATCAGACATTGTCGAGGACAATGAAATTAATCTAGCGGAATTAAAAGATGGGCCTCCTTATGTATGCAAGTTATTAAGGCTGTCAAATGGTAAAAATCCTAAAGAACCTAAAAACGACAAATATCCTACTAAAATGCCTCCAGGCAGATATATCTTGTACCAAGTACATCGAAATCTAAAAAAGGTAGCACTACCTAGAATATCCAACCGATAGTTGTGCACATTCCTGGTCTTTAAGAGAAACCAGAATCATTCAGCAGTGACGCTTCGTAATGAAGAGGATATCCGGTGGCTTTCACCAGCACTTGAAAGTACTTGGCACTCAAAGACTGGGCAGCCACAACATTTGCCAATAGATCTTTGATCACGCCAAAGTTTGGCTGTTCATGCAAAAGTTGTTGTGAACACCTAAGGATACAAAACATGTGGTTGCCATGATCCCATAGCCGGTTCATGAAATCAATTTTTTCATGAGTCATGCTCAGATCAGTAAGGAGTGCAATGACATCATTGCCAAAAGCCCTAGAAACTTCAACACTTCTACAAATCACAGCATGCCTTTTGTTAGTCCTCTGAATGTAAAAAAGGTCATTCATGCTATGACTTGCAACTCTTGCAGCAATGTTGATAAGCAGATCATTGCCCAGATAATCCATTCTTTGTTTTGGAGAAGAGGTGGTTTGGGAAGAAAAGTTTTGTACGTTTTCTTGTACGAAGAAAAGAAAGAAAGATGAGAAGTTTATTAAAACTTGCAAAAGAAGTGGTAACTATTTATTATGGTAAGAGAAGTTAGGGAAGTTTCAACTTTTCAGTTCCCACCTTCAGAGATGTGTACACGTGGAGGGTTAATGCCGGTGAGATCTGTTTTGTGGAGAAAGGGAAGATGCACCGTTTCCTAGGTTTGTTTTTCCTTTTTATTTTATTTTCACGGAACCATCATTACCTGTAAATAAGAGTTACGATCCCCAAGAAAAATTTAATTTATATAGTTAAACAAAAGAAACTTTTTAGTTTCTCATCATTACTATGTATGGAAACTTGTTCCAAAATTAAATCATGCAAAAAAGGATTATGGATTTGATAAGATGGAAATTTTAATTAAAATCCAGAAAACGTTTTTTACACCGTTGGATGTCCAGAAGTCACAAAATATAGAGGAACAAAAATATTCTAAAAATATATACAAAGTAATGAATCCCAAATCTAAATTTTAAACTCAATTTGGAGTTTGTTAAGTTTGCCTTTGAAGTAGTCGATTTCGCCATCGAGAACCTTGCCATGTTGCCATTTCTTGCTGAAAAACCTTGGAATCTTTAACTTTCTTTATGGCAAGGGAAGTCTCATCCTTCATGAGACTCTCTCTCTCTCTGTCTTGGATTCTAGCTTTTTGAAGCTCTAAGTTGTGAATTTTGGCTTTATACTCAGCAATGGTAGAATTGATTTCCTCCATCTTTTGTTGGGCGTTGGGGATCTCTTCTCGAAAGGCAGCCAACTTTGTATGGAAAGCAGTGATCTCATCCATGAGGCAATCATAGGCGAGAGTCCTTTTCTCAAGCATGGATCGATCAACCTTCTTTTGATGGAGACTCTGCTTTACATTCTCCATAAGAGTCTCTAGCATTTGCCAAAGCTCTCGAAATTTAGGGTCAAAAGAGGATTGATCCAATTTAGGAAATAGATCTTTAACCTCAGAGATGATGTTCTCATCTTGTCTGATAGCTTGGAAGAGATCGACGTCCAACACTTTGTTGCAAAACTCTGCCAAGAGACTCTTCTTGGAGGTTTGTGACAGCCCACCTGTGGAGGTGTCTGAAGATTTCCCAATGCTTTTCGATAGAAGAATATCACTCCATAACAAGAGTTCGAAAGCATAAAAGGGGTTATCCTTTTCAAATTGCTCAAGTTCCTCCTGACTCATAGCAGCACTTGATGCTAGAATGTTGGACGTAGGGGGCACGTCTTTCGACAAAGGCAAGGGCGGATTGGATTGGTTGTCTGATTCGAAATATTTCTATTTTGAGGCCATAATGTATTGGTACACTTGGTCATCAAGAATTGAGTCTTCAACATTGTCTTGATCGTTGCCTTCCCTCGATCTGCCCCCTTCCAAACCCTCAGCAGGTGTTCCTGGATGCTGATGTGGAGAAGTCACTTCAAGATTTTTTGGAGGAGGACTAGTCTCAACCCTAGTTTCTTCTTCCAAGATAGGAGGCGGCACCAGAGGATCAGTAGTTAGAAGATGTCCCTGTTGAGAGGTGTCTGTATGGCCATGCTCAGCACCCTGGTAATAGATTTATGCGATGGTTAATCTCCTATAACGAGAAATGAGTATGCCCAAATTTATCAAAACAAAGGAGATTCGATGATTACCTTAGAAGTGTTGTCACCAACACAAGAATGGGCACTATTTGGCTTCGAATCTTTGCGGCCAAATTTCTTTTTCTTCGACACAGTTTGTCTTGGAGATTCCTCGAGAGGCGTTTCTTCGAGAGTTATGGATTGAGCTTCTTGGTCCATTTTCTTTCGACGTTCTTTATTCTTTGGGATTTCAGAGATCTCAACCACATCGTCAGCTTTAGATGAAGCTCCAATCCATGAAAGTATGGGGAATTAAGATCAAAGGTGCCCATGAATAGACAAGATATTACCTCATCAAAAGAAATATTCTTACCTTGTCTTCAGTGATTGCACAGTTGGCTTTCTTCGGAGAAGGTTCAGAAGAGGAATGACTTTTCTTTTTCTCCGATGTGGAAGATTTCCTCTTTTTTAAGGCTTTTTCAAATTTAGACTTAGACCGGGTCCGCGCACTTTCATCATCATCCTTCTCTTCATCTCCTGATTTCAGAGGAACAACTGCACATATATCGAAATAAAGATAAGTAGCATTTTTTCAACAAAATACTATATAGTTTGCTCAGAAGTTTAAAAAAGTATCTTACCTATGCCTATAGGAGAAATGATTTCGATGTAAGGTAGATCTAGGTGAAGAAAGCCCCTAAATGTGTATAAGTAATATTTGGTCCAGGTCACATTTTCTTTCTCTCTGGTTATTAATTTTTTTCTCATTCGTAATAGTGAATCACAAGGTAGCCATTTCGGGTATGGCGGCCTAAAGGCCAAAGCGAACTTACTGGTGGGCAATGGTGGAAACTTCATTTTAAAATGAAGTGCAAAAAGATACTTATTAGGAGTGAAAGGGGGAAATTTCATAGTAGGAATTTTATCCAAAGTCTTATCTCCTAGAGTTTTGGCAGCGTAATTGACTGTGCGTTTGAGGTGCAATGGATCATAAACAGTTTGAAAATATTTTTGGAAAACCTGAATTTCTCGAGTATGTGTACCTTTGCTTTTCTTCAATTTATTCTGCACAACATCAAAAGCAGATATCAGTTGAGGTAGTAAAGTGTCAGGATTCGTTTGATCGGCTTGACGTTTGTAATAGTCTTGCCACCATCGAAAGAATGCCTTAGTACATGCAAAAGATGCTGCAAAGGGAACAAGCTCGAAAGTAAAAACTCGCTCGTGGATAAGAAGAAGTTTGGTCCTCCAGACATGCTCTATGAGTGGTTGCTTCAAATCTTCTGGACATTTATACAAAGAGCTTGGTTTTGGTTGTATTAAACCAAATTATCTGGCAACATGGTTTGGTTGATAACCATATAACCCATAGGGGCCACCAGCCGTAATTCTGCTAGACAAGAGCATAGGCGTCAGATACGCCTTCCATATAGAAATGATCTCTGCCTCATCTTCATCGAGAGTTGCAGGGAAGCTCTTTTTAAACCAAGTTGGCCCACAAACACTAGTTGGGAACGGGGCTAAGGAGGGAGTGAACACATCACATTTCAGAAGAGTTTCATAAATAATAGCAAAAATTTCCTTTGAGCTTTTGTTTCCAAATCGAAACATAGCCAAACCTATTCCTTCAGTAGCTCTATCTTCATAGGCCTTTGCAAAGGCAATGGGAGGATGAACGGCCAGTTGTGTTCTAAAGGTTGCTAAAAGCCACAATTGGAACAGCCAAATAGGACCAGGAATAATCAAACGACTCCCTAATTGATATTCCTTGATGCTGGTGATTGCTTGATTCAAATTTTCGTACAGGGATCCCAAGATGAGTTTGCTTAGGCAAATTTCTCTGCCTTCATGTAGTTGAATGGCTAGTGTTTTGAATTTCTTGGGAAATTGTATAGATCTCGAGCAAAAGATGTACATAGACAACCAATAGGTTAAAAAGGCAATGTGCTCTTTGTCGGTAACATTAGTGCTTGTGGTATTGTGTTGATCCTTGATGAAATTACCATAGGCAAGTCTTGAGAAATCAATGGTCATTTCTGAATGATGGCTATATGGATCGAAGGTTTGGCCAATGGGTTTCAAACCAGTAAGGCCAGGAACATCTTGAAGGGTGGGGGTAAGCATACCACGTTTCAAATGAAGGCTATTAGTTGAAGGGTTCCAGAAATGCAAAGCAGCAATTATCATTTCGTTATGGTACTTAGGTCCTTGCCTAGATAGCTGAATAAGGTCGAAAATACCTATGTCCTTCCAAAATTGACCTTTACTCTTCTCTACTTTGTTCAACCAACAATGGTAATCCTCGTTGTTCTCATGCTTAGGCTCAGTCTTAAACTTGGATTTCAGGAAACTAAGGTCATATGGACCTTGGGTGAATATCAAAGGTGTTTGTTCTTCAAAACAGGGAAGCACGACACTAAGTTTTTCTTGATCCTCTTTAGTGTTGGGAAGTGGTCCTAAAAATGCATGTGGTGAGTTAGGATATGGAATGATTACCTGGGATTTCCAAATTTTCGCTTCAGCTTCCAAAACCTCTGGGTCTTCTGCAAAATAAAGGGTACGGCTGATAGTTTCTTTGGAGAAAATGACGGGTTCTTTATGAGTTGAAGGTTGAGAAGATTCTCCTGGGTTCGTCATGATTATAAGATATTGTTTCGTGATTGAAATGAAGAAATGATGAAAGATTTTTTTGGAAAAGAGATTGAATTTTTAGAAAGTCCTTGACGAAGAAGAAGAAGGAACAGTGTTTGGTTCTTTCAGAAAGAGTAAACTGAAAAAGGGAAAGGTAAAACCCTTGTGTTGACAGTTATTAAATATAAAAATGGTGGTTCTCGATGCTGGTAACGTGGCCCACTAACTATAGTGGGGACACCATAAAGGTTTATTTTGAACCTCTTCCCAGATGATGACGTCATGAAGTTCTATTTCGAATAGATTTTTGATTTGCAGAGGTCAAAAACGACCTTTTCTCCCTTATCGAGAAAGATAAATCGAAAAAACGTCGTTTCTGGGGGCAATTTGTTAGCCTATAATTTTTAAAGGCTATATTTAATATGGTCAATTTAAAGATTGACTTTATTTTTGAAGATGTTTCTTTATTTATCGAAGTTGGGCTTGCTGGAGATGTTCAAGATTGGCATTTCAGTTCGACGGGTTAGAAGTATCGAAAAGTAGTTAGATTTGGATAAGGCCAAGAGCAATTCGAAATTCAAATCGAAAAGGTGCCTTTATCCGTTTTCTAGGCAGTTATAGTTTTTATTAGATAGGTAGTTATTTCCTATTTTAGTATAAATAGTAGTTTCTCGAAAGAGAAAAGGGTCACAATTCAATCATACACAAAACTTACACTCAAACTATCCAAATGCAAGCGAGAAACGAGTCACAAGTTGCATTCTATGAACATGTGTATCAATTTATATTCAAGCAATGCAATTTAAGTTTATTTTCTTAAATGTCTTTATCATTTAATTGTTTCTCTGAAACTTTTACTTGTTATCTTTACTGCAAAGTAATCTCGATAGATATGATTGTATCGAATCTGTTGATATTATTCATACTTCGTCTATTAAATTCATCAAGAACAATAACAAATTTCTGGAAAAAGCAAGCACAATATGTCCTTCAGATTTACTGGTTGATCTTGCAAGTAACTAATTTTAAACCAGCGGCTGTTTACCAAAATTCAGTGTAAACAATTCTAAAACGGAAAACTGATGTAAGTTGCGCCTTTAATTAAAATTACATATCACAGTTATGAACCAGAATTCATTGGAATTGGTTTGATTGGTTGGGGCATTAAAAATCTTGTTTTATTTGGTGTCTGTGTATGATTAGTCCCATGAATCAAACTATTTCTCTACTTCGAAAGCAATAAAAACCAACGAGACTAGCCATTGAGCAGCTTGTGACTTAATTCTCCACTTCATATATCAAATTAAGCAATGATGAATCAAATGACAATAAATAATTAAGCCATGAACCTTCAACTAGTTTTTTTTTTTTTTTTTAGGCCAAGAGAAAAGTTAGGTATCCGGGCGAGTCTGAAGCATCCCTTCTAGGTTGGCACCCAACAGAAACCCCCACCCGCTACCACCTTTCCAATACGTAATATTATTAAAAAAAAAGAAGGAAAACAATGTACAAAAGAGAGGGGATTAGGCCAAGACCCTCTGAAAACAAAAAGAAACGGAAAAAAGAAAAGACTAGACAAGGCTACGAAAATCTAAAGTTAGGAAGCCCATGTCTGTCTCTTGCAAATCAACTGATAGAGAAGCAGGCATAGTAGGAAACCAAGTAGTGACATCCAAGTTGTGTCCCATAGCTGCCAAGGATTATTATATAAGAGCTACTCGAGAATCATTGTTACCGATCCCCCGAATGTTCCAAAAGATAATATTCATTAAGAGTTTGGGAGAGGACCCTGTGATCGGGTTTGATAACTAGCCTTAGTCTGCTACTTCAATTTCTTCTTTTGAGACTTAGAAAAGACCGGGGAAAAAGGCACATCCTCATTAACTGCTGCCTTGTCCAACTATGTCTTCATAAAATCCAAATCTTTATGTAAAGTACGATCCAACAGGACAATAGGATCAGCCCTGATAGAACTTACATCCAAATGACCAACTAGGGTTAAAATATGCTTGCGATTCCCCACAAGAGTAGATCTAGCCACAATATATGTTACATTATTATGTGGCATGCTGAAAGTATGTTGTGAAATATCAAGGTTATGATTTACCGTGGCTGTTGTAGGAGTTGGAATATCTGTTGTAGTGTCAATCAAGTCCTGCGCAATATTTCCTTCTCTATTTTCTTCAATCTCTAAAGGTTCGTCCTCCAAATTCTGGTGCACTTCCTCTGCGTCAGCAATGTCCGATTATTGCACAGTATTTTCATCTATCGTGATCAATTGCTTCCATAACAGGAACTACTGTTTCAACAACTTTTTGTGGTTCTGCGAAAGCAAGAGAGGACCCTATACCCGACATATTGTCCTTAATAGAGAGCCAATTTCTCTTATTAGTTGGAACTGGCTTTTTCCCTTGAACAATTATTTCTTTGTGTGCATTATTCTCTGCCCTAGGGTACAACCACCGACAAGCGGAAACATCGTGACCTATGGTTTGACAATGAGTACAAAATTCTGGTAACCACTCGTAGGCCACCTCCACAACTAGTTAAATACCCAAGAAGTGAGAATAATAGCTCATAGAAGAAATTATTCAATTAGAAAATATGATGTTGACTTAGAATTAAATATATAATAACCAATGGACTTTTGTTTTTTTAAAAAAGAAACCAATGGACTAAAAACCGAGTAACATATTCCCTTTTTAGTACATTTTTTATATGTTTCATTCCACGTTCTTAATGAGCTCATGATCTCATCACGGTCATACTTCGTCACCATCCCCCGTTGAAAATAGCACAACCGCCAGATTCCGCAGCTAAAAATTCCTCTCCACAAGACTTTGCTGTATGGTCTGCCGCGGCCCAATAAAGTGGTGAGAAACACATTTCTCGCAGATGTCATGCTCAATAATGTCCTCCAGACTCTACATCGTTAGACACAAATGACTCTGGATCATAATAGGCATATCAAGGAGATGGAGGACGCACGTTCTCGTGATACAAGAGTTAGATCACCGACTCCGAGGCAAGCATCTCGCCCTCCTTCACCCTAACATATAAGAAGGAGGAAGAGCCCAACTCAGAGAGGTCCAGATCCGTGAGACACTTTTTGGGAAACAAGAGAAGGTCTTCAAGGTTACCAAACTCGGGAATGCATGCCAGAAGCTTGCGATGCTCGTTCTACTCCGACAACGATCATACATCATATGACCCTTCCACTCGAAGGATTAGGGAAACTAGAATCCCCGTCGGGTCAAAGAAGCCTCCGCATATGGAAACTTACAATGGAACATCAAACCTAGACGAGCACATCGAAAACATTGAAGGCGTCCTCAACTACAGAAACATTCGAGGATCTATGAAAGGCAGGTTGTTCGTGATTACTCTTATGTGACGAGCCATGACGTGGTACATAAATCTTAGGAGAAATTTCAGTGACACCTGGGATGTACTTTTCCGTGAGTTCACTACGCACTTTACAGAGTCCCAACAAAAATGGTTGCTTACTTGAAGCTATAATGCAGGGAAAGAAAAAACTCTTCGAGACTACAGTGAGTTTCAATGAAGAAGCTGTGTAAGTTCGAGGAGCGGATGAAAAGATGAAAAAGTACCTGATCGAGAAGCGAGAAGGGCTTTCGACCAAGGGATGCCATCAAGAAGGTTGTCCATATCGACGAGGTAATGTTACCTCCCAAGTACCTTCAATCTCGTTTTACGGTTATGATTCACGTAAATCCGTAAGGGTCGAATGCTACGGTGTGCCACTACAACGGCTCATGCGCCTCCTTACTATAAAAGGAGACTTTTCACAGTCTATAAAGGTACAATATAATTCAACCCTCAACCCCCTTCTTCTTTGACTGACTTGAGTGTCAGAGTATCTCCATGGACACATCGACGATGGCAGAAAGTGCTCCGATGTAAAGGTTACGACTTCTGACACGGCGACGATGAATCTTCGCAGTGGAACGAAGGGTGCCTCCAGACACGTTAGCACTCCAACGCTCAATCCAGTAATGGAGCTGAAGAGGAGTGTGCAAAAAGTGTTGTGAAAAGTGATGTGTACCTTGAGGGTGAAGCAAGTTCACCCTTATATAAGCGTGCTTGAGTCATAACCGTCTCTGGGTTATGCAACATGTGATTAGGAGCGGAGAAGGACATATGTGTGGTGATCCTTGCGCGGAGGCGCGCTCCTGTGTAGCATGGTGCACGCAAGTTGGCGTGCTCCTTCGAGTGTGAAGTCGTAAGGCGGTGTGTGATAAGTCAATAAATAAGTGGTTTTAAATGTTTGTTTTATTTAGATTTTAGTCTTTTAATTACTTTTTAGAACTTTAGTACTTTAATTCATTGTTATTTAATTTCATGAACAAATATGGTGAAAGATTGAATCTTGGAGCAAAAGAAAGGGTTTTGGAGCATGGTTAAGGAAAGGAAGGATCTAGAGCATGATTTGGGGCTGATTTAGACAATAAAATATGAAGATTCTATGCAAAAATATCAGGCATGGCCGTGCCTGACAATGCCCAAACCGTGCCTGCTGTCAAAGAACAAAGTGCCAAAACAAGAAAGACTGTGACGGCCCGTTCCTGCACAGCCAAGGCCGTGCGCGATGATTCACCCCTTTTTACTGTTTTGCTCAGTAAGCCAGGCACAACCCATATGCCTGCACATGCACGGCCGTGCCAAGGTTCCAGGTTGCTATGTTTGTTATTTTTCAGACCTAAAAGCCAACGGGTTTCTTGCTATGTAATTTTTATGCCTTTTCTTAGGGCTTAAGTTAGCTTTTAGGCATATTATTCATCTTTTGGTTCTTGGGAATTTTATGTGACAACTATTTCTTTGAATAAAAGTTCTTTCTTTTCTTATTTCTTTATTATTCTTGTTCTTTTATTTTCAGCTATTTACTTTCATGTTCTTCTCCTTCTCCTTAATCTCTATATCTACGATGAACATGAGTGAGTAGATTTCTAGGTCTTGAGATTGTTGGATGAGTCTAATGGCTTAAATCCTATCAAACCAAACCTAGAACCCTAATATTAATTAAATCTATTTTCTAATCTAATTTCATCGTTCTTAAACTCAATAACAAGTGTTAAGCGAAGGACCGAAATGTGAAGTTTAATAGTTGTTATTTCATCATCTCAAATATCAAGTGAAGGATCGAAAGATGAAGTTTGATATTGGAACAAATGAAATTAGACAGTATGACACAAAATTTGATGGGAACATCCCAAGTGAATAGTTTTGTGAAGTATTGATGCAATAAGTTTCATTCTTAAAGGGTTTCAATAACAATCAACCATGAGAATAGGCGTGGTTATTTTTGAGGCACATTCATTGAGACCGAAATGAGTTATGAAATACATTAGAGAAACTTGCTTTTAGAAACATATTTAATTAAGAGGAAAATATAGGTTTGGATTGAGAGTGATTTGTCATACGACGAACCAATAATCTCGAGCCTCTTTTTATTATTTGAATTCTAAATCAACAATCTTTTAAACTTTAAACCCTAAATTTTCAGCTAATCCTAATTTGAGAAGAGAATCAAAATCACAACAACTCCCTGTTGGAACGATACTTTTCTATTACTTCGGTAAACCGTGCACTTGTAGATTTTACACATCAGCGTGTTACAGGCCACATGTATCCGTATGAATGGTCTTGTGACCGGTCCAGAACAGTTTCCTCTCAAGCCGTTGATGCCTTTATGGCTCAATGGCTTTGGGAACAAAGATAGGCATTTTATAGGAATGCCCATCAACGAATTAGTTCGGTGGCCCTCGATGCGTTTTGTTAGGGGACTTAAGTCCCCCTGAAAGGAGATGGCGTCCGTTGATGATTTAAATCGGACGAACTTCGTTGTGTTTCCTCACGAAACTTTGATTCCGCCCGTGAATAGGCACCGCCCAATTTTGAGTTAGTGGGAGCAGTTGACATTTAATGCTTCAGATGGAATGTTGGTGATGTGATGGCTGTTTAGTTTCGCTTTCCACGTGTCTGGTTCGTGTGCAGTACACGTTCCGGGTTTTGAGCTACACGTGAGCACTTCTTGAGTGTTTTCCTCTGTTTGGTATTACATCTCAGCAGTTGAATTGTAAACCTTTGGTTTCCTTCGTTTGTGATTGTTGATCCTCGATCACTGAGGTCTATAAAAGGATAATTCTTCCCTTTCCTCGTATTCTCGCTTTCTATTCTCTCTGTCCTCAAAGGATTTTGCAACCGTCTTTTGGTGAACTCTGCTTTTCAGAAATATTTTCACGTTCTCTTCGTCCCTTTCCGGAGTGAGATTTATTTTCCTTCTAGTTGGGATTTTCGGGAGAGATTGACTTTAGCAGTACATATTTCTCTTCGTGGGCCGTGCAACTTCTCATAAGGTACTCTTCCTTCTCTGTGTTCTGCTTATTTCGTTGTTCCTTCTGGTTTTACTTTCGGGGTTTATAGTGAGAAATGAGCGAATGTTTTGATAACTCCGAGAGCTTAGTGAATTTGTTGATCGGTGATCGTCCCCTCTTCGTTAGTGGTGAGGGCGAGGTCACAAGGGTAAGTATTTGTTTTACTTTCCCTCCTATTACTTTGAAAAATCTCGTCATGGTTACTGCCTTCGAAAGGGATGATTTGTATTGTGACAAGCCGGCGTCCCTTTATGGTCACCTATGACGTCCTCCTTCTCATAGGGAAATTGTGTGGTGATGGGAGGAATGCTCTAGGGCTCGTGCTCATGGATTCCCTTATCTTTTCAGGAAGGTTGTGGTGGGCGTCTTGGCCCTGACCCTGATTACAGTTGGGTGGATGACGCCGTTATTGAGGCTGTCTCTTACTATCAGTCGGTCGATCAATTGAATAAAATTCCATGGAGTCTCCCTAGGTCCTGGGCTTTGAAAGGTCCGAAGGGGCTGAAAAAGGCATGTGGACATTTTTGCAGCTGTGGTTTTGTCACTTACAAAATTATGAATGGGGAACAGGACACTTCTGCCCCCTTTAGTAGTTTCGAGCTCGGGATACTTCGTCATCTAAAGGTGGAACGTTCCTAGATTCACCCTCTTTCTTGGGCTTTCGTGAAGGTTTACTAGTTCTGGTGTGAGTATAAGCACAGGCGACCCAAGTTGCACAACTTTTTCACCCTCTTTGGGGTTCTCCACGCGGATGGGATAGTGACTCACGGTTGGGTAGAAATTTACTAGAGGATCAGGTTATATGAGAACAATGCAGATTCTCTTGAGAATTGGAAGCACTAGTACCTACTGGTCCTTCCTGAGATCATTTTGACAAGCCGACCACCGATTATTCCTTCACGGAGGGAGATCTCACTCCTTCTGGTAGATGGCTGAAGTCTTCCCTCGAGGATTTCATTGTTGGTTTTGAACTAGAGCAGATTTCGGATATGCGGAATCCTAGGGGGGCCTTTGAAGAGAGTGCCTCGTGAAGGTGAGAAAAACTAAAGAATGTGGGTTGAATTGTGAAAGCTTTTTCTTCTTATTAAACTTAGTCCAGAGTCCAGAGTCTGATAGAGTACAAAGTCTAGAGCAATGTTCAGAGTCTAATGCAGCAAATATAAAAGAGATAAAGAGAGAAGAGAAAGACATAAAGCAATTATATTGGTTCCTTCCACAATCCAGAAGTAGTCCAGTCCCCGTTGCACTTCCAAGGAGATTTTCACTATAATCCAATCTGATTACAAATGCTCAAGCACACAAGCAAGAGACTTCAAATACTCAAGCACACAAGCAAGATATTTCCTATGCTCAAGCACAAAAGCAAGAGACTTTTATTCAAACAAATTAATAAGAAATAAGTTTGAGTTGAACACTTGAGATACCATCAGTGGTGTTCACAATACAAATCAGTTCAGACTCTAAGACTCTAAAATTTCTAAGGTATGAAAGTTGTTAAGAAATTCTAAGTGTTTGATGCCAAAAAATTTTAGAAGAGTTTTGGCACCTTTTAAATGTTGTAGAGTTTATACTAATCTTCAAATCTTGATTCCTTTATATAGAGGTATGAAAGTGATGTTGTAGAGGTGCCAGCACATTAAAGAGTCGTTATAGAAGCTTGATCAAAAGCAGTTAGAGTACAACTTCTGAAGGTGAGAAAAACACAAGAAGGGGGGGTTGAATTGTGTTGGCTTTTTCTTCGTTTTCTCCTACTGAAGACACTGATCAGAAGCAGTTAGAGTACAATTTCTGAAGTGATGTTCAGATTCTAAATGCAGCGGATAAATCAGAGAGAGAGAGAGAGAGAGAGAGAGAAGAAAGACACAAAGCAATCATACAGGTTCCTTCCACAAACCGGAAGTAGTCCTGTCTCCCTTGCACTTCCAAGGAGAGTTCACTAAAAATGTAATATCTGATTACAAATGCTCACTGCTAAAACTAGCAAGAGACTTCAAATTACTCAAGCACAACCGCAAGAGATTTCCTATGCTCTTGAACACAATCAAGAGACTTCTATGCTCAAGCACAACTGCAAGAGACTTCTATTCAAACAAAATTACAAAGAAAAATATTTGAAGTTGAACACTTGATATATAACCAGTGGTGCTCACAATACAAATTAGATACAGACTCTTAAGACTCTAGAATTTCTAAGATATGAACTTTGATAAGAAATTCTAAGTGAACTTTTGATGCAGAACAATTTTGACAGAGTTTTGGCGCTTTCAAATTGTTGTTTAGTCTCTTACAATTCTCCAAGTCTTCACTCCTTTATATAGAGGTGTGAAAGAGACGTTGTGAATTGCCAGCGCATCAAAAAAATTCGTTTGAAGCTTTGATCAATCACCAATGATCTTTTGCCTGATATAGTTGTTGTCCTATGAAGGATCAATTTCAAATCCATTCCATGTATGTAGGAACATTGTTGCAGGCGTAGCTGTTATTCTTGTCTTGTAGCAGAGACACAAATTGAGTAGTGGAGGTAGTGGTTGTACACTTCATACAATTGTACTTTGTCAACGCTCTTCAAAGAACAAGCATCCAATGCCTTCAAATCCTTACAAAATAGTCGTTGCTTCACTTTTTCAGTCTTTTGCAATGCTTAGACGAGATTAAATCCATTGAACAACCTTTGAAGCTTTAAGTCTTGCATCTCCTAATGAACTACAGCTTCTGGTGATCTTCAGCTTCTGGTGAGATGCTTCTGATGAACTTGCTTCTGATGATGTCATCACTTCAGGAGCATTTTGACATCAGAAGCAGTTCTCTTCAGATGCTTTAAGCTTCCTTTGATTTATTTTATTTTTCAAGAACCTAATAATGATCTCAAAATTTTTTCTATGGTCCTATACACTTGAACAAATATTAGCATATCCAATTGACAATTTTTAATACCTTGTTATCATCAAAACTCTCAAAGGGTAATGTTAAACACATTTTTTTTCCAACATTCTATTCCTTTTGCACATTTGTGTCTTCAAATATCCATTTAACTAACTTCAGGTTCTTCACTTCAGACTCTAATGATCTTCAGACATTGGGTAATCTTCAGACTCTGACAGTCAGCTTCTTATGGACTTTAGACTCTAATGTCTTCAGACTCTCACTAACAACCAAGCTTCTCTTGAAAAATTCTTTTGCTCTCATTTGTTCTTCCAGAACCAATACCTTGATTTAAGACTTATGAATTTTAGTCTATGGTCCTGCACACTTGAACAAATATTAGCATATCACATTGAACTTTTAATACCTTTTTAGTTATCATCAAAACTTAAAGAGGCATTGTTAAATAAATTTTGTTCCAACACCTCGATTTGTGGATACAATTTTAATTCTCCAGGCGCGAGATGTTATTCATCGCCACAAGATTTTTGGTGAAGGGACATTTGCTCAGGTCTTTCCTTTTTTTTTTTGTTTTGTTTTCTTTCATTTTTTAGTTTTTGCTCACTGCTTGTTTATTCTATTACTCTGTCTGTGTTGTTGGCTTACTTTTTGTTTTACATCTTCGTAGATTTGATGTCTTCCATTGATGATCTGAAGAACTTCAGGGGGGGTTGCATTCCCCCTCACATCACGGGTGGTCCTTCGGACGCCCCTTCTTATGACAGGGCTGTAGTCCGCACGCCTCCTACAATCCGCCTCGCATTGAAGGATGGCTTTTCCGCGCAAGGCATTAGGGATTCTTTGAAGCAGCTTAAGGCTAGCACCCGCCCCAGTGGTTTTGATAAGCTTGTGGTGGCACCTGTTCCTCCCAACGATAGTGGGTCGAAAAGGAGCAGGTACAAAATCGATGATGCAAGGTGGCCCAAGAGGCCTTGAACGAGGGATAACGATGACAAGGAAGAAGAACCCTCGAGCCACATCTTTGGTCCGTCTCCCGGAAGGACTCCTTGTGCCACAGAGAAGGGTGAACTTGCTTCTGGTACTCTGTCTGTCATTCAAGCGGGGTCCGACATTATACAGGTTGTGGCTTCAACGTCCGCTTCTCGGCCAGTTGTGGAACTCCTCTTCCGACTTCCAAGTATTTATTCAGATACTTCTTCCCTTCCTCGTTCTAAACGGGACTTCATGGATGCACGGTCACCTTAGGATCGGGCCTGGCTAGATCACATGGATCTTACTCAGAAGAGGATATTGGTGGTCGATAGTGCCATTAGCGTTTACAACACTATCATCCTGTGTACCATGATGGCCGACTATGACATGGTCCCAGAGGGTGTCTCTAAACGTCTGGCGGATGAGATGTCTCGTCTCTTGGAGGAAGGAGAGAAGAGAATTCAGGACATCAATGCAAAGATGGAGTATACGTTCATCAAACTAAGTATACAAAGGAGCTTTTGAAGAAGTTCAAGCTTGAAGATTGTAAAGTGATGAACACTCCAATGCATCCTACATGCACCTTAAGCAAAGAA
This sequence comes from Medicago lupulina, assembly GCA_958299785.1. Taxonomy (NCBI): domain Eukaryota; kingdom Viridiplantae; phylum Streptophyta; class Magnoliopsida; order Fabales; family Fabaceae; genus Medicago; species Medicago lupulina. Next base: position 32,259,226 of record OY283143.1, read on the forward strand.
GATGAAGGATCAAAGGTAGAACAGAAGCTGTACAGAGGTATGATTGGTTCTTTGTTATACCTCATTGCATGTACGCCAGATATTTTGTTTAGTGTATGCTTGTGTGCAAGGTTTCAGTCAGATCCTAGAGAATCTCATTTAATTGCAGTTAAAAGAATCTTCAGGTATCTGAAAGGAACAACTAATCTTGGACTCCTCTATAGGAAATCCTTAGATTACAAGCTAATTGGATTTTGTGATGCTGACTATGCTGGTGATAGGATTGAAAGAAAGTCAACTAGTGGCAATTGTCAATTTCTGGGTGATAATCTGTTATCCTGGGCTAGCAAAAGACAAACAACTATTGCTATGTCTACAGTAGTAGCGGAATACATTTCAGTTGCAAGTTGTTGTACACAACTACTCTGGATGAAACATCAGTTGGAAGACTATCAGATTTATGCTAACAGTATTCCCATCTTTTGTGATAATATTGCTGCTATTTGTTTGTCAAAGAATCCAGTTCTACATTCAAGAGCTAAGCATATTGAGATCAAACACCATTTTATCAGAGACTATGTTCAAAAAGGAATTTTAGATATACAATTCATTGATACTGAAAATCAATGGGCTGATATATTCACTAAGCCTTTAACAGTTGAAAGATTTGATTTTATAAAGAAAAATTTGAACATGAATTTTGTGTCTGATTAAAATTGCTTGCTCCTGAATAAGAAGATTAGGTTCTGAAGTCAGTTCAGAAGCCATGATCCATCAGAAGCTCTTAACTGAGGTTCTGAGGAAAATGTGCTCCTGATGATGTCATCATAATTTCAAACTTCAGAAGTGGAATCTTTGTGCTTCTGAATAGTGAAAGTTAGTGGAATTTCTAGAGTTGCTTCTGGTGACACCTGTCCCACTAACTTAGACAGCGCATCTGAAGTCTGATAACGTGGCGTAAGTGTATTGGTGTATAACTCAAAGGGCAATGATGATGTTTATGCTTTGAATGTACTATCTCGCGCCCCCAACTGTCATTAATGTTGTGTTTGTTTATACCCTGTGTACTCAAACGTTTTTGCTCAAAGCACTTAAACAAAACACACACTACTCACTTCACTTCCTACACTTTCGTTTTTCAAACTCTCTCTCTGCAAACGAGTTCTCTCTTTTTGAAAACCAAAAACCTAGAACCCTAAATCATCATCTTCATCAATCAATGGCATCCTCAAGTTCTGCTACTGAATCACAAGTTCAAGATCTTCAACAACAATCTCAACAAAAAGAACAACTACAAAGAGCTGCATACGAAATCATAGGATCAACTATGAAGTTGAAAGAACATCAGTTGAAAATCCAGACAGAGAATCCTGTGGATTTCAAGTCTCTAACTTTTCATGGTTGTGACATCAAGGAGTATTACGCATTTCAAGGTCTGCTGAACTACTTCAATCTTCTTAATGGTCCAACATACAAAGCTCTTATTAGACATTTCTAGGTAAGGGAATCTGTGTATGACAAAGAAGCGTCTGAGCTTGAAGAACAAGAAAAGATTCTGATTGATCCCACTCTGGCTGGGAAATCAAGAGAAGAAATGGGTTTGGAACCCTTCACATGTACAAAGATCAGATCAAGCCTCATGGGCGTACCTGTGTATATCTCAGAAGAGATTATTGCTTATGTTCTTGGAGTGGAAGCTTCTGGTAAATACTCTGGCATCGAGATTCCTAATCCTAAGACAAGCTCATGGAACGAAATTGTGAACAAGACTCTGTTCATCTCAACAAAACCTGGGAAGTACTCTGACCTTAGCATGGAAAAGAAGATGCTTCTAAAGATACAATATGAGAACCTGTTACCGAAAGGCGGTGGCAGCGATCAATCTTCTCTAGCTCATAAGGTATTTCTTCACCACATCATTCAAGGTGAAAAAGTTAACATTCCCAAGTATATATTCAAGCACATGATCAAAGATCTTAGGGAAAGCCAGAAGAATGATAGAGTCTGGGTTCCTTATGGAAGACTATTGTCTAAGATCTTTCATTAAGGAGGGATGCTCAAGGCTCTGAGTGAAACTCATTATTTCACAGATGAGATGCTAGAAACTGTGACTGGCAAAGTGATTAATGCCAAAACTGTGAAGAACATGCAGCTGATCAAGAAGGTGACTCCACTCAACTCTGACATCAGTGAGTCTATGGCTATGTCAAATCTTATGGAGGATTTTCCCCCATATGCAAAAAGGACACTCTAGCTGTTCAGATGGCTCTGATTGGAGACTATTTTGAAAATACTAGCAAGCTTATCAGCCTTGATGAACCAGTCTATGTGACTGAAGAAATAGAGGGTGTGGAAGCTGCTACTCAACTGGTTACCAGGGAGGTAAAGAAGAAGAAGCCTGAAGAAGTTGCTGCACTTCAAAAAGCTCTTAAAGTAGCAAGGGATATTGAAGTTCCTGCATCCAGTCTATCTGGAGCATCTGTGACTGCAGTAGCTGAGGAAGTTTTGAACAATGTTGCTGATCTTTAAAGGATGGCAATATCAGAGGCTGGAAGTCTGATGATGGTTCAAAGAGCTGAAGTAGGAGCTCAGGAGGAAACAACTGCTGGTTCAGAAGCTGCAGCTCTATCAGGTAACTCAGATTCTACACACTCTAACTCTATAATAGACATAGATTCTGATTCCAATCCCTCCCAATCAAACTCATCATCATCATCTACTGATATTGATGATATACCTCTAGACATTCTCTACAAATCTAGCCAAAAAGGCCATTCAACAAAAACCAAACTTTAGAAAAAGCCTACTCCCTATAAACCAATGGATCCACTTGTTCATGTTAGAATAGTTGAAATGCTTGAAATGAGAAGCAAAATACTACCCCCCAACCATCCACTTCAACCACAAATAATCCAATCACTCAACATGATTGCTCCTGATGATCATGTTGAACCATCCTCAACCAATCCAATAGAAGTCACTTCTGTGTTGACCAATCTTAGTAGTCACCTCTCAGGTGAATTACCAGGTGTTGTTTTTAATCTAGATAAAGCCTCTGAAGTAGCATCTATGGAAGTTGCTTCAGAAAGCCCCCAACAACATGCACCTGAACAACAAAAGACCCCAACTAACCCTGAACAGGTTCCTACAACTGTTCTTGAACAAAGCGTTCCTGAACATTCTGTTCTTGAACAAACCACTGCTGAGCATATCCTATCACCCCCTCTTCCTGAATTAAATATTGCTGAATTTGATGGCACGATCACATCAGATGATTCCGAAATAGAGATGGATCAATCTTCAGTTACTGAGATTGTGAAGTCTGCTTCTGATCAACCATCAACCAACAACACTCAATCTATTCACTCAAACAGCCAATCGTCATCAATCTCACTAGCTATTGAACCTCTACCTACTCCCAAACCTATAAAGCTGCCTTCACCACCCACCATTTTCCTAGATTTTGTGCTATTACAGGGTGTGTGTGAAGATATAGCTGAGAAGTTGATCAAGCTCATTCAAGCTAGGAGTGACTTGAATCACAGAGAAAGCTATGAGAAGCAATGGAGCAGACTCAAGGAAAGAGTTGACCATATTATGTCTGCACTCCAAGCAACTTGTATTGAAGCTCAAGATTTGGCTAAGCAGAAGCTGCAAGACTGGCTTAATGGTATTGATAACAGTTTTGAAGAAGTGAAAGTGCTAGGAACATGGGTGAAGAATCCACTAAGTCTCAGAGGAAGAAAAGCAACAGACTTCATTCCTAACGTTGTGCATCCAATAGACTTGGATTTGTCATTTCTTACCAAAGTCAATCTCAGAACTGCATCTCCTGATTTGGTTTTAGTTCAAAGGAATATTATTTTAGAGCAGAAGAATCAGAAACTTAAGAAAGAACTCCTAGAACATAAACTACTCTTGCTGGAATACAAGTCTTCAACTGAAGCAAAGCTGGAAGAAGCAAGGATCAGAGAGGAGAATCTGATCAAAAGAAATGAGGACTTCAAGGCTGTAATGAAGTTACAACAGGAAGCTGTGCAGAAGAAGCAAGAAGAGACAAATGAGTTACTCTGGAAGATTATGGAAAATATGAACAAGCCAACCAACCCTTAGTTGCACACCATTTATTTAGCTTGTTTATGTTAATTTAGTCTGACTAACTTTGTCTTAAAACTCTTGTTATTTTGATAATACTTTACGCTTCTGAATACTTAATGCTTCTGAATATTCTTTGTTTTGGAATACTTTGATTTTATCTTTATTATGCTCTTGTTATTCACTAGCTTATAGCTTTGATATTGGTTATTTTTAATTGTTATGATCCTTTTATACGCTATCTCTCTATGTTTTTCTCATCTCTCTTTTTTGTTTATTTCTTTTTGTTAATGACAAGAGGGGGAGTAATAAAGATAATATTTAAAGGCGCTGAGCCCCATTAAGTATATTTTGAAAAACTTTTCTCAACCTTTTTAAATAGGGGGAGTAATAAAATTTCAATATAACTTAATTGAACCAGATTTCTCATCTCTCATCTTCTATTTTATTTTGAAATATTATTGCATGATAAATGAATTTAATTAACAAGATAGAACTCAAGGGGAGCTTACAAACCTCAACTTAAAGTACTATCAGACTCAGGGGGAGCTTACAAACCTCATACCCTATAAGTCAACTTGTTAATTAGATTAACAACAATTGATCAAGTTTTAAATACTATTGTTTGTCATCATCAAAAAGGGGGAGATTGTTGGGAAAAAATGTGTTTAACAATAAACCTTAAACAGTTTTGATGATAACAAGGTATTAAAAATTGACAATTGGAATTGCTAATATTTGTTCAAGTGTACAGGACCATAGACAAAATTTACATCTTACAAAGGTTCTGAATGAACAAAAGAGAGCAAAGAAATCAACAAAAAGGAAGCTTAAAGAGTCTGAAGAGAAGTGCTCCTGAAGTCAAGTGCTCCTGAAGACAGAGTGCTCCTGGAGTGATGATGTCATCAAAAGTTGCCTCATCAGAAGCTACATTTCACTAGAAGCTCAAGTTCGTTAGAAGTCACAGAACTTGAAGCTTCAAAAGTTGTTTCATGAATTGAAGATCATCTAATATTGGCAGAAGACTAGTGGAATAATGCAACGGCCGTTTCAAAAGGATTTGAAGACATTTGGGTGGTAAAATACAAAAAGCGTTGACAAAAGTACTTTGTACGAACTGTACAACCACCTTCTCCACTACTCTGTTTTATGTCTCTGCTAGAAGACAAAATAACAGCTCTGAAATACAACCACGCCTGCAACAATGTTCCTTCACAACTGGAATGGATTTGAAATTGATCCTTCATAGGACAATATCTTAATCAAGCAAGGAATCATTGGTGAAAGATCAAGCTTCAACAAACGACTCTTTTTGGATGTGTTGGCACTTACAACGTTCAAACTCACACCTCTATATAAAGGAGTGAATACTTGAAGAACAACAGGACTCTACAACATTTTGAAAGCGCCAAAACTCTGTCAAATTGTTCAGCATCCAAAAGTTCACTTAGAATTTCAGTTTTCAAGTTCATATCTTTGAAATTCTAAAGTCTTAAGAGTTTGTATCTGATTTATATTGTGAACACCACTGATTGTGTATCAAGTGTTCAACCTCAAACATTTTCTTTGTAATTTTATTTGATAGAAGTCTCTTGATTGTGTTCTTGAGCATTAGAAGTCTCTTGATTGTGTTCTTGAGCATTAGAAGTCTCTTGATTGTGTTCTTGAGCATTGGAAGTCTCTTGCAGTTGTGCTTAAGCATTTGTAATCAGATATTACATTTAGTGATCTCTCCTTGGAAGTGCAAGGGGGACAGGACTACTTCCGGTTTGTGGAAGGAACCTGTATAAATTGCTTTGTGTCTTTCTTCTCTCCATCTCTCTGTTTTTATCCGCTTCATTTCTAGTTTTGAACATCACTTCAGAAGTTGTTCTTAACTGCTTCTGGTCTGTGTTCTAACTTCAGAGAAAAAGAAGAAAAAGCCAACACAATTCAACCCCCCCCCCCCCTTCTTGTGTTTTTCTCCCCTTCACAAACTCCTTTCTACAGACATTGAAGTCCTTACTCAAGCGGTTAAAGTTATGGCGGGTAAGGAAGCAATTGCTCTGAAGCAAGATTTGGTCAGTAAGATCTCGGTGGAGCAGGATGATTTGTTTCAACGAGAGAGAGCAGATGAGGCTATGGCTCTTGCTGAATAGTGTTGAGGGAAAGGCTTTGAGGATACCCTTGCCCAAGTGGAGTTCTTTCAAGGTCCGTTCAAGGTTGAGCGTTCCAGAGTTTTTCCTGAGTAGGAGGCTTATCGGTCGGTGCAGCTTGAGGGGCAGTCCGCTGATCCGGCGGCTGCCAAATGAGTTGACAATGTTCACCTGTTTTGCTTCGGGATTTTTTTTTTCTTTTTGGTTGTTGTAAACTATGTTCCGCTGCGGCGGTCAACTTGTAATAGACTATTATTTTTGTTTTTCCTTATGTTTCGGATATCTCTTGTTTAATGTGTTGTGTTATGCTGTTTGTTTATGCATTTTTTATTCATGCCATGTTCGGAGGAGATTTCCTTCGATCGCGCACCTTCTTCTCCCCCTTTACGCGTTTTTTGCATTTCTAATTCATGCCACGTTCGGAGGAGATTTCCTTCAATCGCGTGCCTTTTTCTCCCCCTCTATGCGTTATTTTTCATTTTTAATTCATGTCGTGTTCAGAGGAGATTTTCTTCGATCACGCGCTTTCTTCTCCCCCTCTACGTGTTTTTTGCATTTTTCATTAATGTCCTGTTCATAGGAGATTTCCTTTGATCGTGCGCCTTCTTTTCCCCCTCTACGCGTTATTTTCATTTTTAATTCATGCCACGTTCGTAAGAGATTTTCTTCGATCGCGCGCCTTCTTCTCCCTCTCTACGTGTTTTTAGCATTTTTAATTCATGCTGCGTTCAGAGGAGATTTCCTTCGATCGCATGCCTTCTTCTCCCCCTCTACACGTTTTTTTTTGCATTTTTAATTCATGCTGCGTTTGGAGGAGATTTCCTTCCTTTATGCATTTTGTTTAATGCAAGAGCTGCGTTGTCTGTGCGCCTTTGATTAGGGGCTTTAGGGGACGAGAGACTCTTCCTGATGGGTGGCTAGTCCTCAGGTGGGTCTTCCACGATTGATTAGGCTTTTATTCCACTTAAAAGCAGAAGCCGTAACAACCGTTCGCCATTGCATGCTCCGGCGCGCTTTGTTTTCCTGTTCATGTTGGTCAATCATTTAACAAACAAGCAGAGTTGCGAGCGGAAGTTGCTCTATTGTTAATATGTGAAGGCATATTTACAGTGGTATTATTTTGGGAAACCATAGGAAGTACTTAGTCGCATATTCGTAATGAAATTATTTGTCACCATTATAGTAGTAGAATCTGTGGGAGTCGCTGACGCTTAGCTACGTCATCTTCCTAGCATGGTGCCAGAGTATCCTGACGGTCCTGCGCAGTGTTGCGGTATCCTTGCTCCTCAAAGGGATTCATAGAGCCTCTGAACTCCTCTTAGGTCCGTGTGGATGGTCACAATCTACCCTTCTTTATTATGGTATTTCACCTTCAGATGCTTCGTTGAGGCTACCGCGTCTAGTGCTGCGAGAGTTGGGCGGCCGAACACACAATTATAGCTGGAGGCGCTGGGAATTACTAGGAACAGAACTTCCACGGTTCGCTTTCCTACGCCATCCTTGAAGGTGACGTCTAACGTGACATATCCCCACAGACGCGCGTTTATACCGTTGAGGCCTATTGCTTCCAACCCGACGCAATATTTTAGATTTTCCCTCTTTAACCCGAGGCATTCAAACGTCTTATTGTATAAGATGTCCACAGGATTGCCTTCATCTATCAGACATCCTTATACTCAGTGCGTGTGGATGTTTGCGCTGAAGACGAGCTGGAACGTCCCATTGGGATCCCAATTGACCTTTTCATTGTCGGTGAACCTAGGGCCGGCCTGGTTTTTACCTTTTTCGCTTTTGTGGATGCTTTGTCCACCCCCTTGTGGTCGACGACCTCCCTCTTGGTCATCTGGCTCGGCTGACCTCTTTAGTATCTCTAGTGAACCTTGCCATCTTGTCACCCGCCATGATTTATTCGATCGTGTCCCAGAGCTATTAACAATCATCTTTATTTTGATCGCGAGATTGGTGATATATGCAATATCTCATCCTGTCTGTTTTGCAAGATAACCTCCCGTGATGAACTTAGGGGAGTGAACTTCCTTCCTAGTTAATCGATGCTCCCGTGGCGCGGTTTGCCCTTGGGTGCCGCCCTAGACGATTCCTTCTCTTCGCGGGCGTTGCAATATTTATTGTGCGGGTCCCTCGTCGCCCTAACTTTCCCCTTGTGACAAGCCGTATATTGATTCGGAGGGCCGCCTTCGGGAACGTATTCAGGATTCCCCGGCTTTCTCCTTCCATATGTTCTTTCTTTGGTTGTTTTCTCCTTTTCCCCTCCGCTGGGGAGCGGTCCTCAACGTCATGTTCCCGATTTTACAAAGCATTTCTCCGCCGCTCGGGCGTGATCACTTCCGAGGCGGTTGAAGCGGTTTCGACGTCCTTCGGCAATCAGGTACTCTGCCGATTTATCATAACAGACACGACGTGGGAGGCATCCATCATGCTCTGCGTTCGGACTGTTGCGGAGCATGTCGTAGCTCCTGCGATGGTTCTCTAGAATCGACGAAACTTCTCTAGTTTTTCTTGCGGAAGCTTTCTCCGAAGCTCCACCTTGACCTTTCTCTACACGCTCGAGTTAATCGTTCTGCCATTGAAGTAGGTTCATCAGGTTCTCGAACAGTTCCTTTATTCCAAACGACGGTGAGACCTGAGCAAGTGGTGGTGAAGGAGCTTCTTCTTCCCATTGAGGAGACGTAGGAAAGATCGTTGTGTCCAATGCGGCTGTTGCAGCGTTAAGGACAACATTGTCTTCTTTGAGATTTGATGGTTTGCGAATCGAGACTATTCAGTTCAGGAGAATTTGAGCTGTCGAACGCGGTGTTCGTGAGGCGGAAGGATGACTCACGGTGGTTCTTTTATGAGATCCGGCCAGTATTTCGGAGAAAGGATCGATAATTGTTAACTGTTGCGGTGGAGGAACGTGTAACTGAAATGGTTACGGAGGAGATGCGCGTAACTGAAAACGGTTAGAGTGGAGGATCGTTGGACCGTGGCGGTTAGCAAATGATCTCCTCCTTCTAGCGCTAAATGATCTGTCCGGTGAGAATGGTTGAGTTAAAATGGTGGCAGAGAGTGCTTCGATGTGAAGTCAACGACTTCCAGCACGGCGGCAATGAATATTCGCAGGGGAACAATGGATGCTTGCAGGCACGTTATCACTCCAACGCTCAAGTCAATAGTGGAGCTGAAGAGGAGTGTGTGAAAATTGTTGTGAAAAGTGATGTGTACCTTGAGGGTGAAGCAAGTTCACCCTTATATAGGCGCGCTTGAGTCATAACCATCTTCGGGTTATGCACCATGTGATCAGTAGCGGAGAAGGACACATGTGTGGTGATCCTTGCGCAGAGGCGCGCTCCTGTGTAGCAAAGTGTATGCAAGCTGGCTTGCTCCTTCGAGTGCGAAGCCATAAGGCGGCGTCTTTCAGGCCACGTGTAACCGTATGAATGGTCTTGTGATTGGTCTAGAACACAAACGTCCAAAACAATTGTATCGAACGTCATTCATCTGGTCAGGTACGATGACAAACCAATATCAGAAACCTTTTCTTCCCGTCCAAATTGTTTAAATTATCGTGTTAGATGATATAGCTAAAAATAATAATTAATCATTGAAATTGACAATATTGATATGATGAAGGAAGAACAACAAATGTGCATTAAAAAAAACCCAGAACAACCACACCTGACGTTATTCATCTAGTCAGGTACTATCACCAACCACTATCAAAAACCTTGTCTTCCGGTCCAAATTGTTTAAAGGGTTAATACATGTTTACTCCCATGTAATATTAGCGATTTTCGGTTTACCCCGTGTACAAATATTTGTTTAGATTCCAACCCTGTAATTTGAAGATTCTTTGATTTTGGACCTTCATGAATTTTGACCGTACAAAATCGATAATATGGCAGGGGTAAACATAAATTCTGTCAAATTACAACGGGTGAAGTACCTTAAATTTTGTAATTTGATGCCATAGAAAAACAAAGAAACTTCAAATTACAGGGCTGAAATCTAAACAATTTTTTTTACAGGAGATAAACCAAAAATCACTAATATTACATGGGATAAACATATATTAACCCTTGTTTAAATCGCCGAATTAGATGATATAGCTAAAAATTAATAATTAATCATTGTAATTGACTATTTATATAATCAAATGTGTATTAAAAACACAGAGCTATGATAATCAGAAGCAATTCTTAAGGTGATTATCAACACTACTGCTGCAGAGTACCCTTCCCTTTTCCAAAACCATCGCTGAGCAACAACACCCAATAAGCTTCATCATATTTAATATACCGTGCCATGCAATACAAACTAGTTAAACCACTACAAGCATCTGCCGACCTAAGCCACCCGCCCCTTCCAACAACACCAAACCCACATGCCCACACACCATCATTCCAACAGTTGCATGCACAGTCAAAACATCACAAAATGTTTTACCCCACCACAGCTACAATTACTAAACCGGTTACACCACTATACTGCTAAACCTTACACTCTCCGACTTATTAAAAAAACTACAATTATAAGTAAAAAATTATTCATAGATTAAAAAAACTGATTAAAATATTTTAATTTTCTTGGTGTAATCCAAAATAATGTATTTCCTAAACTACTCTTACACATTTTCATTAAATTTTGCACAGGAAAAATTCAAGTTCCACGTAGAAATTTAGGATTTTTTAAGAGTCTATAAGAGGGACAACTCCACTTTACAATCCAATATTTTAAGGATAAATTAGATCCAATATAAAAAATTGTAATATGGTATCATGGTTTATTGATCAGATCATCAACTATTGTTGGACGTCTCCTCACCTTATAATACGGTTTTATAATAATATTAGATATTTTTTTAACAATCCAAAATGTAACAATATAAATTATTTTTAGTTAAATTTTAATATATTTTTGTCCACCAAAAATATTATCACTTTTTGGTTAAAAGTTTGTCATGTTTTGGATATCAAGTCAAAAGTTTTAGATAGAAAATGGAACTAAATGAAAAATTTAGATTTTCTTATTAATTTTATGAAGAAGTCAAAATATTATGTATATAAATAAAACTTGATAAATACTAAAGAAGCACAATGAGTGCCTAAATTGGACTTAACAACAAGTCAAAATTCAACGTTACATCACATCGAAGCAACAGAAAGAAACTCTTCAAAATTGCATACAATTCAACCAAATACAAGCTTAATGATTGTGTTAGCAAGAGTGTAACTCAAAAGAAGTCTTCCTCAGCAAACAATGGCTGGGAGCTTAACCAACAAAGTAAGCAATGAAGACACTTTTTGCCAAAAAAAAAAAAAAAACCTCAATCATATTTTTTTGGTTAATAGTGTTTTACCCTCTCTAATATAGGTCATTTTCGGTTTTTGCTCTGGTAAAATATTTTTTTGGGATTTCGTCCTTGTAATTTAAAATTTATTTGGTTTTGTACCTTTATGAAAAATTTCACCCCCTGTAATTTGTGGAAATTTCGGTTTACCCTTGTAATTTGAGCAAATTTCAGTTTACCCCCTGTTAATTTGATCAAATTTCGGTTTACCCCCTGTCATATCATCGATTTTGTACAGTCAAAATCCATGAAGGTCCAAAACCAAAAAGTTTCAAATTACAAGGACGAAATCCAAAAAAAAAAAAATTACAAGGGGGAAAACCGAAAATGACTTATATTACAGGGATAAAACACTATTAACCCTGTTTTTTTCATAAAAATAAGTCATGTGAGTTGAGCTTTGGAAACTAAATGGAGTCGGACCAAACATCAAGGTTCAATGACTGGTACCAAATATACTTATAAATCATTTAACAAAGAGGTTAACGCGTTGATGCGTTAGTTGAACCCACACTCCTATAAGTATAAGTCAACTTCTTATCAACAAACTAATTTTTGTTAGTGATGCTTTAATCATATTCATTTGGTTTGCATGAACAACAAATTATTCTGAGAATCTATAAGAAAATAAGATTACACGAAATTGTAGCAAGAATAATATAAAAAAATGACAAGAACATCCTCTTGGTTTTATGGAATCTGACGAATATATTAATTATAAGCAATCTACAAACAAGAAGTCAGGAACAAAAACAGTAGCAGAAAAACTAGTATTTCCAGTGTGCACAAGGGTCACGTGACCTTCTTCTCTTGGCCAAATGATGAATCACTATTGTAGTGAGTGAGTTAGGACGTTACCTCTTCATGAGTTAGACATTTTTCTCATCATTCTTTTGGCCGACAATGTGTGTGTGGAATTTAGAGGTGAAAAGGACTTATTTGGAAATATACCAACTGTATATACTTCAAATTCAAACGACAAAGTACAGCTTTGTCCCTACCCATATTAATTTTTTTGAGAGGAGAGAATGAGAGCCCTAATGCCTTACCCATGTTAAATTAACGAGTGCTTTAAACAATTGTTCTAAATAAAATAAAATTATTAAAAAAGTTAAGTTTTTTATTTTTTAATGCACATGAATGACAATTTTCCATTAAAATTAACATTTAAAATTATTTAATAGTAATTCTAGGATATATTCATTAACATTTCCCTTTAATTACTATTTAACAGTAATTATTTAACGTTAAAATAGCAGGTCTTGCATTTGGAATGGTGATTTCTATCATGCGACTGTGGAGCTCATGCATATGTTGTGTGCTTCCTACAGAACTGTGGTTAGGCTCTTCAACCCTTTTTTTTTTCCCCTTTCTTTTTAATAAAATTGAGTTTTAATGCATTTCATACAAATTAAAATCAAGTGGAAAAATATAAGGTTTGAAGATGATAAAAATATAGAGATTACTTGGTTGTAAATGTTGTTCTCTTTCCTACATGAGTTATGTTGGAATTAATTCATTTATTCAACCATAAAAAGACACATTTTATAAAGAGTAAAACTATAATGATACTTGTGAAATAGACATATGAGCATGTATATAAACTAGGATATACAACATATTGATTTATCAAAGATATTAAAAATACATGGATGGATGAACTACTAACTGTAACATCCTTAACCCCACAAACAATATTTAATACGAATACAATAATTAATTTATATTGTGATCAAGGTGCTACGTCATTAAAACTCAAAATATGCATAATCATTTTTCATCGAAGTTTCTTAACGGAATAAACAACAATCTCCAGAAATAATCTCAGGGTCTCAATATCATAATTCAGTCTCATAATACATCAAACTAAAACAACAAGTTCTCCACATAAATCAAACATAGAATATAAATAAAATAACTCCCAAAAGATCTAATCAGTAATCAGAGCCTAGACTAGACTCCAAAAGCAAAGAAAATAAGGAAGACTAAAGATAATCCTCATAACTCACGCCGTCTCAAGCGTCGTCTACCTCCACGCCTACACCATTTTATAATGGTGAGGAGACAGAAGTCATTGAAGGATAAGTTTACATTCAACTTTAAGAAACTACGAATTCAAGTATAGTATAATAGGATTTCAAATATCACATATACATACTTTCATAAATCAACACCATTAATCATACAAGAGTTTCTTACATCATTCTCCATTTATCTTAAATCATCAACTTACACCAACATCATCATTTAGGAAATATAACCACATACTCATCTCCGCTTGTATTCACATAAAGCACATATTCTACATAATGCATATGATTCATCTAGTTCATATCCTTCACATACTAATCAATTTTAAAGGTTTAGGGACCAACCATGCACCTTGGGAACACTTTAAAGTCAAAAAAATAGGTTTATGGACAACAGAGAGTCAGGCACGATCGGCCACCCATAAGCATGGTTGTGCTTGACTTTTTCAGAAAAGTCATGGTTTGGGTAGAATGACATGGCACGGTCGTGCCACAGGGGCACACGGTCGTGCCACCCTATCAGGTCAGCACAATCTAATTTTTCGTCTTTTCACCGAAAATGTTTTCAAAACCGTTTTCGATCTGAGTTGCACCAATTTCTTCCCAAACATTTAGGCAACCAGTTCCCTACCTTTTAACATCAATCCTAGCTCAAAACATTTCCACATAAGTTAACACAAAATAGCGAATTTCACTTAATCACTTAAAAATAACTTTTAACTCAAAAACCCATTTTTCTCCAAATTAAACCCACACCCAAAATTCATCAGAACAAAATTTCTTACTTCATTTCATCACATTAACAACTTCACTAACACAATCATATAACTCAATTCATTCAAAACACCATTTTCATGATTAATCACCGATTTCTCACAAGGTTCATAAACAACTACAACTTAGCCCAAACATGACATTCAACATAATCACTTCCATGAATTTCAATATACAAGCATACCCAAATACATAACAAGACATTAGAACATGATTTGAGCAATAATCAACAACAACATCATGATTTTGACACATTTAAGCTAAAATCTCAAGAACAACTTATTCTATATCTTCAAGCATGAGTTTAAGCATATAGACAACTTAATTTCACAAATTTCATCATACTCATAATTAGCATAATTAATTAGCACAAAAATCAACGTAACACAATACTAATTTCATGAAAATCATATAAACAAACATGACCCATAACCACTCTATCACTCATAATCTCTAAATGGTGATATAAACTTTCCTTTTATATCAACCTTCCAAAAGCTAACTTTAATCTTCGATCTAGTCTCCCTCTTGAGCTTTCCCCCAAGCTATATCTCCTTTTCTCTTGAAATTCTTCTTTCTTCTTCTTACTTTCTATTCTCTCTCTTCTCCCAACTTTGCCTCTTTTTTCTCAATTGTAACAAATGAGCTCTTGACCTAATTTTCACAAAGACTACTTCTCTTATATACTCTTGGGCTAGGTCACACTCACTAATGGACTTAGTAACTTCCTGCCTCATAAAATGTTACTGCGCAATTACTTCATTAAAACCCCCACTAGTACTCATACATCACTATTATATCAATTACCCTAAGTTACTACCAATTTCCTTAATTACTCTTCGTACCCAAAATTACTCAAATACACTTAATTACTCTAAAACTCAATCAACCAACAAATATAACACACCAAACAATTAAATAATTAATAAAGCAATTAAATAAATAAAATCCTAAAATATGGTCGTTACAACTCTCTCCCCCTAAAAGAATTTTCGTCCTCGAAAATTACCTGAAGGAAACAACTCTGGATATGACTCCTTCATTCGACTCTCCAAATCCCAAGTTAAGATCTCCCTTGTCGGTCCAATCCAAACCTCCTTCACCAAGAGATCTTCTTTACCTCTCAACCGCTTAACTTATCGATCTTCAATCCTTAATGGTACAGTCTCAACGGTTAAATTATCCCTTACTTTCAAATCATCCACTTGAATCACATGCGACGGGTGATACACATACTTCCACAACTAATACACATGAAACACACTATGTAGGTTCAACAATGGCAGTGGTAACGCAATCCGATAAGCCACTGCGCCACTGATCTCCAACTTGAAATTCAATATCCTTCTTCCGTTTATCATGATAACTCTTCTGCCTACTCTGAGATGTCTTCATCTTCTCCTGAATCATCTTAACCTTTTTCGTAGTTTGTGGACAACTTCCGGTCCAATCAAAGCACTCTCTCCTGACTCATACCAACACAACGGCGCCCTACACCTCCTTGCATATAATACTTCAAAAGGCGCCATCCCAATACTCGAATGAAAATAGTTGTTGTAAGTAAACTCAATCAACGGTAAACATTCACTCCAACTTATACCTTGCTCCAAAACACACTCCATTAACAAATCTTCTAAAAACTGAATAGTAATCTCCAACTTACCGTCTGTTTAGGGATGATAAGTAGAACTCGACCTCAACTTAGTTCCCAAAGCTGTTTGCAAACTCTCCCAAAACTTATATGTAAACCTCGAATCTCTATCTAAGCAGAACTCGACCTCAACTTAGTTCCCAAAGCTTCTTGCAAACTCTCCCAAAACTTAGATGTAAACCTCGAATCTCTATCTAACACAATGCTAGACAGAACACTATGCAATCTAACAACCTGCTTAATGTAGATCTCTGCTACCTTCTCCATAAAAAGACCGGTCTTAATAGGAATAAAATGTGCCGACTTCGACAACCGATCAATAACAACGCAAATCGAATCGTAACCCGTTGTAGTCTTCGACAAAGCTCCAACAAAGTCCATCAAAATACTATCCCACTTCCACTCCAACACAAACAACGGTTGCATCATTCCAGACAGCTTCTGATGTTCAGTCTTAAATTTTTGACGAACCAAACATGCAAAGACAAACTCAGCTACATCTCTTTTCATTCCTGGCCACAAAAACAAATTCTTAAGATCTTGATACATCTTCATCGCTCCAGGATGAATACTCAAACTAGTTTGGTTACCTTCCTCTTTAGTTCAGGCACATCCGGTACACAAACTCAATCATAGAACTTCATAACTCCATTCTCATCCACTCTAAAGTCCTTCTCCTTACCTTGATTAATCAACACCAAACGATCTACTAATTCCAAATTCACTTTCTGACCTTCTTTGATTTCCTCCAAGATATTACTCGTCAATTTCAAATTCACTTTTTGACCACTTGGCATCAACTCACTTACCAAACTCAGATCTCGACATTGGTCGATCAATTACAACTTATTCACCATCAGTGCAGGCATATGCAACGACTTCCTACTCAACACATCCGCTACCACGTTTGCCTTTCCTGGATGATAACTTAATGCAAAATCATAATTCTTAAGAAATTCAAACCATCTCCTCTGCCTCATGTGCAACTCCTTCTGGTCAAACATATACTTTAAACTCTTGTGATCGCTGAACACCACAAACCTCAAACCATACAAATAGTGCCTCCAAACTTTAAGCGCAAACACAACAGCTGTCAATTCCAAATCATGGGTCGGATAATTCCTTTCATGAACCTTCAAATGCCTTGAGGCATACGCCACAACCTGACCATTCTGCATAAGCACTCTACCCAAACCATCTTATACGCATCACAATACACAACAAATGATTCATTCACATTCGGTAGAATCAAAACTGATGTAGAAGTCAACCTTCTATTCAACTCCTGAAAACTCTCCTCACACATAGCATCCCAAACAAAAGCTTGTCCCTTACGAGTCAATTACGTCAAAGGTAAATCCAACTTAGAAATTTTTTCAATGAACCTCCGATAATAACCAAGAAAACTTTGAATATCAAAAACCGACTTAGGAGTCTCCCACTGCAACACCATATCAACCTTAGACGGATCCACCGCTATTCCATTTCTTGAAATAACACGACCAAGGTAACTCACTTCACACAACCAAAACTCGCACTTCGACAACTTAACATACAACTTCTTCTCCCTCTTGGCATGTTTTTCAGTCATATTCAGTAGGTTATAGTAGCAAAAAGGAGGAGTATTAGAACGATTGCCTATGATTTCGGAACTTTTGTAATGTTTTCTATATTTGAGTCTGTAATTCTAGTTTTCCCGAAACATAGCAATTTCAGGGGGTTTTTGAAGTAATTCAAGAAGAAATCATGTAAATCGGCAAATCAAGAACATCTGAAGAATTGTGAAGACTTGGGGAAGAACAAGAATTAAGAATCAATAGGCCTCATGAAAATTTACAGTGGGAGGAATTATGTTCCCAAGTTTCGAGGCAAGTTATTTGAAGTTGAAGATCTAAAAATGACGAAAATCAGAGAAAATTGGCCAAGGAAGCAATACCATGCGCATTGGGCACATGGTGTGCGCCAAAGACTAATATGTAATTGAGTTTATTCCGCTGCGAAGTTTGAAATATTACAAAGACTATTTTGAAGAATAAATTGTTATTTATTCATATTTGAGATTTTTGCGAAATGTGACATTCCATTGTATGGAAACTCTGATTTAAATTATGAAATTTTCATGTTGGGGAAAACGGAGTGTTACAATTGGTATTAGAGCAGGTTGGTCCGTCTGGCCAAGTAGTTGAGTCTTGTTGTGTCGAGTATCAGTTGATATATTGTTATGTGTCATACTGATTGTTGTGTGCTATGTAGAGAACTAAGATGGCTGGAAGAAACGACACTGCGATTGCTGCGGCATTGGAAGTTGTGGCTGAAGCTGTGGGGCTACAACCAAATGCTAATGCTGGTGCTAATGCCGAAGTGAGGATGTTGGAAACCTTCCTGAGGAATCATCCTCCTACATTCAAAGGAAGATATGATCCTGAGTGAGCTCAGACATGGCTCAAGGAGATTGAGAGAGTGTTTCGGGTCATGCAGTGCACAGAGGTGCAAAAGGTGCGTTTTGGTACGCACATGCTAGCTGAGAAAGCTGATGATTGTTGGATTGGTCTTCTACCTATCCTAGAGCAAGATGATGCTGAAGTTACTTGGGCTGTGTTTAAGAGGGAGTTGCTTGACAGATACTTTCCGGAAGATGTTCGCGGGAAGAAAGAGATTGAGTTCCTTGAGCTGAAACAAGGGAACATGTCGGTGATCGAGTATGCTGCTAAGTTTGTGGAGATGGCCAAATTCTATCCACATTATACTGCCGTGACTGCTGAGTTCTCCAAGTGTATCAAGTTCGAGAATGGTTTACGTGCTGATATCAAGAGAGCAATTGGTTACCAGAAGATCCGTAACTTTTCTGAGCTGGTGAGCAGTTGCAGAATTTATGAAGAGGACACTAAGGCTCATTACAAGGTTGTTAATGAGAGGAAAGGTAAAGGTCAGCAGAGTCGTCCTAAGCCTTACAGTGCCCCTGCTGATAAGGGCAAACAAAGAGTTAATGATGAGAGGAGACCTAATAAGAAAGATGCTCCTGTTGAGATTGTCTGCTATACTTATGGTGTGAAGGGCCATAAGAGTAATGCTTGTCCTGGGGAGGTAAAACAGTGTTTTCGTTGCGGTAAGAAAGGGCATACTACTGCAGAGTGCAGACATGGTGACGTTGTATGCTTTAATTGCGAAGAGGAAGGTCACATTGGTTCGCAATGCAAGAAGCCTATGAAGGCTCAGACTACTGGGGAGAGTTTTTGCTTTGACTGGTACGCAGACGGAGAACGAGGATCGTTTGATCAGAGGTACTTGTTATTTTGATAATATACCTTTAGTTGCTATTATTGATACTAGTGCTACGCATTGTTTTATTGCTCTTGACTGTGCTGCTAAGTTGAATCTTGTTGTATCTGATATGAATGGGGAGATGGTTGTCGAAACTCCAGCTAAGGGTTCGGTGACTACTTCTCGTGTGCGTTTGAGATGTCCTGTGTCTATGTTTGGTCGTGACTTTGAGATTGATTTGGTTTGTTTACCGTTGATCAGAATGGATGTAATCTTGTGAATGAATTGGTTAGAATACAACCACGTCCTTATTAATTGCTTTAGCAAGAAGGTGCATTTTTCTTCTGCTGAAGAAGAGAGTGGAGCAGAATTCTTGACGAATAAGCAGCTGAAGCAGTTGGAACGCGATGGAATTACGATGTTTTCTTTGATGGTGTCGTTATCTATTGAGAATCAGGTAGTGATTGATAGGCTACAAGTGGTATGCGATTTTCCAGATGTTTTTCCTGATGAAATACCTGATGTGCCTCCAGAAAGAGAAGTTGAATTTTTGATTGATCTTGTCCCTGGAACGAAGCCTGTGTCTATGACACCTTATCGTATGTCAGCTTCTGAGTTGGCGGAGCTGAAGAAACAATTAGAGGATTTGCTTGAGAAGAAGTTTGATTAGACCGAGTGTTTCACCTTGGGGAGCGTTGATGTTTCTAGTAAAGAAGAAAGATGGTAGTATGAGGTTGTGCATTGATTATCGACAGTTGAACAAAGTAACTATAAAGAATAGGTATCCACTTCCAAGGATTGACGACTTGATGGATTAGTTAGTGGGTGCACGTGTGTTTAGCAAGATTGATTTGAGGTCAGGTTACCATCAGATTAAGGTAAAAGATGAAGATATGCAGAAAACGGCATTTTGGACGCGTTATGGGCATTATGAGTATACGGTGATGCCTTTCGGTGTTACTAATGCACCTGGTGTATTCATGGAGTACATGAACAGAATCTTTCATGCTTATTTGGATCACTTTGTTGTGGTTTTCATTGATGATATTTTGATATACTCTAAGACTGAAGAAGAACATGCTGAGCATTTGAAGATTGTTTTGCAAGTGTTGAAAGAGAAGAAGTTGTATGCTAAATTGTCAAAGTGCAAGTTCTGGTTGAATGAGGTGAGTTTTCTTGGTCATGTTATTTCTTGTAATGGTGTTGCAGTTGATCTGTCTAAAGTTGAAGCGGTATCACAATGGGAGACTCCTAAGTCGATCACCGAGATTAGAAGCTTTTTGGGATTGGCAGGTTATTACCGCAGATTTATAGAAGGATTTTCTAAGTTGGCACTTCCGTTAACGCAGTTGACTTGTAAAGGTAAAGCCTTTGTGTGGGATGTTCATTGTGAGAACAGGTTTAATGAGTTGAAGAAGTGTATGACGACGGCTCCAGTCTTGATTTTGCCGAAGTCCGATGAACCTTTTGTTGTTTATTGTGATGCGTCCAAGTTGGGTTTAGGTGGTGTGCTTATGCAAGAGGGTAAGGTGGTTGCTTATGCATCGAGACAGTTGAGAATTCATGAACGAAATTATCCTACTCATGATCTTGAATTAGCGGCAATTGTATTTGTGCTTAAGATTTGGAGACATTACTTGTACGGTTCCAGATTTGAAGTGTTCAGTGATCACAAGAGCTTGAAGTATTTGTTTGATCAGAAGGAATTGAATATGAGACAGTGGAGGTGGCTCGAATTATTGAAGGACTATGATTTTGGGTTGAATTATCATCCGGGTAAAGCTAATGTTCTTGCAGATGCCTTAAGTAGGAAGACTTTGCATATGTCTGCTATGATGGTGAAAGAGTTTGAGTTACTGGAACAGTTTAGAGATTTGAGCTTTGTTTGCGAAAGGACACCTCCGAGTGTAAAGCTAGGAATGTTGAAGATTGATAGTGATTTTCTGAAGAATATTAAAGAACCACAGAAAGAAGATGTAAAGTTTGTAGACTTGTTGGTTGCTAGTAATCAGACTGAAGATAGTGACTTTAAGGTCGATGATCAAGGAGTGTTGAGATTTTGAGGTAGGATTTGTATTCCTGACAATGATGAGATGAAGAAGATGATTCTTGAAGAGAGTCAAAGAAGTAGCTTGAGTATTCATCCGGGAGCTACCAAGATGTATCATGATCTGAAGAAGTTGTTTTGGTGGTCGGGGTTGAAACGCGACGTGGCACAATTTATGTATTCTTGTTTGATTTGTCAGAAGTCGAAAGTGGAGCATCAGAAACCTGTAGGGTTGATGACACCGTTAGATGTGCCAGAGTGGAAATGGGATAGTATATCCATGGATTTTGTGATGAGCTTGCCGAATACTCCTAAAGGGAATGACACCATTTGGGTGATTGTAGATAGATTGACGAAGTCGGCTTATTTTATTCCGATTAATATAACTTTTCCTGTAGCCCAGTTAGCAGAGATCTATATTCGAGATATAGTGAAGCTGCACGGTGTTCCTTCAAGCATTGTATCAGATAGAGATCCGCGATTTACTTCTAGATTTTGGAAGAGTTTGCAATAGGATCTAGGGTCTAAGTTGAGGTTGAGTTCGGCGTATAATCCGCAGACAGATGGTTAGTCGGAGAGAACGATTCAGTCGTTGGAAGACTTGTTGAGAGTCTGTGTACTTGAGCAAGGAGGAACTTGGGATAGTCATCTTCCGTTGATAGAGTTCACATACAACAACAGTTATCATTCGAGTATTGGAATGGCACCTTTTGAGGCTTTGTATGGTCGGAGATGCAGAACTCCGTTGTGTTGGTTTGAGTCAGGTGAGAATGTGGTTTTAGGACCAGAGGTTGTTCAACAGACTACTGAGAAGGTAAAGATGATTCAAGAAAAGATGAAAGCGTTGCAGAGTCGACAAAAGAGTTATCATGATGAGCGAAGGAAAGACCTTGAGTTTCAAGAGGGAGACCATGTGTTCCTAAGAGTTACCCCTATGACCGGTGTTGGTCGTGCATTGAAGTCAAAGAAGTTGACCCCGAAGTTTATTGGTCCGTATCAGATATCGGAAAGAGTTGGAACGGTGGCGTACCGAGTGGGTTTACCACCGCATCTTTCGAATTTACACGATGTCTTCCATGTGTCGCAACTTCGAAAATATGTTCCGGATCCATCTCATGTGATCCAGAGAGATGATGTGCAAGTTAGGGATAACCTTACGGTTGAGACCTTACCAGTGAGGATTGAAAGTCGTGAAGTGAAGCATCTGAGAGACAAGGAGATACCTCTTGTGAAAGTCGTTTGGGACGGAGCGACTGGTGAAAGCTTGACGTGGGAGCTAGAGAGTAAGATGCTGGAATCTTATCCAGAGTTGTTTGCTTGAGGTAAATTTTCGAGGACGAAAATCTTATAAGTTGGGGAGAGTTGTAACGCCCACTTTAGATTATTTTAATTATTTAATTATTTGATTTATTTGAGGAGTCTAGGTATATTTATATATATTCTACGAGATGTGGAGATTAAGATTTATGTGATTTTTAGTGATTTTACATGTTGTGGGGACTTATTTTATTGTTTAATAAAATAAGATTTGAAAATAAAATAAATATAAAGATGTGGGGTAGTTTTGAGATTTTAGAGAGTTATGCGGAAGAAAGAGTAAATAAGATAAGATTTGATGGGAGTATAAATAAGGAAAATTAGGTTTAGAGGTTGTCAGTACGTACGATCAGTTTTGGGAGAAAAAGGGAGAAAAGGCAAGAGAAGAGGAAAGCTGCAATTTCCATAACCTTAAGGTAAGGGTGAGCCTAGCATACAATTCTATTAAACTGTAATTCATATGATTATAATTAACAAGTGTAGGAATGGTTTTAGAGAATTGGAGAATTAGGTTAATCATGATGAATTGATGATTAGATGATGTAAGACTGTAGAACTGATGTAGAAATTGATTACAGAACATAGAATAACCTTAATGCTAATGTTTCAGTTGAATTTGGGGTTAAACATGGTAAAAATTGGGATTTTTGGTGAAAAAGTTCGTAATCCCGTACCCTGTTATGTCATCGTTTCGCCAGGCGAGAATCGTAGCTCGCCACGGCGAGCATCCCTTCATCGCTCGCCAGGCGAGCTCGCCATAGCGAGAGACCCGTGACGCTTCGCCAGGCGAGCAATCCAACTCGCCATGGCGAGGGACCTGTAATCGCTCGCGAGGCGAGCAATAGAGCTCGCCATAGCGAGCTGCGCCATGACAGATTGTCACGTTTTCTTTATTTGCAATCTGTTTCGCACAAGACCTTGTGAGTTGAACCTTGGGTAGTATTGGAAGCTAACTATATCATAAATGACGATCTGTAAAGATGCTTTGAGAAGATTTAATGTTGTTGATAGTGATTTATGAATCATATGTGTATTATGTGAACTATATGTGTAATAAATGTGATGCTTAAATGATGAATTCTTTAATGTTGATATATGCCATGATTGATGATTTGCTGCCATGTAGTTGTTTATATACGATTAAAGCAGCATGTGTCAGTCCAAGATGCTTACGATGTTTAAGACATTTAAGATGTTTAACTTGTTTAAGTTATAAGATGTTGAGTCCAAGCATACTCATTCAGAGATAAGGGCTTATGCCCTGGAGCTTTTTGCTCAACAGAGACGAGGGCTCATGCCCTGGAGCTTTTGCTCAATAGCGACGAGGGCTTATGGCCTGGGAGTATATTTATGCTCAAAGCGACGAGGGCTTATGCCCTGGATTGGTACCACGTGCATATAAGATGTCTAAGATGATTAAGATGTTAGAGTTGCATAGTCAAGTGAAATCGCATTGTCGAGTCAAGTTGTCTAAGATGTTTATGAAGATGATTTATGACGCCACTTATGATGCTAAATGATATTTGTTGTGACGTGTTTATGTGATGATTTGTTGTTAAATATAATTGTTGAATTATATGCTTAATACTATTGTTTTTGTGAATCTCACCCCTTCTTCTTGAAAATGTTGCTCTTCGTATGGGTAACTTGTAGGTAATCAAGAATAGGTGCAGTCTTTTGAGGACTTCCCTCGGTTGTGTCTAGGTGCTCCGATACGTAACGGGATGGGGAACCTTTGCTTATGTTTTCTCTATTCCTTGCGTATTACTGTTATGATTTTCATGACTATGATTTAGTATTTGGAATTTTATGAGACGTTTTGATGAGGCCTTCGTGCCAAAGACTAATATGTAATTGAGTTTATTTCGCTGTGAAGTTTGAAATATTACGAAGACTATTTTGAAGAATAAATTGTTATTTATTCATATTTGAGATTTTTGCGAAATGTGACATTCCGTTGTATGGAAACTCTGATTTAAATTGTGAAATTTTCATGTTGGGGAAAATGGGGTGTTACAAGGTCCAAGTCTAAGTCCAAGAGTTTTGACAAATCAAAGTTTCGATGCTTTCTTTGTCACAAGCAAGGTCACATCAAGAAGGATTGTCCGGATAAAAGTGGAGCTTCCAAATGAAGAGAAAAATGATGTGGAGGATGAAGCTTCGACATCGGATATAAGTGGAACTCAACCGGTAGTGGATCTTGGTTATCTTTTGGCTAGAGATAGAGAAAGGAGAACCATTACGGCACCTAGAAGATATGGTTATGCAGACTTGGTGTGTTATGCTCTAAATGCGGCTGAAGATGTGCAAGACTCAGAGCCTAGAAACTTCAAGGAGGCATTTGAGAGCAAAGTAAGCAAGTATTGGTTGAAGGCGGTGAATGAAGAGATGGATTCATTGGAGAAAAACCAAAATTGGAAACTTGTGAAGCTACCTAAACACCAAAGGGTAGTTGGATGCAAGTGGATCTTCGAGAAAAATGAAGGTATTCCGGGAGTTGAAGGTCCTAGATACAAAGCAAGACTTGTGGCCAAAGGTTTCACTCAAGTAGAGGGGACTGACTATAATGAGATCTTCTCACCGGTTGTGAAACATTGTTCGATAAGGATTCTTATGGCTATTAAGGATCAATTCAACCTTGAGTTGGAACAAATGGATGTAAAGACCGCATTCTTACATGGTGACCTTGGAGAGACAATCTACATGGAGCAACCAAAAGGTTTTGTGGAGGACAAGTCTAAGGTATGTCTTTTGAAGAAATCTTTGTATGGTTTGAAGCAAAGCCTTATGCAATGGTATCGTCAGTTTGATGAATTTTTTTTGAAGACCGGTTTTGTGAGAAGTGGGTATGATTATTGTGTGTACATGTTGAAGAGGGGTGAGAAAGTCATTCTCTACCTTCTTTTATATGTGGATGATATCTTGATGGCAAGCTCTAGCAAGAATGAGAATGTGAAGCTCAAAGAAAAATTAAATGGTGAAGTTGAGATGAAAGATCTTGGTCCGGTAAAGAGAGTCCTTGGTATTGATATCTTGAGGAATCGTGACAAAGGTGAACTTTTCTTATCTCAACTTAGTTATTTCAAGAAGGTGGTGGAGCGTTTTAGAATGTCAAAATCTAAAACTGTGGGCACTCCCTTGGGTCACCACACAAAGTTGTCCATAAAACAATGTCCTCAATTCAAGGATGAGAAGCAAGCAATGGTAAGTACTCCATATGCAAGTGGGGTTGGAAGCATCATGTAGGGTATGGTTTGTAGTAGACCGGACTTAGCTTATGGAGTTAGCATTGTGAGTCGGTTTATGGAAAATCCGGGAATTGTGCATTGGCAAGCTTTGAAGTGGGTGTTGAGGTATTTGAATGGGTCTTTGAAGGGTTGTTTGAAGTACACAAGAGCAGCTCAAGAGAAAGACGCTTTAGAGGGGTATGTAGATGCGAACTATGGGGTAACTGGTGAAAGTTTGACTTGGGAGTTGGAGAGTAAGATGCAAGAATCCTACCCTGAGTTGTTTGTTAGAGGTAATATTTCGAGGACGAAATTCTTTAAGTTGGGGAGAGTTGTAACGCCCTAGTTGTTATTTTATTATTTTTGGTTGATTTTAAGTATTTTATATGCTTTAAAATGATTTATGTGGTGTGTTGTATTTTAATTATATGGTTATTTTTATTATTTAATAGAAATAAGTAAGAAAATGGAAGTTATGGAGTTTTTAAGGGTTACATTTTAATTAATAAGAATTAAAGGGAGTTAAGTGAAATGAAGGGAGTTAAGGAAATAGGGAGAGTTGGGAAAAAGGTAAGTCAGAGCTTTGTTTCACGTATCAGTAAGAAAAGTAGAGAAAAGAAGAGTTTTTGGGAAAAAGGGAAGAGAAGCCAAGAACAAGGGTGGAGAGCCAATTTTTGTAGAATTTGATTCATCTGTAATTCAGGTAAGGGTGAGGCTAACCTTCAACTAATAATATATGTTTAATTTCTGAAAATTGGATTAAAAGGTTGTGTTTTTGAGTTAGGGTTAGAAGTTATGATATTTTGCAAAAATGTTGATGATTTTGTTGTTAATTGCATGTTTCTGTGTTGCTTTGAGTACTATGTTGCATATAGAACCTGTAACCATTGTAGAAAGTCGTTTTGGGTGATCGGGGGATCGGAATTGGGTTTTTGGATGAAAAGAGTTAGAAAATTCATGAACTTTTGAACTGCCCAGATGAAGCTTCGCTTGAAGCGAGATGTTTTTCGCTTAAGCGAGCGACCCAGAATGCTGTCCAGATGAAGCTTCGCTTGAAGCGAGATGCAAGCGAACTCCAAGCGAGATACTCCCAGACTTACGAAATTTAGGTCGCTTGAAGCGAACCACGAGCGAACTTTGAGCGAGCGAGAACCAACCATTCTGTGAAGATTTCGCTTGAAGCGAGATAGCCTTCGCTTGAAGCGAGATAGGCCCTGTAAGACCATTTTCTGAATTTTGCTTCGTGCATTAGGACTTTAATTTGAGCTTCCTAAAATGTTTTATTGATTTATTTTACCTTGTTTATGAAGATAAATGTTGTGATTGAATGTAGAATCATGTGAATAAATGTATATACATATATAATGTTATGTCGAACGTGGAGAATTGTTGTGTCACATTAGACAAAGTTGGGGAGTGTGTCATAAATAAATTAGGCACAGTTGTTGTTGTTGTTGTCGTTGTCGTTGCTGTTGTTGTTGGGTTGTATGCTGATATACGCCATGAGTCTTTTCATACTCATGCATTGTTGAGGGCTCATGCCCTGGAATGTTAATCATTCAACCGTTGAGGGCTTATGCCCTGGAATGCTAGTCATTCACTTGTTGGGGGCTTATGCCCTGGGATGCTTTAACCATCCAAATTGTTGAGGGCTCATGCCCTAGAATGCCTTGTCATTCAAACGCGTTAAAATGGTACCACATGCATATTGCATTAGTTGTTGTCGTCGGTGCATTGTCAGAGTCGTTGTTGGTGAGTCGTCGGAGTTGTAGTGGTTGTTGGTTGGGTTGATGGTGTTGTAGTTGATGATGTTGTTGTATTTTAAATATGAATTGATGTAGATTGTTGTTGCAATTGTTGATGCCAAGTGATATAAATATGTGCTAATGATGCTATTTGTTGAGATGTTGTTGTTTTAATTCAAATTGATGAATTATATATATATTATTGTTGTTTGTGAATCTCACCCCTTCTGCTTGAAAATGTTGCTCTTCGTATGGGTAACTTGCAGGTAATGAAGGCTAGGTTGGTGTATGGCTCAAGTGTCTTAGGGCTCTGATACGTAACGGGATGGGAAACGTTGTTGTGTTATTTCATTCCTTTATGTATCATTTGTTTTAAATAAGTTGTTGGAGAATTTATGATGATTAAATAATGATTTACTGTTGAGGCCTTTGCGCCAAGATTTGTTGAAGTTGATGATATTATTTTAAAAGGATTTTCCGCTGCTGTTTACGAGATGTTATATTGTTGGAATTAAATAGTTTTATTTTCTATTTAAGAATTTTTGAAAAGCAGTGTAATACTCCGTTGTTGATATACTCTGATTAATTTATTTGAATATTACGTTATTGGGGGTGATAGACTTTTAGCAAGTGTGCTAAAAATGCATCGAAGTAATAAAATTTATAAGTTCGTCTCCACAGGGACTGTGTTAATCTCAATTTGACAATAAAGTAAATATTTAGGATGTATAAATTATTTTGTAAAAGTATATTCGATTTGATTGCATAAAATTAAATAACAGAAAATAAAGATTTGGTTAGAAAATATGGAGAGATGAGATCGGATCGTCGAATCCTCTATGTTTCCCCTAATTGGTTACTGTACTCTATTCCTATTAATGGTTCTTTAAGTCCCACGATAGTTAACAAAATAGCCCTAATCAATCCCTTGAGTTAGGACCCTCTTCTTAAACTACAACCCCTAATTCCTTAGGTGGTCTAATAATTCTTGAAGGTTTAAACACGTTAACCTAATATCACTAATAAACGATTATCCATTCCTAGACTAACCATGTTTATTAGAACAATTCAATTAAGTCTAAGTTGAAAGCTAGGGTCAGTAGTCATTCATTCTCACGAAAACATATTTATATTTGATCAGGATATAAAAAGCATTAAGAACAATTGAATTGAATAAAGACTTAAATAATCATTAATATGGAATAGAGTTTCATCACAGCAACATAAGATCAACTAGGGTTTACACAGAATCATCTCGGATCCAATCTCTAAGAGATTTAGCTACTCATAACAATGTTTACAAATAGCATAATCAATTGAATCAATAAACATACATGAAATTGGTAAAAGGATGAAGAAATCATCCTCCTTGCAGTCGCCTTAATGTCAAAATCGCACTTTGCTCTCCCAGATTCGTAACCCTTGTTTTCGGAATAGACTTCAGCTTAAATAGGCACAGAAGTTCAACAGTCTTGTTCTAACATTCCTTTCAAATTCAAGCTCCTGCCGTCATGTCAAGTCAATTTCAATTTGTTTCTGCAACACAATTCGTTTCCATTAAACGGCCAAGTGGCTAGTTCGCGTCCAAGAACAGCTAGTGCCTGCCAATTCACTCTTGTTATCGGTCAAGCAGCAAGTTCGCATCCAAGAACAGCTCGTACCTGTCAATTTGTCCTTGTTTTCGGTCAAGTAGCAAGTTCACACCCAAGAACAGCTTGTACCTATCCTTTTGATATCCGCCGAGTAACCAGTTCAGATCCAAGAACAGCTCGTGCTTTCTATTTCGTTTCCTGTCAGCCAAGTAACCAGTTCGTGTCCAAGAACAGCTTGTGCTTCCTACTTTTTCTTTCAGCCAAGTAACTAGTTCGTGTCCAAGAACAGCTTGTGCTTTCTATATTTTCTTTCAGCCAAGTGACCAGCTCAAGTACAAGAGCAGCTTGCGCCCTTTGTTGTCAACATTCCTGGTCAAGTAGCTAGTTCGCATCCAAGAACAGCTTGTACCTGTCAAATTTGCTTTCGAGTCTCCCCAGTGAGTCTTGTTATCTGCTACCTTGTTAATGTCAATCAGTCCCGCAATGGATACGACATACTCCTTTTTGCTATTCTGTTAATGTCAATCAGTCCCGCAATGGATACGACATGCTCTGTTTTTGCTATCCTGTTAATGTCAACCAGTCCCGCAATGGATACGACATATTCTGTTAAATTCAATTCCCAGTTTGTCTTGCATTCATAACACAAATGTTGCATGGCATACATAGCATTTACAAATGTATTTTTACGCCCAAAATCAGTGCTAATGTCGATATTTAAGTATCTTCGTCGCGTCAAGCCAAAGACTCCGTCTCTTGACTCTCCAAACGAAGAAACTTAAATAGGGGCAGCTGTTATACCCTCATTTTGGACCTAAAAATACTCATTCAAATTCCTCTGCTATTTTCTAATACTTTCAAATTCACCGTGTTTTCTACTGTGCTTCAGCTGCATACATTACTGCTTCAGTCTTTTAAATTTTTGCATAAAATCGTACAAAAGGGTATTTTGGTCATTTCCGGCAGTGGAACCCATTTTAGTCCCTACAATTTGTCCCTGAGTCTTCTCAATCTGTTTGCATGAATCATTTGTCAAATTCTGTTTAAAAATTATCTTAGTTTTGCATCTGAGTCAGTGTGAGTCAGTTTGAGTCGTTTTTGCCCCAGGGGCATTTTAGTCTTTTCACATCAAATAAATTTTGGGCAGAGAGGTATTTTAAAATACCTCATTTTGGTAGTTTGTTCGTTTTTAGACCATTTTGCCAATTTTAACTGTTTCGCTTTACGTTGTTTTCAATTTACATTTTTTACCAGTTTTATTTTACTTTTTGCAATTTAGTCCAAGTCTTATGTTTAATTGCAAATTAGTCCAAATACTTTTTAAAAAAATTACAAATCAGTCCCATTTTCATTTTTTGTTGTTTTATCGTATTTTTGCAGATTAGTCCCTTTAGTTTCATTTTTTGCAGATTGGTCCTTGAGTCAAAAACAGTCCACATGCCACGCAGGCCAATTCAGGTCCAGGTGTCAGATTCCCATTGGTCCAGAGGCACATGTGGCAGCCTATAAAAGGCCACCACTGTACAAGTCAGAAGGGGATCGATTCATTACGCGCCAAGTCACAAACAGAAACAAAAATTCTCTCTCCATTCAGTTGGATCAAATTCACAAATCCAGAAAAAGTTCAAGAACATTCAAACCCTAACCGTTTTTCCAGAATCAAAATTCAACGAATTCAATGGAGTTTGCATCGATTCTCAGAGATTCTGTATTGAATCTTCATCATTGAATCGGTTTTTTCTGCAATTCAAGCGCGAACTCACCACCCAAAGGCGGCAAGCTCAAGCGCGATCACAGAGATCAGAGAAGGAGAAAGAAAGCTCACCAGCAAAGATCCGAACCAAAGAATCAGAGGAACGAGCCAAAATCTCCGGATAACAGACTCAGGTAACTCTCAAATCTCCTTTAATCACGTTAAAAATCACTACAGAGCCTCAAACGATGTGAATCCATAGCTAGTTCAAGTTGTTCGGTCTAAACCCTAACCATAACACGAAAAAAGTTTGAAAAAGGCAAAGAAACACTTCAAGATTCACAACGAGTGTGAATCAGAGTGAATTTCACAAAAATTTCGTCCAAGAACACAAAGAATCCGAACGGTTTGAACCCTAACCAAAACGCGAAGATTCACATCGTTTCAACGGCTAAGGCTGTTCGTTCTAGACCGATTCATGCTTAGAACAAAGAAGCAAATCGTTTAAGCCATGATTGAACAAATTCTGGACTGGATTACGAATTAGGGTTAGGGTTGTGAAGGAAGAGAGAACGGCGGAGAAGAAGAGAGGAAGAAAGAGAAAGGTTTTGAAAATGAAGGGGAACGGGTTTGCAACCCTTTTATATATGTGCTTGGGTCGGGTTGACCCAAACCCGACCCACTCTCTCCTATTCCTGGCCGTTTGATCAAGATCCTGATGGATCTGGATCAATCCAACGCTCCTGGAGCGTTAGTTTGATCCGGATCCATCAGATCCGTGGGTTTGGGCTTTTTACCCGCAGGCTTTTGGTTTCCTTTCAGTTTCTTGAGTTTTCTTGTTATGTGCACCCCTGTGTTTGCTATTTGGACCTCTTGTGCGTCTTGACCTCTTTACAAAATTCCAAAAAAAATTGTTATGCGTTCTTGGTATATTTGTGACAATTTTGTGATATTTTACATGTGAAAATTGATAAAAATTTGGCAAGTGCTAATTTCTCATTTGATTGGGATATCTTGTGTTTTTTTATAAATTTTCTCGCATGTTTGTTCATCCAAATTCTTGTCCCATGATTTTGGTGGTTAGCACTTGATTCCATGGTGATTTACCCCTGTTCTCATAATAGCTCATTGAATTGTGTTAAGTTTGATGCCTTTGTAACATTCTCAATGTTGTTAAACTTAGATTTCTTTTGATATTTTGCAATTTTGTTAAACTTGATTCTTGATACCAACTTCGTGATATTTTGCCATTTTGTTAAACTTGATTCTTGGTACCAATTGTGTGATATTTTGCAATTTTGTTACATTTGATTCTTGATTACTATTTTGTGATATTTCCATTTTCTTGTTAAATTTGATTCTCGATTACTATTTTGTGATATTTCCACTTTCTTGTTAAATTTGATTCTTGATTACCATTTTGTGATGTTTTGCAATTATGTTTAGTTGGATCTTTGATGCCAATTTTGTGATATTTTGCAATGTTGTTTAGTGTGATTTTATGCCAATCTTTGTGATAGTTACCATTTGGTTTAGGATTAGTATTGCATTATTATTTTATCTTGTTTTACTAACCACTCTACTCTATGTCTCATGCATACTAAGCATCTCATCTCATTCCCATTTCTTCCCTTAACCCCTTTCATGGAGCGTTCAACTGATTCTCATGCAATGTTTAGATAGTTTACTTTTCTTTAATTTCATGCAAGGCTATAGAATGTAAAATAGGACCCGATGTAAAGGACTATGGACTATAATGATGTACACCGACACATGCACCGACACACGCACACACGTTGTATGTCTACCGTTAGGTGTATGTTTAGGATGCGCGATACTTAGAGAAAATAAACCTTTTAAAAAAAAAACAAATAACTTCCATCGCTTCAAATATTTTCCAAATAAACCTTGGAGTCAAAACTCCAAAGGATTTTCCCTTTATTTTCTTAATCAAATCAAAATGCAATTAATTTCCAAACTTTAACCGTTTCCATTAACAATTGAACCCACCAAATGCTTTTTCCTTCTTTTCAATTCTAATGCCTATACGGCCTCTTTCCCTTCTTCAAAATCTTTTTCAAACTTAAAATACAAACAAAACTCACAAAAACATTTTGAAAGAGAACTACATGGAATTTTGATCCCTTAAAAGGGTATGTAGGCAAGAGACTCAAAATCTCTCCAAGTCCAATAAAAACAACCCAAAATCTTCCTTCTCTCATTCTTAAAATTAATCTTCTTTACAAATAGCAATAAAAGCAAAGCGTATACGTAAAGCATAGTAAAACGGTTCCTATAGGATACTATAGTCATTGCGGGTGCCTAACACCTTCCCGTAGTGAAATCAGCCCCGAACTCGGAATTTCTAAGGTTTTTCTCGATTTTACCTTCCCCAAAAAAAATAGAGACATCAATGATTGAAAGGTTCAAATCTAATCAATGATTTGACACCCGAAAATCGCGATGACAGAAATGGCGACTTCACTGGGGAATAGTTAGGGCTACACCTAGTTTTATGCGCTTGATGTTTATACTTTGCTTTATTGTTACATGTAAAATTTCTTGTATACGTGTGGGGTGAGAATATCAAAAGCCCTATACCCGAGCTGAGTGAACTTAAGATTAGGGAGAGATATAATCGACAATTCATGCCGGGGGTCGCCTCGTGCATTGGATTACGCGATCAATCTCACATAGCTGAGGCATTTTGGAGGTGATGTTATCGGCGTGTGTTGTCATGCTTAGGCACTTTGCTTCCAATTGACCGATGAAGGCTATGGACCGTAGTTACCAAACCCATCCTTGGCCTTTCTTAGGACGTAGTGCGGTGACTAAAACGAGCGTTGTCTCGAAATTTAGTCGTCACGCGATACTACACCCAAACTAAACCTTCTTACGGATAACCATGGACAAGCGTTGCTTTGTACTACCATGATATACGCAAGAGAGGTTGTGGTTTGGGAACTTTATAGAACCTTGGTTACTACTATCAAAGCCTTAGTTTCACCGGACGCCGTGTCCACTTGTTACCTTAGCCCACCGTGCTTTCCTTGTTAAAACCATGCATACATGCATTCATGCATAAATTTTTTACATGCATTTATCAAAGGGTATAGACAAACTAAAATTCTTTGCAAATATAATCAGGCATGAAGAGGACTAAGTCTTACAAGTTCAAAGAAGTTGATTTGGCTAGCCTAAGGGAGTTGGCACTTAAAGTTAAGAATCCGACTGGGTTTCGTCTCCGATACGGTGGTTTGCTTGGTATTCTCCGGACTAATGTAGAAGAGAAGCTGGTGCACACTCTGGTGCAATTCTATGACCCGGTGTTCCGTTGCTTCACTTTCCCGGATTTTCAGTTGGTTCCTGCACTTGAGGCTTATTCTTGTTTATTGGGTTTACCTATAGCCGAGAAGACACCTTTCACAGGCCCAAGATCTTCTCTTACTCCTCTGGTTATTGCTAAGGATCTTTATCTCAAGACTTCCGATGTGTCTAAGAATCTTATCACCAAGTCTCACATCCAGGGTTTCACTTCAAAGTACCTACCCGAGCGGGCTAATCTTGAATCTACTTGTCAGGACACTCTTGAGGCTATTCTTGCGCTACTCATCTACGGGCTCGTCCTCTTTCCGAATCTTGACAACTTTGTGGACATGAATGCTATAGAGATCTTCCATTCCAAGAACCCGGTTCCTACTTTGTTAGCTGACACATACCATGCCATCCATGATCGGACTCTCAAGGGTCGTGGATTTATTCTTTGCTGCATACCTCTTCTATATAGGTGGTTTATTTCTCACCTCCCGAGTTCTTTCCATGCCAACACGGAGAATTGGTCTTATTCACAGCGGATTATGGCTCTTACTCCCGATGAGGTGGTTTGGATCACTCCAGCAGCTCGAGTCAAGGAGATTATCACTGGTTGTGGGGATTTCCTCAATGTACCTCTTCTCGGTACCCGGGGAGGAATCAACTACAACCCCGAGTTAGCCATGAGACAGTTTGGTTTTCCTATGAGAGCGAAGCCCATCAACCTTGCTACATCTCAAGAGTTCTTCTATTATTCCAACGCTCCCACCGGGCAGAGGAAAGCTTTTACAGATGCTTGGTCTAAGGTTCGAAGGAAGGATGTAAAGCATTTGGGTGTGAGATCCGGTATTGCTCATGAAGCCTATACTCAGTGGGTAATAGATCGAGCCGAAGAGATTGGCATGCCTTACCCTGCTATGAGGCATGTATCTGCATCCACTCCGTCTAGACCACTACCGTTGCTTCCCGCGACTCAGGAGATGTATCAGGAGCATCTAGCTATGGAGAGTGAGGAGAAGCGAGCATGGAAAGCCCGTTACAGTGAGGCTGAGAACTTGATCATGACTTTGGATGGCAGAGACGAGCAGAAAGATCATGAGAACCGGATGCTGAAGAAGGAACTAGCCAGAGTTAGGAAGGAGCTTAAGGAGAAGGATGATCTATTGAGGAGAGACTCCAGGAGAGTCAGAGGTCGTCGAGATTTCTTCGCCAGTTATTGTGGTTCAGTTTCGGATTCGGATTCCGAATACTACCCAGTCGCTCCTTAGTTCTGGATGATAGGATTGCTCTTGATTATGTTGTTTGTTCAGCTTATGTTTCAGAAGCCTACTCCCTTGGCTCAATATATCAAAATAACTTGCTTTGAATAATTTGTTAGTCCAATAATGTTTGCAAAGAATTCTAATTTGTCTAAAAAACCCTTTGGTAATAAAAAGAGTCATTTTTGCATTCGCATTTGCATATCATGCATCATATGCATCATTCATCAGTCACAAAAAACTTCCAAGTGCTCATTGCCTCCTGGTTCTTCTGCCGCAGTGTGAAAAGTGGCTCGTGCTCGAAGGACTGATCAACCTACCAGAGTACATCAGACCAGACAATACAGAAGGAGGAATCAAGTAGCTATGGAAGAAGAGAATGCACAGCTCCGTACTGAACTAGCTTCTGTGAGGGAAGAATTAGCCAAAGCTCTCGACGCCATGACTGCTCTGATAGCCGCTCAAGAGCAACCAACCTCGTCTGCTCCAGAGACTACTGAGGCAATTCCAACATCATCTCTCGATAGCCGCTTTGCCATGCCAAGAGGATACCCATATGGCCTCCCACTTTTCTTTGCTCCAGATCCCACAGCAGGTGCTTCCAGTGCTGCCAACAGTAACCAAATCCCCGTCTCAGGGCAGGCCTCTCTTCACACTACTTTGCCTCAGTCAATGGTCTTCATAGATCCGATTGTGCACTCTACGCCTCAGGGCGCCAATGCTAATGATCACCGTGGAAAGACTCCTGTATTGGGAACTATGGAAGAAAAAATGGAAGAACTTGCCAGAGAACTCCGTCGCGAGATCAAGGCCAACCGTGGGAGCAGTGACCTCGTCAGAACCCACGATCTTTGTTTAGTGCCGAGGGTAGATGTCCCCAAGAAGTTCAAGGTCCCGGAATTTGACCGCTACAATGGGTTGACTTGCCCCCAGAACCACATCATCAAGTACGTCCGGAAGATGGCTAACCATGCAGACAATGATTCACTTATGATCCATTGCTTCCAGGACAGCCTAATGGAAGATGCCGCGGAGTGGTATACC
This sequence comes from Medicago lupulina, assembly GCA_958299785.1. NCBI lineage: Eukaryota > Viridiplantae > Streptophyta > Magnoliopsida > Fabales > Fabaceae > Medicago > Medicago lupulina. Next base: position 32,295,734 of record OY283143.1, read on the forward strand.
GGTTTGAGCAAGGATGATATTCATACTTTTGATGATCTGGCTGCTGCTTTTAAGAGCCACTATGGATTCAACACCAGGCTCAAGCCGAATAGGGAATTCCTCCGGTCCCTTTCTCAGAAAAAGGACGAAAGCTTTTGCGAATACGCACAGAGGTGGAGAGGGGCAGCTGCCCGTATCACTCCCGCTTTGGACGAGGAAGAAATGACTTAAACATTCTTGAAGACCTTGAAGAAAGATTATGTTGAAAGAATGATTATTGCTGCCCCAAGCAACTTCTCTGAGATGGTCACTATGGGAACCCGCTTGGAGGAAGCTGTCCGAGAGGGGATCATCGTGTTTGAGAAAGGTGAGTCCTCGAGTGCACCGAAGAAGTACGGCAATGGTCACCATAAGAAAAAGGAATCAGAAGTTGGAATGGTGTCCGCCGGAACCAATCAATCTGCCACTGCCGCTCCTGTCAATGCTACACAACTGCCTCAACCGTATCAGTACCTACAGTATGCCCAGCATCCATTCTATCCGCCATTCTACCATCAATACCCTCCACTACCGGGCCAACCTCAGGTCCCTGTTAATGCCATCGCCCAACAAATGCAACAACAACCACTAGCTCAACAACAACCGCAACAACAGCAACAAGGCCCTCAATCTAGACCATCTTTCCCGCTGATACCAATGGCGTACGCTGAACTACTCCCAACACTGTTACATAAGGTATTGCACCACTAGACCTGGCAAGCCTCCGCCAAACCCATTGCCTCCCAGGTTCCGCTCCGATCTCAGATGTGATTTCCACCAAGGCGCCCTGGGTCATGATGTGGAAGGTTGCTACGCCCTGAAATACATTGTGAAGAAGTTGATCGACCAGGGAAAGCTATCTTTTGAAAACAATGTCCCACATGTGCTTGACAATCCACTCCCCAACCATGCCGCCGTGAATATGATCGAAGTATGTGAAGAAATCCCTCGTCTCAATGTCCGTAATGTTGCTACACCCCTAGTGCCGTTGCATATCAAACTGTGCCAAGCTTCCTTGTTCAGCCACGACCACGCTGCTTGCTGTGAATGTCTTCAGAACCCTATGGGTTGCAGCATAGTTCAGACTGATATCCAAAGATTGATGAATGACAACTACCTGACTGCCAGTGATGTTTGCATGATAATACTGATCTTCCACGATACTCCAGTCAAGAGCACGCCCGTCAGGAAGGACGTTGAACCGTTGGTCATACGGTTGCCTGGTCCAGTGCCATATACCTCAGCGAAAGCCATCCCGTACAAATACAGTGCGACTATGTTGGAAAACGGGAAAGAAGTACCTTTGGTGTCCTCAAGCACAGTAGGCAGTATCGCTGAAGTGACGGCTTTGAGGAGCGGCAAGGTCCGACCACTTTTATTCCAGAAGAAAGATGATGTGCAAGTTACAATTCCTGCTGATAAGACTACTCCATTGACAATCCCTCCTGTTGCTGAAAGTACCAGCCGTCCAGGCCAGTCCATCGAAGATTCCAATCTGGATGAGATTTTGAGGATAATCAAGAAAAGCGATTACAAGATCGTTGATCAGCTATTACAAACTCCTTCGAAGATATCCATCTTGTCCTTACTCCTTAGTTCGGAGGCTCACAGGAATGTATTGTTGAAAGTGTTAGAGCAAGCCTATGTCGACCACGAAGTCACAGAGGATCAATTTGGGGGGATAGTGGCTAACATCACTGCTTGCAGCAACCTTTGGTTTGGTGAAGATGAACTTCCAGAGGCAGGAAAGCACCACAACTTGGCTCTACACATTTCCATGAACTGCAAAACAGATACGCTATCCAACGTGTTGGTAGACACTGGGTCGTCGTTGAATGTGATGCCTAAGTCGACCTTGGATCAGTTGAGTTGCCAAGGAGTTCCTCTGAGAAGGAGTACTTTCCTAGTCAAGGCTTTCGATGGTTCCCGTAAAACCGTGCTTGGAGAAGTAGATCTCCCCATGACAATTGGTCCTGAAACATTCATGATTACCTTCCAGGTTATGGACATAGATGCCTCTTACAGTTGCCTTCTTGGGAGACCGTGGATACACGAGGCCGGTGCAGTCACTTCTACCCTCCATCAGAAGCTAAAGTTCGTAAGGAATGGTAAACTTGTGACAGTGCATGGGGAAGAAGCTTATCTGGTCAGTCAGTTATCATCCTTCTCTTGCATCGAAGCTAAATCTGCCGAAGGAACTGCATTCCAGGGTTTGACTATCGAAGGTGCGGAACCCAAGAGAGCTAGTGCTGCTATGGCTTCATTGAAAGATGCGCAGAAAGCCGTTCAGGAGGGTCAGGCCGCTGGTTGGGGCCAATTGATACAGTTGCTGGACAACAAACACAAAGAGGGTCTCAGTTTCTCTTCGACGTCAGGCATGTCAACTGGAACGTTCCGTAGTGCTGGATTTGCCAATGCAATTCTTGATGGTGATGAAATAGGGGTTAGGCCCACATTTGTGATACCAGGAGGCATTGCAAAGAACTGGAACGTTATCAATCTCCCTGTGTTTGTGCATGATTCTAAGTAATATGTCTTGCTGTTTAGGCTTTATTTTCAAAATAACAATCCTTCCGTCCTGCCCAAGACGGAAGTGACACTTTTGTAAAGGGCATGTTTGTTCCGACATCACCATTATCAATAAAAAACGTCGTTTCTTTCACGACTCTTTTTCTTTCTTTAATGCTTTTCCCTTGGAAATAATGGTAATGCCAGAAAAAACCAAAACATCAGTATTTTCGTATTAATTTCAAAGATCTGCATGAAAACTATTTTCTAAAAAATCATCCAATCATGTCACGCAGATCGAACCAAAATGAACCCGTTGAACACAGTGACCCTATGTTTCTCCAAACTGTTGAATCCCCGGTGTTCGAGACCGAAGATGAGGATAATGATGATATACCAGATGAGATTGCCCGACTGCTTGAACAAGAAGAGAAAACCATTCGGCCTCATCAGGAGGAGATCGAGCTAATCAACTTGGGTACTGAGGATAACAAAAGAGAGATCAAAGTCGGTGCTGCATTAGAGGAAGGTGTCAAGAAAAGGATCTTCCAACTTCTCCGCGAATACTCGGACATTTTTGCATGGTCATACGAGGATATGCCAGGTTTGGATCCCCAGATCGTGGAACACCGGATACCGACAAAACCAGACTGTCCTCCTGTCAGGCAAAAGTTGAGACGGACTCGGCCGGACATGGCTCTGAAGATCAAAGTTGAAGTGCAGAAACAGATCGACGTGGGTTTTCTCATGACGGTTGAATATCCTGAGTGGGTTGCTAATGTTGTGCCCGTGCCAAAGAAGGACGGTAAGGTTCGAATGTGTGTTGACTACAGAGATTTGAATAGAGCAAGCTTGAAGGACAATTTCCCACTACCTCACATCGATGTACTTGTTGATAACACTGCCCAGTGTAAGGTGTTCTCCTTCATGGACGGCTTTTCTGGCTATAACCAAATCAAAATGTCACCCAAAGATAGAGAAAAGACGTCGTTCATCACTCCGTGGGGAACTTTCTGTTGTAAAGCAATGTCGTTCGGTCTAATAAATGCTGGTGCTACCTACCAAAGGGGGATGACCACTTTGTTCCATGACATGATTCACAAGGAGGTTGAAGTGTATGTAGATGACATGATTGTCAAGTCAAGCGATGAAGAGCAACACGTCGAATATTTGGCTAAGATGTTCGAAAGGTTGAGGAAATACAAGCTTCGGTTGAATCCAAATAAATGTACGTTCGGTGTTAGGTCAGGGAAGTTGCTAGGCTTCATTGTCAGCCAAAAAGGCATTGAAGTAGATCCTGACAAAGTCCGAGCTATCCGCGAGATGCCGGCCCCGCAAACCGAGAAGCAGGTCCCTCGGGCGGTTGAACTACATTTCTAGATTTATATCTCACATGACTGCAACCTGCGGGCCAATTTTCAAGTTGCTCAGGAAGAATCAACCTGTGGTATGGAATGATGAATGCCAAGAAGCTTTCGACAACATCAAGAGTTATTTGCTAGAACCTCCTATCCTTGTCCCACCCGTGGACGGAAGGCCATTGATCATGTATCTGTCAGTGTTGGATGAATCCATGGGATGTGTGCTCGGTCAGCAAGATGAAACTGGAAAGAAAGAGCATGCAATCTATTATTTGAGCAAGAAATTCACCGATTGTGAGACTCGGTATACAATGCTCGAGAAAACCTGTTGTGCACTAGCCTGGGCTGCCAAACGCCTGCGTCATTACTTGATAAATCATACAACTTGGTTGATATCCCGGATGGATCCAATCAAGTACATCTTTGAGAAACCGGCTGTTACTGGAAAAATCGCACGTTGGCAAATGTTACTGTCAGAGTATGATATTGTGTTTAAAGCTCAGAAAGCCATTAGAGGAAGTATCCTGGCTGACCATCTTGCTTGCCAGCCGCTCGATGATTATCAACCTTTGAAGTTCGATTTCCCAGACGAAGAGGTCATGTTCTTGAAGTCAAGAGACTGCGAAGAACCACTGGTCGGTGAAGGTCCAGACCCTGATAGCAGGTGGGGATTGGTCTTTGATGGTGCTGTTAATGCCTATGGCCGAGGAATTGGCGCAGTAATTGTGGCTCCGCAGGGGCATCACATTCCTTTCACAGCCCGGATTGTGTTTGAATGCACCAACAACGTGGCCGAGTACGAGGCGTGCATCTTGGGAATTGAAGAAGCCATCGATATGAGAATCAAGCACCTCGACATCTATGGAGACTCTGCACTAGTCATCAACCAGATAAAGGGAGAATGGGAGACCCATCATGCCAATCTGATCCCTTACCGTGATTATGCAAGGCGTCTGTTGACGTATTTTACAAAGGTCGAGTTGCACCATATCCCCCGCGAGGAGAACCAAATGGCCGATGCTCTTGCTACCTTATCTTCCATGTTTCAATTGAACCATTGGAATCACGTGCCAATGATCAAAGTACAACGCTTAGACCGGCCCGCTCATGTGTTTACTGTCAATAATGCAATTGTACAAACGGGTCCAGACAGAGCTGACAACAGGCCTTGGTATTATGATATCAAGCAATTTTTGCGAAGCCGTGAGTACCCGCCGGATGTTTCCAACAAAGATAAGAAGACGCTGCGCAGGCTGGCTAGCAAGTTCCTGCTGGATGGTGATGTTCTGTACAAAAGGAATTTCGATATGGTGTTGTTAAGATGTGTTGATGAATGTGAAGCAGAACAGCTAATGCACGATGTGCACGATGGCACCTTTGGGACCCACGCATCGGGGCATGCTATGTCTAGAAAGCTGTTGAGAGCTGGTTACTACTGGATGACCATGGAGCGCGATTGCTATCAATATGCCAGGAAGTGCCGCAAATGTCAAATATATGCTGATAAGATCCATGTGCCTCCGCACGCTCTCAATGTTATGTCTTCTCCATGGCCTTTCTCTATGTGGGGCATTGATATAATCGGAAGAATTGAACCGAAAGCTTCAAATGGCCATCGTTTTATCCTGGTAGCAATCGATTATTTCACCAAATGGGTCGAAGCTGCATCATATGCCAACGTGACTAAGCAAGTAGTAGTCAAATTCATCAAGAACAACGTCATCTGTCGGTATGGTGTTCCTAGCAAGATCATTACTGACAACGGTACCAACCTGAACAATGACATGGTGCAGGCCTTATGTGAGAAATTCAAGATCGAACACCACAATTCTTCTCCTTACAGACCTCAGATGAATGGTGCAGTTGAGGCCGCCAATAAGAACATCAAGAAGATTGTGCAGAAGATGGTAACAACATACAAAGACTGGCATGAGATGTTACCCTATGCTTTACACGGCTACCGTACTACAGTCCGTAGTTCAACCAGGGCAACGCCTTTTTCTCTTGTATACGGCATGGAAGCAGTCCTCCCATTGGAAGTGGAGATTCCGTCTCTCCGTGTGATTATGGAAGCAAAATTGTCTGAGGCTGAATGGTGCCAGAGTCGGTACGACCAGTTGAATTTGATTGAAGAAAGACGCCTTGATGCTTTGGCTCACGGTCAGATGTATCAAACAAGGATGAAAAATGCTTTTGACAAGAAAGTTCGTCCTCGGGAATTCAAAGAGGGTGAGCTCGTATTGAAGAGAAGAATGAGTCAACAACCCGATCCAAGGGGCAAATGGACGCCTAACTATGAAGGACCTTATGTTGTCAAGAAGGCTTTCTCTGGCGGTGCTTTGATTCTCACACACATGGATGGCGTAGAACTTCCGAATCCTGTGAATGCCGATATAGTCAAGAAATACTTTGTCTAGATATGAAAAGAACAGCGTGGTAGGTCGAAAACCCGAAAGGACGGCCTAGGCAAAAATGCGCTTCCCGGTGGATCGAAAACCCGAAAGGGCGGTCCAGGCAAAATAAGGGACAAGAAACAAAATGTAAAAGCTCGCTGAGATTACATGTAACTCAGGCAAAAATGAGCGTCTCGATGAGCCGAAAACCCGAAAGGGCGGTTCATGCAAAAATGAGATTGAAATAAAAGACAATTGACTACATCTGGCAAGTTATCATTCCCCTTGGGATCTTTGCAACTGATGATTGGCTGTTCTCATCCGAGGTTCTGACGCCTGTGGATTCAAGAGTTTCAGATACCATAGTAGTTACTGTGTTCAATGTACCACCAACCAATAAAATTACCATTTTCCAAGCTTTGTAAATTCGTGGAGTCACGCCTTTGGCTGGTTACCACCCTTATACATCGATTTGAGCCTATGCTTTTGTTTGGCACTCCTTTACTATTCTATCTTCAAATCTTTGTACAAAAGATTTTTCTGTGTTAATAATGATGCATGTCTGGAATAAACATTATGAAAATTGAAATTTTTTGAGTATTTTGAAAACAAGCCTGAACAGCTAGGTACATTCAAATGAACATGCATGAACAAATCTACATTGATATCAGTTCTAATCCAAGTTGCTAGCAAGCCTTCCCCCCCCCCCCCTAGTGACGGTCTGTGGTCAATGGCAAGAATGAAAAAACAGAATGAAAAGCATGAAAAATATATATGCTCGCTAAGTCGAAAACCCGAAAGGGCGGCTTAGGCAAAAATGAGCACCCCGATGGATTGACAACCTCCAAAGGCAATTCAGGCAAAAACAGGGGCAACAAAAAAAAAACTATTCCCCGGTGGGTCGAAAACCCGAAAGGGCGATCCAGGCAAAAATGGGATGATGAAAATAAAAATGAAAAAGAAATGATAAAAAACAAACAGGCAAGAAGCATTGACCACAGATGCGATGTCCGAAACGTTTTACGTGACTGTTCCAACAAGCAGCAATACCATTCAGACTGTCTTTCTCTACGATTTTACAGCTTCCTACCTTCAGGCGATGGTCTCGATGTATCTTCGAACGACTGCATCCCCAGAAGAGGAACTTTTGCAAAGATATGTCCGAGCGCGAGCTATTACGTGCCCAATATTCCAATGTTCCGTCTGTCTCTGCGAAATTCTGTCTACAAATTGCCAATCATCATGCATTTCAAAGCATTCATACATGCATAATCATGCATCTTATATGCTCATGCATTTGATAAAATTGTCATGCTATCCATACGCATCTGCATTCTCAATCCCTATGTTAATCTCAATCAAAATCAATCGTGTCAACTTCAAACTTCTTCTGCTAACAACAAATGTCTACTGTCATGTCAATTTCAAAGTTCAACAGTCTTGTTCTAACATTCCTTTCAAATTCAAGCTCCTGCCGTCATGTCAAGTCAATTTCAATTTGTTTCTGCAACACAATTCGTTTCCATTAAACGGCCAAGTGGCTAGTTCGCGTCCAAGAACAGCTAGTGCCTGCCAATTCACTCTTGTTATCGGTCAAGCAGCAAGTTCGCATCCAAGAACAGCTCGTACCTGTCAATTTGTCCTTGTTTTCGGTCAAGTAGCAAGTTCACACCCAAGAACAGCTTGTACCTATCCTTTTGATATCCGCCGAGTAACCAGTTCAGATCCAAGAACAGCTCGTGCTTTCTATTTCGTTTCCTGTCAGCCAAGTAACCAGTTCGTGTCCAAGAACAGCTTGTGCTTCCTACTTTTTCTTTCAGCCAAGTAACTAGTTCGTGTCCAAGAACAGCTTGTGCTTTCTATATTTTCTTTCAGCCAAGTGACCAGCTCAAGTACAAGAGCAGCTTGCGCCCTTTGTTGTCAACATTCCTGGTCAAGTAGCTAGTTCGCATCCAAGAACAGCTTGTACCTGTCAAATTTGCTTTCGAGTCTCCCCAGTGAGTCTTGTTATCTGCTACCTTGTTAATGTCAATCAGTCCCGCAATGGATACGACATACTCCTTTTTGCTATTCTGTTAATGTCAATCAGTCCCGCAATGGATACGACATGCTCTGTTTTTGCTATCCTGTTAATGTCAACCAGTCCCGCAATGGATACGACATATTCTGTTAAATTCAATTCCCAGTTTGTCTTGCATTCATAACACAAATGTTGCATGGCATACATAGCATTTACAAATGTATTTTTACGCCCAAAATCAGTGCTAATGTCGATATTTGAGTATCTTCGTCGCGTCAAGCCAAAGACTCCGTCTCTTGACTCTCCAAACGAAGAAACTTAAATAGGGGCAGCTGTTATACCCTCATTTTGGACCTAAAAATACTCATTCAAATTCCTCTGCTATTTTCTAATACTTTCAAATTCACCGTGTTTTCTACTGTGCTTCAGCTGCATACATTACTGCTTCAGTCTTTTAAATTTTTGCATAAAATCGTACAAAAGGGTATTTTGGTCATTTCCGGCAGTGGAACCCATTTTAGTCCCTACAATTTGTCCCTGAGTCTTCTCAATCTGTTTGCATGAATCATTTGTCAAATTCTGTTTAAAAATTATCTTAGTTTTGCATCTGAGTCAGTCTGAGTCAGTTTGAGTCGTTTTTGCCCCAGGGGCATTTTAGTCTTTTCACATCAAATAAATTTTGGGCAGAGAGGTATTTTAAAATACCTCATTTTGGTAGTTTGTTCGTTTTTAGACCATTTTGCCAATTTTAACTGTTTCGCTTTACGTTGTTTTCAATTTACATTTTTTACCAGTTTTATTTTACTTTTTGCAATTTAGTCCAAGTCTTATGTTTAATTGCAAATTAGTCCAAATACTTTTTAAAAAAATTACAAATCAGTCCCATTTTCATTTTTTGTTGTTTTATCGTATTTTTGCAGATTAGTCCCTTTAGTTTCATTTTTTGCAGATTGGTGTCAGATTCAGGTCAATTCAGGTCCAGGTGTCAGATTCCCATTGGTCCAGAGGCACATGTGGCAGCCTTTAAAAGGCCACCACTGTACAAGTCAGAAGGGGATCGATTCATTACGCGCCAAGTCACAAACAGAAACAAAAATTCTCTCTCCATTCAGTTGGATCAAATTCACAAATCCAGAAAAAGTTCAAGAACATTCAAACCCTAACCGTTTTTCCAGAATCAAAATTCAACGAATTCAATGGAGTTTGCATCGATTCTCAGAGATTCTGTATTGAATCTTCATCATTGAATCGGTTTTTTCTGCAATTCAAGCGCGAACTCACCACCCAAAGGCGGCAAGCTCAAGCACGATCACAGAGATCAGAGAAGGAGAAAGAAAGCTCACCAGCAAAGATCCGAACCAAAGAATCAGAGGAACGAGCCAAAATCTCCGGATAACAGACTCAGGTAACTCTCAAATCTCCTTTAATCACGTTGAAAATCACTACAGAGCCTCAAACGATGTGAATCCATAGCTAGTTCAAGCTGTTCGGTCTAAACCCTAACCATAACACGAAAAAAGTTTGAAAAAGGCAAAGAAACACTTCAAGATTCACAACGAGTGTGAATCAGAGTGAATTTCACAAATAGCAATAGACTAAGATAATTTTTAAACAGAATTTAAAAAGGGTATGTAGGCAAGAGACTCAAAATCTCTCCAAGTCCAATAAAAACAACCCAAAATCTTCCTTCTCTCATTCTTAAAATTAATCTTCTTTACAAATAGCAATAAAAGCAAAGCGTATACGTAAAGCATAGTAAAACGGTTCCTATAGGATACTATAGTCATTGCGGGTGCCTAACACCTTCCCGTAGTGAAATCAGCCCCGAACTCGGAATTTCTAAGGTTTTTCTCGATTTTACCTTCCCCAAAAAAAATAGAGACATCAATGATTGAAAGGTTCAAATCTAATCAATGATTTGACACCCGAAAATCGCGATGACATCCTTACTAGCTAAAAGTGAGCTAGTTTGACTTGAATGCATCCACCAATTCACAACTCCACGCAACAAAATGAATAGGGTTCACACTCAATCACATGCAAAGCTACATATTACCATACGCTTGAAAAGTTTCTAAACGTCAATTAAAGTCAATATCAATACACACTTTGAGGTCTTTCAGGGTTATAACGGGGCTTAGGTGAAGGTGGGATGATATTTGGATAAGTAGGCTACACAAAATGTGAGTTAGGCACTCCTACGAAAGTTAAAGCACAATTCAATCATCTTTCACCTATGGAACACAATTCTTTGTCAAGATGGGACTAGAGAACATTCTTAACCATTGGGACTTTCGAGTTTGAAGTTACTCGGATTTTCAATGTTTTTGTCCCTTTTTCATTCTGTATTCTTTTTTTGATACACTATTTTTAGTGTATGTATTTCTCTTTTTTTTTTCTTTTTATGTTCTCTATGTTCTCTAGTTCCCCCACCCCAGACTTAATTGGTTGCATATTCCAAAAGCAACCCCAAACTTAATTTTTAGCAACATCCTACAATGCTTAACTCAGAAAAACAATATGGGATAAATCCTAAGAGTCTCTAAGTTTGTTATGTAGTTTGTCACCGAACAATGAAAGTTCTAAACCTACCGGCTCAACTTGTCTAAGAAAAGGATACATTCATTATAATCAGGGTAGGCTTCAAAAGGGTCACAGGACCAAGCACTTTTGCCTCAGTGTGTATTTGACAAAAACCAATTAACAGAAAAGAAACAATGCAAGTTCTAGAAATGTAGATGCATGGAACACTCTTTATAAGTAAATTGAAAAATAAAATTTGGCCATGAACCTTACAGTTATGATATCTGGGAGTTGTGACTACCTAGCACTGCCGTACACTTCGCCTTTGAATCAAGTCACTCCTCCTTATGAACTTTTGGAAACATCACTTGAGCACACATTTGTTACTAAACTATAAAAGGTCAATAAACACATAAATTCATCAATAATAAACAAGTTCAGGCTCAATTACATCACAGGGGGATACAACTGATTAAACTTCAAATTGTTCGAAAAATAAAAATAAAAGTACATCAAAATGAAAAAGTGCTGAAACAAAAAGAAAAATCATAACAGATGAGCCATCAGTAGCCCATCAATCCTGCATCAAGTCCGGGTCAATCCATGTGCTCGGGTTCTGCTCCTCATAAGTATCCTCACCAAAATGTGACCTAGACCTCGCACCACCAGCAGCAAAGTCTGCCCTAATCTCCTGCTCTCTTGCTTGGGCACGACCTCTGGTGACATCAAAGTACTGGTCCATCGCCTCCTCGGACCCATCAAAACGGTCAAAAGACCCAGTAATCGCTCTCCTGTTGAGGCAGACTGCCTTAGTAAGCTCCGGACCGAACCTAGGACGGTTCCAATACTCTTGGTCTGACACCTCATTCATCCAGTTGCAGTGGCCGAACATGTAGTCCAGCATCATAGGATGAATAGGTGCATGGGTACCTTGTTGGCTGCTTCCTTCTCCCGGCACAAACTCTGGCTGAGGCAGGGGCTGCTGTGGCTGTGGCTGAGGGCCTGCTTCCTCCTCAGCTCCCAACTGCTGCATGCGCTCCAAATAATCCTTTAGAAAAGCTTCCATGTAATTATCAGTGATCGGCTTCATCATCTTTGTCTCGAGATCATTGATGTAGCACTCGCAGTCAGCTTCCTCACAAAGCCAGTTGATCAGGCTCATGTGAGGGATGGCCTTCTTATTACCTTGGACGAAATCAGCAATGTTGTTGGCAATCAACTCACCAACATTGATAGGGCTACCCTCCAAAATGGCAGCAACGGTGTGCACTCGAGACAATGGAATTTCTGACGAGCAAGAAGTGCACTCCAATGTTTGCACCACAAATGATGCCCAAGCCTTTGCAACCGGCTTGAAGTCAGCTTTTAACAACATCTTCCTGCTCTTTTGCCATTGAGCACCCTCAACACACAAAAGGGATTTCACCTCTTCCCACGTCTCCTCATCCCAGTTAGCACAAGCTCCCTCCTCCTCTTAACATCACATTGTTCCGGAGGAACAATCTTCAGAATGGCATTGATAGCTTCAGGGGAGAAATTGATTTCCTTTCCCCGCACATAAGATTCATACCGCCTCCCGGAAAACCGAGCGTTGGCATAAAACTCAAGTGCCATTGTCTTATTGGCCTCTTGGAAGACCATGTCATTAAGCCCGTGCCACCCCCGTGTTGTGATAACTTGTTCGAATTCCGGGTTTCCTAAAAGTTTAGGGAGTAGAAACCCCCTCTCTGGTATTACCCGATAGCTTCTTATCTCTTTGAAACGGTCTCGAGCCGGGGTGTCATGGAAACGGTAAGCAAGGGTAGGTGGTATGGCTGGTGGGGCTGTGGGTTTGACCGGTTGTTTGCGTTTGGCGGTGGTTTTGGATTTTTTTGTTTGCGGGGCTTTTCCTTTCCTCCGGGTATCAACCATGGTGAAGGGTTAGGGTTAGGTCAAAAGAAAAGTTAAGGTTTGAGAGTAGGGTTTGAGGTTAGGGTATGGATGATGAGTTTTGAGAGGTTGATGATGATGAGATTGGTTTTTGTGGTTGGTTTGGTGATTTGGAGATGAAAAGATGAAGGTTTTTGATGTGGAAGGTTATGAAAATCGTAGGTTAGGGTTCTGGTGAAATTTGGGCAGAGTTTGGCTACTTGTGGAAGTGAATGGGAAGAAATTCGTGTGAAGGGTAGATATAGGGGAGAAAAACGTGTCACGTTTGGCCAAAAACGTGTCACGTTTTTCGGTTTTGTAACGGTCGAAAAAAAAAATTGAAACCACCAAAAACGTGTCACGTTTGGGCAAAACGTGACACGCTCCACCATTTTCAAAAACTTTGCTTCCAGAAAACGTGTCACGTTTTGGCCAACGTGTCACGTTTTCGCTTGGCAGAATGCTTAACAATTTTAACTTAGAAAAAAAATTTGGGACGCTTCAGAGGTGGCAAAAACGTGACACGTTTTTGCCCAGTATTGGACTTGAAAAATTTTTCGTCCTCTGATTGTTTCAGCGAAAATATTTTTGTATTTTTGATTTTTTTGAAAGCAATAAAAGAAAAAGCAATAAAACTAAAAATATACCTGCGAAGAAAAAAAAATTTGGTGGGTTGCCTCCCACAAAGCGCTTCTTTATCGTCACTAGCTTGACTATAGACTTCAACCACTGTTAGGGTGGCAAATATGATAGAAAGAATATATCACCCTTCTTCTTCCTCTTGTTTGGTAGGAATTCCATGAATTTGGCACAAAGAATCAGATACTCCCATGCACCCACAGTTAAACCTTTGGAATTTAAGCTCTCCCACCTTAGAGAAGGATGTGCATCCATCTGTACACGAGTGATTTCCTCAACCTCCGTTGGTTCAGACTTCGAGAAAATATCAACATTCATCACTTTAGGTTTTTCTTTCACCACAACCTTGTGACACTTAATTTCCATCGGAACCAATGTCCTCTGAGACTCATGTGCTTTCTCAACAAGATCACCACACTGAAGATCAAACTTCTCAAATGAAACATGATTTGACATCAAGAAATCATTTAAAATATGTTGAAGTTGAGTATTGTAATCTATGTTGATCACCTCGTTCTTCCCTTCACAATTACTACCTGGTTGATTCGCCTCATCACGACCACATCTCTCCTTTAATATCGAGATTTGACTATCCACACATTTTATCTTCAAAGCTAGCATATATTTTTCATATTGCAGTGTACAAATCTCTTTTGTGTCATGGAGGTACAACCTGTCTATCATAGCTGCAAAACTTGGATAAACTTTTTAGTAGCACCGTACGATGAGAAGAAAACAAAGAGCATAAATCATTTTTTTTTTATAAATATATATATACAAAAATATAAATGACAGAAATCCTAAATTATAACGAAATTGCCTTATTGAAATAAATCAACAATCCCCGGCAACGGCGCCAAAAACTTGATAGAGGTTTGGCAAGTGCACCAAATACTATCAAAGTAGTAAAAATATTGATCCCACGAGGATTGTTTTTAATCGCAATAAGTTAATTTCGTTATGCAATAGGATGTATAAAGGTTATATTTGTTTTGCCACTAGGCGGAAGATTTGGTTTGTTTTTTTTTTTAAAACAACTAACAAAAAGATAAAGTTTGTTTAGAAAATATGAAGAGAAATGAGATCGGATCGTCGAATCCTCTATGTTTCCCCTAATTGGTTACTGACTCTATTCCTATTAATGGTTCTTTAAGTCCCACGATAGTTAACAAAATAGCCCTAATCAATCCCTTGAGTTAGGACCCTCTTCTTAAACTACAGCCCCTAATTCCTTAGGTGGTCTAATAATTCTTGAAGGTTTAAACACGTTAACCTAATATCACTAATAAACGATTATCCATTCCTAGACTAACCATGTTTATTAGAACAATTCAATTAAGTCTAAGTTGAAAGCTAAGGTCAGTAGTCATTCATTCTCACGAAAACATATTTATATTTGATCAGGATATAAAAAGCATTAAAAACAATTGAATTGAATAAAGACTTAAATAATCATTAATATGGAATAGAGTTTCATCACAGCAACATAAGATCAACTAGGGTTTACACAAAATCATCTCGGATCCAATCTCTAAGAGATTTAGCTACTCATAACAATGTTTACAAATAGCATAATCAATTGAATCAATAAAACATACATGAAACTGGTAAAAGGATGAAGAAATCGTCCTCCTTGCAGTCGCCTTGATGTCAAAATCGCACTTTGCTCTCCAAGATTCGTAACCCTTGTTTTCGGAATAGACTTCAGCTTAAATAGGCACAGAAATTCGTCAAAACATTTCACGTTTTAAGTAAAACGTGCCACGTTTTTTCCTTATGTAACAAGAAAACGAAATTAGGGTTTCACAAAACGTGTCACGTTTTGGCCAACGTGACACGTTTTCCTTTTTTCCAAAAACATGCGTTCTAACTTGTAACAACGTGTCACGTTTTTCAGCCAACGTGACACGTTTTTGTGACTTAACCTTTTCTTCAATTTTCTTGCTTTTCTTGCTGCTTAAGTTGCCTTGTGAACTCCATAATATGATAATTTATACATAAAAATTACGTAATGACAGCATGTCATCAGGGGGAACGGGGTGTTACACCATTCACTTGGTGAATCATCAAGTGTATCATGAAAGGACAAAGCACTTTGACATTCGCTTGCACTTTGTGAGAGACATTATTGAATCGAAAGAGATCGTGGTGGAGAAAGTTGCATCAGAAGATAATCTGACGGATGTGTTTACAAAGTCATTGCCTAGATCAAGGTTCAAGCATTGCTTGGACTTGATCAAGTTTGTTGAAGAGTAATTCCCTATTGGAGAGAGCAGCATGGTGGTTGATTGTTAAATTGACATCATCACGAATTTGAAGTCAAGATGGAGAAATGTTGAAAATTGCCTTGAAATTGTGATATGAAGGAACAGAGCAATCGTGACACGATTTGTTAAGCGTGTCACGATTTTCCTTTGTCGTGAGCATGTTTTTCTGGGTGTCCAATCGTGACACGATTTTTGGCATGCATGGCACGCTTTCAGGATAAGGTTTGTCGTACATTGGGTCGTACATATCAATCGTGACACGATTTGGCCAATTGTGACACGATTTTGACAGCTAAAGACTACTATATAAGTGTTCTTATCATATTTTGAGATATAGCTTGAAGAGAGAGAAACTTGGATTACAAAGGAGGTAACTTTAGGGTTGAGTGTCTTTGTAGTGAGGTTCTCTTGGGTTTGAAAACATTGTAAACATCTTGGGTAGTGAGATTTCACCATTGGAAGGATTAAAAAGCTTCCTTTTGTGTTTTTCTCTTAGGATTCATTGTGAGTGTGGGTGACATGAAAATGGGTAGAAATTAGGTCTTGTTCTTTTGTAAGCTTATAAGCTAATTTCTTATAACTCATTTGTATCACTTTCATCTTAGTGGATTGGAGGGTTGTTCTCTCCCCATAGTAGGTCATATTGGACCGAACTAGGTTACCATCTTGGTGTTTGTTCCTTTCTTGCTTTCTTATCTTTATTGCTTTGATTATGCTTGTGGTGATGCTTTACACTTAGTTTTAGAGCTATTTATTGTTGTTGTTGTTGTTGTTGTTGTTGCTGCTTGAGGACGCTTTATCCATTGATTACCACTTCCTTTGTTCCACACATCTTTGTTTTTTATTGGTGCGATTTTGTCCGAATTCACAACACGTAGCATCGATACTTTATTTATTTTTTATTACTTATTTGGACAGTGTATACTTCCATTCAATATAGATTGAAATAACAACTATTCTAAGCATCAATCACATCTGATATGTTATATACTTCTTAAATAATGTTATGATCAAGTTCATTAATAACGTTACAGATTGAAGTAATATAACATACCAGATGTTGATCAAACGAAACATATTGTTAAAAATGCAAAGAATCGCCTTCTATAAGGGACAACAATTGTGTTGCGGTATATATATATATATGATCTAATGTTTTATTTTTTTAGAGAATATGATCGTAATCTTGTTAACTAATTCTGTCCCTCAACCTAAAGCTATACCTCCCACCACATGCATTCTACACTAGACTCCAAGAAACACTAATGTGTGGGCTTTCAAGAATTGGCATGAGCTAGGGGTCCTCACTAACCATTGATACGATATGATCTCTTTAGATTAAGGCGTGCGTACATTTTAAGAGTCTTGAATGCGATTTGATTTAAACCTACATTTATAAAACATTTTCATTCATAAATTACGTTTTATATGAATTAGACTCAACGTAATTTTTAATGTGCTATATATCAAGTTTATCTATGCATAATTATTGAATCATCTTCTATTGGATTACGTTTATCAAACCACTCAAGTCACGCTTCATAAAACAATAGATGGATAATCTCAATAGTAGAGAAATATGTTGCGTCTCACATTTTATGAAATGTATATGAATATAAGTTTATAAATAGAGACAATTATAATCGTCCAATAATTGAGTAAACTAACTAATTATTTATTAAATTTAGGTAAACTAGCTAATTACGTATTAGGTGAGTAGTGATTTATTGTGTGGTGTGAGGCTGAGAGCATTCCCATGAAATTAGGCTTTTTGTTTGTTTTTCTCATGGTCAAAAACCTCAATGAATATTTGAAGCAGTATTCTGACAATTTTGTCATCATCAAAGAAGCATGCGTGGATTGACACAAAGTACTGGACAATAGACATTGACATTACAATTAATTTGACCCAATAACCTTTCCTAAATATAGACCATAACTTGTACAACTAATATTTCCTTTCTGTTCATCAAAAGATTACAAAAATGGGAAAATTAAAAAGCCAGATGACACTTGTACACAAGTGGGCCAATTAACTACCAGTAGTGGTTTGACCAAATTGAATTACCTAATTTTGCACGTAGAAAGGTTGATGAGAAAATAGTGCTTAAATCCAACATATGATTGAAGTTTTAAATTAGGCAATCCATAATTGAAGTTGTGTGCTTAGGGTTAAGGATAAAATTGTAATGGAGACAACTAACATGGCCTTATAGTGCAATAATTGAAGTTATGGTAAGGGAAGCATTTACAATGTACATCAAGATCTTCAACATTTGTTAGGAACTCACTGACATAACGTAAACCAAAGGCATTCCCAATCTACAATGATTTGGGAGGGAGAAATACACGACCACGCTTTTTTATTAACAAAAGAAACAGATTCCTTAGGTCAAATGCATACAACTTAAGACTTGTGGACCCAAAATTAACATAACGGTTGCTTCTTTTTTCTTAAATAAAACTTGGTAAATTCTAACCTCGGTCCTTAAAGAGATATGTTAAGGAACTAAAATATACGTGTCAAAAGTCTTGCAGTCAACTTCTTAAAAATTAAATTATCATGTTTTACAATGCAAAGTTGCTCATTCTAAGTTCCTTAACATATGCCTTTAGGGTACAAGTTAGCATAACCCATAAAATTTATATAGTAAATTATACTCCCCTCTCCTGAAAGATGTTTAAATTGTACTCCACTTCCCTCTTATGTTAAAATATATACTTTCCTCCCTTTTTTTTAAAACATATTAGTAAAGATTTCACTCCCCTCCCGTGAGAGAAGTTGATTTATATTCTCATCCCCTCTTATCTTAAAATATACACTTTACTCTCTTAATATTTTTTTTTATTTCTAATAATCTAGCCAAAAAAAAAATCTAACACACTTCGAAAAAAAATAGTATTGTGGGTCTATTTTAATATAATCAAAGTTCGAATGCATATTTGTCACTATTTTTTATTCACTATTTCATTAACATATAGTTTTAAATTATAAAATATGAAATAACACAAAATAAAGTTATAATATGAAGAAAAAATTACTAAAATCGATAAAGTATGGTTATTTAAAAGTGAATTTTATACTCTAAATTATAAAGTTAATAACAAAATATTTAAATTTAGTGATCATTGACATTTAAAATCATAAAAAAAATTATTATTTTTTAAATTGTGATTCAAAATCATAAATATATTTATTTGTGTGAAAATAGGTTAAAGTCTAATGCACATTTAATTATCAAGGGAAATGGTTGTAATTCAAACATCATATAAGAGAGAGGAGTATAAATTTTATTTTCCAAATGAGGGAAATGTATATTTTAATATAAAATGAAAGAGGAGTGTAATTCAATCTTTTTTTAAAAATGGGGAATGTAATTTATTCAAATTTATATAATCATGAAGAGATTTCAAAAGATGATGTATAAAAAAGAAAAATTGGTAATGTGAATCGATCAGCTTCCATCATATGGCATTTATGAAATATAAACGGAGTATTTATTAAAGATTCAGATAAGATCATGGTTTGCAAAACAAAATATCTTTTAACTTTTTTTGACAGAATATTTATTAAAAGATAATAGTATTATCTTTAACTTTTATTTTAAACTTTTATTAAAAGATAATATTTGTTTTTTTTCTATATGCAAAGATAATATTTGTTGATTACTATGGAGCACATGATATATTACTGTATAATCTCATCATATAATGTTTGGATATATTTTTATATTTCCTGGATGTGCAATAAAATTTTGGGTTTTTAACTATATCCGGCGGTCAACAATATATCTATTAGATGCTTTGAAAAGTCCTTTATACCGCATGGTCGTCATAATTTCTTGAAAATTGTTGTTGACACATTGCATAAGGCTAAAATACACGAGTAAAATACGTTTTTGTTCCCTCAGTACTTAACTGTCAAGAAATTTAAAACCGGTTGCAGTTAACTACCGAGGAAAACCTAGGCAGTTAACTGCTGATGATCTTCTGCTACAAATCTGGCAGAAGCTCTCTCATCCATTATTCATCTCATCTTACAATTTTTTTTCCAAATCTCTCTCAAAAATCTCTCTAAAAAACCCAACCAAATCCAACCAAATTAATTCAACAAAATCACAAGTAAGTAATTATAATGCTATTAACTTACATTTTAGTTGTTATAAATGTTTTTATTATTTAGGTTTTCAGTAGATTTATTTAATTTTAGATTTTGAGTAGATTTACATGTTATAATTCATTTTTAGAGTAGATGTTAGTTGATTTATGTTGTTAAAATGTTTGCATGATGTTTATGTTATAATTTAGAATTTTAAGGTTATTTTTTATTTTGGTGTTTTATATTTATTTTTTATTTTAGTTTTTAAGTATATTTACATGTAAGAGTATATGATTTATTTTAAGATTAGATATAAGTTGAATAATTTTGTTATATTTTCCATTAGTTTTATGTTTTTTTTAGGGTAAAACATTTTAGGGTTATTTTTATGATTTTTATGATTTATGTAAAATTTACACTTCAAGTGTTTGATAAAATGTTTGAATGAGTTTTTCATTGATTGTTTTCAATTTCTTATTGTGTAGATTTCAAACAATGGCTGGGTGGATCGACGTTCATGTACAATTCAACGGCGGAGAACCTCGTAGGTTGAAGGTTCGGTGCCTTGGTGTAACGTTAAGACGTCTCAAGGATCAACTGAATGAATTCAACCAAGGATTCAACCCCAGAGACACAGGGAGGGTGTAATTAGTTTGGTATAAACGTCCAACGCTCGACGAGGGGAGAGTATCATTCACTTGAGTGGAATTAAAGAACGGCGAAAACGTGAAGAGTATGTTTTGGGAGCACAGCATGTTCCAGTGGATCAATATGCGGGTAACGTTGCTGAGATCAACTGAAGATATTATCAAGAGTCTAATTCCGCCAGAAGATGGTCATTAGATAAAGAATGCACCTTTCGACTGCAACAATTGTCTTCCTCTAGATTGGGTAATTCAAACTAGCCAAACGACAAGTCCTCAGCATTCGTCCGACATTCATGTTTTTCCTTTGAAAAGATTAAATTCTTGTTAGGCTGGTTTAGATGACGGTATTGAAGTGTCAAGGAATGTACCTCATTTCGATGGCACTTGGATACCATCATCCAAACTAGGCCTAACAAAAATTTATTCTTTTCAAAGGAAAAACTTGAATGTCGGGCGAATGCTTGAGTCCTGTTGTTTGGCTAGTTTAAGTTTACCCTATTTATAGGTAAGATAATTGTTGTAATTGGAAGATACATTCCGGAATGTAATGTAATGTGATAATTATCTTATTTATTTACTTTTCGAATTTATTTATTCATTACGGAATTTTAATTATTTGAATTCACGTTAGATTTAATTAGTTTTTATTCGAATACGCAATTTTAATTATTTGAATTCACGTTAGCTTTAATTAGTTTTTATTCAAATATGCAATTATTCAAAATACAAAACGGGACTTTAATTGAAATTATTCAAAACCCGATTTTTATTCAATAGCACCATAATATCAAGAAAAATGTAGCAAAATGTGCGCGACATATTAAAAAAAACATAAAAAAGAACCAAAACAATTAGGCATTACAAGCCGTTACATTCATTCATCTTCATCATCACACAAGTCAACTGGGTTGCCCGCTACAATCCCTGCGGCACCTGCTTTTGGTTGAGGACCAAAGTAGCATGTCCTCCCGCTCCTCCTCAACCTCGACTGATTGTACACCGGCACCTTCGAATCCTTCTTTTTGACGGAACCATCACAGGTGATTCCATGCCATGTCATAGGCGATTTTTCTTTCTTCTTCTCATCACCCTGGTTCTGATTCTGAGGCATGTTTACATAAAAAAAAAAAAAAAAAAAATTGACGATCAAAACCTAAACTAAACAACAATGAGATAAAGTCATAAAATCAAAACCTAAACCTACACCTAATCCTAAACAATTCTAACAATTCTACAACAATTCCTAAACTATTGTCATACCCTAATTTTTGACCCAAGATGACACTGACACGTATCCGTTGGTCCTGAATAATCACTGACTTTTCAAACGAAATTTCGGCAGAGAGGTATTTTAAAATACCTCATATTTTGGTTCCGAGTCGGGCCCTCTTCTCTCTTTATTTTTAGTTTTATTTCCATCTTTTTATTTAATCTTTTTATTTTATTTTGATTTTTATTATTTTTATTTAATTTTAAGATAAGTCTAAAAGTCCAAGTCTGCATAGTTGTTTTTTATTTTATTCATTTTTCATTATTATTTGTTTATTATTTTTTGTCCAAAATTCCAAAACAAAATGGTCCTAATCCAAGCAAACAGACTTCACACGCCTATCTGCAAGCCAAAGACCAAATCCAAAGTTGTCATGCACTATACAGAGTCCATCTTATTCCAATCCCAATCCAAGCCAGTTTTTGTGTAACTTTTAACAAACCGTAGGTCCGATTCTAAACACTATAGAAGGAGGCCGATTTTCCAACACAAACATTCTTAAACCTGCATCGCACAAACCTGCAAAAATCATCAGTAACATACAAGTCCAAATAATCACAAACATCACAAATCCATAAGCCAATTCACGTGTCCATTCCAACTATCAAGGCCGAAAATTCACCCAGAAAAACCCTGCAATTAGAACCAAACCCAGCATAATAACAACATAACAATAGACTCATCACCATCAATCACGTAACCACAACATAGTCACAAAACCAGTAACCCAAAACCTGTCGAACCAACACAACAAAACCACAACCAACACAAAACGCACAACATAGAACACAAAGGCTGATTTTTCCAACACAAAACCTGCAAAAGAAATTCAACAGAACCCAATTCATTCAATCGCAAATCCAACCAAAAACTCAATCGGCCGCACCAACCACATGAATCACAAACAAACAGTGAGCATACCAAACCCCTCAAGCCAAACCGAATTCAAACCCGACGTACACAGGCGAAATCAACCAAAACTGATTCCGGCACAATCAAACGTCTGAACCGGTTCACCTACACAATCACGTGAATCCAGCAAGGTGCTCTCAACAACATTGGAATCGCTCCAAGACGAACACAAAACCAGCGTCAACACTACAAACTGAAGCATCCCAAAATCGGATCCGAGACGCACAAAAAGGTAGTTCATTCCATTCTCTCGTCTTTTAGCTCTAAAGGGTTAGGTTCATTTTTTGGAGATCTTAGGGTAGAAAACAAGTAGAGGAAGAGGAAATAAGAACACACAAAAAAAACAATTTATTTCATTCCGGCGCGGCGGCGCAGCCGCTAGGGCTCGCCGGCCACTGCGCCGGAGCCGGCTGATTCGCCGGAGAAGAAGAAGATAACGGCGAGGGATTTTGAGAGAGAGAATAGAGCCTTAGGCTCTGTTTTGAGCTAGAAGAGAGAGAAAGAACAAACAAAAGTGAGGAATTTTAGGGTTTGGGTCTATTTATACCCTATGTCAATCCAGTGTGTGCTTGTGCACGCTGTTACCACGTACCCTTGCTTTCCTGGCCACCAGATCCTTGATCTGATGACCTGTGTTGACTCAGACTGTTTCCCCTTAAGCCCAATTCCGAAATTGCTCTTTGGCCCAACCCTTTACTGTTTTATTTTCTGCTTGTTGCTTGCATCCCCCCTGCTTACTACCCGCACCCCCAGTCCATTCTTTTTTTTTTTTCATTCTTTTTTCGTGCATTTTTAGTTTCAATGTTTTAATTCCGCATTTATAGTTTGATTATCACATGCATATTTAAATTATGTCATTGTACGGACTTTAGAATGTATATTTTAGGCTTTAATGTAATTTATTTATTTTTTTCGCAGACTTTAGAATGTAGTAATAGGTTCAATGTAATAGTTTTAGGTGCATGTGTGCATGTGTGGGTGCGTGTGCCCTTATTTTCTTTACTACTTTATGTATATATTTGAAAACGTTTAGGTTAGGTTAAAAGGACCTTGTGGTGATCCAACGTCACCATGAAGTTCTCACGCTTTATTTTTATTACTACGTTAGTTTTATTCTTAGGTTTCAGTCAATATTTAAAAACAACAAAAAAATGCAAATTACAAAATCACAAAAAACATTTTTTATAACAAACCTTGATCCAAAAATCAAGTGACCCCTTTTTATTTTATTTCTTAATCAATATTTCAATCATTTTAACTTTACTTTGAGTACATTTTCCTT
The DNA here is from genome assembly GCA_958299785.1 of Medicago lupulina. Lineage (NCBI taxonomy): Eukaryota > Viridiplantae > Streptophyta > Magnoliopsida > Fabales > Fabaceae > Medicago > Medicago lupulina. Next base: position 32,319,581 of record OY283143.1, read on the forward strand.
TAAAATAAAAAATGCAAGTGATTCAAGAATCCAGGTCTAAACCATTGATTGGTTTGCTCATCTCCATCATCAGAAAATTCTGATGTGATTATACAATCAGGTTATGTAGACTGTTCATGTGAAGTTTGAGAAATAAGGGTAGCTTCTGAAGGTAAGGCTACATTCAAGGGTTGCACAACAAGTGTAGAATCTTCTGAGAAGGAAGGATGATTCTCAGAAACAGATGATTTGACAGATGAAGAATTCATGTTGGCAAGGTTTCTTAATGCAATACCAAAAGAAGTATTGAAATGTGTGGCATTAAGATGGAATGGTTGAAAATCAGGGTGAATGATCAACTCTAAACAAGTGTTTGAGGCCATTTGTAAGTTAGGTTCTTGTCGTTGGGGGCTTTCTGAAGTAACTTCACCAGAAGCTATTTCAGAGGCTCTTTCTAAGTTTGGCTCAAAGCCTGGTAATTCACCTGAGCAGTGATTTATCAGATCTTGTATAACAGAAGGATCACTTGTTTGGGTTGTTAGTTTAAGAGGAGATAATGATACCTCATGATTGGCAGACACAGGCCTTGTTGGTTCACCTACAACCTTTGCATCAACATGTATAGATTGAAGTGGCTCAATCATTGGTGGTTGTAGAGGATGATCAGCAGGTAGTCTTGCATAAGCATTAATCCTCCTTTGTTGCATCTCACCTATTCTTTCATCAACAGATGGATACATAGGCACAAAAGTATCATTATCAGGCTTTTCTGGTGCTTGGTAGATGATGATGGGGATAAGGATTTTTATAAGTTTGCATAGACTCTATTCAAGGGAATATCATCCATGTCTGAAGAAGTTGAGACAGAAGTTGAGAGAGAGAGGCTGAGGTTGAGCTAGATTCTATTTCTATTACATTAGAGATGTTATGAGAATCAGTGTTACCTCTTGTAGCTTCTGAAGCAGTAGCTTCTGAACAAGTAGCATTCTTCTTCTGAGACTCTCCAACATCATTCAATATATCACCAGCCACCACCAACTGTTGAAGGTTCTCTGATAGCTCAATCACCTTATGAGCAGCTTCAACTGTTGATTCCTTCAGTAAAGCTTCAGCAGGAACCTCAATATCCATTGCAATCTCAAGTGCTTTTTGCAAACCAACAACATCAGGAGCTTTCTTCCATTTGACTTCTCTTGTGACCAATTCAGTTACAGCTTCTACTTGCTCATCTTCTTCCATCACAAATGAAGAAACCTTCATTTGCCTTATAATATGCTTCCTCTTCTTCTTAGGAGTTGATGGTTGAGCAGGTAGAGATTGTGAAGAGCCAACTGACTTGCCACTTCTGGTTCTTTTATCTAGAATCTTAGCAGGTTCTAACTCCTGGACTTCATCTTGAATGCTTGGAATATCAGAACCAGTTGCTTGTTCTTGAAATGCATCCTTTTCTTTCTTTGCCTTCGTCTTCTTTGGTTCAGAAGCTTCTTCATTATCATCAGCTTATGAAGTTGCCATCTTCTTTGACTTCCTCTTTCTGGCAACAGGTGAAGCACCACCATACATGTGTTCTGGAACGTCATTAAACTTGATAGTTTCTCCAGTCTTTTCTCAGTGATCAAAAATAAAATATGTTTGCACATCAATAGGATCTTGTTTGCAGATTGGTGGGAAATCATCCATTAAGTTGGATACAGCAAATGATTCCTGAAGATCAGTCTTCAGCTTAGTGAATTATTCTTTCTTGATCAGATGCATCTTCCTTAATGTGCTTGCATTTATAATTTTGCCAGTTATTGTCCCCAGTTGATCATCATTTACAACCTTTGACAATTTGAGTGCTTTTAGGATTCCTCCTTGATGGAAAATTTCAGACAATAATCTTCCATAAGGAATCCAGCTTCTGTTACTATTCTGGCTTTCCTTCAATGCCCACAACATATGATTGATGATATACTTTGGCACATTTTCCTTTTCAAGGTTTATTAGGAAGTGTAGAAACACTTTGTGATCCAGTGAAGGTTGATCCACTCCTCCTCCTTTAGGGAACAGATTCTCAGACATGATCTTCTGAAGTAGTTTGTGTTCCATCTTCATATCACAGTACTTTCCTCTCTTTGTGCTGTTGAACATAGTTGTCATCGCGATTTTCGGGTGTCAAGTCATTAATTAGGCTTGAACCTTTCAATCATTGATGTCTCTATTTTTTTGGGGAAGGGTGAAATTGAGAAAACCCTTAGAAATTCTAAGTTCGGGGCAATTTTCGCTACGGAAAGGTGTTAGGCACCCGCGACGACTATAGTACTCTATAGGAGCCGTTTTTCTAATTCTATGTTTACGCTTTATTTTTATGCTATTTTTTGAAAGAAAATTGTTTTTAAGAATGGGGGAGAGAAGATGGTTTGGATTTTATTTTATTGGACTTGGAGAGATTTTGGTCTCTTGCCTACATACCCGTTTAAGGGATCAAACTCCATGTAGTTCTCTTCCAAAAAAACTTTTTGTGGGTTGGTTTGTTTTTAATTTTGAAAAAAAAATTTGAGAAGAGAAAAGAGGCCTTAAAGGCATAAGATTGGGAAAAAAGTGAGGTTGTTCCAATTATTAAACAAAAAGGTTAAAGTTGGAATTTAAGATTCATTTGTATTTTTGATTAAGAAAATAAAAGGAAAAAGATTGTGGAGTTTTGACTCCCACATTATTATGAAAATGATTGAATGAGGAGTTAGGTTTGCTTTAAAAAATGAATATTTTCTAAGTGTCGCGTTCCCTAAGCATACATCTAGCGGTAAATCATACAACATGTGTGCGTGTCGGTGCTTGTGTCGGTGTACATCATCATAGTGTCCATTGTCTTTTACATTGGGTCCTAATTTACATTCTATGGTCTTGCAAGAATTTAAAGGGAAGTAAAAACTAACCCTAAAACATTACATGAGAATTGATGGAATATTGCATGAAATTTGAAGAAAGGGATGGAAATGGAATGAAGTGCTTAGCATACATGAGACATAGAGTAAAGTGGTTAGTGAAACAATATGAAACGGTAGTAAAATGTTAGGCAAAGAAAAATGATGACAAAGTATGATGCAATGGGAAGAAAAATGCATGCAAACTAACATTACTTACAAAGCAAGAAACTAAAAAGCAATCTTTGCAAAAATTGGAAACTAGCACATAAACTTGCAAGACAAGACTAGTCAATTACACTAACAAGATTGAGAAATGTTGCAAAATTGTGAACAAAGATCAAACCAATCAAAATTGAACATATTGTAAAAATTGCAAATAGAGATCAAACTAACACAAAATTGAACATATTGCAACATTGTAAATAGAGATCAAACTAACACAAAATTGAATATATTGCAACATTGTAAACAAGATCAAAATTAACAAAATCAAAAAATGTGCCAAAACCAAAAATCACACTTTCAAGGTTGGAAGATAGTGCAAAATTCATTGAATAAGAATAAAGCTTTTAACAAAAGAAAAGAGGAATGTTACCAAGAATTAAACTCAACAAGATTGAATGAATTAGCATGAAATCAGAGGTGAATTGTTCATGGAATCAAATGCCACTTACTAAGGTCACATGCCAAGAATTTGGACTAAACATATGCAAGAAATTCACAGAATATACCCATTAAGTAGGGAATTAACTCCTATCATTTTTATCAATCTTAACATGAAAAATCATCATCAAACAGTCAAGAATATACCAAGAATCCCATAGAAAAAATTACAAAAGTATTCAATAAAATTATAGCATGCCAGGGGTTCAAACAGCAAGAGAGAAAGGTGTAATTAGCAACAAAAATCAAAGAAACACCAAAAATCTTAGGGCCCATAGTCACAAAACCCAAACCCGCGGATACTGATGGGTCCGGATCAAACTAATGCTCCAGGAGCGTTGGATTGATCCGGATCCATCAGGATCTTGATCCAACGCTCATCATTAAAGGGAAATGGACCGGGTATGGAGCAACCCGGTCCAGAGGCTTGCATATAAGGGTGTTCAACCCGGTTCACCTCACTTTCTTCCTTCCGTTTTCTCTCTACTTCGCCGTTCTCTCTTCTCTCTTCGCAAACCCTAACCCTAAACTGTTGAATCCACCCAGAATTTGTTTGAACATGCTTCAATCAGTTCGTTCTTTGGTTCTAAACACGAATCCAGCACACGAAACCATATGCAAACAAACAGACAGTGTAAATCTTGAGATTTTCTTACGGTTTCAACCTTTTGTTCTCTCGTTTTGGAATCGAAGCTTCGCGATGCTTCGTAGATTCGTCCCGGTTTAATTCCGTTGTGAATCTTGAAATTTTTGCAACTTTTTAAAGTTTGTTAGGGTTTCCCCTTTTCTGACTGAAACGTTTCGAAACCTCAAAGGTTTACACCGGTCTAGACTTATCGAAGCTTTTCAATGCGAAGAAGGTAAGGTTTGAGGATTACCTGAGTTTTAACTGGGGATTTGAGTTGAAATCTTCGGAAACTTCGAATTTGATTCTGTTCCACTGATTTCTTGGCTTGAATTTGGAGTTTGACCGGTAATTCTCCTCTTTTCCTTCTTAACTGGTTCGGATTCCTTGAATTTCTTTCCCTTCTTCTTCTCCTCTTCTTCCTCTGTGATCGCGTTCGAATTCGCAGCTTCCAGTGGCGAATTCACGCTTGAATTGCAGGGGAAATGGTTCGATGATGATGATTCAGTGATGAATCTCTGAGAACTGTGGTGAATTTCGCTGCATTGTGCTTGAATTTGATTCTGGAAAGTTAGGGTTTGTAGAAATTGTTCATTGTGTTCTTGAGGTTTTCTGGGTTTGTGATGATTCTGATCTAACTGACATGAGAGAGAAAGATGAATTCTGTTTGTGACTTGGCCTCTGATCCCTGACTTCTGACACGCGTGGCCTTTTATAGGCTGCCATGTGTGTACCTAACCCAATGATCTTGTGACATGTGGAATTCTATGCTTGCGTGGCACCTCTGGACAGAACTTGTAAAATCTCATGAAGGGCCATTCTGCAATTTTTAGAACTCAAGGACTGAATTGCAAAACCTACTTCAGCAAAGGACTCGTTCAAACAAACAAAACCCTAAACTAAAATTTGACTAAAATTGGACTGATTTGCAAACTTGAAAATATTTGGACTAACATGCAATTTCTAAAAATGTTTGGACTAAAATGCAATTATAATAAAATTGGTTAAAAACTTAATTTGAATGCAATGTAAAGTGAAATAGTTAAAAATGGCAACAACGGACTAAAACGAAAAAATTACCAAAAATGAGGTATTTTAAAATACCTCTCTGCCCAAAATTTATTTGATGTGAAAAGACCAAAATGCCCCTAGGGACTAAAAACGACCCAAACTGACTCAGATGCAAAACTAAGATGATTTTTGTACAAAATTTGATTAATGATTCATGCAGACAAGTTGAAAAGACTCAGGGATAAATTGTAGGGACTAAAATGGGTTCCTTTGTAAGAAATGACCAAAATACCCTTTTGTGTGATTTTATGCAAAAATTGGAATAAAATGCAGGAAAATATGCCATGGTCCTAAAGACCCTTTTAAATGGGTTGTAATGCAAGAAAACATTTTGAATGGCTTTGATTGTATGAAGATTGGAGATAATAACAGTAAAATGTGCGTTTGTGGCACAGTAAAAGTTGTAAAATAGACACAGTGAATTTGAAATGATCAGAAACAAAAAGGAGTTTGAACGAGTATTTTTAGGTCCAAAATGAGGGTATGACAGCTGCCCCTATTTAAGTTTCTTCGTCTGGAGAGTCAAGAGACGGAGTCTTTGGCTTGACGTGCCGAAGATACTTAAATATCGACATTAGCACTGATTTTGGGCGTAAAAAATACGTTTGTAAATGTCATGTATGCCATGCAACATTTGGTTATGAATGCAAGACAGACTGAGAATTGAATTTAATAAGATATGTCGTATCCATTGCGGGACTGGTAGACATCAACAAAATAGCAAAAACAGAGTATGTCGTATCCATTGCGGGATTGGTAGACATTAACAAGACGGTGAATAACAAGACTCACTGGGGAGACTAAGTAGCAAATTGACGGGTGCAAGTTGTTCTTTTGGCTCGAACTGGGAACTTAACCGGGAATGCTGATAAGTAAAAGGGCGCAAGCTGCTCTTGTATCTGAGCTGGTCACTTGGCTGAAAGAAAAGTAGGGAGCACATGCTGTTCTTGTATTTGAACTGGTTACTTGGCTGATAACAGAGACAAAGTAGAAAGCACAAGCCGTTCTTGCATTTGAACTAGTCGCTTGGCTGACAACAAAGGTACGGGTACAAGCTGTTCTTGTATTTGAACTGGCCGCTTGACCGATAGCAAAGGAAAATTGACAGGTACAAGCTGTTCTTGGATACGAACTAGCCACTTGACCGAAAGCAAGGATGGATTGATAGGCACAAGCTGTTCTTGGATGCGAACTAGCCACTTGGCCGCTAACAGAAACAAATTGTATCGTAGAGACAAATTGAAATTGACTTGACATGACTGCATGAGCTTGAATTTGAAAGGACTGCTAAATTTTGAAGTTTGACAAGACTATTGGATTCTGAAATTGGCATGATTGATTTTGACAGAGGTTAACATAGGAATTGAGAATGTAAATGTGTATGAATAGCATAACAATTTTATCAAATGCATGAACATATAGGATGCATGATTATGCATGTATGAATGCTTTGAAATGCATGATGATTGGCAATTTGCAGACATGATTTCGCAGAGACAGACAAAACATTGGAAAGTTGGGCACGTAACGGCTCGTGTTCTGACATATGCTTGTAAAAGTTCCTCTTCTGGGGATGCCGTCGTTTGAAGACACATCAAGACCATTGTTGAGGACAGGGAGTCAAATCCCGTTCATAGACTTGCAGGGAGTAAGACCTTTTGATGGTACTGCTATTGCTGGACGCTCTACTGTCGAGCACACCTTGGATAACGCATCTGTGGTCAATGCTTTTTGCATGCTTGCTATTTCTCTTTTTTTCTTTTTTTCATCCCATTTTTGCCTGGATCGCCCTTTCGGGTTTTCAATCCACCGGGAAATAAATTCTTTTCACATGCCCCTGTTTTTGCCTGAATTGCCTTTGAAGGTTGTCAATCCATCGGGGTGCTCATTTTTGCCTAAGCCGCCCTTTCGGGTTTTCGACTTAGTGAGCATATTCACTTGTTCATGCTTTTCATTCTGTTTTTTCATTCTTGCCATTGACCACAGACCGTTACTGGGGAGAGGGCCTGCTGGTAACTTGTATTGGAACTGATATCAATGTATACTTGTTCATGCATGTTTCATTTGAATATACCTAGCTGCTTAGGCCTGCTTTCAAAATACACATAAAAGGTTTTCAGTTTGTTTATTCCAGACACACATCATTATTAACATAGAAAAAAAAATTTTCGTATAAAGCTTTGAAAATAGAATGAAAAAAAATAGAGTACCAAACAAAAGCATAGGTTCAAATCGATGTATAAGGGTGGTAATCAGCCAAAGGCGTGACTCCACGGATTTACAAAGCTTGGAAAATGGTAATTTTATTGGTTGGTGGTACATTGAACACAGTGACCATCACAGTCCCTAGAACTCTTGAATCCACAGGCGTCGGAACCTCGAATGAGATCAGCCAATTATCAGTTGCAGAGATCCCAAAGGGGATGGTAGTTTGCCAGATATAGTCAATTGTCTTTCATTTCAATCTCATTTTTGCATGAACCGCCCTTTCGGGTTTTCGGCTCATCGAGACGCTCCTTTTTGCCTGAGTTACATGTAATCTCAGCGAGCCTTTGTATTTTCATTTTTTTGTGTCCCTTATTTTGCCTGGATCGCCCTTTCGGGTTTTCGATCCACCGGGAAGCGCATTTTTGCCTAGGCCGCCCTTTCGGGTTTTCGACCTACCACGCTGTTCTTTTCATATCTAGACAAAATATTTCTTGACTATATCGGCATTCACAGGGTTCGGAAGCTCTACACCATCCATGTGTGTAAGAATCAAGGCTTCGCCGGAGAAGGCCTTCTTGACAACATACGGTCCTTCGTAGTTAGGCGTCCAATTGCCCCTTGGGTCAGGTTGTTGACTTACTCTTCTTTTCAATACAATTTCACCCTCCTTGAATTCCCGAGGACGGACTTTCTTGTCAAAAGCAGTTTTCATTCTTGTTTGATACAGCCGTCCACGAGCCAAAGCATCTAGACGTCTTTCCTCAATCAAATTCAACTGATCATACCGACTCTGGCACCATTCAGCCTCAGACAATTTGGCTTCCATAATCACGCGGAGAGATGGAATCTCCACTTCCAAAGGGAGGACTGCGTCCATGCCATACACGAGGGAAAAAGGTGTTGCCCCGGTTGAACTACGTACTGTAGTGCGATAGCCGTGTAAAGCGTAGGGCAACATCTCATGCCAGTCTTTGTACGTAGTTACCATCTTTTGTACAATCTTCTTGATATTCTTGTTGGCGGCCTCAACTGCACCGTTCATTTGAGGCCTATAAGGAGAGGAGTTATGATGTTCGATCTTGAATTTCTCACACAGGGTTTGCACCATGTCATTATTCAAATTGGTACCATTGTCAGTGATAATCTTGCTGGGAACACCATATCGACAGATGATATTGTTCTTGATGAACTTAACCACCACTTGCTTGCTTACGTTGGCATAAGACGCGGCTTCGACCCACTTGGTGAAGTAATCGATCGCTACCAAAATGAAACGATGACCATTCGAAGCTTTTGGTTCAATTCTTCCAATCATGTCGATGCCCCACATAGAGAAAGGCCATGGAGAGGAAATGACATTGAGGGCATGCGGAGGCACATGAATCTTATCAGCATATATTTGACATTTATGACATTTCCTGGCATATTGGTAGCAGTCATGTTCCATAGACACCCAATAGTAGCCTGCTCTCAACAATTTTCTAGACATGGTGTGCCCCGAAGCATGGGTCCCGAAAGTGCCATTATGCACGTCATGCATCAGTTGCTCCGCTTCACACTCGTCAACGCATCTCAACAATATCATATCAAAATTTCTCTTGTATAGAACATCCCCATCCAACACGAACTTGCTAGCCAACCTACGCAAGGTCTTCTTGTCCTTGTTGGAAGCACTTGGCGGATATTCACGGCTTTGTAAAAACTGCTTGATATCACAATACCAGGGTTTGTTGTCGACTTTATCCATATTCGTTTGAATGGTCATACCACTGATGGCGAACACATGAGAAGGCCGGTCAAGGCGCTGCACTTTGATTACTGGCACGTGGTTCCAATGGTTTACTTGAAACATGGAGGATAAAGTGGCAAGAGCGTCGGCCATCTGATTTTCCTCACGGGGAATGTGGTGCAATTCGACTTTTGTAAAGTATGTCAGCAGACGCCTCGCGTAGTCACGGTAAGGGATCAGATTGGCATGATGAGTCTCCCTTTCTCCCTTTATCTGGTTAATAACAAGCGCGGAGTCTCCATAGATGTCGAGGTGCTTGATTCTCATGTCAATTGCTTCCTCGATCCCCAAGATACATGCTTCATACTCAATCATGTTGTTTGTGCATTCAAATACAATTCGGGCGGTAAAAGGAATGTGATGCCCCTACGGAGATACAATCACTGCCCCAATTCCTTTGCCATAAGCGTTGACCGCACCGTCAAAGACCAATCCCCACTTGCTATCGGGGTCCGGACCCTCACCGATCAACGGTTCTTCACAGTCTCTTGACTTCAAATACATGACCTCTTCGTCGGGGAAATCGAACTTGATGGGCAGATAGTCATCCAGTGGTTGGTAAGCAAGGTGATCAGCTATAACACTTCCTCTAACGGCTTTCTGAGCTTTGAACACAATATCATATTCAGACAGCAGCATCTGCCAACGCACAATTTTTCCAGTGACTGCAGGCTTCTCAAAGATGTATTTGATCGGATCCATCCTGGATATCAGCCAAGTGGTATGGTTCATCAAGTAGTGGCGCATGCGTTTGGCAGCCCAGGCCAAAGCACAACAAGTCTTTTCAAGCATCGTATACCGAGTCTCGCAGTCGGTGAATTTCTTGCTCAGATAGTAGATGGCATGCTCTTTCTTTCCAGTCTCGTCCTGTTGACCGAGCACACATCCCATGGATTCATCTAACACTGACAGATACATAATCAATGGCCTTCCTTCCACCGGTGGGACAAGGATAGGTGGCTCTAGCAGATAGTTCTTGATGTTTTCAAAAGCTTCTTGGCATTCATCGTTCCACACAATAGGTTGATTCTTCCTGAGTAGCTTGAAGATCGGCCCGCAGGTCGCAGTCATGTGAGATATGAATCGAGAGATATAGTTCAGACGCCCGAGGAACCCTCTAACTTGCTTCTCGGTCTGCGGGGCCGGCATTTCGCGGATTGCTCGGACTTTGTCAGGATCTACTTCGATGCCTCTTTGACTGACAATGAAGCCTAGCAACTTCCCAGACCTAACGCCCAACGTGCATTTGTTTGGATTCAGCCGAAGTTTGTACTTCCTCAACCTTTCAAACATCTTTGCCAAATATTCAACGTGTTGCTCTTCATTGCTTGACTTGACAATCATGTCATCCACATACACTTCGACTTCTTTGTGAATCATGTCATGGAACAACGTAGTCATCCCCCTTTGATAAGTGGCACCAACATTTATCAGGCCGAACAGCATTGCTTTACAACAAAATGTTCCCCACGGAGTGATGAACGACGTCTTCTCCCTGTCTTTGGGTGACATTTTGATTTGGTTATAGCCAGAAAAACCATCCATGAAGGAGAACACCTTGCACTGGGCAGTATTATCAACAAGCACATCGATGTGAGGTAGTGGGAAATTGTCCTTCAAGCTTGCTCTATTCAAATCTCTGTAATCAACACACATCCGGACCTTACCATCCTTCTTCGGCACTGGCACAATGTTAGCAACCCACTCGGGATACTCAACTGTCATGAGAAAACCCGCATCAATCTGTTTCTGCACCTCACCTTTGATCTTCAGAGCCATGTCCGGCCGAGTCCGTCTCAACTTTTGTCTGACAAGAGGACAGTCTGGTTTTGTCGGTATCCGGTGTTCTACGATCTGGGGATCCAAACCCGGCATATCCTCATACGACCACGCGAAAATATCTGAATATTCGCGGAGAAGTTGGAAGATCCTTTTCTTAATTCCTTCTTCCAGTGCAGCACCGACCTTGATCTCTCGCTTATTGTCTTCGGTACCCAAGTTGATCAACTCAATCTGTTCTTGGTGAGGCAGAATGACTTTCTCCTCTTGTTCAAGCAGTCGAGCAATCTCATCTGGTATGTCATCACCATCCTCATCCTCGGCTTCAAACACCGGGGATTCAACAGTTGGAAGAAACATAGGGTCATTGTGTTCAACGGGTTTATTGTGGTTCAATCTGAATGATTATGGTTGGATGATTTTTAGAAAAAAAAATTTCATGCAAACCTTTGAAATTAATAAGAAAATACAGATGTTTTGGTTTTTCCTGGCATTACCATCATTTCCAAGGGAAAAAGCATTAAGAAAAACAAACAGTCGTGAAAGAAACGACAATTTTTGTTAATAATGGCAATGTCGGAACAAACATGCCCTTTACAAAAGCGTCACTTCCGCCTCGGGCAGAGCGAAAAGATGGTTATTTTGAAAAACAAAGACCTAAGCAACAAGAAACATTACTCGGAATCATGCATGATCAACGGGAGGTCAACGACATTCCAATTCTTTGTAGTGCCTCCTGATATCACAAACACGGGCTTAGACCCATCGAGCACGAGCCATTTTTCAAACTGCGGCAGAAGAACCAGGAGGCAATGAGCACTTGGAAGTTTTTTCGTGACTGATGAATGATGCATATGATGCATGATATGTATAAATGCAGATGCAAAAATGACTCTTTTTGGTTATCGAAAGGATCTCTTAGACAAATTAGAAATTTTGTAAACATTTTTGGGAACAAATGAAGAGACTAGCAAGCTGTAGAGATAAATCTTTTGAAATGTCGAGCCAAAGGGAGTGGGCCGTATAACATAATACAAACAACATAATCATCTAAGTCTACAGGGTGACAGGGTACTCCTCAAAATCAGACTCTGGAACCGAAGTGCAGTATCTGGCGTAAAATTCCCGACGTCCTCTGGCTCTCTTGGAATCCCTCATAAGCAGCTTATCCTTTTCCTCGAGTTCTTTCCTGGCTTTGGCTAGCTCTTTCTTCAACATCCGATTCCCATGATCCTTCTGCTCATCTCTACCGTCCAAAGTCAAAATCAAGTTCTCGGCTTCATTGTATCGGGCTTTCCATGCCCGTTTCTCCTGACTTTCCATAGCTAGATGCTCCTGATACATCTCCTGGGTTGCGGGAAGCAAAGGTAATGGCCTAGACGGAACAGACGTGGACACATGTCTCATAACAGGATAAGGCATGCCAATCTCTTCGGCTCGATCTATCACCCAATGAATATAGGCCTTAGACCAAGCATCTGTAAAAGCTTTCCTTTTGCCCGGTGGGGGCATTGGAATAGTAAAAGAACTCCTGGGATGTAGCAAGATTGATGAGCTTTGCTCTCATAGGGAAGCCGAACTGTCTCATGGCTAATTCAGGATTGTAGTTGATTCCTCCTCGGGTACCGAGAAGAGGTACATTGAGGAAATCTCCACAACCAGTAATAATCTCCTTGACTCGAGCTGCCGGAGTGATCCAAACCACCTCATCGGGAGTGAGAGCCATAATCCGCTGTGAATAAGACCAATTCTCCGAGTTGGCATGGAAAGAGCTTGGAAGGTGAGAAATAAACCACCTATATAGAAGAGGCACACAACAAAGAATGTATCCACGACCTTTGAGGGTCCGATCATGGATGGCGTGGTACGTGTCAGCTAACAAAGTGGGAACCGGGTTCTTCGAGTGGAAAATCTCAATAGCACTCATGTCCACAAAGTTGTCAAGATTCGGGAAGAGAATGAGCCCGTAGATAAGTAGTGCAAGAATGGCCTCAAGAGTGTCCTGACAAGTATATTCGAGATTAGCCCGCTCAAGTAAGTACTTCGAAGTGAAACCCTGAATGTGAGATTTAGTAACGAGATTCTTGGATACATCGGAGGTCTTGAGATAAAGATCTTTAGCAATCACCAAAGGAGTAAGAGGAGCTCCGGGGCCCGTGAAAGGTGTCCTCTCGGCTATTGGTAAACCCAATAAACTAGAATATGCCTCAAGTGTAGGAACCAACTGGAAATCCGGGAAAGTGAAGCAACGGAAGGCAGGATCATAGAATTGCACCAGAGTGTGCACCAACTTCTCTTCTACATTGGTCCGGAGAATAGTAAGCAAACCACCGTATCGGAGACGAAACCCAGTCGGATTCTTAACTTTGAGTGCCAACTCCCTTAGGCTAACCAAATCGACTTCCTTGAATTTGTAAGATTTAGTCCTCTTCATACCTGGAATGTTTACAAAGTTTTCAATTCGTCTAGACCTTTCGATAAATGCATGAGAAAAGGTTTATGCATGAATGCATGTATGCATGATTTTGACTACAAAGAGCACATGGTGAGTTAAGGTAGCAAGTGGACACGGTGTCCGGTGAAACTAGGGCTTTGATAGTAGTAACCATGGTTCTAATAAGGTTCCCAAACTGCAACCTCTCTTACGTATATCATAGTAGCACGAGGTGACGCCTGTCCCATGATTATTCGTAAGAAGGTCTAGTTTGAGTGTAGTATCGCGTGACGACTAAATTTCGAGGCAACGCTCGGTTTAGCCACCGCACTACGTCCTAAGAAAAGGCCAAAGATGGGTTTGGTAACTACGGTCCATAGCCTTCATCGGTCAATTGGAAGTAAAGTGCCTAAGCATGACAACACATGCCGACAACATCACCCCCAAAATGCCTCAGCCATGTGAGATTGATCGCGTAACCCAATACACGAGGTAACCCCCGGATTAGATTGTCGATTATATCTCTTCCTAATCTTAGGTTCACTCAGCCCGGGTATAGGACTTTTGATATTCTCACCCCACACGTTACATGAAAATAATAACAATAAAGTAAAGCGTAAAACATAAAACATGAAAAGCTAGGCGTAGCCCTAATTCCCCAGTGAAGTCGCCATTTCTGTCATCGCGATTTTCGGGTGTCAAGTCATTAATTAGGCTTGAACCTTTCAATCATTGATGTCTCTATTTTTTTTGGGGAAGGGTGAAATTGAGAAAACCCTTAGAAATTCTAAGTTCGGGGCAATTTTCGCTACAGGAAGGTGTTAGGCACCCGCGACGACTATAGTACTCTATAGGAGCCGTTTTTCTAATTCTATGTTTACGCTTTATTTTTATGATATTTTTTGAAAGAAAATTGTTTTTAAGAATGGGGGAGAGAAGATGGTTTGGATTTTATTTTATTGGACTTGGAGAGATTTTGGTCTCTTGCCTACATACCCTTTTAAGGGATCAAACTCCATGTAGTTCTCTTCCAAAAAAACTTTTTGTGGGTTGGTTTGTTTTTAATTTTGAAAAAAAATTTTGAGAAGAGAAAAGAGGCCTTAAAGGCATAAGATTGGGAAAAAAGTGAGGTTGTTCCAATTATTAAACAAAAAGGTTAAAGTTGGAATTTAAGATTCATTTGTATTTTTGATTAAGAAAATAAAAGGAAAAAGATTGTGGAGTTTTGACTCCCACATTATTATGAAAATGATTGAATGAGGAGTTAGGTTTGCTTTAAAAAATGAATATTTTCTAAGTGTCGCGTTCCCTAAGCATACATCTAGCGGTAAATCATACAACGTGTGTGCGTGTCGGTGCTTGTGTCGGTGTACATCATCATAGTGTCCATTGTCTTTTACATTGGGTCCTAATTTACATTCTATGGTCTTGCAAGAATTTAAAGGGAAGTAAAAACTAACCCTAAAACATTACATGAGAATTGATGGAATATTGCATGAAATTTGAAGAAAGGGATGGAAATGGAATGAAGTGCTTAGCATACATGAGACATAGAGTAAAGTGGTTAGTGAAACAATATGAAACGGTAGTAAAATGTTAGGCAAAGAAAAATGATGACAAAGTATGATGCAATGGGAAGAAAAATGCATGCAAACTAACATTACTTACAAAGCAAGAAACTAAAAAGCAATCTTTGCAAAAATTGGAAACTAGCACATAAACTTGCAAGACAAGACTAGTCAATTACACTAACAAGATTGAGAAATGTTGCAAAATTGTGAACAAAGATCAAACCAATCAAAATTGAACATATTGTAAAAATTGCAAATAGAGATCAAACTAACACAAAATTGAACATATTGCAACATTGTAAATAGAGATCAAACTAACACAAAATTGAATATATTGCAACATTGTAAACAAGATCAAAATTAACAAAATCAAAAAATGTGCCAAATTGTAACCAAAAATCACACTTTCAAGGTTGGAAGATAGTGCAAAATTCATTAAATAAGAATAAAGCTTTTAACAAAAGGAAAGAGGAATGTTACCAAGAATTAAACTCAACAAGATTGAATGAATTAGCATGAAATCAGAGGTGAATTGTTCATGGAATCAAATGCCACTTACTAAGGTCACATGCCAAGAATTTGGACTAAACATATGCAAGAAATTCACAGAATATACCCATTAAGTAGGGAATTAACTCCTATCATTTTTATCAATCTTAACATGAAAAATCATCATCAAACAGTCAAGAATATACCAAGAATCCCATAGAAAAAATTACAAAAGTATTCAATAAAATTATAGCATGCCAGGGGTTCAAACAGCAAGAGAGAAAGGTGTAATTAGCAACAAAAATCAAAGAAACACCAAAAATCTTAGGGCCCATAGTCACAAAACCCAAACCCGCGGATACTGATGGGTCCGGATCAAACTAACGCTCCAGGAGCGTTGGATTGATCCGGATCCATCAGGATCTTGATCCAACGCTCATCATTAAAGGGAAATGGACCGGGTATGGAGCAACCCGGTCCAGAGGCTTGCATATAAGGGTGTTCAACCCGGTTCACCTCACTTTCTTCCTTTCGTTCTCTCTCTACTTCGCCGTTCTCTCTTCTCTCTTCGCAAACCCTAACCGGTAATTCTCTCTCTTCGAATTTGATTCTGTTCCACTGATTTCTTGGCTTGAATTTGGAGTTTGACCGGTAATTCTCCTCTTTTCCTTCTTAACTGGTTCGGATTCCTTGAATTTCTTTCCCTTCTTCTTCTCCTCTTCTTCCTCTGTGATCGCGTTCGAATTCGCAGCTTCCAGTGGCGAATTCACGCTTGAATTGCAGGGGAAATGGTTCGATGTTGATGATTCAGTGATGAATCTCTGAGAACTGTGGTGAATTTCGCTGCATTGTGCTTGAATTTGATTCTGGAAAGTTAGGGTTTGTAGAAATTGTTCATTGTGTTCTTGAGGTTTTCTGGGTTTGTGATGATTCTGATCTAACTGACATGAGAGAGAAAGATGAATTCTGTTTGTGACTTGGCCTCTGATCCCTGACTTCTGACACGCGTGGCCTTTTATAGGCTGCCATGTGTGTACCTGACCCAATGATCTTGTGACATGTGGAATTCTATGCTTGCGTGGCACCTCTGGACAGAACTTGTAAAATCTCATGAAGGGCCATTCTGCAATTTTTAGAACTCAAGGACTGAATTGCAAAACCTACTTCAGCAAAGGACTCGTTCAAACAAACAAAACCCTAAACTAAAATTTGACTAAAATTGGACTGATTTGCAAACTTGAAAATATTTGGACTAACATGCAATTTCTAAAAATGTTTGGACTAAAATGCAGTTATAATAAAATTGGTTAAAAACTTAATTTGAATGCAATGTAAAGTGAAATAGTTAAAAATGGCAACAACGGACTAAAACGAACAAATTACCAAAAATGAGGTATTTTAAAATACCTCTCTGCCCAAAATTTATTTGATGTGAAAAGACCAAAATGCCCCTAGGGACTAAAAACGACCCAGACTGACTCAGATGCAAAACTAAGATGATTTTTGTACAAAATTTGATTAATGATTCATGCAGACAAGTTGAAAAGACTCAGGGACAAATTGTAGGGACTAAAATGGGTTCCTTTGTAGGAAATGACCAAAATACCCTTTTGTGTGATTTTATGCAAAAATTGGAATAAAATGCAGGAAAATATGCCATGGTCCTAGAGACCCTTTTAAATGGCTTGTAATGCAAGAAAACATTTTGAATGGCTTTGATTGTATGAAGATTGGAGATAATAACAGTAAAATGTGCGTTTGTGGCACAGTAAAAGTTGTAAAATAGACACAGTGAATTTGAAATGATCAGAAACAAAAAGGAGTTTGAACGAGTATTTTTAGGTCCAAAATGAGGGTATGACAATAGTCATGTTCACCACCTCATTCCAAGGACTTGTCTTGCTTTCCAGACCCTCCTCATAGGATCCTTCAACTTCTCTTCTAATTGCTCTTGCAATCACTTCTTCTGAGATAGTAACAGGGATCCCCACGATGCTTGAACGAATCTCTATACAAGTGAATGGCTTCAAACCAAGCTGCTCTCTGGTCTTCCCTTCCAAACTGGGATCAATCAGAACTTTTTCATGCTCTTCCATCTTAGCAGCATGAAAATCATAAATTTCAACCCTAACCCATAAATGCTTGATTAGATTCTCATATGTAGGACCGCTCAGCATACAGAAGTAACCATCCAAGGCTTGAGCTTGAAAGAAGTTTTCGAGCTCACACCCATGATGAGCTAAGGACAGGAAATCCACTGGACTTTCCAACTAAACTATTAGTTCCCATCCTTCTAGCTTCATTGTTCTTTCTCTAATCTGATAGGCTTCACCAGTAGCTACTTGCATGGAGGTTCCTTGATTTGAACTTGAAGTTTCCATTGATACTGATGAGAGTTTTAGGGTTCTAAGGATTTGATTTTGAAAAAGACAATTTTTGCAGAGGTTCAGTCTAAAATCAGAAAGTGTAGGTTGTTAACTGAGTAGTGTGTGTTTTTGTCTAAGTGGTTTTAGCAAAAACGACTACAATTCAGAAGGGGACAAACAAACACAACATTAATGACTTAGGGGGCGCGAGATAGTACATTCAAAGCATAAATTCATCAATGCCCTCTTACATTATACACCAATACACTTAAGCCACGTCAGAGTTTTTTTTAGAGCAGTTGCCACTGGTTTATTTTTTTTTCAATCCTGTCACCTGCATAGTCAGCATCACAGAATCCAACCAACTCATAATCTAAGTATTTCCTATATTGGAGTCCAAGATTTATTGTTCCTTTCAGATACCTGAAGATTCTCTTGACATCAGTTAAATGAGATTCTCTAGGATTTTACTGGAATCTTGCACACAAGCATACACTGAATAAAATATCTGGCCTAGATGCAGTGAGGTATAACAAAGAACCAATCATACATCTATACAGCTTTTGATCTACCTTTGATCCAGTATCTTCTTTGCTTAAGGTGCAGGTTGGATGCATTGGAGTGTTCATCACTTTACACTCTTCTAGTTTGAACTTCTTCAGAAGCTCCTTAGTAAACTTTGTTTGATGAACATGCATTCCATCTTTACACTGATTAAATTGACTTCTAAGGAAGAACTTCAATTCTCCCATCATGCTCATTTCAAATTCATCCTGCATTAACTTAGAAAATTTCTTGCAAAGAGATGCATTAGTAGAACCAAATATTATATAATCAACATATATCTGCACAACAAGAATGTCTTTCTCAAGAGTTCTTCTGAAGAGTGTTGTGTCAACTTGTCCTCTTTTAAAATCATTTTCAATTAAGAAATTACTTAGTCTATCATACCATGCTATGGGAGCTTGTTTAAGACCATACAGTGATTTCTTAAGCTTATAAACATGGCCAGGATGCTTAAGATCCTCAAAACCCAAGAGGTTGTTTGACAAACAATTCTTCTGATATCACTCCATTCAAAAATGCACTTTTTACATCCATTTGATATAATATTATGCCCTGATTAACTACATAGGATAGAAGTAACCCGATTGCTTCCAATCTTGCAACTGGAGCAAATGTTTCAGTATAATCAATGCCTTCTTGTTGACTGTAGCCTTGAGCAACAAGTCTAGCTTTGTTTCTGTTTACTCATTCAACTTGTTTCTGAATACCCATTTTGTTCCAATAATGTTCTTCAGGATGTGAAAACTTGTACTTGAATGTATTCTTGGATTGATTAGCTTGCTGAGAACCATCTGGAGCTTCATCAGAAGCTACTTCATCTTAAGCTTCTGAAGTGGGTTCAGCTTCTGGACTCACTTCAGACTCAGAAATCTGATCAGGTTTTGAGGTATCTTCAGGCACCTGCATATCTGCAAATCTTTCACCTTGCTCTAAAGTTTTATTTACAGGCTTTTTGTCATCAAATTTAACATGCATTGATTCTTCAACACAGAGTGTCTCTGAATTATACACTCTGTATGCCTTTGACCTTTCGGAGTAACCTAAAAAGATTCCTCTTTAGGCCTTGGCATCAAATTTCTTTAGGTAGAGCTTGTTATTTAGAATGTAACAAGTACATCCAAATTGATGAAAGTAAGAGATATTGGGTCTTCTTCCCTTAAAGGATTCATGTGCTGTTTTCTCCAAGATAGGTCTGATATAGATTCTATTTTGGACATAACATGATGTATTCACTGCTTCTGCCCAGAAATGTTTAGCCAAATTATTTTCATGAATCATGGTTCTTGCCATTTCTTATAAAGTTCTATTCTTTCTCTCTACAACCCCATTTTGTTGTGGAGTTCTAGGAGAAGAGAATTCATGGATAATTCCATGTTTTTCACAAAAAGCTTCAAATGGCTCATTTTCAAAATCTCCACCATGATCACTTCTGACTTTTAAAATTTTCATTTCTTTTTCAGACTGTATTTGAGTGCAGAAGTTACTGAATACATCATAAGCATTATCCTTACTTCTCAGAAATTTTACCAAAGTCCATCTGTTGTAATCATCAACAATGACTAATCCATATTTACTTCCATATAAGGATGCAGTGTTAAATGGTCCAAATAAGTCAATATGAAGCAGTTCTAAAGGTCTAGAGGTTGAGACAATTTTTTTAGTTTTAAAAGATTATTTCACAGTCTTCCCTTTCTAGCATGCATCACAAAGTGCATCTGAATGATAGTCAATGTTAGGTAAGCCTTTGACAGGTTGTAACTTACTAAGCTTAAGGATTAATCTCCAGTTAGCATGCCCCAACCTTCTGTGTCATACCCATTTCTTATCATTCATTGATAGAAGACAAATCACCTTCTGATCAACCAGTTCAGAGAAGTTGATTTTATAGACATTCACTATCCTCTTTCCTTTGAACACTATGAAGTTGGTCAATAGTTCCTGTACCAACAATCTTGCCAAATTGGTTGCCTCCAAACTTCACACTTCCTCCTTCTTTCATTGTGAGGGTGAGAAACATCAACTTCTCTCCTATCATATGTCTTGAGCAGCCGCTGTCTAGGTACCATGATTTTTACTTTTCCTTTGCTCTTAGGCATATCTGCAGTATTGACATTTTCTGATTTAGGTACCCATTGTTTTATGGGTCCTTTGTGGTTAGTGCTGGAATTTTTACTCTTCACTTCTTATACCTTGTGATGTGAGTTTGATAGCTTCTAATTAACCAATATCTTAGGTTTAGCACCTTTTGGTCTTGACTCACATGAAGCAACAACTGTTTTGTTCTTCTGAGACTTAGACTTTAAGATACCAGATTCTGGCTTCAACAGATTCTGAGGAACAGGTTCTGGTCTCTTCAGAATCTTGATCTTTGAAGTTTTAGCATCAGAGTTTATCATTGCCTTACGCTTAGAGTTCTTTGGCTTTGAAGTAATCTTAGCCTTAGTGCCAGAAGCTTCAAGTTCTGACTGAACCACAGTTTCAAACTTAGCACCTTCAGGTACAAAGAAGGTTTTCAACCCTTCCTTGATGCATTCAAAACATGCTTTAAGACTGATTTCATTAGGTTTCCCTTCTGAAAATCCAATCCCTTTGCCATTGTTTCTGTAAATGTTGTAAATCATAGAAGCAACTCTGCTTCTGTCAATACCAGATATAATGAAATCTTTAAGAGAAATTTCATGTTTACTTAAAGGTTTTTCATTACACTTTTCTTGTAGCTTCCGACACAGAAACTTGAGCTTCTCTTCATAGGTTTTACAAATGAAGTCAAAGCCTCTAAGTCCTTCTTCAGAAGCTTTCAGATCCAATAGAATTGATTGTTGTTGTTTCATTAAATCAACATATTTTTCTTTTAAATATTTCAACTCATTGGTTCTAAGTTCAAAATGTGTAAGGAGCTCTTTAAGAGACTCAATAAGTTATTCTCTGGAAATTTTAGAAAATACCTCATTTTCTTCTTCTGAGTCTGATTTAGGTTCAGCTTCTGAAGTCACTGTGGCCACTAACCCCACAACTACTTTTGCATCTTCATCAGCATCATCCTTATCAGATCCAGATTCACTATCCAAATCTTCCCATGTTGCCATTAAACTATGCTTGATCTGCTTCTTGAATTCGCTCGATTTGAAAGTTGATTTCTTAGACTTCTCCTTTGATTTTTCCTTCTGAAGATCAGGGCAATCAGCAATAAAGCGTCCAGGCTTCTTGCAGTTGAAGCAACCCTTCTGATCTTCTTTCCTGGAGCCTATTACAAAGCATAGCCATTTTCTCGGCAGCCTATTAAGTGGTTGTAACTATTTCTTCTGCTCAAGAACTTCTTGTTCTTCTTAGTCAAATACTGCAGCCTATTACAAAGCATAGCCATTTTCTCGGCAGGATCTTCATCAGAATCTCCATCAGGGGATTCATCTTCAAACTCAATGACTTTAAGAGCTTTTGAAGATTTTCCTTTAGAGGGCAGAGTAATAGATTTACTTTTCTTAACAGACTTATGTTCATTTATGATTATCTCATGAACCTTGAGAGAGCTGACAAGATCTTCAACACTTAAAGTGTTTAAATCTTTAGCTTCCTCAATAGTAGTAACCTTAGGTCTCCACCTAGCAGGTAGACTTCTTAGTATCTTGCTCACATGATCAGAAGCAACATAGCTTTTCTTTAGTATTTGTAGTCTAGAGACTAGGGTCTGAAATCTTGAGTACATTTCCTCAATACTTTCATCATTCTTCATCTTGAACAATTCATACTGATGAACAAGCATGAGAGCTTTTGCATTTCTAACCTTCTTACTACCTTCATAGTTTGCACAGAGAGAAGCAAACATTGCCTTTGCAGTAGATTTGTCACTCATCTTCATGTACCCTGCACGAGGTATAGCAAGAACAAGTGAACCTCTGATCTTGTGATGTTTCTTGTAAATCTTCTTCTGAGCAGGAGTATGTTTATTTCTGTCAACAACAGCTCCTTCTTCATCAAGGTCCAAGTCACCAACACCTTCTTCCAGGATATCCCACAATTCCTCATCTAAACCCATGACATAACTGTAGAAGTTGGTTTTCCACCAAGAGAATTCTTCAGGATCTTCATTAAACTTTGGAACTTTTCCTGAGTCAGCTTTCTTATCACCATAGTCATAAGGAACAACATTATGATTACCACCAGACCCAGAAACAGAGGATTCACCAGCAGACATGTTTTTCTCATATCTTGAACTGTTACACTGTTAAGTGTTATCAACAGACACAAGGCTCTAGATACCAACTGAAGGTGAGAAAAAACATAAGAAGGGGGGGTTGAATTGTGTTAGCTTTTTCTTCGTTTTCTCCTACTGAAGTCATTGTTCAGAAGCAGATAGAATTCAACTTCTGAGGTGAGGTTCAGAATCTAAATGCAGTGGATAAAAACAGAGAGAGAGAGAGAGAGAGAGAGAGAGAGAGAGAAGAAAGACACAAAGCAATTATACAGGTTCCTTCCACAAATCAGAAATAGTCATGTCCCCCTTGCACTTCCAAGGAGAGTTCACTAAAAATGTAATATCTGATTACAACTGCTCACTGCTAAAACTAGCAAGAGACTTCAAACTACTCAAACATAACTGCAAGAGATTTCCTATGCTCAAGAACTAAATCAAGAGACTTCCTATGCTCAAGGACAACTGCAAGAGACTTCTAATCAAACAGAATTACAAAGAAATTTGTTTGAGGTTGAACACTTGATATACAATCAATGGTGTTCATAATACAAATCATATATAGACTCTTAAGACTCTATGATTTCTAAGATATGAAAGATTGATAAGAAATTCTAAGTGAACTTTGATGTGAGAACAATTTTAGCATATTTTTGTCACTTGCAAATTGTTGTGTGAGTCTTGCAATTCTCTAAGTCTTCACTCCTTTATATAGAGGTGTGAAAGAGACGTTGTTGATTGTCAGCACATCAAAAAGAGTCGTTTAAAGCTTGATCAAATCCCCAATGATCTGTTGCCTAATTTGGTTATTGTCCTATGAAGGATCAATTTCAAATCCATTCCAAGTATGGAGGAACACTAGTGCAGGCATAGTTGTTATTCTTGTCTTGTTGCAGAGACAAAACATAGTTGTGGAGGTAGTGGTTGTACACCTCCTACAATTGTCCTTTTTCAACTCTTTCCAACGAATAAGCATCCAATGACTTCAAATCCATTTGAATTAGCCGTTGCTTCAACCTTGTAGTTTTCTGCAATGTTAGGCTTGATTGGATCCATTGAACAGCCTTTGAAGCTACAATTCTTTCAGCTTCTGATGATCTTCAGCTCCTGATGATCTTCAGAACCTCTGATGAAATTTGCTTCTAGTGAGGTGCTTCTGATGACGTCATCACTTCAGGAGCACTTGTCTTCAGAACCTCTTTTTCGTCAGACGCTTCAAGCTTCTTTCTTGTTGATTTCATTGCTCTCATTCGTTCTTCCAGAACCTATGCTTAAGATTGACACTAATTTTTTGTCTATGGTTCTGCACACTTGAACAAATATTAGCATATTCAATTGACAATTTTTAATACCTTGTTATCATCAAAACTCAAAGGGTTAAGTTAAATACATTTTGTTCCAACAAAAACGACTTTATTTGTAAGCACGTGAGACTAGTCTAAGAAATTGTGACATGGGTTTTAAGTTTTTTCTCTTTGAATATCACATTGAGCAATTTTTGTAGGTTGTAAATTTAAATTATTTTCCTTCTGCATTTTTTTCTTTCATACGAGAGCCTAATTAGTTCATTAAAATGCAACGGAAACACTAGATTAAAGTCAATTGCAACACCTAATTAATGAAAAGGCAATGACACAACTGATTAGAGTCATGACAACACTTAAATAATTTCGTTGGAAAAGAAAACTAACTAAAAAGCAATGAATATGTTGAACAAATGGAACCTTAATAATGAACAAAGGCAGAACCTAATTAAAAAGTCACGACATCACCTAATTAGCAATTTTCTTCAACAAAAAATAAACATCTATTTTGTACATAAATATATACAAATTGATCAATATTGGTAAACTATAGCACCACATTACAGCTCCAAAATATATATGTTTGGTTCACACCTATATGGGTTGGTCAATATTGGGATATCATTGTCATGTTGTGCCTATAATATGAAAAACTCGATTTATTGATATAACGATAGATATGAAGATTTTTTTTGTTGAAAGAAACGATAGATATCATATAAAAGATGACTCATATAAGAAAATTGTTGTTGACACATTGCATAAGGCTGAGACACACGAGTAAAATACGCTTTTGCCCCTTCGACAGTTAACTGTTGAGGAATTCAAAATCGGCTGCAGTTAACTACCGAGAAAAACATCGGCAGTTAACTGCCGATGATCTTCTGCTACAAATCTGGCAGAAGCTCTCTCATCCATTATTCATCTCATCTTACAAATTTTTTTCCAAATCTCTCTCAAAAATCTCTCTAAAATACCCAACCAAATCCAACCAAATTAATTCAACAAAATCACAAGTAAGTAATTATAATGCTATTAACTTACATTTTAGTTGTTATAAAGGTTTTTATTATTTAGGTTTTTAGAATAGATGTTAGTCGATTTATGTTGTTAAAATGTTTGCATGATGTTTATGTTGTAATTTAGAATTTTAGGGTTATTTTTTATTTTGGTGTTCTATATTTATTTTTTTATTTTAGTTTTTAAGTATATTTACATGTAAGAGTATATGATTTATTTTAAGATTAGATATAAGTTGAATAATTTTGTTATATTTTACATTAGTTTTATGTTTTTTTTTAGGGTAAAACATTTTAGGGTTATTTTTATGATTTTTATGGTTTATGTAAAATTTACACTTCAAGTGTTTGATGAAATGTTTAAATGAGTTTTTCATTGATTGTTTTCAATTTCTTATTGTGTAGATTTGAAACAATGTTTGGGTGGATCGACGTTCATGCACAATTCAACGGCGGAGAACCTCATAGGTTGAAGGTTCGGTGCCTTGGTGTAACGTTAAGAGGTCTCAAGGATCAACTGAATGAATTCAACCAAGGAATCAACCCTAGAGACACAATGAGGGTGGAATTAGTTCGGTATAAACGTCCAACGCTCGACGAGGGGAGAGTATAATTCACTTGAGTGGAATTAAAGAACGATGAAAACGTGAATAGTATGTTTTGGGAGGACAGCATGTTCCAGTGGATCGATATGCGGGTAACGTTGCTGAGATCAACTGAAGATATTATTAATTGTCTGATTCCGCCAGAAGATGGTCATTAGATAAAGAATGCACCTTTCGACTGCAACAATTGTCTTCCTCTAGATTGGGTAATTCAAACTAGCCAAACGACAAGTCCTCAGCATTCGTCCGACATTCATGTTTTTCCTTTGAAAAGATTAAATTCTTGTTAGGCTGGTTTAGATGACGGTATTGAAGTGTCAAAGAATGTACCTCATTTCGGTGGCACTTGGATATCGTCATCCAAACTAAGCCTAATAAAAATTTATTCTTTTCAAAGGAAAAACTTGAATGTCGGGCGAATGCTTGAGTCCTGTTGTTTGGCTAGTTTGAGTTTACCCCATTGAGAGGTAAGATAATTGTTGTAGTTGGAAGGTACATTCCGGAATGTAATGTAATGTAATGTGATAATTATCTTATTTATTCACTTTTCGAATTTATTTATTCATTACGGAATTTTAATTATTTGAATTCATGTTAGATTTAATTAGTTTTTATTCGCATACGCAATTTTAATTATTTGAATTCACGTTAGATTTAATTAGTTTTTATTCAAATACGCAATTATTCAAAATACAAAATGAGACTTTAATTGAAATGATTCAAAACGCGATTTTTATTCAATAGCACCATAATGTCAAGGAAAATGTAGCAAAATGTGCGCGACATATTAAAAAAAACATAAAAAGAACCAAAACAATTAGGCATTACAAGCCGTTACATTCATTCATCTTCATCGTCACACAAGTCAACCGGGTTGCCCGCTACAGTCCTTGCGGCACCTGCTTTTGGTTGAGGACCAAAGTAGCATGTCCTTCCGCTCCTCCTCAACCTCGACTGATTGTACATCGGCACTTTCGAATCCTTCTTTTTGACGGAACCATCATATGTGATTCCGTGCCATGTTATAGGCGATTTTTCTTTCTTCTTTTCATCACCTTGAACATTACCCTGGTTCTGATTCTGAGGCATGTCTACATAAAACAAAATTGACGATCAAAACCTAAACTAAACAACAATGAGATAAAGTCATAAAATCAAAAAATCAAAACCTAAACCTAAACCTACACCTAATCCTAAACAATTCTAACAATTCTACAACAATTCCTAAACTAACATCAAAACCTACGCCTAAACCTAAATAATCCTAACATATCATAAAATTAATAAAACCTATATAATCGAAATTTAACAAAAAAAAAACAAACAATTTAACCACAAAACAGCAATGTAATAGGATTCAAATAACTTACTTGTTTTTGTGCTTGAAATTGGTTTGGAATGGCAGAAAATCGCACCTAGGAGAATCAAAAACGTAACAATGGAGTTTTGGAAACTCCTATGTCAGTTATGTTCTTATAACAAAACATCGGCAGTTAACTGCTGAGGTTTTCCTCGACAGTTAATTGCAGCCGGTTTTGAAAAAACTCGACAGTTAACTGCCGAGGGGTATTTGGGCAAACTACTCGTGTTTCTCAGCCTTTGTATATATGTGAACAACAATTTTCATCATATAATTTGAAATTTACTATCAATAATAAGTTCATCAAACTACTGACACCAAATTTACTTGAAGTTTCATCACTTCCCTACACATAATAGACAAAATAATATAATCACTCAATTCATGTTCATTCACATACTCAAATTGCTATTAGATTACCATATATACTTGATTGTATTCACTTCTTTTTTTTTTTTTTTTTTAAGAATGAATCACTTCTATTCTATTGGGCACCTTATTGGTTTCAGCTTTAAAAAAAAATAGATTTTGAGTTAAAAGAATTTAGAGTTTTTTTTTTTAGAGATTTTTAAAAAAAATCTAAAGCAATTTTGTTTGTTTACTAACATAAAAAATCATTTTTTAAGATCTGAAGCTCTTATACTTGAGTTCCTTAAAAAAAATAGATTTTGAAAAAACTACTTAAAATAGATTTTTATTTTGAGACTAAAAATGACTTTTTTAACAAAATGA
Organism: Medicago lupulina; assembly: GCA_958299785.1. Taxonomy (NCBI): domain Eukaryota; kingdom Viridiplantae; phylum Streptophyta; class Magnoliopsida; order Fabales; family Fabaceae; genus Medicago; species Medicago lupulina. The sequence goes on from OY283143.1 coordinate 32,347,237, forward strand.
ATTTTTAAAAAAATCAGAAACAAACACTACAAAAACAAAAAAAAAAAAGATTTTTTAGTTGAAAAAATAGATTTTTTTTGAACAAACGGGCTCTATATCGTCCTTTTATAAATTTTGAACCTAGTTTACCTTTGTCAATATAATAATAATAATATAATAGACCGTTGACATTAAGTGTATAACTTTATTTTGACATCAAATATTAATGGTTAATTTCTTTGATCCAAAGGAAATTAGTAACCTAATGTCAACGAAATGTTAACATTTGGTGTCAAAATTAACGATGATGATACAACGTCATGTAATGCACAATTCAAACTTAAGACTAACTATCTTTAAAAAAAAAAAAAAAAAAAAACTTAAGACTAACTAAACTTGGTTTACAAATATAAAAATATAATGTAATAATGCATAGATAGATGATCGTTACGTGGCTCATGAAATAGATACATTTGATTGTAACTAGAACAATATTAAAATTCCATGGTCCATTAGCCAGTTGGTTTCTGAGAGGCTCACACTAATCTTTATACTGTGACATCCACAATAGTGTGTCACATCTAATTAAGAAAAGTCTTCTCCTAAATGATATACGACCGAACTTTATCTATTTTCTGCGCAACCATATAAAGATTACATAGAATCTTCATTTTTTTTCCAACAGAAACGACGACTTTTAACAAATTTGAAATCTTCGAGTTTTAAAGCCTGTGGCATTTTGGCGTTTGATCGATATATGAGAGACTATGGGTCAAAGTGTGGTGTCTCTCAATGTGTGATTACTCCAGTCAAATATGAGTGACATACTGAGTTCCCCTCGTCATCCAACAATAGACACGGAATAAAAAGCCAATAATAACCGATGTGTGATTACTCTAGTCAAATATGAATGATATACTGAGCTCCCTTTGTGATCCAACAATAAACACGGGATAAAAAGCCAATAATAATCGACAGATGGGAGATTCTCTTGACATCAAAAGTAACTCTTGTGTCTTCATGCGTTATTTATTTGCTTTAATAATGATACTTTATCGTGACAGAATTAGTTGTTTACTTGCTACACTTACTAATCTTAACATCACAACTTCGAAGCAGCAATAACAAAAATCTATGATGTTGATGTCTTTGTTGTTGGTGGCTTTGAATTCCAACTATTAAACTTTCTACCTCATTAACAAAGGAGTAGTGTAATATTTTATTTATAGTGCACACATTTAAACAAATTGTTTAGTCATAATCATCTTAAAGTAAAACAATTGTGACAAAATATTTTATTATCTTCATAGTATATGAATTGAACAGAATGAGTAAATAATATACAATAAATTGATATACCAATAAATAAAAGTTATTATTATCGAAAATAATATGAGACAGACAAGTATTTTAAATAAAATTAGACTGAGGGAGAACATTCTTGAAGTTGCTCGAGTTATATTAGAATTAGAGCCGGGAAAATGATGAGCAAGAGTAGCATGGCATTTCAACAAGTCAAATTTACATGGTGAGCGCTCCATTTCCATACACGGATAACAAACTATACTTGTTCTTGGTGTGGGTGCGGATTCACTGTTGCTGCTGGTGTTATGGCAAACTGCAGTCCCCTATGCTGCCCAGATTGTAGCACGAAAGCAACTTGGGTTGACGCCAATGCTGCAGCCTCCTGTTTTACCAAAACACGAAATGATAAGAATGCATATTCCCGGAAAAAGGAGCAAGAGATATTTAGACAAATGTAGCAGACACTTAAGATCAAAGATGTGCTAAGTATCAGCATATCCAATCACGTCTACTTTCGTAAATAACAATGTCTAGGACATGAACAAATATGGAGCAAAAATCATAAATTTTAAAACTGCACTTACTTGTCTTTGTCGCCGTTGTTGCAAAATACTGATTGCCCAAGCCATGATATAGCAAGGTAAAAGAAAGCCAGCGGCTCGAAGCAAGAAAAGCTGCATATAATGAATCAGTTAGCTATGTTTGCTCCACAACATATTTGAAAGCAACCCATCAACTGTATAAAGTTTATAAACTACATAGACAGAAGGAACTCAAATCACTTACAGAGAAAAACATAGATGGATCATCTTCAGCATCAGCATCCGTGACAGAAAGTGCGTGCCTCAGAAGTAAAAGAGCCATTAACTGCACCAGAACATATAATGAATCAGGCTTACAATCATGTCCAAGTGTAACGTGTTAGCACCCATGTGCATGAAGAACCTAAAGTTCATTAGCGAAATTGTATGTCTAGTGCGCATATACATGACCGGATTATACAAATAATCAGTTAAAAAGGACTGCATGGTTAGCGTCTTACAATCAGAGCAGCTGAACGGCAAAATGCAGCTCCATTGGCATTAGAAGCAGCATATCCATCATATTCAGCTTCGAAGAATTGGCGTTCTGCCTCTGCAATTGCCAACAGTCGAGGATCACGCAAGTCCAAAGGCGTGCCAGAGAGTGTCCAGCCTCCGCTGCAAAAATGTTCACAACTCACCAATGAATACAGAAGTTTCAAATAAATATTTCCAACAGCTTGAAACAGATTGCTTATGTATAACCATAATTCTTGAGTGAAGACTATCTTAAAATTTAAAACTTAATCTTACCCTATATCAATGGTAGTTTCTTCAGGATGTGGACGAGGTGGTGGAGCAGTATAATCAGGTTCATAGGACTGAGAATTACATGCACAACAAGAAAAAACTAGATGAGCACAAAACTAATATAGTTGAAGATTTTGAATCCACGCAGAGAGTGCTTTGGTTCAAAACAAAGCTATCATATTCAATAAAGTGATACTTGTTAAAATGAAAGGTGTGAGTATTACTAATAGTACAATGTTAGGACACATATGAAAATTACATGTAAAAAAATAATACCTTATGACAAATTTCACAAGTTGTGTCTCCTTTTTCGTTGCACCAGCGTTGGACGCACTTTCTATGTGCATACTGTTCAAAAAAAATCCAGCAGTTCAAAAATTAGGAGGACATAATAGAGAGGACACCAATGTCCCATACACAAAAGCATTGTTCCCGGTTACCAAGAGTGTTTGAATGAACATTTTGATTCAGCACTTATATCGATACAGTTGTGTCGAAATGTCAAAAGATTGGTTTAATGTTGAATTCTAGCTATATTTTATGCAATGATTTAATTGATATACATTGTTAATGTAAAATAGTTTTACATATACATCCAATCACATGTATCAATATGTCATTTTGCTATGTTAGTTCAAAAAATATCTCCACAATTATCTATGTGGTGAAATGTGATTGAATGCATGTGTAGAAACTTCGCGCACATTCTTCAGTAATCTTGCTAAGCCTACAGAGAAGACCTTATAAGCAAATTATAATTTTTTATATATATCTGTCCGTTTGGATAGACTTATTTTTGAGTATATGAAAAATAGCTTATACAAATAAATAAGCTTTTATTTTAATTTACAAGTTCTCATTGACGAAAATTGTATCTTCGTAAACTGTTTTTTCATAAACTATCTCAACAAGCCTATGAATAATATATAAAAGCTTTTTTTTTTTTTTTGCATAAACTCAGCTAAAAAATAAGTCAATTCAAACAGGAACTCTTTTAATTATTGATTGTGTTGCAATATCACCAATAACAACGCTCTAACATCAATGACCCTGTTCCTTAAAACTGTTTAATAAACATATATAGCTCCATAAAAGAATCAAATTTATCATATTTTCATTTTCTTTTCATACCTTTACACATCCATGCATCGTTTAATAAAGATAAAATTCTTAATTTTCAATCACCACCAAAAACATTGAATTTACAAAAAAAAAAAAAATAACAAATGTACCTTAAGACTGCCGCTACAGGCGCAAGGATTCTCCAGATTATCAATACCATCCTCCTCCTGACAAATCCTACACTCAGCCATCTCCATCTGCAGCAGCGGCTCGTCCTCGCCGACATCGTCATCCGCCGCTGAAGAAGAACCCGAAGGCCCCGCCGGTGAATGAATCACCGGCGGCATCGGTTCAGGGGCAGGCTGAGCCGGATGTTGAGCCAACGGCTCAACCGGCATCGGGCGCATTAATCGGTCCACAAACAATACCACATGATCGCTCATTGATTCAATTCAAATTAAAATCTAAAACAGAAAAATCAAAATCAAATTAGAAAAAATGAAGGTAAAATTTTCTCGAGATCGTGTGGAATTCACGATCTCAAGAAAATGAAGGAAACTGAGACAGACTCACCGAAGAAAAAGGGAAGAGACAAGAAGGGTTTATAGAGCGAGAAAGAAGGGAAGAGAGAGAGAGAGGGAATTGGATTCGGCGTATATGTAGGAAGAGAAAGGTTAACGTTGGTGTTCGGTGGTGGAATTTGGGAACAACGTGGAAAAGGACATTATAGGTATTTTCGAGAGGTTTGTATACGTTTGACGCTGTTGTTTGTTTTGTTATTGTTGTTAGTTGCCGCGTAAACGACCCGTTCTGCTTCGGTCGGGTTCGGGACCCACGTAGAAGACAACTTCCCATTTTCTTCTTGTCTTCTTTTTCGCATTATTCATTTCATTTGGACCCATTTTTATTTATCTTTATTTGTATACCATTTAAAGCTTGTTGGCGCAAATACATAAGAATATAGGAATAGGTTGGTATCTCTTCTCTCCCTTCTCAAACCTAGTCGTCACCCTTTTGTCTTCTTTTTCTTCTTCTTCTTGTTAGAAGGGGTGGTTTAGGGTCAATTTTGACCCAAAAATCACCCTTCCGAGTTGTTTTTCCTTTTATCCCAATTGAATAAGTGATTTAACATATTTTCTGTTTTCTTTCGTTTATTTTTGTGATTTCGTCGTCTTGCACGACTCTGTTTTGATTTGCCATCTTTGTGCAATGTGTTTTTTATTTTCCGTCTTAGTGCGGTGTTTATTTGATCAAGGTTGAAATATTAGCTTTGAGCAAGTGCAAATCCGATCAATGACAATGACTTTGGCGTCGTCAACGTTGCAGATCTGGAGACATGATTATTCCGGAGACTTGAATATATTCATATTTGTAGGCATATGTACTTTGCCGTTTTATGTTATTAACATGGATGTGAGTTTGTTCATAGATTCATCCTTTTTGTTTTTAGCGAATTTGGATTTGTATTGTATCGATGTACTCTATCAATTTGAATGAATGAATATCGTTTATTTTTGTCAAAAAAAAAGCTTGTTGGCTCAAAATGCACGACCTAACGGTATCAGATACATATCATGCACAAAAACTGTCTGATACGCCTCGATCCGTATCACAAGAGTATCTTGGGATTAAGTTTGATAATTAAAAAAATAATAATTGTTCGATACTTTTCAGATACATCGGGGATATACGAAGGATATGCAGTGGAAAACTGATAAGCTAGTATAGCGTAACCCAATAAGCAATTAAGGGGAAGAAAGCTATGAAGCTCCTAGAAAGTATCGTGCTCTTGAGTTTTTATGATAACAAGATATTAAAATATCAATTAGATATGCTAATATTTGTTCAAGTGTGCGGTACCATAGACAAAAATTTAAAATATCTTAATCATGTATTGGTTCTGAAAGAATAAATGTAGAGCAAAAGATTTTCAATAGAAGCTAAGTATCAACCCAGAAGCTAGACCTCAGACTCTGGAAGCCAGACTCTGGATAACTGAAGACCCAAAAGTGTTGAAGCAATGGTAGTTATGAAGTTTCTGAGAGTGAATGGATGTCATTTTTATTGAAGGACAGTGAATGATAACAGTACAACCACTACCTCCAACATTCTCATGTGCACTGTATGAAGGTACAATTGTATCTCTTTTGGAAAAGAACGGTTAATTCCTTATCAAGAAAGATTTCAAAATTATTCTTTCATAGGACATTAACCAAATAAAGCAATAAATCAATGATGTTTGATCAAGCTTCTCTAACGACTCTAATGATATATTGGTACTCTTCAACGTCACTTTTCAACCTCTATATAAAGGATTGAAGACTTGAAGAAATAACAGGACTCTGCAATATTTTAAAATTGTCATTACTCTGTCAAAATCTATATGCATCAAACACATAAAATTTCTTATTAACTTTCCTATCTTAGAAATTCTTAAGTTTTAGAGTCTGAACTGTGTTGTATTTTGTGAACACCTTTAATTGTATATCAAGTGTTCAATCCAAACAATTTTCTTTATAATATTTGTTTGTTAGAAGTTTCTTGCTTGTGTGCTTGAACATTGAAAGTCTCTTGCTTGTGTGCTTGAGGAATTGTTATCTTGGGTGCTTATAGTGAAAAATCTCTTGTAAGTGACAAGGGGACTGTAACAGCCCGATTTTTCGTTATTTAGTTTTTAATTATTATATGTGCATTTATTTGTGCTTGAATGTGATTAATTATCCTTTGATGTATTTTTCTTGAGTTTAGTGAATAGAAGGGTATTTTGGTCTTTTTGAGAGTAAGGGTAAAATAGTAATTTTGGGCGAAGATTAGTTGTAGTGTCTTAAGTGAGGACCGAATGTTTAGTGCTTTGTTGGTTTGTTGTAGTAATTAGAATTAGTATCGGTAGTCGCTAATTATTTTTTTTTACTAAGTTAGAAAACTAGTAAGTGGCGTAATTAGAATTGAGCCCAATTAACAATTGATGGGTTAGGCCCAATGGGTGTGACTATATATTCCAACTTTAGAGAGAAACTAGGGTTAGAATCTTTTGCTCATTTGTTTCCTAAGAGGCTAGAGAGGCTAGAGAAGGGTTGAAGAGGAGAACTTGGAGAGGGGAAGAACTTGGAGCTAAAGTGAAGCCTAGGATTTGCTTAGTGAAGATTAGAGATAAGGGGGCTAGTCTTTGATCATAATCTCTTTTTCTACCCCTTTCTCATAAGTGATTAATTAATTAAGTGATTTTGGGAATAAGTGATTATTTGGAATTAAGTGAATGAATTCATGTTTAATTTTTGATGATATGTTTGTACATGTGAATTGAATGATTAATTGTTGTTGATATTGAATTCATATGTCAAAAATCATATTTGTGAATATGTTGTGTTGTTATGAAAAAAAAATGATGAATGATGAAGTTGTGTTTTGTTGAACTTGGAATGAATTCATGATTAATTGTTTGTTGATGATGTTGTAAATATGTTGTTGATGAATTGGTGAAATGATTATGTCATTGGAGAATTGATGATGAAAGTTGTGGTTGATGTTGAATAATTATGAAAGTTTGGTGAAATTTTAAATTTAGACAAAATGGTGTTTGATTCATGAGTTTTGAGCATTCTTGAGTATTTGTTTATGTACATGACCTATAAACATTATTTGGGACGAGTTTTGAGTATGGGAGGATCAAAATTGGAGTGTTTGGGAAAAAGGGTTTTGAAATTCGAAGTTTTTTTTCTGAACTGTTGAGTGTTCGCTTAAGCGTACGCCAAGCGAACCTCAAGCGAACGTGCCCAGTTCATTTCTGGACGCAGCTCGCTTGAGCGAACCGTGAGCGAGCTCCAAGTGAACACGCCCAGAACGCTACTGAGACCTGGTAGCTTAAGCGAACCAGACTTCGCTTAAGCGAACGGCACCCTGTTCAACCACACTTGATTTTTCGTTTCATGTACTTGGGGGCCAATCTGAACTTTCTAAATGATTTCTTTTGACTTATTTAATCATTACATGTGTATCTAATCCTTCGGAAACATCATTGGTATGGATTTGGACTTAGTTTTATAAATTGTTCATAATGTTTGGAAAATTGTCCAAGAACATCAATTTTCCGAAACTTATTTTCTCAACGAGAATGATGTGGGATTACATACATATGCTATCTATATTTGTGGATTATTCGAAGACGTGGCGTCTTTTTCTTAATTATTTATTATAATTGCGTGATTTATCGCTTTAATAGAAATAAAGTGTTACACACCCAACTCTGGCGGTTACGAAATCGTGGGAAGTGTAACCGCCAGAGAGTTTATTGCGGGAACGTGCAAAGAGATGTTGGGGTTCGTTTGAACCGGTCTTGTAATATTGCCAAACGTAGCGTTTGGGCTTTAGATTATATTGGGCATAAGTAAATGGGCCAAGAATCCTTTTGGCCGGTCCAGAACACCTCCCATTAGAAATAAAAATATGAAATTGTATATTTCATTTAATTTAAAGTCTTTATTGAGTTATTTTTCGAATCCTATTTAATTTTACTATTGTGCGTAAGATTTCTTTTCTCTGGAGCATAACCTTAAGATAATAGTACTTAGGAACGTGGCATATCTAATATTGGTGAATACTTGTCTGAGTTAGGAAGTAACTAGTTCAACTAAGTCGGTCGTTAGTGAAACAGGTGACTCCATGACTTAAATCAGCTCAGTAACTTTATTCTTCTTTAACCTTGGTAAGGTAGACGAGATATGGCTGCCCGTTTATAGATCTATCAAGAGGGAGAGTGTGTTAATGTCCTTATAAGATTCAATAGGAGAGAGAACTTTTAGGATACTTTGAATTTAGAAATTCTATTATCCCTCATTGTTTCAAATACCTCTAAAAAAAGTAAGAACTCTATCCTCTATACCTTTGAGAAAGTAAGAACCCTATTGAACCTTCCTATAGAGAGTTACATTAATGAGGGATACACAATTATGTGTAAACCTATGAGAAACAATGAATTACACTTATTTTCTAAACATTTAAGAGTGTAAACTATAAAGAGCGAATAGTGAAGGTGCGATAAAAAATTAATTTAATTCATAAACAGTGAAGAATGTAAACCATAAAGTATTCTTACACATGCATCCAACCAAATTACTTTATACTACCACAATTTTAAATTAGTTCTTAAAATATCGCTACAAATATCTATTTATTATGGTTTGATTAAGTGCATGTGTAAAAATGTTTAACACCGTCCACGCATAGAAATTAATCACATAAAACATTGTTAATATGAATAGTAGTTCTTTTTCGAAAGATGAATATGAATAGTAGCTTATTTTCAGTATGAAGATTATTTTGAATAAATTAATAGCATGAATAAAATTATACAATAAATTGATATTTTAATCAAATATTGATTGGTAACTATAAATCCCTAAAAAAACTATAAATAAAATATGATTTAATTTCTATATGATTTGGAAATAAAATAAGAAGTCGTAAATAATAATAAAATCAATACTCTTAACCACAGTGTTAATAAAATCCCACTGTTCAAACACGAATAAATTATATTATCTTTGCATTTGTATAGAAAATAATATGAGTAATACCTCAAATTCGTCCTTGAATTTTCAACAATGAGCCAAATTCGTCCATTAATTTTGTGAAATATCTATTTAGTCCCCGAATTTTACAGACGTCCATCAAAATGGTCCCTTTGTCCAAAAGCTCCGTTAGTGGTGATGATGTGTCTTCTTGCATGTTGTGTTGTCCTGTACATTTGATAGAAATAGTAAAAAATCAAGATTTAACTTTTCGGTGTCATTTTTTCCGTGTTTCCAATTATACCCCTCTATGATAAGGATCGATTTGATACTTATTGTGATAATTTAAGGACCGATTTGATGGATGGTGTTATAATTTAAGGTCTGATTTGATTGATTTTATTTCAGGGAATGAGTACAAGAAAATATGGCATGAGAGGACCAGTGATTTTAAATGACAGGCATAAACAAACACCACTGAGGAGTCCTGCTCCACAAAATCCAACTGCTCCTGGAGTTATTACAGTTCCAAATCCATATTACGGGTCATCCATTTCTACACAACCCCAATACATGGTGTCGCGTCATTTTTCGGAGATCAAGGCTATTTGATTAGCTTTTGACTCACTAAATTACTTCACGACTTTTGAAAAAAAAAATTGTTTAAAGATTAGATGAGGTCCAGGGGTTGGTTATATTTAGAGAAGGTATTAGCACCCTAAATATTCGTAGTACTCTACGAGAACCTTTCGACTTTATATTACTTTTTGTGCTATAACTTGCTTATTTTTGTGTAAAAGAAGAAATTTGAAAATAGAGATTAAAAGAAAAGAAAGAGGCATATTATCTACATTTTATTGATTCGGAAGGACTAGGTCACTTGCCTACGTACCCGTGAGGGATCAGAACCTCGTAGTTCGGGGTAAATATTACCGTTTGATTGGTTGTGTTTTTTATTAGTTTTGAAAAAGGTTTTAAAATAAAAAGCCAAGTGGCAAATAAGAATTGGTTTGTATTTTTTATATTCAAAGAAAAATGACTCAAAGTAGGATTAAAAATTGATTTGAAATTTGATTACGAAAGAAAATAAAAAGAACGATCACTTGATTGAAAATCAAGGTTTATTATGAAAATATTTTTTTGATTTTTGTTATTTGAATGTTTTTGTTGTTTTAGAATAATAAATGAAAATTAAACTAACGAAGCAATAAAAATAAAAGCGTGTGAATTTTTGTAGTGACGTTGGATCACCACATAATCCCTAACCTATTTTTTTGTATTTGTTGATATATATAAAGCGGTAAAGAAATAAAAGGACACACACGCACACTTTTCTCATTTATATTTACATTGGACCTAAATACATTCTAATTGCTGGAAAATAAATAACAATAATTAAAATGCTAAATAGAAATAAAATAAAATACAAAAATGCTAAAAAGAAATAGAATGCAAGAAAATAAAAGAAAGGGACAGCCGAAAGGACAAAAATTACCGAAGGGACAAAATTCTGAAGAGACTTTTCTGAAGGGACAGAAAAAAGGGGGGAGAAGAAAAGAGTAGCTTGTCAACACAAGCTAAATAGGGAGAAGAGAGAAAAGTTCTTTGACAACTCAAGAGAACTTTTGGTGTGTCAAATTGTGAGGAATGAGAGCTATATTTATAGGTGAGGAGGTTGATGAAAATGGAAAAATGGTTTAATGGATTTTGATGGTGATTTGAATGGTGTTTAATGGTGAATTTTAAAAGAGGAATGTGAAAGTTGACACTTGACTTGAAAAATTTTGGACCTTGGACATTTTATTTTTGGACCTATTCGAAAAAAAATAAAATAATAATAATAAAAAAGTTAAAATAAAATAACCTAACAATAAAACAAAAGGATAAAAATAAAAGATGGAAATTAACTAAAATAAAAAACTAAAGATAAAAAGTAAAAAAGACTAAAAATAAAATAAAATAAAAACGATCCCAAAATCGAACCAAAAATGAGGTATTTTAAAATACCTTTATGCCGAATTTTTCTCTGAAAAGGCAGAGAATATTCTGGGCTAAATGACGCGTGTCAGTGGTGTCTTAGGTCAAAAATTGGGGTATGACACATGGAGTTTATCCCAACTCCAGGATTTCCAAAGTAGTGATTCTTGTTTAAATTATGTTTTTGGACTAGTTTCATTAATGCTTTTTGGACTTGTTTAATTTATGCTTTTTTGGATATGTAATGACTCAAGAACATCAAATGACTTGATGACTTGATGGCTATGTAATGTTATTTTTTTTGGCTATGTAATGACTTATGAACATCAAATGTATGACTTATTATGGTATGCAAATGTATGTCTTTTTACAATCAAAGTGTCTGACTTTTACTTTTTACTTTGTTTAGCAAATGTATGCACCAAGGATCACAGTAAAATTCAAGGACTTATTTGATGGTATTTTCACTAATTTGGGGATCGATATGATGGATAGACATACAATAGAAGGACCAATTTGATTGAAATTTTTTGACAGAAGGGTTGGATTCATTCATTGACAACCTCTTTTCATTACAACATTATAACATTACACAGACTTGGCACAATACAATAACATTTTAAACAACTTAATCAAACAAATTACTCCTATCAATATCTTAATCAACCTAAGCTCACTTCCTACACAATCAACTTTATCCCTCAACCTTGCCCTCCAAACCTCTTCTCTGACACTATCATTTGACTTCTCCATCAACCTTGCATTTCTTCCATGACCAGCACCATTGTTTTTAAAATAACCTAGTTCTTCAGCTTCATCAACCCCCACAAAAATTTTACAGTTTTCACCATCTTCCTATACAATCTAAAGACAAAATCAGTACTATTTAAACAAACCATTCACACATCACATAACCATTGTTAAACAAACCTTTGGCACAAGACATGCATAGAAAGTACCCAACAATGACCACTGATTTTTGAATTTCGAATTGAATCAAAAAAATTAGGGTTTTAAATTTTTTGAATTGGGGAAGAACTTTGGCTTCAATTCATGGAAGAAATTTTGGAGATTTTGAACTCTAGGTGACAAATTATAACATTAGGGTTCCAAATTTATATATTTTGGGAAGAAAAAGCCGTTAATGAGAAAGAGGAGAAAGAGTCGTTGGGAATTTTACAATTTTCTGAAAATCAATCAATTTGGTCCTTGGCAATTTTCTGTAAATCAATCAATTTGGTCCCTATTTGCGTGGCATCTGACCTGGTAATCCTTGTAAGAGGTTAATGGTACACGTCACCTCCGTTAACAGGCCAATTCAACGGAGGGACTGATTTGATTGACATTTTGTAAATTCGAGGACTAAATAGATATTTCGCAAAATTCAAGGATGAATTTGGCTGATTGGTGAAAATTCAAGGACGAATTTGAGGTATTACTCAAAATAATATAGTAGGCTTCCCTTCCTGCGATAGGCATATTTCAAGCGTGTGGTTGCTTGGTGAGGTTAAACATATATAGTAGGTTTCAGAGTCTATAGGGATGTTTCATGCAATAGGTTTGGGATGGAGATTGTGGTATACCAATGAATTTTTTTTCACCGTTGGATTGTTGATATTCTTTTCACGTGTTGATGTACTGGCCTTTGATTGTACTTGAGTTGTTTAGTTTTTATTTGCATTGGTACTATTGTTTTGTCCTTATACGACTTGGGTTATTTTAATACGTTTTTTAATAGTTGTTGCATTTATGAGACATTGTTGTATGTATAAGTGGTTCTTCTTATTCGCTTACTATAAAACCACGCACCTTCTGCTTTCTTGCTCATCGTTTTGGGCTCTCTTTGCTTGGTTGGTTGAGTGGTTAAAGTTGTATTTGTTGTGTTAGTCGCAATGGTTATGGATAACTCATTTGATAAGCTGTCTGTTGTTGTTCTTGGTATTCCTAGAAATTTGTTGTTCGTGTGGTTAGGATGTGGGGGTTCATATGTTTTTGGAACTAGAACAAATAAGCTCGGTGGAGTTGGTGTTGGTTGATCAAAAATGTAAGTGTTTATTTGTACATGGCTATATATGTTGTAAGATTGTGTTTGTTTTTGTGACGAAGCATGGTCACACAATTCGCAATTCACTTTGGTATGCGATACGGTACGGGTTCGCAGTACGCAACATGAGAAGAATTCGGTACATACGGGGGTATAGAGCTTCGGTACGTGTCGGTTCGTAATAATATTACTATCTTATTAAACATAATAGCTATCAATAAATTTTAAGAAAAATATTATTTTTAACTGGATTTTTAAACACAATTTAAAATTTATTAGTAATCACTAAATATTTACATCCTACTTGCAAGAGACATTCAAAAATAGATAATTAAAATAATTATTTTAAAAGTAAAATATTTCAAAAAATTTAAGAATGCTTAACATAAATAAATGATTCCCTAAAAACACATAAGCAAATGATTAACATAACTATTTAATAGCTAGGCTAAAGTGCATGTTTGGCCCCCTATCTTTCAAAAGGTTGCGATTTTAGTCCCCCAAGTATAAAAACTACAATTTTGGCCCCCTAACTTTTAGCCCCTTTGCATGTTTGGTCCTTTTGCTCAATTTGGACTTTGTCAACGCTGATGTGTCATCTCATTACACGCGCTGGCATGCCACATGTGTATATTCTGATTTTTTTTTATTTTTAATGCCACGCATGAAATTCGTTGATTTAAAAAAAAAAAAATGTAAGGGTTTTGGCACGTGAGAGCTACAACGGTCATGTATTAGGGTTTAAAAAGCCCCAAATTTGACCCCAATCTCCATTGTTCCTCTTCTTCTTCCCTTTCTTCTTCCATTCTGAGTTTGTTCATCCTGCTCCATCGTTCTTCCTTCCACCGTTCTTGCTTCTATCGTGAGTTTTAGGAACTTCTTCCTTCCTTCTTTATTCTGACTTTTTTCAGGAAATTGTGTTCATCATCATGTTCGATTTGCAGAAACAGAAAATGGCTGGCCAATCTTCATGTTCAACCGTGAGTGGGTCATCATGCTTGGGGAAAACAAAGTTGGTATGTTACTGTGGCGTTGAGTCCCCTCTAGTAACAGCCTGGACTAATGAAAATCCAGGTAGGAGGTTTCATGGATGTGGAAGGTATTGGCAGAGAAGAAAATGCAGCTTTTTTCGATGGTTCGATCCAGAAGTTCCCGAAAGGCAGAAGAAACTAATTAGAGGCCTGTTAAATAAGAATGATGCATTGAAGAAGAAGGAGAAAAAGCTTGTGTTAACTATTGTAACTTTAGGAATATTGTTGTTTGCAAGTTTGTTGGTGATTTTCATTAAGTTTGGATAAGTTATGTAGTGATTGCTTTTATGTAATGAAAACTTATGAAATGTTCTTATGATGTAAGAAATTAAATGTATTGAGTTTGATTGATGTTTTAAATGAAAAGTGATGTTTATTCAACACCAGTTCCTATAATTGATAATGTTCCTATAATGTACTGTTCACACAAAAAAAAGTTCCTATAATGTAATCTAAATTTGTTGTGATGTAAACTTATGTAAACTTATGCATTTCAAAAGGATATAACCAACTGTAAGAGATTACCATAACCTAATAATGTAATCTTATGTAAAGAGTACTTAAATTAAGAGGACTTATCATTCACAACCTTAAGAAGAGTACTTGACATTTAGACAGCAAATTACTAGATCATTAGAGTACTTAACATTAACAGTACATAACCAAAAGATACTCTTTAGAGTACTTAAATTCTGAGTACATTTCCTATAGCTAATTATGAGTACTTTAGAGTACTTAAACAGAACTTAAGCAAAATATAATTAATAGTACTTGACATTACAATACATAACCAAAATTTCATTAAGTTTCATCACCAAAACACTACTCTAATAACTCTCCTATCATAGCTTAATTCTTGTTCACTGACTGTTGAGTCCCAACATTTCCAACCTCATCAATTGACCTCTTGACCCCTGTGGTTCTACTTTTTCTTGGCACAAACAAAGCTACGTCACCAACAACATGGCTGCCACCTCTCATTGTTCCAGTAGTCTTGGTTGTAGCATTGGATGCAACAGGTACAAAATGTCCAGGACTGTTGTTAGCAGTAGTTTTAGCAGACACAGAAGTGTTGGCAGCAGTAGTTTTAGCAGACACAGAAGTGTTGGCAGCAAGGGTTTTACCAGTTCCAGCAATGTTGTTGACAGAAGTTGTACCAGTTGCAGCACAAGCAGTTGTACCAGCATCTGTCTTAGACTTTTTATTCCTTGGTTTTTTTCCTTTTGCAGCACCAGATTTTGTAGCAGTTGCATCACCAAAAGTTGTACCAGTTCCTGTCACAGTTGAATGCACATTGGTTGTGCCAGCTTGTGCAGGTGCAGTGTTGTTAGCTCGTGCAGATTGTGCAGCATTGTTATCCTATAAATGGTAAATATGTTATTATTAGTTTCCTTACAACATTACCTATAAATGGTTGCAACATTGTTACCTTACAATTTATATAAGGAAACTACTTAACAAAATTACCTTGTTCCCTCCAGGTGGAATACTTCTGTCAGCACCTGTCTTTCCACCACATGTCCTGCTATTATGTCCAAGCTCTTTACACCTTCTGCACCTAACTGTTTCCTGACTAACAGAAGTTGGGTTCAAAGTTTGGCTAGGCAAAACACTAGTCCAATCCCACTCTTCATCATAATCACTATCATCAACAGATACCACATCAACACTTCCATCCTCATTTGCTAATTCACATTCAGGAACATCTCCCTCCTCATCACCATTGTAATCAGGATCTGTCTCATCACTAGCATCAGACTCATCAGCTGGTTGCTTCCCTTTGTTAACTACAACAACCTCTTCAACATCACTATCATACCTGCTATCTTCAACTTCAACATCTTTGGCTTCAACATAAAACTCAGCACCTACAGAATTCTTATGCTCATTTATGAACCTAACAACATCCCTATCAATTTTCAACAACCTTAAACCATCAACTATGTCAAAACCTGGACAGATATACCACAACTTGTACTCTCCTACCACCCCAATCTCTCTGATCAGTTTGTCCAGATCTATTAAGTTGACCTCATCAATGTCCCACTCACCCCCATATTCATGTATTTCACCCTTCTTGTAAGCCACAACAGGGTCACAAATGAAGTAACCCTTGTAGTGAAACCTAATCTTTAAACCGTAGTCCTCAACAGCCCTAAAAGGAATGAATAAATGCTATATGAATATTTAATTCAAGTTAGATTACAATTGTTGCATTATACAGTACTCAGATGTATACATAATGTATATCTATACACTATACATACGGTATATTTATACTCTATACATACTGACTTTTTCATGAAGCTTACAGATACATACATTTCTGATACGATTTTACACATACAAAGGAATCTACAGTTGGCATATTCCATTTTAGGGTATAAAACAAACGAAATAAGACAAAAAGGTCAAAGGTCACTTACTTTGATACATTATTGTCACCTACATTATGCATGTTTCCTTCATTTGTTGTTGAACTCGTCTTCGCTGCTACAGTCACCTCCGTAACCTTCTTCGCCGTCTTTGCTACAGTATTCACCGTAACCGCTACTTTCTTCGCCGAACTCGTTTTCTCCGAACTCGTAACCTTCGACTTTCCATTTTCGACCCACTTCATTTCGTTTGGATTTCGTTTTGGGTAACAACAATCAAATTTGGTAACGATTTACAGATGGATTTGGGGGAAATTTTGACTCAGACAAATTGATTGAATGTAGGGGGCCAAAATTGCAGCCCCAAAGTTAAACCTGGAAGTGAAAGAACTGAGAAGCTCTCACGTGCCAAAACCCTTATATTTTTTTATTTTTTTTAAATCAACGAATTTCATGCGTGGCATTAAAAATAAAAAAAAAATCAGAATATACACATGTGGCATGCCAGCGCGTGTAATGAGATGACACATCAGCGTTGACAAAGTCCAAATTGAGCAAAAGGACCAAACATGCAAAGGGGCTAAAAGTTAGGGGGCCAAAATTGTAGTTTTTATACTTAGGGGACCAAAATCGCAACCTTTTAAAAAATAGGGGGCCAAACATGCACTTTAGCCTAATAGCTAATATTTGTGGATGTTGATATTTTATGCTATATATTTTTTATCCTGACAATTTAATTTAATTTTGTTTTTTGATTATTTTCTTGAAGGGGTCTGAAGTATTTGGATGCGATGCAGAATAAGGTTTTTCTCGAAGACCGGTGAATGTTTGATCTTTGAGAGTTTCTCGTGTTTGCTTGGGATGAAGACATTGGTGAGATGTGGTTGGTTGGGTGATGAAGACCGGGTTATTTTCTCCACGAATTTGGTTTAATTCTACATGTTATCATCAACCTTGATTGGAGTTTTGTGTAAGCCTTGTATTTGTATATTTCATTGGAATGGTCAGGCAAGGTACCTGTTGAAATAATCATATATTTCAACAATTATTATTTCCACTCGCGCAGTAAATAAACATAGTTTCATGCTGGATCTAGAAAAGGATTTGGAATTTGTGAGATTTGATTCTAATTTATAGGTATTTAGACAGAATCCCTAGACTCCTAGAGACTCTCACTATAAATATATATCACTCTCCAGTCTTTGTCAAACAACACTCGCAAGCAAAGAAAGAAAGAAAGAAAGAAAGAAACCTTTGGTTTGAGAGACATGGAACCACCGCATTCAATTCTAGATATGATGAAAGACTACAACGGTCTTCGTCAAGAACTCGAATGGCATAGAAATTATTCGATCCACAGGTGGCGCATCCAGAGACGAGCAAGAGAACAACTCTTGAAATCGGTTCAAGAAGAGTCGAACTTGTGATGGGGTGACCTCTATGCTAAGCCGCGAGAGTTTGATTCTCTAACAAGGTTGGTTGATGAAAACGAACAATGCTTGCAATTTATTCAACAAGAGTTGAATGCTGGAAAGAGAGAGAGAGTGATTCTCTAACACGGTTGGTTGATGAAAACGAAGAATGTTTGCAATCTATTCAACAAGAGCTGAATGAGTTGAATGCTAAGCCGAGAAAGTTTGATTCTCTAACAAGGTTGGTTGATGAAAATGAACAACGCTTGCAATCTATTCAACAAGAGTTGAATGCTATGCCGAGAGAGGTTGATTCTCTAACAAGGTTGGTTGATGAAAATGAACAACGCTTGCAATCTATTCAACAAGAGTTGAATGAGTTGAATGCTAAGCCGAGAAAGTTTGATTCTCTAACAAGGTTGGTTGATGGAAACAAACAACGCTTGCAATCTATTCAACAAGAGTTGAATACTATGCCGAGAGAGGTTGATTCTCTAACAAGGTTGTTTGATTAACACGAACAACTCTTGCAATCTATTCAACAAGAGTTGAATGCTAAGCATAGAGAGTTTGATTGTCTAAGTCTAACAGGGTTGATCAAAGAAAGAAACTATGAGGTTGATGAAAAAGAGAAAAGGCTTCGAGAAAAGGCCAGGGATATTGAAAATCAAGTGAAGGATCTCGAGTCCAAAGAATTTTCTTATCAAGTACGAGCCAACCTATGTAAGTATTTAATGTCAAATTACACTTATTCATCTGAATCAACTGTATGATGCAATAATACGGAAAAAGTATTGAAACTAAGCATCTTGTTAAAACTTAAACCTGCATTGTTCGGTTTAAAGTCTTATATTTGTTTTGTATTCATACCTTATTTTCTCATTAATCTTTATATATGATATCGGATTCAGCTATTGCATTATGATGATTGCTTCTAAATATTGAGCAGTTTTCCTCGGTAACCAATGCATATTAGGAAGTTTCTTTTACTTAATACTTTCAGATCTTAAATACATTCTAGCTAAATACTTTCAGGTAATCAAACAAGTCTCACCACCAATGATGGTGGAAATTTCCAGTTGCTCTCAAATGGGCCTGGATTGAATCGCAATGGCATTTTAGTTAATCTCCAAACAGCACCGAATCCGGCACAACTTGTTCTGGATATAATTCGGAATACTATGATTCGATGGGAGGAAGGCCTAATTATTGAGAAGAGTCAAATATTTCTGTTAGACCAGCTGACGAGAATCTCACCACATATTGATCCCGATGTAAAATACGAGGCAATGAAGCTAGCACTTGAGTTGAAAGAGACCGTGAGAGCATGTGCTGAAAATTCTTTGGTGGTTCTGGGTTTTCTACTGATTTGGTCTAGTTATGAGTTGTTTCCTCATTCTAATTTTAACGAAGATGAAGTTTTGAAGCTTTTTGAGGTTGTTGCTCATCACAAAGAATTTGTAGAGCTGTTTCAGACCCTTGGTTTCGTGGACAAAATATCTGGTATGTTTCTCAAAGATGTTCTTTTTCGGTTATCAGACATTTTTTTCGATACCATATGTATACTGCTGTATAAATAAGTATAAGAAAATATTCCATAGATGTAAAAGAGTTATTGTTTAAAAACTAGTACCGGAGATATACAATACAAAGTAGCATGGTAAAGATATTTTCTGTTTGAAGAAAGTTCAATCCATATTTTGTTAAAAAATCATTGACAGCTTGCTCCATAGTTTCTTTTCTAAATGATCTCTTTATGTGCTTGTATGCGCACACACGTTCCTTTTCAAAATAATCTTAGATGTTCTTTTGCATCTTCTAAATGATCTTACACATTCTGTTTTTGACTTTAAAGTATTTGTGCGTGCATGTTTTATAAATGATTTAGACGATCGCCTTTTCTTAATAAAACTTTTGTAATAGCATGTTCCCAATTATTTTGTTGATTCTTCCGAAGTGATAACCGGAGGAACTTTTCGTGTTTGATTTGATAAAGTAAATTTATATTGTCCCACAGATTTTGTGGATAATCTTATAAAGAATCTGCGGCATATTGGAGCTGTTAGATTCATTTCTGCGTATAATTTAGCTGACAAGTCTAGACTAGTTAGTATCATGCTGCAGCTAGAGATGCAGAAAGCAAAACAGATTTTCTATGAAATTGTTCGCAGAGAAAAACACCGTGAATCAAAGGTTCTCTTTCCCTATTCAAATTTTATCTCATTCCGTTTTTAGTATTCATATAGTTGCATGCCAGTAATATATTAAATATGAATTCAGGTTAAGGCTAGAGATACAGAAATTGCTAGTCTGAAGGATATCCTACGGTGCATTTCAGATTGCAACCTAGAGTATCACCACAATCTCGTTGGTGAGATTAAAAGGCGCATTCTTGTGTTAGAACAAGATAACCAGAGGGAAAATAGTGTTTCCATCGCATCAGAGTCTCATTCCAAAGAAAAGAAACGCGCTAGAAAAGCAGTCTCTAAGAATCAAGTTAAAGAGCAACAGCTACCCCAAAAGAAGCCTTATGATGTCGCAGGTACCAAGAATCAAGTTAGAGTACAACACCGTGAAGATAAACAACCTCAAGTTGAAATGCAACAAATTCAATAAAGGAAAGGGGAAACCCTTTCAACACTCCAGGCCTCATTGTCATTGGTGAACCGGTGTGAATTCATTATTTAGTAGTAGTAGTTAAGTTTGGGGAAGACTTTGGATTTAATACCCATTTTTGTTAGGGAAGAGTTTTTCCATAATCGGTATGGTCTTTTTTAATTTCAGATTTCATTGAACTTTGCTTCATTTTTGTTCATGTCCTCCCTCGCCTTTTCTATTGTTTCCCATGCTTTTTTAAATTTTTATTGCTTCAAATGATTCATAGGTGGGTCTCAGGTTTGAAACCTATTTGAGATTTAACCCTTCCTTTGCATGCCTTAATTTGCTTATGAAATAGTAGTTACTGTTTAAAGTTGTATAGGTACCTTACAAACTACTACGTTTTGTGTACGTGCATTCTTGTGGGATCATAATAACTTAACAATAAACAATAGCAGAAAGAAACACAAGGACTCACACTCCTTAGTAAAATCAACTGATATGCTCTAAGCAGCAGAAACACAAATACGTATTTCGGTTATGCAACGGAGAAACAAAAAACGAAAAACGCAGCAGCATGTAATATGTATACATGCAGGTACATAAAAATATAATTTCTCAAAGCTTTTCAACTGTTTGTCTCTTCATCTACGTAACATATCAAATTTAATACTTTATTCATGTTTGCATTTCAAGTATCAAGAAGACGAATGGGATGAAGAACTTGAATTTTAGCGAAGAGTAAAGGGTTTTAGATTTTTGTTAGCCAATCCCAAAATGACATCTCTTCATGAATTAACGTTCTTTACGCAAAACTAACATAAGAGACCAACATAACTAGCGGAAGTACATTTAAAGCAACAAAACCAAATAAAAATATAAAAATATCGATTACCCCAGTGACATAGCATAACCTTCGATCCACGTAGAGGTGTTACAATTTGTCACATCATAAGGTGTAACGGCCAAAACCGATGGGGGAGGGTAATTGAATAACATGACCATTTTCAAGAGGTTTTTGAAGTATCCAAAATTCGGGAAGGTTTTTGTGGAAAGTTACAATTTCGGAGAATAATTGGCTATCCACTCATAGAGTTCCTTTATAATCACATCCACGGCCATTAGGCTAATGAGTGTCTTCTACTTTTTATATATAATAACATCCACGGCCATTTAGAGGCACATGAGAATGACATTTTTATGTGAGAATTATGAGAATACTCATTAACTATTAAATACAAAATAAATAGTTGAGATTAAAAACCCTAATTTAAACAACACATATCCTCAGTGGCGGAGCCACATATAACACTATGTGGGCTTGTGCCTCCACAAAGTTTTCCATAGCATCCTAATTTCATGCATATACACGCTAATATATAGACTAATAATATATACACTAATATATACCATGTTCAATTACGTTACATATATACACTAATATAAATATTATTTACTAATTATATTTACTAAAAAAAAGGTTTTATCAACCTTTCATACAGATGTTATGGAACCTATTAAACAAAAATATTTGGCTGTATATTTCAACATCTTCTTTTATGTTGGTGTCGTTTTAATTTTTAAATGTGTCTTTAGTTAGTTAATTTAATCCTTAAATATATTTTTCGCTAATCAATTTGGTCTATACAATGAATAATAAAAAACCATTTGAAGAAGAGTTTATAGTTTTGATAAATTTCAAATATTTTAGTGAAAACATATCATAAATTTAGAGATCAAAATGACTATTCTAAATCGGTATCAATCTCTAAATTAGTGTTGTACATCGGCGTTTAAATTGTTCAAGATGACCCTGCTAAAAATTAGAATAGGGTGACCACATTACAAATTTATATATACATTGCCCCCACTATTCAACATTTCTGGCTCCGCCACTGCATATCCTCTCCCTATTCTATCAATTCTCATGAACCCATTATTTTCATTTTCTCCAAAACACTCATTGAGTAATAACGATGTCACCCGTTTTATCCAACACCATTTTTGTTGGCTTCGTCCGTCACCATTAATAGTGGCAGTATGTATCACTAGACTTGATGATTGCTGCAAACATCAATTGGAAACAACCAACAAGTGTATGCAAGATGAAACTAGGTTCGTTTTGAGCTCTCAATAAAGTTGAAGAATACAAAAGACCCTTAATATATAATAGAAAGATGCACGTAGGAATTTGAAAAGGAGAGTTGGAATAGAAAATTTGAAGGATAAAAAGACCCTTAATGAAATTAAATTCGCAAGGGGAACACGAAATTATAGCGTATCAGAAAAGACTTCATTTTAGCTGCATAGGACCATTAGATTTAAAATTATATAGATGGTGAAACTTAACGTAGATTAATTGTCTTGTTGGTTGCAGATGATACATTGTGCAGGGGATATAAATACTTTGTCTAATGGCTTAAACAAGTGTTTTGATGCATACTAACAAAATAATGTTTTGATACATTTGTGGAGGGGAAATAAATACTTTGTCTAAGGTGGTCACCGTTAATTAGCTATATGCCTACATTATTTTTAGAACCTTGTTGATTAATAAACACTGACACAATTTAAATAATTATTTAAAGGAAAATGCTAACTAGTGCCTCACGGCCACTAGATTGGGAAGCAAATATGGTTTTGTAAAACAAAGAAGTAAATATTGTAAAATTATCTCAAAAGATGTGTACTCAATCTCTTGAAAGTATAAAAAGTACTTTTTCAATTTAAAATTTTTCATTTTTGTTTCCTTAAAAATGCACTAGTTAGCAAATACGAGGGCACTAATTAGCATGATGCTTATTTAAATAATTATATATCGATATAAAATGTGCCCCTAAATATAAGCCCTCATTTGGTAAAAAAATGTGTTTGTTAGTAATGGATACAAGTTGATCTGTTCGGGAGTAGAGCTAGAATGACATGATCTCGTAGTGCTAGTGATGATCTGGTACGACGGAAGAAGAGTTATGGAATGGTTCGAATTAACAAACTGGTGGATTGTGGAGAAACTTTTAGTCCGGTGATAAAACAAGAAACTAAACAAACAATCCTCGGTATTGCAATTCAAAATCATGGTGTCTATATCAATCGAATGTCAAGAATGCATTCTTACATGGTAACATTAATGAAACTGTTTACATGCATAAACCTTTTGGCTTTCGTGATCCTCAACATCCTTATTATGTCTGTTTATTAAAGAAATCACTATATGGCCTTAAACAAACCCCTCGTGCATGGTACCAACACTTCACTAAATTTGTTGCTGCACTAGGCTTCTCATATCGTGCATGTGACTATTCCTTATTTATCTATCACAATGGTAATGACTCGACATGCATTCTCTTATTTGTCAATGACATCATTCTTACTGATTCATTTGATACTTTTCGTCAATACATCATGTCTCACCTCAGTTGTGAATTTCCTATGAAAGATTTAGGCTCTATACGTTATTTTTTTGGATATTTCAGATAATAAACATTCAGGTGGTCTCTTTCTCTCTCAAAATAAATATTTCAAAGAGATTATTGAGAGAGCTTCCATGTCATCTTGCAAACCAGACTCTACTCCGATAGACACTAAAGAAAAACTCAGTGGCCTCTCAAGTAACCCCCTATCATTATCTATCTGAATTTCAGATTCTTGCAAGTGCATTGTAATATTTAACTTTCACACGACTTGATATCGCATATTTCGTCCAACAAGTATGTCTATTTAGGTATGATCCCTCCACGCAGAATATGATTGCCTTGAAGCGAGTTATTAGGTACATTAAGGGTACCATTTGTTGGAACAAAATGTGTTTAACATAAACCTCTAAGTTTTGATGATAACAAGGTATTAAAAATTGTCAATTGGATATGCTAATATTTGTTCAAGTATGCAGGACCAAAGACAAAATTTTAAGTGTCTCTTTGAAGCATAGGTTCTGAAAGAACAAATGAGAGCAATGGAATCAACAAGAAAGAAGCTTGAAGCGTCTGAAGAAAAGAGGTTCTGAAGAACAAGTTCTCCTGAAGTGATGACGTCATCAGAAGCACCTCATCAGAAACACATCTCACCAGAAGCACATTTCATAAGAAGTTCTCAAGACCATCATAAGCTGAAAGAAGTGAAACTTCAAAAGTCTATTCAAAGGAGTTAATCACGCCTATCACTGCAGAAGACTGGAAGAACGAAACAACGGCTAATTCAAAAGGATTTGAAGTCTTTGGAAGCTCATTCGTTGAAGAGAGTTGAAAAAGGACAATTGTATGAATTGTACAACCACTACCTCCACTACTCTGTCTTGTCTCTGCAATAAGACAAGAATAACAGTTATGCCTACACTAGTTGTAACACCCCGTTTTCCCAGCATAAAAATTTCTCAAAATAATAATCAGAGTTTCACAACTTAAACGGAATGCTACATTTCTTAAAAATCACAATGGAATAAATAATAATTTATCCTTCAAAATATTTCAATCAAATCTTAAATCACTTCGCAGCGGAATCTATTTCAAAAATCTTAAAAACAACTTTGGCACGAAGGCCTCAACGTAAAATCTCATCAAATTCTTTAATATCATGTTCATAAAATCTCATAGTTTAATACGTAAAGAATAGAAAACATAAGCAAAGTTCCCCATCCCGTTACGTATCAGAGCACCTAGACACGTGAGGAGTCCACTCACATCAACAGCTAGTCCTGGAAATCTGCACTTGCCCACAAGGCGGCAATTCCAACAGAATGGGTGAGATTTCACAAACATTAAACTTAAGCATATAATTCATCAATTTACAACTAACAACTTAAAACATAAACTAATCACATAATCTTCAACAAGTACAATCATAAAGCAACTCATCATAGTTCATCATATTCATCAACAGACATAATCTCAAACAACTCATCATAATCATGTATAGAAACGTCTTAGCATCATCAAATTCATCATATAGAAAACAACATCAAAATTCATCATATAGAAAACATCATCAAAATTCATCATATAGAAAACATCATCGCATCATCAAGTTCATCATGTTAAACAACAAATGCATTCATAATTATTTCATCAAGACTCTTCTTCAACAACTCAACATCTTAGACACCTTAGACAACTCGACACGACTATGCAACTTCTTAACATCTTGACATCTTAACAACTTATATGCATGTGGTACCATCCAGGGCATAAGCCCCCATCGCTAAAGGTCAAATAGGACCTGTCAGGCATCAAGCCCCCATCGCTAAGGTCGTAAAAGGACTTGTCAGGCATCAAGCCCCCATCGCTAAGGTCGTAAAAGGACCTGTCAGGCATCAAGCCCCCATCGCTGACTATGCTATGCAACAACACGACTCAATGCAACGACACGACTCAATGCAACGACATGACTCAAATACAACGACATCATCTCAATACCACAACAACAACTTCATAATTCAATATTAGATCAACCATAAAAGATTCATTAATCATAAACAACTTCATCATATAACTCATGCACAATCAATTAAAGAAAGAATTGCATATCAAATTACAAGTACTGAAATGATAATTCAATTACCAGCAATTCACATATTCATATCAAAACTCAAATCATAATCAAAACAATTCAAAACAGCACAAGTAAACAACTTAGAAAATCTAGAACAGCCTAATCTCATGGTTCTAACCTTAAAACTCATTCTGATTATCATCTTATGAATTATCTAAGGTTTGTGCATCAATTTTGCATCACTTAAACCGTTAAACATCATTAAACCATTAAATTTTCTCATAACCCTAATTCTCAAAAACTCTCAAAACTACACCTAATCATGCTAATTGCAATTTCAGAAATCATATACTTAATTTTAATGAGAATTAGTCTCACCCTTACCTTAATTCAGATGAACAAAGCTTACGGAAGAAAACAAAAGTGATGAAAACACCCAAATATACTGCTGCAGTGCGCGACAGTTTTCTCTTAACTCCGACCTTTTTTCGACGATCCGAACGGTGAAAAGGTAGACCCAGGTGTTGTGAACCTTGTGTCCAAAATTCGTCACGATCCAACGGTTAACGAGTGAGAAATCGCTGTTTTACTGAGGCAGATTTCAGAAAAACGGGAATTGCTTTCTCTCTTCTCTTTGGTGGCTACTTTTCTCACAAAAACTGTTTTTTACGTTCCAACTATTCTAACCTAACTTCTCCTATTTATATATCTCTTCTCCTCTATCTTATTCATTTCTAAATTAA
This sequence comes from Medicago lupulina, assembly GCA_958299785.1. NCBI lineage: Eukaryota > Viridiplantae > Streptophyta > Magnoliopsida > Fabales > Fabaceae > Medicago > Medicago lupulina. The sequence goes on from OY283143.1 coordinate 32,374,085, forward strand.
ATATATCTCTCCCCCACTTAATAATAATAATACACCAAATAATAAATATATTTCTATACTAGATAACATATATATATCCACACAAAATAACAAATATATTTTCAAACCAAATAACAAATATATTTCTATAACAAATATATCTCTACATAACAAACATATTTCTATAACAAATATATCTTTACACCACATAACAAATATATTTCTATAACAAATAACATAATATTTCTACACAAAATAACATATATATATTTCTACACCAAATAACACATATATTTTTACACCAAATAACTTATATATATTATAATATAATATGCTACTAAAACACCAACACATAACACAAAAATAACACACATCATCATAAATCAAATAAATTATTTAAAAAGACTCTAAACTCAATCAAATAATTAAATAAATAAAATAGTTCAAAACGGGCGTTACACTAGTGTTCCTCCAGACTTGGAATGGATTTGAAATTGATCCCTCATAGGACAATAACCAAATCAGGCAACAATTCATTGGTGATTTGATCAAGTTTCAAACGACTATTTTGATGTGCTGGCAATCAACGTCTCTTTCACACTTCTATGTAAAGGAGTGAAGACTTATAGAATAAAAAGACAAAGATAACAATTTACAAGTGCCAAACCTCTGCTGAAATTGTTTCACATCAAAAGTTCACTTAGAATTTCTTATCAACTTTCATATCTTAGAAATTCTAGAGTCTTAAAGAGTATGTATCTGATTTGTATTGTGAACACCACTGATTGTATATCAAGTGTTCAAACTCAAACAAATTTCTTTGTATTTCTCTTTGATCAGAAGTCTTTTGCAGTTGTGCTTGACCATAAGAAGTCTCTTGATTTAGTTCTTGAGCATAGGAAATCTCTTGCAATTGTGCTTGAGTAGTTTGAAGTCTCTTGCTAGTTTTAGCAGTGAGCATTTGTAATCAGATATTACACTTTTAGTGAACTCTCCTTGGAAGTGCAAGGGGGACAGAACTACTTCTGGTCTGTGGAAGGAACCTGTATAATTGCTTTGTGTCTTCTCTCTCTCTCTCTCTCTCTCTCTCTCTCTCTCTCTCTCTCTCTTTTCATCCGTTGCATTTAGATTCTGATTATCACTTCAGAAGCTGAACTCTATCTGCTTCTGAACTATGACTTCAGTAGGAGAAAACGAAGAAAAAGCTAACACAATTTAACCCCCCCCCCCCCGTTTTGTGTTTTTGTCACCTTCATCATTCACCACGGCCTACACCTATCTCCTTCCCTAGTTGATACCATCACCACTTATACAGATACTAACTAGGGAGGGTACCCAAATACGGGAAGATCTACGTAAGAATATTGTGTTTACCTTGGAAATAATTTGGTCTCTTGGTATGCAAAACGACAATCAACTTTATCCCGCTCTAGTGCTGAAGCAGAGTGTCACGGTGTTACTAATGTTGTTGCTAAATCTTGTTAGCTTCGAAACTTACTATTAGAACTCCAGTGTTCGACCATCAAAGCCAATCTTGTCTATTATGACAACATTAGTGTGGTTTATTTGCACATGTTAAGAAGTTTAAAGTAGTAACTTTAACTTGAAATTTGTGTTTTTTATATTAAATATGTAACTTTTAATCAATAATTGTTGGTTTTCAATGAAAAGTTACTACTTTTAGTTACTTTAACATGTGCAATATTGCACATGTTAGACAAACCTTTAATATATTATCATGGGTGAGAGAGGATGATGTTTGAAGATCATAACGAATTAGTAGATATAATAGATGTTTGTTTATACAATGTGAACACTTGAAATAGAAATGTTTGACTTCTTTCTTGGTTATAGATGTAATTTTTTAAATTTAAAATATGTCCCTTCGGAATGCGAACGGAGCAAAAACAATTTCTTGAGTTTTTTTAGGACAGATTCTAGCATAAATGGACAAATTAATCTATCAGGATAAGTAGATCTCAAAATGGATGATCAGTCTTAGCGGAAAAAAGAGAAGAAATTGAGTAGTTCAAGTTGATGAAAGTGGGAGGATAAGTAGCCTTTTTGAGTGTAAGATGCAAAAGCTAAAGTGAGAGGTAGAAGGTTATAGACACTGAAAAATTTATAGGATACGTTAATAAGTGTTTTAGGGCACTTGTTAAAAAGACCTTAAATTTATTTAAGAAAAAAATATAACTGAATGAAATTACACGTGTTACGTGTCAAATCACATATACATATTCGATTAAAAGTGTCGGTACTATGAAGGTTGTCAAGGGTGCCAATAAGAGTATATGTGACGTGCAAATGTAATACAATTGAGTTGGGACTTTCTATATATATATATATATATATATATATATATATTGGCAACAATGATTTCTGTATTGCCTAACAAACTTGAGAGAATATGGACACAGAAAGCCAGCTCGAGGTTTCGAATTCAGAGCAGCACAATGAAGGAACCTCTTTTTCTAAAACTTGTTTCAATGGACTCAACGCCTTGGCAGGTTCACATTCTCTCTTTCTCAAACTCTTTTAGCAAAAAACTAAGTCATAAGATATGCAAAAAAATGAAGAAATTTCACATGCATCACACATTAGAAATATGAAAAAAGTGGTATTTTTTAATAACTAGTTATACAATGCATGCTAGTGTAGCAAAATATTTATTTGAAAAAACTAGTTATAACGATTCTTCAAATATAAAATATTGTTAGTGAAAAATTGCATATGTACATGCCTTTTCTTAGCTCTTATTCTAATTCAAATACTACTTGGAAAATTACAATATAAAGATTTATCAAGTTTTTCCCTTTCCCCCATTTTTCGGTTGTTCAATCATGGCTACCTTAGAATTCAAATGAGTGTTTTAAGAACTGCACCGAACATTAAACTGCTTGAAATATGAGTCATGATTCAACGATTTTACACTGTTCAAACGACGGTTAAACCGTTGTTGAACAGCTCAAATAATCAATATATAGGTTTAACTGGTTGAATAATCTGGTTCAGTTTAGTTTTTAAAACACTATACATTCAAAGTGAGGAGCTTCTCAAACTAGTCCTCCAACTATTCTTCCCTAAGCTAAATTTCTTCATTTATATATGATTATGTCGTATATTCTTTTTCAGGTATTGGAATACTCTCCATGCCATATGCAGTTTCTCAAGGAGGGTGGCTGAGTTTCATGCTACTAATCATTTTTGCCATGATATGTTGGTACACAGCTTTACTTCTAGAAAGGTGTATGAATCAACAACCACTAATCAAATCCTATGCTGATATAGGTGAGTTTGCTTTTGGTTACAAAGGAAGAGTTGTGATAGCAAGTTTCATCTATGTACAGTTGTTTTTAATTGCAGTGGAGCTTCTTATATTAGAAGGTGATAATTTGGAGAAGTTGTATCCAAATATGAGTTTCACAATGTTTGGACTTAAGATTGGAAGTAAAACAGGTTTTGTGTTAATCACTGCTTTGATAATATTACCATCAACTTGGTTGAGAAGTTTAGGAGCTTTGGCCTATATAGCTCTTGGTGGGATAATGGCTTCTTTCATTTTAGCTGGTTGTATTGTGTGGGTGGGAGAATTTGATGGTGTAGGGTTTCATGAAAGAGGGAAGTTAGTAAATTTTGGAGGATTGTCAACTGCAATGAGCCTTTTTGCTTTCAGTTACTGTGCTCATGGGTTAATGCCAACATTATCCAATTCCATGAATGATAGAAAGCGGTTTTCAAAGGTAAGTTGTGGCCTTGTTATCACATTTTTTTCTAGAGGGAAATAATTGTTATTTTTAGTAAATCATCCATCTAATAATCAAAATGTTAGGTGTTTGAATAATTTAATTTTGAAAATGATATTTGAAATTGATAATCATGTTCACATTAATCCTTTTATTTGAAGATAGACTAATGTGATCATAGATTTTAATTTTGAGGAACATTTTGAAATTTCATTATCTCCATAAATCAAATTTAATTTCTAAAACTTCAACAATTAAATTCGTAATTCAGTTTGTTATTTAATTGTCCAAATTTACCTAAAGCAAAACTAGTATGAAAATGATTAATACTCTCTAAATCAAGAGATGAAGCCACTTTACCTGTGGTCCTTGTCTTTACTTTTCTTATGGGAGCACCTTAGAAGTATATTTTCAGAAAAGAAAAAAAAGAAAAAGTTTTTATGTCGTTTTAAAGAAGATCAGTTTCTTATTAAAATATTTTTTTGTTTAAATCGGGTATTTCCTCTATACACAACTGCAAAGATTAATTTTTCGAATCTGATAAAAGTATAATGGGTTGCAAAACTCTTCCTCAAGAGATTTAACACTGTTACTTTCTCAAAGTTGCATTCAAACTCATTCCTTTAGTTAAACCGAAAGAGATCCATGTCATCTATATGCTCTTGGTCTTTCTTATTGAAGTATATTCTGCTTATTGAAGGTTTTGCTGGTTTGTTTTGTGGCATGCACAATTATCAATGGAGCTGTAGCTGTGTTAGGCTACATGATGTTTGGAGATCATTTGAAGTCCCAAATCACATTAAATCTACCAACAAATACAACAAGTACAAAAATAGCAATATATGCCACAGTAATAACTCCTTTCACCAAGTATGCTATTGTAATCACTCCAATAATCAATGCCATTGAGGACAAATGGCATCTATGCAAGAGCAGACCTGTAAGCATTCTCATAAGAACAAGCATAGTAGTAAGCAGTGTAATTGTGGCACTATTTGTTCCATTTTTTGGATACATTATGGCTTTTATTGGTGCTTTCTTGAGCATGGGAATCTCATTGTTGTTTCCTTGCCTTTGCTACTTAAAGATGCACAAAGCTGCTAGGCGTTTTGGGTTAGAGTTGATCATAATTATATCAATTATGAGCATTGGTACATTTATTGGAATACAGGGTACCTACAGTTCAGTTGTTCAAATAATAAAAAATATAAAGGCATGAAGGTTTATATGCTTCGAGCGTCTAAACAATTATTTGAGTTACTCTACTACAAATGTACAATACTAATTAGTGAAATATATTTTTAGTTGATTTACTCTTTGCTCATGAATTAAAGAGGAAAGTGTAGTATGCTTGAGCCCCTGATGCATATTTAAGTATCATCTTAGTTCTATTCTGACTTCCCATGCAACTTGCAAGCATCTATCCTTTGTTATCATATAATAAATAGCTAGACCCAAACAAATCCTAACAAGTTGGTTATGGTATTTTACAAGTACAAACAGTAAGACTTTGTTTGAGAGCTTGGAGGAGAGAGGAAGGGAAGACTTTAGAGAGTTGAAAATATAGGAAAAAATGGTAAAATGTTTCACTTTTTTTGAAAGAGTAACTTTGTAGAAAATGATAAATTATTGTTTATGATTAATATATTTTTAACTATAAGAATATTATAAATAAATAAATTAAATTTGAAGAATTCAAGTAAACCCTCCAAAACCCCTCAAAATCTTCCTCCAATGCAATTTTTATGTTCCCCAAGATAAGAAGGATTTTATATTATGAAGACAAATTAACCCCTCAAAACCTTCTCCTTTCAAATTCGATTTTGAACGGATAATAATAATTAGGCTGAGACTCCCAAAACCAATCTATTATTGACTGCAACCCTCTTTTGCAACATAATAACAATAGAAAATTGCTTTTCTCCCATGTGTTTTTTCCTAAAAACACATGGAAATTACGTTTTTACCTCCAGAGGTAGTTAACTACCGCTGGGTCTTTCGTGCTGCAGTTAACTACTGCTGGTTTAGCAGCACTTGGCTTAACATCAATTGTGATTTTACGCATTTTGGTCGGAAAAAATATCGAAACTTTTTTAGAATGCTACAAAACTTTGCAAATCATCTATATGTATTATTATAAAGTTTCGTAGTATTCCGACTAAGTCTCGATTTATTTTGATTTTTCGACCGAACCGTGCAAAATCGTAATTTTTTTCCAAGTACGCATCCGGAAAAGTGACCTAGAGGTTGAATTTTTTCACGATTTTTTGCACGCACGTTTAGGACCAAAAAAACATCTCCCATAAAAAATTTCAATTTTTTCGACAAAAGACGGATTAAATATGAATTTTTAACCCGCCAAAAACTGAAGACACCAAAACATCAAAACATCGATCTAGAAATCGAATTTTGAGTTTTTTTTTTTTTTGCAGACACCTCTATAAAAATATTTATAGAGGATCTGCAAATTTCCGTAGTATTTCAAGTAAGCCTCAATTTTTTTAGATTTTTTTTTACAAAAACACGTAAAATTGCAATTTTTTCCCAACTGCGCGTTCGTAAAAGTTACATAGAAGTGAAAAAAAATCATTATTTTTTTGCATAAATGTTAAGGACATAAAAAAAAATTCGCAAAAAATTAAAATTTTCCGACAACGGATGGATTAAATATGAATTTTTAATGCGTTAAAAACTTAAAAAACCAAAACATCGACCTAGAAATCGAATTTTGAGCTGGTTTTTTGCAGACACCTCTATAAAAATACCTATAGAGGATCTGTAAAGTTCTGTAGCAATCTGAATAAACCGCGATTTATTTTGATTTTTCAACCAAAAGCGTAAAATCACAGTTGATTCTCTGCTAGGAACTGTACTTAAGTGCAACTGAGCCAATAATAGTTAACTACAGCTGAAGTCATCGATAGTTAACTACCGTCGAGGATAAAACTGTATTTTCTATGCATTTTTAGGAAGAAAAAAAACACATGTGAGAAAATCAATTTTTATAGTAACACTACTAGAAAATTCGGATTCAGCGACGGCAGGATTCTGTCGCAAAATAGGCAAAAATCCGTAGCGAACGACTTTTTGACGGATTTTGCGACGCTTCGGAAATCCGTCGTAATAATCGAGGTCGGAAAACTTTAGCGAGGGAAAATCAATTCCGTCACTGATTGCGGCGGTTTTCATCTGGTCGCAAACATAAAGTATCCGTCGGTAAACCTATCATAATATGGATATATTTAACCCAGTTTTCCGTCACAAATAACCGACGTATTAAATACCCGTCACAAATTTCTGAGGGAATACACCCGTCGCAAAAAATCTGGGTATCTGATTACCTCGCTCTAGAGGCCGACGCTACTCTGCATGACAGATTTTGTGAATTTTAAATTTTCCGTCGCAAACACCAAATTTTATTTTTAAATTTTTCAATTCTTTCACAAAACACTTTTGGAATATAAAACAAGGTGATGAAAAATCACAATATAAAATACATTAATATGATAAAATACGATGAAAATCACATTAATATTTGATGAAAAACCTTTTTGGTTGCGTTCACAAGAATCACACTACTTATCTTTTGCATCAAAATATATTGAAATAATTACTAAATAGTATTATAACATTTACTTTAAACTAAAAGTTATAATCAAATTCTTAAAATAATATGATAAATAATCAAGTGGACACAGATGTTGATCCTAACTTGAAGGATGAGGTCGATACGGAGGTAGATGTGAATGGCTTTGGGCAAAAGACTCCATGAATTTTTGGAACTGTTCTCAAAGCAATTGTGAATCCTCCTGTGACTGTTGTGACTGCTCTCGAGCTAAACGTGACTCCTCCTGTGATGCACGAATCAATTCCTCATTAGTCTTCGACCGCTCCTTGAGTTCCATGTTTTCAGCTGACATTTTAGATATTGCAATCCTCATATGCTCATATTCAGATGGTGAGACGCCGTCAGATGATCTAGATGAAGAAGGCTTGTATTTTCCTGCCTCTGCTTCCAAACCATATATGCGTTCTTTCTTGTCGACTCCTCCAACTACGTCTAAGAAGATGAAGTTGTTTGACTGATGGTCAGTAGACACATCATCCCCCTCTGTTTGTTGGAGTTCCTTTCAAAATTCCGTCTTTCATATTCATCCTACAAAATTAGAGTTCGTCTTAATTCTTACGTACAAAAATATGAAATTAAATTAATTAATACAATTACCTTAATTAAATTCATATATAAACCAACCAATAACAACTTAGATAAATTAAAACTAGCTTTTAATTAATAACTAAGTTATCATGTTTTCTTTTCAAGTGAAGAAACATAAGATTATCACGTTCAGATGTCAGAACCTGATGAACAATAATAAGCATGCATGACATTGAAAACTATAGCATAAAAGCAGACAATATACAACAATATACATGATTAGATAACAAAAAACAATTATAGCACATGATGGCAGAGTTATAGCATAGCAGCATGCATCAATACACATAATGACAGTTATAAATACTAATTTTAAAGTATTTCCAATTACCTTGACATTTTAGATATTGCAGTCCTCATGCTCATATTCAGATGGTGAGATGCCGTCAAATGATCTGGATGAAGAAGGCTTGTAATTTCCTGCCTCCGCTCCCAAACCATATATGCGTCCTTTCTTGTCGACTCCTCCAAATACGTCCAAGAAGATGAAGTTGTCTAACTAATGGTCATTAGACACATCATTCCCCCCGTTTGCTGATGATTCTAACTCTTAATTATTCTACAATCATACACAAAAAATATATTATATGGGTTGGTTGGTTGGTGTCTTTAACTGACTTCTTCATGTAACTAACAAGAGATAAATAAATTATTGATGTATCAATTGCTATAACTTCCATTTTCAGATGAAATGGTCATCTGAAGTCCCTTACCTGTATCAATTGTTGTGTTGTTTGAACCTGGGATGAGGTTCCTTTTCCACAACGATTTCATCAGGCACCCTGCTCTGCTGCACAATCAATATGGCTCCACTAGTGCGGTGAATATAATCTATAGTCCCTTGAATGCCATTGAGGTCCTCCACATAGGATAGCAGTATTTGCATGGTTTGTATCACCTAATAATATAAACATTTAGGGAAGAGAGCAGTACAATGAATATCAACAAAAGTGATAACCAAACAATACTTTACAGTATGAGAAAACATGTTCAAATGCTTTTAGCTCACTGTATAAGTGGAGATGGCAACATACAGTACAAGCTATATATCAATTTTTAAATAAATGGATAGTAGTTTGGCCTTTAACTAGATCAACCTGTGAACAAGAGACAAACTCATGTCATTGGGGGAATCCCAAGTTCAGACCGGTAAATTGTTTAAAATAATGCCTGATAAAAACTAAGAAGATAATTATAATTGTCAAAAATGATATGAACCTCGTTTTAATGAGACCATCGGTGGACGTTATAAAGTGACTGTTTATAGCCGGTTGCTTTTTTTTTTTTCTTTTTCTTGGTTGTTTGGTCTTAAACGTGCAACTTTAACTATAATTATCCCTAAGAAGTATGGGGATCTTCTTCCACTTAGTTTCTTGGCCGACACCATTTTTTCCTCCACCCAAATCCACGATGCTCTCTCTTCTTCTACTTTTTGATCATCTCAAACCACAAAGTTTCATTAATTTCTTTTTGTTAAATTGGTGATTAATTCAATCATTGTTTTTTCTTTTGTGATTATTATAAAAATCATAGAAAAATAAACATTGAAACAATTTCCCCTTTGTATGTCATTTGGTGTTCTTTGTTCTTAAGTTCCTCCAAAAGGGTTCGTTGGAGTACCTGGATCATGGTTGAGGATGAGAATGGCTTTGATGGAGGAGAGTGAATTTTTTTAATGATAGAAAACAAAATTAAAACAAAAAAGAGGCCTTGACCAAATAAAAAAAAAACAATGAAAGGCAATCGGATATACACAGTCAAATAGAGAGGTTCATGTATGGACCCTTAAAATTAAGGACCATATTAGGGGCTTCCCAAAAATGAACTGTCCCAAAAAAATAATTTGTCATGTGAAAACTGTTATGGTTTCACATCTACCACACCCTTCTTTGGCAAGAAACACTTCAGCCCGCCAATTTAGGTTTAAATAAACTTTATTCCCAAAATATTTTGTCTTTGCTCAAGAATGCTATTATAGCTAAACTAACATAAAGATTCTTTTGCAATAACTGGTAAGATTTGACAAAATAGAGGCAACAAATGATATGAATCTAAGTTTAAAGCAAAATTCATGTAAAGCAATCCATAGAAAATGAGCAAGTGTTGAAATAACTTACTGTAGTAGCAATAGGAGCACCAACATGACTAAGAGATGAAGAACGGACACTAGAAAGGGAAGAATCTTGCCCATAAAGAGACATAGTGGACGATGAGAGCAATGAGTCCAAATGACTTTCACGGCGTATTATTTACCAACTCTTTTATATTATTTACACCAATTTATATGAAGGAGTATTTTATCACCATGGCCTTAGGGTGTATTTACCACTTTTTAGCTATCAATTGCTAACATACTCCATCTAAAAAAATAAGTGAGTGTATTCAAGCAAATTCCTATAGGAGCTGCTAACTTACACCTCCAAGGTCTCGACACATCAAAATCCACAAATAGATAAACAAAAATCCGACCATCTATTCAACTTGATCAAATACCAATTAATTCAAAAAGACTCAACGTAGCGTTCTTTAAAATGAAACACGAGTTTTGTAGTTCACGAAACACTAAAATTGTCTCTTACTATATACCATAGTATAAACTTATTTATCTATCCTTAAATCACTCAAACTCTCACTCAAGTAAAACAATCTTATCAAAAGCACCAACTACTAGTTTATCAACCACTTATTATACAATTACATTTCAATAATCACATCAATAATCATAAGTAGAACAATCTTTAACATTCAGATTAATCTAAGTCCTCATTATATATATATATATATATATATATATATATATATATATATATATATATGAATTTAGCCTATATCAATCAAGGTTCCAAAAATTCTTAGACCTTCCCTATTCTAAGTATTATGCACATCTTATAACATGAATTTGCTATCTAAACATTCAATGAAAGTTTCCAGTAATATATAAAGCTTACACTCTCAGTAACCTTGACACCGCAACTAAGGAACTAAAACTTAACTTACTATACTCTAACTCCCAGAATTTTCAAAATAGCTTAATGTTATCCTTATCCTATTAGACATCGAATTAAACATTAATATGAATAATCAACACCAATTTCATCATGTTCTAAATCACTTCATGTTTCACCAATTCACTTTAGAAACTTAAGAATGATATCAAATCCTAAATTAATTATAATGCTAAAAGAGAAACCTAAAATCTAATTATTTCTACACTCCACTGACCTTGGAAACATCAAATAATTCTAACTAGAATCATACAATTTTAATCTTATGCTAACAGTAAGCTAATGAGCAGCAAAACAAATTAGGGTTAAAAATCAAACCAAATAAAAAATCGCATAGATTAATTTAACTCAAAACTATGTCATCTTTGAGTATGAAGACTTCTAATAAAAATGATCTCTTTTGCTTTATGTTTCCCAACAACACAGCAAATCAATCTGTCATAAAATGGTGCAAATTTCACATTTAAAGGAAGAAGTTTAGGGTTTTTATAATAAAAATTGTGGAAAATCAATGAAAAAGGGAAAATAGAAACAAAAGACTCACAAAGAGAATGAGGAAAATATGTAGTTGAAGCAGCACGAACTCCGCCGCGGAGGATGCAGTTTCCGGCACAGTGGCTCCGATTAGAAAGTCGATTGATAGGAGAGAAAAAGGGTGAAGGTGAAATTGCCCAACTCCCAAAATCAATTGATCCAATAGAAAGCTTAGCTGACGAGAAGTTCAAAAGTGGTTTTTGTTTTCCCGATTTGTTCCTATGGTGACCTGAAACGGCGTCGGAAGAAGGAACGGTGGCTATGAGGTTGTTAGAGAAGAGGAAGAAGAACTGTGTACGTATAGAGAGAGAGAGAGAGAGAGAGAGAGAGAGAGAAAAGAAACTAAGTATATATTTCTTTTCACTTATAATAATAATAATAATAATAATAATAATTATAATATAATATTGTCATCGCGATTTTCGGGTGTCAAATCATTAATTTTGATTTGAACCTTTCGATCATTGATGTCTCTATTTTTTTGGGGAAGGTAAAATCGAGAAAAACCTTAGAAATTCTAAGTTCGGGGCTGATTTCATTACGGGAAGGTGTTAGGCACCCGCGATGACTATAGTATCCTATAGGAACCGTTTTACTACGCTTTACGTTTATGCGTTGCTTTTATTGCTATTTTGTGAAAAAGATTGATTTTAAGAATGAGAGGGAGAAGGTTGGATTTTGTTTTATTGGACTTGAAGAGATTTTAAGTCTCTTGCCTACATACCCTTTTAAGGGATCAAAATTCCATGTAGTTCTCTTCCAAAATATTTTTATGAGTTTTGTTTGTTTTTTAGTTTGAAAAGAGATTTTGAAGAAGGGAAAGAAGCCGTGTAGGCATTAGAATTGAAAACAAATGAGGTTGGTCCAATTTATTTACAAAAACGGTTAAAGTTGAGAATTAGTGTTCATTTTGATTTTTGATTAAGAAAACAAAGGGAAAATCCTTTGGAGTTTTGACTCCAAGGTTTATTTGGAAAATATTTGAAGTGATGGAAGTTGTTTGTTTTTCAAAAGATTGATTTTTCTAAGTACCGCGTATCCTAAACATACACCTAGCGATGAACATACAACGTGTGTGCGTGTGTCGGTGCATGTGTCGGTGTACATCATCATAGTCCATAGTCTTTTACATCGGGTCCTATTTTACATTCTATAGCCTTGCATGAAATTAAAGAAATAAACTAAGCCTAGAATATTACATGAATTAATAGCAAATTGCATAAGGGTGACTAAAGGAAGAAAAACAAATGAGATGAGAGGCTTAATATGCATGAAACCTGGAGTAAAATGGTTAGTAAAACATGATGAAAATGGCAATGAAATATTAATCCTAGGTAAAATGGTAACTAATCACAAATTTGGCATAAGATCACACTAAACAAAAATCGCAAGAACATCACAAAATTGGCATCAAAATTCTAACTAAACGAGATTGCAAAACATCACACAATTAGTATCAAGAATCAAATTTAACAAGATTGCAAAATATCACAAAATTAGTGCCAAGAATCAAATTTAACAAAAAAGTGGAATTATCACAAAATTGTAATCAAAGATCAAATTTAACAAACAAATGGAATATCGCATAATTAGTAATCAAAAATCCAGCTTAACAAAATTACAAAATACCACACAAAACGCGCATTAAGTATCAGAGACACATGGCACGAAATTGGACGAACATCACATGCGAAACATCAAGAAAACAACGAAACGGACACCAATTATCACAAAAAGAGCAAACATATATTTTTTATCCAATTTTCACATGAGAAATAGCACGAAATGTCAAGAAAATAGTGAAAACTTTACAGTAATTTTTCAGGAGTTTTCGGACATCACTTTGATGAGAAACAGGTGCAAACAGCAAAGAAATTGGCATAAATAGCAAGAAACAGTGGAAATAACGCAAACAAAGGCCCAAAGCCCCAAAATCTCGTGGGTGAAGCCCACGGATCCGGATCTGGACTGATCTAAGGGCCTCACAACCGTCAGATCTAACCGAACACCACAAAACCTAGATCAAACGGCCACAAGCGTGCCAGGGATGGGTCGGTTTAAACCGACCCGGTCTAGCACAGGTACTTAAGCTCAAGAACCGGTTTGATCTCATTCTTTCTCTCGTTCTCTCTTTCCTTCTTCTACGCCGTTTCTCTCACTTCCTCAAGAACAAAGAAAAACGAAACCCTAATTGCTCAAAACTTGTTCAAATTCATTCCTAATCATGCTTAATCGTCCCGTTTCGTTGTTCTAACCACAGAAATCATGCAAAAGCTCCGTGAAATTACGAGTTTGATGTAGGTTCTTGCTGCTGTTCGTATACGGTTCCGATTCGTCATCTCCTTCACCTGGCTTGTTCGAACGTCCACGAATCCTCTCAGATTCTCGACGATTCAAACTCGCCTTGAATCTTTAATATTTTTTATAACTTTCACCATTTTTAGGGTTTCGTGAGTTTACGAATCGGAACCGTTTGAAATTCGAGGATTCACATCAGCTTCTTCTTGTTATCGCGGTTATGGTATGAGAATGTTGGAATTGAAAGTTTACCTGTAGTTTTCTTGGAGATTTGATCTGAATCTTTGGAATTCCTTTGAGCTTTCTTCGGTTCTGTTAGTTCCTGATTCGAATCCAAGTTTAACCAGTAACTTTTCCTCCGCTTCTCTGATTCAGTTCTGCAATTTCTCTTCTTCTCTTCTCCCACGGCTCCTGTGATCGCGTTGGGGTTTGGCAACGAACCTAACGCTTGAATTGCAGCAGCTTGAGCTCGATGATGAAGATTCTATTGAATCTCTGAGAGCTGATGCAGAAACTCCATTGATTTGCTTCGAATTGCTTCTGAGAAAACCGTTTCTTGCTTGAATGTTCTTGAGGTTCTTAAGCTTTCTGAGTTTGTTATGGATTTTGATCCAACTGAATTGGAGAGAGAATATTGGAATCTGTTTGTGAGGTGTATTCTGTTGAATGGTGATTATGTGGCGCTTTGCACAGTGGCCGGCCTTTTATAGGCTGCCATGTGTGCTCTTGACCACTGAAAAGATGACATGTGGACTTTGGACTGCTTCCGTGGCACTTGACTTGAAATGGGCCAATCTGCAATATTATGTAAAATTCGGACTAAACTGCAATTTTATATAAAATTTGGACTAAAAATAAAAAGACTAAAAACGTGACTTTGAAAACTTTTGGGACTGAAATGCAATTTTCGAAAATATTCGGACTAAAATGTAAAAATAATAAAATTGGCGAAAAAACGTAATTTGAAAACAACGTACAGTGAAACGTTTAAAATTGACAAAATGGACTAAAACGAACAAACTACCAAAATGAGGTATTTTAAAATACCTCTCTGCCCAAAATTCAAATAATGTGAAAAGACTAAAATGCCCCTGGGGCAAAAACGACTCAGACTGACTCAGATGCAAAACTAGAGGATTTTTAAACAGAATTTGATAAATGATTTATGCAAACAAATTGAAAAGACTCAGGGACAAATTGCAGGGACTGAAAAATGGGTTCCTTTGTAGGAAAAGACCAAAATACCCTTTTGTATAATTTTATGCAAAAATTTAGAAGACTGAAACAGTAATGTATGCAGCTGGAGCACAGTAGAAAACACGGTGAATTTGAAAGTATTAGAAAATAGCAGAGAAAATTGAGTGAGTATTTTTTAGGTCCAAAATGAGGGTATGACAGCTGCCCCTATTTAAGTTTCTTCGTTTGGAGAGTCAAGAGACGGAGTCTTTGGCTTGACGCGACGAAGATACTTAAATACCGACATTTGCACTGATTTTGGGCGTAAAAATTCATTTGTAAATGCTATGTATGCCATGCAACATTTGTGTCATGAATGCAAGACAGACTGAGAATTGAATTTGACAAGATATGTCGTATCCATTGCGGGATTGGTAGACATTAACAGAATAACAAAAAGGAGAGTATGCCGTATCCATTGCGGGACTGATTGACATTAACAGAAAAGCAAAAAGGAATATGCCGTATCCATTGCGGGACTGATTGACATTAACAGAAAAGCAAATAACAAGACTCACTGGGGAGACTCGAAAGCAAATTGACAGGTACAAGCTGTTCTTGAATGCGAACTAGCCACTTGACCGGGGATATTGACAACAAAAGGGCGCAAGCTGCTCTTGTATTTGAGCTGGTTACTTGGCTGAAAGAAAACATAGAAAGCGCAAGCTGTTCTTGGACACGAACTGGTTACTTGGCTGACAGGAAAATGTAGGAAGCACAAGCCGTTCTTGGACACGAACTGGTTACTTGGCTGACAGAAAACAAAATAGAAAGCACGAGCTGTTCTTGGATCTGAACTGGTCGCTCTGCGGATATCAAAAGAATAGGTACAAGCTGTTCTTGGATGCGAACTGGCCGCTTGACCGATAACAGAAGCAAATTGACAGGCACAAGCTGTTCTTGGGGTGCGAACTAGCCACTTGGCCGTTAACAGAAACAAATTATAGTTGAAAAAGAATTGAACTTGATTGACATAACTGCAGGAGCTTGAATTTTGACAAGAATGTTGACAAGACTGTTGAATTTTGAAATTGACATGACAGTAGACATTTGTTGTTAGCAGAAGAAATTTGAAGTTGGCAAGATTGATTTTGATTGAAATTAACATAGGAATTGAGAATGCAGTTGCGTATGAATAGCAAGACAATTTTATCAAATGCATGAACATGTAAGATGCATGATTATGCATGTATGAATGTTTTGGAATGCATGATGGTTGGCAATTTGTAGACACAATCTCGCAGAGACAGACAAAACATTGGAATATTGGGCACGTAATGGCTCGTGCTCGGACATATAATTGCAAAAGTTCCTCTTCTGGGGATGCCGTCGTCGGGAGATGCATCATGACCAACGCTTGAAGATAGGAAGCTGTAAAATTGTAGAGAAAAATAGTTTGAATGGTATCACCGCTTGTTGGAACGGTCACATAAGTGCTTTGGACATCGCATATGTGGTCAATGCTTTTGCATGTTTGTCTTTTCATTTCATTTTTTCATTTTTCATCATCCCATTTTTGCCTGGATCGCCCTCTCGGGTTTTCGACCCACCGGGGAATAGTTTTTTTTTGTGTTGCCCCTGTTTTTGCCTGAATTGCCTTTGAAGGTTGTCAATCCATCGGGGTGCTCATTTTTGCCTAAGCCGCCCTTTCGGGTTTTCGACTTAGCGAGCATACTTATTTTTCATGCTTTTCATTCTGTTTTTTCATTCTTGCCATTGACCACAGACCGTCACCGGGAGGAAGGCCTGCTAGCACCTTGAATTGGAATTGATATCAATGTAAATTTGTTCATGCATGTTCATTTGAATGTACCTAGCTATTCAGGCTTGTTTTCAAAATACTAAAAAAATTTCAGTTTTCAGAATGTTTATTCCAGACATGCATCATTATTAACATAGAAGAAATCTTTTGTACAAAGTTTTGAAAATAGAATAGAAAAATAGAGTGCCAAACAAAAGCATAGGCTCAAATCGATGTATAAGGGTGGTAATCGGCCAAAAGCGCAACCCCACAGATTTACAAATCTTGGAAAATGGTAATTTTATTGGTTGATGGTACATTGAACACAGTAACTGCTATGGTATCTGAAACTCTTGAATCTGCAGGCGTCAGAACCTCGGATGAGAACAACAGAACATCAATTGCAAAGATCCCCAGGGGAAAAGTAATTTGCCAAATATAGTCAAATGTTTTCTATTTCAATCTCATTTTTGCATGAACCGCCCTTTCGGGTTTTCGGCTCATCGAGACGCTCATTTTTGCCTGAGTTACATGTAATCTCAGCGAGCTTTTACATTTTTGTTTCTTGTCCCTTATTTTGCCTGGACCGCCCTTTCGGGTTTTCGACCCACCGGGAAGCGCATTTTTGCCTAGGCCGCCCTTTCGGGTTTTCGACCTACCACGCTGTTCTTTTCATCTTTAGACAAAGTACTTCTTGACTATATCGGCATTCACAGGATTCGGAAACTCTACCCCATCCATATGCGTGAGAATCAAAGCACCGCCAGAGAAAGCCTTCTTGACAACATAAGGTCCCTCATAGTTAGGCGTCCACTTGCCCCTTGGGTCAGGTTGCTGATTCATTCTTCTTTTCAATACGAGCTCACCCTCCTTGAATTCCCGAGGACGGACCTTCTTGTCAAAAGCATTTTTCATCCTTGTTTGATACATCTGACCGTGAGCCAAAGCGTCCAGGCGTCTTTCCTCAATCAAATTCAACTGGTCGTACCGACTCTGGCACCATTCAGCCTCAGACAACTTTGCTTCCATAATCACACGGAGAGATGGAATCTCCACTTCCAACGGGAGGACTGCTTCCATGCCGTACACCAGAGAAAAAGGTGTTGCCCCGGTTGAACTACGAACTGTAGTGCGGTAGCCATGTAGAGCATAGGGTAACATCTCATGCCAGTCTTTGTATGTTGTCACCATCTTCTGCACAATCTTCTTGATGTTCTTATTGGCGGCCTCGACTGCACCATTCATCTGAGGTCTGTAAGGAGAAGAATTGTGGTGTTCGATCTTGAATTTCTCGCATAAGGCTTGCACCATATCATTGTTCAAGTTGGTACCGTTGTCAGTGATAATCTTGCTAGGAACACCATACCGACAGATGATATTGTTCTTGATGAACTTGACTACCAATTGCTTAGTCACGTTGGCATAGGATGCAGCTTCGACCCATTTGGTGAAATAATCGATTGCTACCAGAATGAAACGATGACCGTTTGAAGCTTTCGGCTCAATTCTTCCGATCATATCAATGCCCCACATAGAGAAAGGCCACGGAGAAGACATAACATTGAGAGCGTGCGGAGGCACATGGATCTTATCAGCATATACTTGACACTTGTGGCACTTTCTGGCGTATTGATAGCAATCGCGCTCCATGGTCATCCAGTAGTAACCAGCTCTCAACAACTTTCTAGACATAACGTGCCCCGATGCGTGGGTCCCAAAGGTGCCATCATGCACATCGTGCATTAGCTGTTCTGCCTCACATTCATCAACGCATCTTAACAACACCATATCGAAATTCCTTTTGTACAGGACATCACCATCCAGCAGGAACCTGCTAGCCAACCTGCGCAGCGTCTTCTTGTCTTTGTTGGAAGCACCTGGAGGATACTCACGGCTTTGCAGAAATTGTTTGATATCATAATACCAGGGTTTACTGTCGACTCCGCCTGATTCTGTCTGTACAATTGCATCACTGACAGTAAACACATGAGCGGGCCGATCTAAGCGTTGTACCTTGATCATCGGCACATGATTCCAATGGTTCACTTGAAGCATAGAAGATAAGGTAGCAAGAGCATCGGCCATCTGGTTCTCCTCTCGGGGGATGTGGTGCAACTCGACCTTCGTAAAATACGTCAACAGACGCCTTGCATAATCACGGTAAGGGATCAAATTGGCATGATGGGTCTCCCATTCTCCCTTTATCTGGTTGATGACTAGTGCAGAGTCTCCATAGATGTCGAGGTGCTTGATTCTCATATCGATGGCTTCTTCAATTCCCAAGATGCATGCTTCGTACTCGGCCACGTTGTTGGTGCACTCGAACACAATCCGGGCTGTGAAAGGGATGTGGTGCCCCTGCGGAGCCACAATTACTGCGCCAATTCCTCGACCATAGGCATTAACCGCACCATCAAAAACCAATCCCCACTTGCTATCGGGGTCTGGACCCTCACCGATTAGCGGTTCTTCACAGTCTCTTGATTTTAAAAACATGACCTCTTCGTCGGGGAAGTCGAACTTCAATGGTTGATAATCATCAAGCGGTTGGCGAGCGAGATGGTCAGCCAGGATACTCCCTCTAATGGCCTTCTGAGCTTTAAACACAATATCATACTCTGACAGTAACATTTGCCAACGTGCGATTTTTCCAGTGACAGCCGGTTTTTCAAAGATGTACTTGATTGGATCCATCCGGGATATCAACCAAGTTGTATGATTTATCAAGTAATGACGCAGGCGTTTGGCAGCCCAAGCCAAGGCACAACAGGTTTTCTCGAGCATTGTATACCGAGTCTCACAATCGGTGAACTTCTTGCTCAAATAGTAGATTGCATGCTCTTTCTTTCCAGTTTCATCTTGCTGACCGAGCACACATCCCATGGACTCATCCAATACTGACAGATACATGATCAATGGCCTTCCTTCCACCGGCGGAACGAGGATAGGAGGTTCTAGCAAATAACTCTTGATGTTGTCGAAAGCTTCTTGGCATTCACCATTCCATACCACAGGCTGATTCTTCTTGAGCAACTTGAAAATCGGCCCGCAAGTCGCAGTCATGTGGGATATGAATCTGGAAATGTAGTTCAAACGCCCGAGGAATCCCCTGACCTGCTTCTCAGTTTGCGGAGCCGGCATCTCGCGGATGGCCCGTACTTTATCAGGATCTACTTCAATGCCTTTCTGGCTGACAATGAAGCCTAGCAACTTCCCAGACCTAACACCGAATGTACACTTGTTTGGGTTCAGCCGAAGCTTGTACTTCCTCAACCTTTCAAACATCTTGGCCAAGTATTCGACGTGTTGTTCTTCATCACTTGACTTGACAATCATGTCATCCACGTACACTTCGACTTCTTTGTGAATCATGTCATGGAACAAAGTGGTCATCCCCCTTTGGTAGGTAGCACCAGCATTTATTAGACCGAACGGCATTGCTTTGCAGCAGAAAGTTCCCCATGGAGTGATGAACGACGTCTTCTCCCTGTCTTTGGGTGACATTTTGATTTGGTTATAGCTAGAAAAACCGTCCATGAAGGAGAACACCTTGCACTGGGCAGTGTTATCAACAAGCACATCGATGTGAGGCAGTGGGAAATTGTCCTTCAAGCTTGCTCTGTTCAAATCTCTGTAGTCAACACACATCCGAACCTTGCCATCCTTCTTCGGCACTGGCACGATGTTAGAAACCCACTCGGGATACTCAACTGTCATGAGAAAACCCGCATCGATCTGTTTCTGCACTTCCGCCTTGATCTTCAGAGCCATGTCCGGCCGAGTCCGTCTCAACTTTTGCCTGACAGGAGGACAGTCCGGTTTTGTCGGTATCCGATGCTCCACAATCTGAGGATCCAAACCTGGCATGTCTTCATACGACCATGCAAAAATGTCCGAGTACTCCCGGAGAAGCTGGAAGATCCTTTTCTTGACCCCTTCCTCCAAGGCAGCACCGACTTTGATCTCTCTTTTGTTATCCTCAGTACCCAAGTTGATTAGCTCGATCTCTTCCTGATGAGGCCGAATGGTTTTCTCTTCTTGCTCAAGCAATCGGGCAATCTCATCTGGTATGTCATCACTATCCTCGTCTTCGGTCTCGAACACCGGGGATTCAACAGTTTGGAGAAACATAGAGTCACTGTGTTCAACGGGTTCGTTTTGGTTCGATCTGCGTGACATGATTGGATGATTTTAGAAAATAGTTTTCATGCAGATCTTTTGAAATTAATAAGAAAACACGGATGTTTTGGTTTTTTCTGGCATTACCATTATTTCCAAGGGAAAAGCATTAAAGAAAGAAAAAGAGTCGTGAAAGAAACGACGTTTTTTATTGATAATGGTGATGTCGGAACAAACATGCCCTTTACAAAAAAGGTCACTTCCGCCTCGGGCAAGACGGAAGGATTGTTATTTTGAAAACAAAGCCTAAACAGCAAGACATATTACTTAGAATCATGCACAGACACAGGGAGATTGATAACGTTCCAGTTCTTTGCAATGCCTCCTGGTATCACAAATGTGGGCCTAGCCCCTCTTTCAGCAGTACCATCAAGAATTGCATTGGTAAATCCAGCACTACGGAACGTTCCAGATGACATGCCTGACGTCGGAGAGAAACCGAGACCCTCTTTGTATTTGTTGTCCTGTAGCTGTATCAATTGGCCCCAACCAGCGGCCTGACCCTTCTGAACGGCTTTCTGCGCATCCTTTAATGAAGCCATGGCAGCACTAGCTCTTTTGGGCTCCGCACCCTCGATAGTCAAACCCTGGAATGCAGTTCCTTCGGCCGACTTAGCTTCGATACAAGAGAAGGATGATAACTGACTGACCAGATAAGCTTCTTCTCCATGCACTGTCACAAGTTTGCCATTCTTTACGAACTTTAACTTCTGATGGAGGGTAGAAGTGACGGCCCCAGCCTCGTGTATCCACGGTCTGCCGAGAAGGCAGCTGTAAGAGGCATCTATGTCCATAACCTGGAAAGTAATCATGAATGTTTCAGGACCAATAGTCATGGGGAGATCTACTTCTCCGAGCACATTTTTACGGGAACCATCGAAAGCCTTGACTAGAAAAGTACTCCTTCTCAAGGGAACTCCTCGGCAACTCAACTGATCCAAAGTCGATTTAGGCATCACATTCAACGACGACCCAGTGTCTACCAACACGTTGGACAGCATATCTGTTTTGCAGTTCATGGAAATATGCAGGGCCAAGTTGTGGTGCTTCCCTGTCTCTGGAAGTTCATCTTCACCAAACCAGAGGTTGCTGCAAGCAGTGATGTTAGCCACTATCCCGCCAAATTGATCCTCTGTAACTTCGTGGTCAACATAGGCTTGTTCCAACACTTTCAATAACACATTCCTGTGAGCTTCCGAACTGAGGAGTAGGGCCAAGATGGATATCTTCGAGGGAGTCTGTAATAGCTGATCCACGATCTTATAATCGCTTTTCTTGATTATCCTTAAAATCTCATCCAGATTGGAATCCTCAATGGAATGGCCTGGACGGCTGGTACTTTCAACAACAGGAGGGATTGTCAATGGAGTAGTTTTGTCAGCAGGAATTGCAACTTGTGCATCATCTTTCTTCTGAAACAAGAGTGGTCGGACCTTGCCGCTCCTCAAAGCTGTCACTTCACCGATACTGCCTACTGTGCTTGAGGACACCAAAGGTACTTCCTTCCCGTTTTCCAACATAGTCGCACTGTACTTGTACGGGATAGCTTTTGCAGAGGTATATGGCACTGGACCAGGCAACCGTATGACCAACGGTTCAACGTCTTTCCTGACGGGCGCACTCTTGACTGGAGTATCGTGGAAGATTGGCACTATCATGCAAACATCACTGGTAGTCAAGTAGTTGTCATTCATCAACATTTGGATATCAGTCTGGACTACGCTGCAACCCATAGGGTTCTGAAGACATTCACAGCAGGCGGCGTGGTCGTGGCTGAACAGAGCAGCTCGGCACAGCTTGATATGTAGCGGTACTAGGGGAGTAGCAACATTACGGACACTGAGACGAGGGATTTCTTCACAGACTTCAATCATATTTACAGCGGCATGGTTGGGGAGTGGATTGTCAAGTACGTGTGGGACATTGTTTCCAAAAGATAGCTTTCCCTGGTCGATCAACTTCTTTACAATGTATTTCAGAGCGTAGCAGCCATCGACATCGTGACCTAGGGCGCCTTGGTGGAAGTCACATCTGAGATCGGAGCGGAATCTGGGAGGCAATGGGTTTGGCGGAGGCTTGCCAGGCCTAGTGGTGCAATACCCCTTATGTAACAGAGTTGGGAGTAGTTCAGCATACGCCATTGGGATTGGCGGGAAAGATGGTCTAGATTGTGGACCTTGTTGTTGTTGTTGTTGAGCTAGTGGTTGTTGTTGCATCTGTTGGGCGATGGCATTAACAGGGACATGAGGCTGGCCCGGTAGAGGAGGATATTGATGGTAGAACGGTGGATAGAACGGGTGCTGGGCATAGTGTAGGTACTGATACGGCTGAGGCGGTTGTGTAGCATTGACAGGAGCGACAGCGGCAGACTGATTAGTTCCGGCGGACACCATCCCAACCTCTGATTCCTTTTTCTTATGGTGACCATTGCCGTACTTCTTCGGTGCATTCGAGGACTCACCTTTCTCAAACACGATAATCCCTTCTCGGACAGCTTCTTCCAAGCGGGTTCCCATAGTGACCATCTCAAAGAAGTTGCTTGGGGCGGCAATAATCATTCTCTCAACATAATCTTTCTTCAGGGTCTTCAAGAATGTTTGAGTCATTTCTTCTTCGTCCAAGGCGGGAGTGATACGGGCAGCTGCCCCTCTCCACCTCTGTGCGTATTCGCGAAAGCTTTCGTCCTTTTTCTGAGACAGGGACCGGAGGAATTCTCTATTCGGCTTGAGCCTGGTGTTAAACCCATAGTGGTTCTTGAAAGCGGTAGCTAGATCATCAAAAGTACGGATATCATCCTTGCTCAAACCGGTGTACCACTCCGCGGCATCTTCCTTTAGACTGTCCTGGAAGCAATGGATCATAAGTGAATCATTGTCCGCGTGGTTAGCCATCTTCCGGACATATTTGATAATATGGTTCTGGGGGCAAGTCAGCCCGTTGTAGCGGTCAAATTCCGGGACCTTGAATTTCTTGGGAACATCCACCCTTGGCACTAAACAAAGGTCGTGGGTTGTGACGAGGTCACTGCTCCCACGGTTGGCCTTGATCTCGCGACGGAGTTCTCTGGCAAGCTCTTCCATTCTTTCTTCCATAGTTCCCAATATAGGAGTCTTTCCACGGTAATCATCAGCATTAGCGCCCTGAGGAGTAGAGTGCACAATCGGATCTGTGAAGACCGTTGATTGAGGCAAGGTAGTGTGAAGAGACGCTTGCCCTGAGACGGGGATCTGGTTGCTGTTGGCAGCACTGGAAGCAACTGTTGTGGGATCCGGAGCAAAGAAAAGCGGGAGCCCGTACGGGTATCCTCTTGGCATGGCGAAGCGGCTATCGAGAGATGATATTGGAATTGCCTCGGTGGTCTCCGGAGCGGACGAGGCTGGCTGCTCTTGAGCGGCTACCAGAGCGGTCATAGCATCGAGAGCTTTGGCTAACTCTTCTCTCACGGAGGCTAGTTCAGTGCGGAGCTGAGCATTCTCTTCTTCCATAGCTACCTGATTTCTCCTTCTGTACTGTCTGGTCTGATGTACTCTGGTAGATTGATCAGTCCTTCGAGCACGAGCCACTTTTCACTCTGCGGCAGAAGAACCAGGAGGCAATAAGCACTTGGAAGTTTTTTGTGACCGATGAATGATGCATATGATGCATGATATGCAGATGGGGATGCAAAAAATGACTCTTTTTATTATCAAAGGGTTTTCTAAACAAATTAGAATTCTTTGCAAACATTTTGGAGTAACGAATCATTCAAAGCAAATTGTTTTGATACACTGAGCCAAGGGAGTAGGCTTCTGAAACATAAACTGAACAAACAACATAACCAATAGCAATCCTATCATCCAGAACTAAGGAGTGACTGGGTAGTATTCGGAATCCGAGTCTGAAGCTGAACCACAATGACTGGCGAAGAAATCTCGACGACCTCTGACTCTCCTGGAGTCTCTCCTCAATAGATCATCCTTTTCCTCAAGCTCTTTCCTAACCCTGGCTAGCTCCTTCTTCAGCATTCGGTTCTCATGATCCTTCTGCTCGTCTCTGCCATCCAAAGTCATGATCAAGTTCTCAGCCTCACTGTAACGGGCTTTCCACGCTCGCTTCTCCTCACTCTCCATAGCTAGATGCTCCTGATATAGCTCCTGAGTCGCGGGAAGCAATGGTAATGGTCTAGATGGAGTAGATGCAGCTACATGCCTCATAGCAGGGTAAGGCATGCCAATCTCTTCAGCTCGATCTATCACCCACTGAGTATAGGCCTCATGAGCAATGCCGGATCTCACACCCAAATGCTTCACATCTTTCCTACGAACCTTAGACCAAGCATCTGTAAAAGCTTTCCTTTGCCCGGTGGGAGCATTGGAATAGTAAAAGAACTCCTGAGATGTAGCAAGGTTGATGGGCTTCGCTCTCATAGGAAAACCAAACTGTCTCATGGCTAATTCGGGATTATAGTTGATTCCTCCCCGGGTACCGAGAAGAGGTACATTGAGGAAATCCCCACAACCAGTGATAATCTCCTTGACTCGAGCTGCTGGAGTGATCCAAACCACCTCATCGGGAGTAAGAGCCATAATCCGCTGCGAATAAGACCAGTTCTCCGTGTTGGCGTGGAAAGAGCTCGGAAGGTGAGAAATAAACCACCTATATAGAAGAGGTATGCAGCAAAGAATAAATCCACGGCCCTTGAGAGTCCGATCATGAACGGCATGGTATGTGTCAGCTAACAAAGTAGGAACCGGATTCCTGGAGTGGAAGATCTCAATAGCATTCATGTCCACAAAGTTGTCGAGATTCGGAAAGAGAACGAGCCCATAGATGAGTAGTGCAAGAATAGCCTCAAGGGTGTCCTGACAAGTGGATTCAAGATTAGCCTGCTCAAGTAAATACTTCGAAGTGAAACCCTGAATGTGAGACTTGGTGATGAGATTCTTAGATACATCGGAAGTCTTGAGATACAGATCCTTAGCAATAACCAGAGGAGTGAGAGAAGATCCTGGGCCTGTGAAAGGTACCCCCTCAGCTATAGGTAAACCCAATAAACAAGAATAAGCCTCAAGCGTAGGAACCAACTGAAAATCCGGGAAAGTGAAGCAACGGAAAACCGGGTCATAGAATTGCACCAGAGTGTGCACCAGCTTCTCCTCTACATTAGTCCGGAGAATACCAAGCAAACCACCGTATCGGAGCCGAAACCCAGTCGGATTCTTAATTTTGAGTGCCAACTCCCTTAGGCTAGCCAAATCAACTTCTTTGAACTTGTAAGACTTGGTCCTCTTCATGCCTGATCATATTTGCAAAGAATTTTAGTTTGTCTATACCCCTTGATAAATGTATGTAAAAAATTATGCATGAATGCATGTATGCATGGTTTTAACAAGGAAAGCATGGTGGGCTAAGGTAACAAGTGGACACGGTGTCCGGTGAAACTAAGGCTTAGGTAGTAGTGACCAAGGTTCTACAAAGTTCCCAAACCACAACCTCTCTTGCGTATATCATGGTAGTACAAAGCAACGCTCGTCCATGATTATCCGTAAGAAGGTTTAGTGTGGGTGTAGTATCGCGTGACGACTAAATTTCGAGACAACGCTCGGTTTAGCCACCGCACTACGTCCTAAGAAAGGCCAAGGATGGGTTTGGTAACTACGGTTCATAGCCTTCATCGGTCAATTGGAAATGAAGTGCCTAAGCATGACAACACATGCCGACAATATCACCTCCAAAATGCCTCAGCTATGTGAGATTGATCGCGTAATCCAATGCACGAGGCAACCCTCGGAATGGATTGTCGATTATATCTCCCCTAATCTTAAGTTCACTCAGCCCGGGTATAGGGCTTTTGATATTCTCACCCCACACGTACATAAGAAAATTTTACATGTAACAATAAAGCAAATCATAAAACATAAAGCGTGTAAAAACTAGGCGTAGCCCTAAAATTCCCCAGTGAAGTCGCCATTTCTGTCATCGCGATTTTCGGGTGTCAAATCATTAATTTTGATTTGAACCTTTCGATCATTGATGTCTCTATTTTTTTGGGGAAGGTAAAATCGAGAAAAACCTTAGAAATTCTAAGTTCGGGGCTGATTTCATTACGGGAAGGTGTTAGGCACCCGCGATGACTATAGTATCCTATAGGAACCGTTTTACTACGCTTTACGTTTATGCGTTGCTTTTATTGCTATTTTGTGAAAAAGATTGATTTTAAGAATGAGAGGGAGAAGGTTGGATTTTGTTTTATTGGACTTGAAGAGATTTTAAGTCTCTTGCCTACATACCCTTTTAAGGGATCAAAATTCCATGTAGTTCTCTTCCAAAATATTTTTATGAGTTTTGTTTGTTTTTTAGTTTGAAAAGAGATTTTGAAGAAGGGAAAGAAGCCGTGTAGGCATTAGAATTGAAAACAAATGAGGTTGGTCCAATTTATTTACAAAAACGGTTAAAGTTGAGAATTAGTGTTCATTTTGATTTTTGATTAAGAAAACAAAGGGAAAATCCTTTGGAGTTTTGACTCCAAGGTTTATTTGGAAAATATTTGAAGTGATGGAAGTTGTTTGTTTTTCAAAAGATTGATTTTTCTAAGTACCGCGTATCCTAAACATACACCTAGCGATGAACATACAACGTGTGTGCGTGTGTCGGTGCATGTGTCGGTGTACATCATCATAGTCCATAGTCTTTTACATCGGGTCCTATTTTACATTCTATAGCCTTGCATGAAATTAAAGAAATAAACTAAGCCTAGAATATTACATGAATTAATAGCAAATTGCATAAGGGTGACTAAAGGAAGAAAAACAAATGAGATGAGAGGCTTAATATGCATGAAACCTGGAGTAAAATGGTTAGTAAAACATGATGAAAATGGCAATGAAATATTAATCCTAGGTAAAATGGTAACTAATCACAAATTTGGCATAAGATCACACTAAACAAAAATCGCAAGAACATCACAAAATTGGCATCAAAATTCTAACTAAACGAGATTGCAAAACATCACACAATTAGTATCAAGAATCAAATTTAACAAGATTGCAAAATATCACAAAATTAGTGCCAAGAATCAAATTTAACAAAAAAGTGGAATTATCACAAAATTGTAATCAAAGATCAAATTTAACAAACAAATGGAATATCGCAAAATTAGTAATCAAAAATCCAGCTTAACAAAATTACAAAATACCACACAAAACGCGCATTAAGTATCAGAGACACATGGCACGAAATTGGACGAACATCACATGCGAAACATCAAGAAAACAACGAAACGGACACCAATTATCACAAAAAGAGCAAACATATATTTTTTATCCAATTTTCACATGAGAAATAGCACGAAATGTCAAGAAAATAGTGAAAACTTTACAGTAATTTTTCAGGAGTTTTCGGACATCACTTTGATGAGAAACAGGTGCAAACAGCAAAGAAATTGGCATAAATAGCAAGAAACAGTGGAAATAACGCAAACAAAGGCCCAAAGCCCCAAAATCTCGTGGGTGAAGCCCACGGATCCGGATCTGGACTGATCTAAGGGCCTCACAACCGTCAGATCTAACCGAACACCACAAAACCTAGATCAAACGGCCACAAGCGTGCCAGGGATGGGTCGGTTTAAACCGACCCGGTCTAGCACAGGTACTTAAGCTCAAGAACCGGTTTGATCTCATTCTTTCTCTCGTTCTCTCTTTCCTTCTTCTACGCCGTTTCTCTCACTTCGTCAAGAACAAAGAAAAACGAAACCCTAATTGCTCAAAACTTGTTCAAATTCATTCCTAATCATGCTTAATCGTCCCGTTTCGTTGTTCTAACCACAGAAATCATGCAAAAGCTCCGTGAAATTACGAGTTTGATGTAGGTTCTTGCTGCTGTTCGTATACGGTTCCGATTCGTCATCTCCTTCACCTGGCTTGTTCGAACGTCCACGAATCCTCTCAGATTCTCGACGATTCAAACTCGCCTTGAATCTTTAATATTTTTTATAACTTTCACCATTTTTAGGGTTTCGTGAGTTTACGAATCGGAACCGTTTGAAATTCGAGGATTCACATCAGCTTCTTCTTGTTATCGCGGTTATGGTATGAGAATGTTGGAATTGAAAGTTTACCTGTAGTTTTCTTGGAGATTTGATCTGAATCTTTGGAATTCCTTTGAGCTTTCTTCGGTTCTGTTAGTTCCTGATTCGAATCCAAGTTTAACCAGTAACTTTTCCTCCGCTTCTCTGATTCAGTTCTGCAATTTCTCTTCTTCTCTTCTCCCACGGCTCCTGTGATCGCGTTGGGGTTTGGCAACGAACCTAACGCTTGAATTGCAGCAGCTTGAGCTCGATGATGAAGATTCTATTGAATCTCTGAGAGCTGATGCAGAAACTCCATTGATTTGCTTCGAATTGCTTCTGAGAAAACCGTTTCTTGCTTGAATGTTCTTGAGGTTCTTAAGCTTTCTGAGTTTGTTATGGATTTTGATCCAACTGAATTGGAGAGAGAATATTGGAATCTGTTTGTGAGGTGTATTCTGTTGAATGGTGATTATGTGGCGCTTTGCACAGTGGCCGGCCTTTTATAGGCTGCCATGTGTGCTCTTGACCACTGAAAAGATGACATGTGGACTTTGGACTGCTTCCGTGGCACTTGACTTGAAATGGGCCAATCTGCAATATTATGTAAAATTCGGACTAAACTGCAATTTTATATAAAATTTGGACTAAAAATAAAAAGACTAAAAACGTGACTTTGAAAACTTTTGGGACTGAAATGCAATTTTCGAAAATATTCGGACTAAAATGTAAAAATAATAAAATTGGCGAAAAAACGTAATTTGAAAACAACGTACAGTGAAACGTTTAAAATTGACAAAATGGACTAAAACGAACAAACTACCAAAATGAGGTATTTTAAAAATCCTCTCTGCCCAAAATTCAAATAATGTGAAAAGACTAAAATGCCCCTGGGGCAAAAACGACTCAGATGCAAAACTAGAGGATTTTTAAACAGAATTTGATAAATGATTTATGCAAACAAATTGAAAAGACTCAGGGACAAATTGCAGGGACTGAAAAATGGGTTCCTTTGTAGGAAAAGACCAAAATACCCTTTTGTATAATTTTATGCAAAAATTTAGAAGACTGAAACAGTAATGTATGCAGCTGGAGCACAGTAGAAAACACGGTGAATTTGAAAGTATTAGAAAATAGCAGAGAAAATTGAGTGAGTATTTTTTAGGCCCAAAATGAGGGTATGACAAATATTATATGATAATAATAGTATAACAACACGTTGCATTTGTTAGTGGAAGAAAATGAAAGGTTTTTAACAAAAAACAATATGTTATAACATAGTACTAATTAAAACAAATTGAGCCAAATATCAAAAGAATCAATATGGTGTGGTGGTAAGTTTCCTTGTCTTTTAACAAATTGTCTCAGGTCCAACTCTCAGCAAAGCTTAAATTTAATAGTATTTTACACTTTTGGAAAATTAATAAAATATGCGAAATCTCTTTGTGACGGAATACAAGGACGTCAGTAAGTGTTAGGGGAATTTGCAACGGAATATGTGACGGATTAGTTAGACATGGAATAAAACCGTCGCGAACTCCCTCACAAAACATGGTCCACTCAAATTTCTGAGAGAATTTGTGACGGATAAATAGTGACGACCGAAACCCTCACAAAATCCGTCGCTGGTGACATCATAACTATAACCCTCACAAAATCCGTCACAGTTTGCGACGGAATTTATACCCTCACAAATTTTCGTCGCTAAAAGCGATTTTTCTAGTAGTGTAATAAAGTTTCCTTGTAAAGTGGAAACCACTAGTACAATACCATAAAATTTCTCTCTTTTGAAAACGTGCGTACATGACTGCTAAGTGCACTCATTCTCACTTTTATCGAACTTTATACTACCGAATATTTTTAAATGGAAATGATAATTTTATAATCATTTTGTGACAACTTTTGAGGTGAAATTTATCTTTTATATTTATATCATGTTCTTACTCTCTCTATTATTTTCATTTTTGTATCAATACATATATTTCGTTGTATATTTTTGTTGTCCCACAAATTATCTAAAAAAATAGCTGTTTAAATAACATATCTCATATTCAATTGTTTACTTTTAATAGGTGTACTCGTTATTTCTTTAATAGTTGATATGTCGATGAGTGGACTCATAGTTTTTCTTTTCTTCAGGCATGTGTTATGGAGCATGCACAATCGTCTTCATTCCTTGAAAGATCCGTAAGTTACTAGATAACTAAATGGTCTTCTTTATCATGTAAAGGTGGATGATGTTGCCTTCTCAAACAATGATAACTATTGTTAGGCGCATCAATTCATGACTTAGGTGCGGCCACAAGATGTGTTCTCCACTTGCAAGAGCGTGTGCTTAGACAGTATGGACATGTTTATAGCATCTTTAAACATCATGTTTCTGCTGCACTATAGATAAATGTCTTCCATATGGATCAAGCATTCCAAGAATACTTATTGCATATTTTACCTTAAAACATGTGTGACCTATTAGTTGAAACAAACTGACAAGCTTATCCTAGTTACATTTCATGGTTCTACATGGTCTCTCATCTTATGTTATTGTCTCTTTTAGAAGGTGATCCAAATAGATCGGTGAATATGGAGACACTAGTACAAAAAATACTTTTTAGATTCGTGCTTAAGTCAGTTCGTTCTACCACTCGTCTTAAGAAGTGACGCGGTGGCAGTTTCATAATTCTTTTAAACTTTCTTAAGTCGGTTATAAGGTTATCCGACTTAAGGTTGGTAGAATAATGAAAAGTTTTTTTTTGAATAAATTCCTTAAGTCATAGATTTACCAATTGACTTAAGAAGTCTTTTTGTTAAGTCGATCCGTTGACCACCTTACCTAAGGATTTTTCCTATTTTTTTGTCAAAATAAAATTTTTGCCTCTTTTTCTTTGTGAATCATCAACTTTCCCTCTTTTTATTTATTAATTAATTAAATCAATAAACTAATTAAATTTATTAATTAAATTAATTGTTTTTTTAATAAAAAAATTAATTAATAGTTATATGTGTGACAAAAAAAAGATTAATAGTTATATGAAACTTTTTTTTCCGTAACCATAACCAACAAAAAAAGCAAACCTTTTTTTTCTTAGAAAAAAAGTTCTCATATAACTAAGGTTTGTTATTTTTTAGATTCACTGAACCTCACTTTATTTTTTTTATTTTTTTGAATATAGTTAAAAGAGACACTACCAAAAAATAAAATACACTACCAAAAAAAATATATAGTTTCCTTAAAAAAAAAAAAAACAATAATATAGTTACAAGAGAGTTCTCATCATAAAACTCTCATATGAGACCATTGTAGATTCGCTGAACCTCACTATCGAAACCTTTCTCACTTGCTCTTGCTTTCTCATTAAATCGCTGAACGCTCTCTCTCTCTCTCTCTCTCTCTCTCTCTCTCTCTCTCTCTCTCTCTCACTGAAAGCTCTCTTTTTCTCACTCAATCGCCGAAAGCCGCTCTCACTTGCTCTCTCTTTCTCACCTTCGTCATCGCTCAATCACTCTTGCCGGAACTTCTCGCCTTTTCAATCACCCTCGCCGAAAACTAAGGTAAGCCAATTCATTATGCAATTTCTCCTTCCTTTCTTGTTTTAGGGTTTTAGAATTGGGAACTGTTTGTGTAAATTGGATATTATGAACTGGGAATGGGTAGATTATAGGAAAAATTATAGGAATAAAGTAGGAATTGGGAATTGTTTTTGGATAGATGATTGGACTGAAAAGGGGACTATTGATTTGGGTCCATTTAGGATGAGTTGATGAGATTGTACTCTTTACTCTTTACTTGAAGCTAACAGAGAAGTAGGTGCAAGTTATACTCTCAAATTTGTATAGACCTACCGTATCAGTAATGTCTATAATTTTTTTTTCAAAAACCGAATCACTGAACCATTGGCTACCCATAGTATTTTCACTAGCTTCAGTCATTTGGGCTAATAACTAGACTAATCTCTGCTTAGGTGTAAGTCACATACAAAGTGACTTACAAAACGAAGGTTCACACCTTCTAAAATAATAGACTTGTATTCACTTCCAGCAAGGAGGTTTTTCCAGAAATAATGTAGAAATTGACATACTAAGCGACTTACATACTCAATTCATGATTATAAATAATCCCTTAACCTAAATATACGTGGATGTCTATTTTTTCAGTAGTTGTTATGGATCATAGTTGGATGAAAGCTAACCGTTTGAGTGACGAGTATGAGAAAGGAGTGGAAGTGTAACGCCCTAGTTGTTATTTAATTATTTTTGATTTATTTAGAGTCCTTTTTATGATTTTGAATAATATTTGGTGTGGTGTGGTGTGGTGTATTTTTATCAAATGGTTTATTTTTATTATTTATTTAATTAATATGAAAAATAGAAGTTAATTGAAGTTTGGGGGTTACTTTTTAATTAAAGGAAATTAAGTGGGAGTTAATTAGAAATTAAGGGGGAGTTAAGTGAGAAGTAGAGAAGTCAGAGAAACATTTTTCACGTACTGTCAGTTTTGGGAGAAAAAGCAAGGGAAGAGCCAAGAGAGAAGATTCTGAATTTGGGAGCTTTGTTCATCGAATTAAGGTAAGGGTGAGACTATCTTTCATTAATAATGGATTGTATAACTTTGATTTTGGGTTTAACATGGTTTTTAGTGGAAATTGGGGATTTGGGGGTTAGATTTTGGAGTATGATTTTTGGATGGAAATGATGTAAAGAGTGCTGTAATAGTGTTAGGACGCATTCAGGTTGTAGGTGTAACACCCCAATTTCCCGACTTAAAAATTTCATTAAATAAATACATATATCAGAGTACATCACATAGGAGTGTCACATTCCCAAAATAAAATCTTTAAAACAAAATAAATAATAATTTATTCTTCGCAAAATATTCAATTCAACTGTAACAGCGGAATCAAAATTCAAAATCCTTTCAAAAAGGTCTTGGCTCTAGGCCTCATAAATATCTCAAAAATTCATCGAAAATCTTAGAGTCATAAAATAGTTCAACATGATACATAAAGGAATAGACTCATAGCAAAGACCCCATCCCGTTACGTATCAGAGCTTTCCTACGACATCACACAAAGACTTCTCACATCGGCGCACCTAAGCTTGGTTACCTGCACTTGCCCACAAGGCGGCAATTCCAACAGAAGGGGTGAGATTCACAACAGAAGTATTAACATGTAATTCAAACATTTATGATTAACAGCATAACTCATCACATATATCACATCATTAAAACACAAGGATAACGTCATCATCATGAACATCTCAAAATAACACATCATCGTCTTAAAACATCGTCTCATAATATGTCAACAATTTGACTCAACAAAATGCAACCCTAACATCTTGACATCATGCATGTGGTACCATATATAAGCATTAATATGCTTCACCGTCGCTTTGAGCAAATGCTCCACCGTCGCTTTGAGCAAAAGCTCCACCGTCTCAGATTATGCAAATGCATGGACTCGACTCTTTATGTCTTAAACAAGTTAGCACAACATCTCAAACGTCGTTAACAACTCAAGGCTGACACATGCGATTATGATAAATACATGGCAGAAGTTCAGCATATTAAACACATATTCAACAGCACATAAACATCATCATATCGTCGCTTAACATCATGCTTATAAATCATTTAATATAAGCAATACTTCCCATTAGCACCAACACAAGAGAAACATCCTTAATTATCATTACAGACTGTATCTCAAGTCATAAAACATCTCTAACACTACCCAAAGGTCTACTCTCAAAGTCCCATGCGAAACAGATCGCAAATGAAGCAACAGTCCAGAAACACACTCACTCGCCACGACGAGTGGTCTGCTCGCCTAAGGCGAGCTCTCTCCAAATGCTACTCGCCAAAGGCGAGTTGGGGGCGTGTCACAGGCGAGCAAAACTGGGTGCTCTCGGCCTTTTTGACATTTTTCGCCTAAAATCTTCGTTTTAAGGTTCCCTAGGTCCAATTTGATCCTAACAACTTCACAGATCAATCTTATAAATATTAAGGCACTTAAAACTATCTAAAGTTTGGAAAAAATATCAATTTTCAAAGGTCATGCTCGCCACGGCGAGTTGTGCTGCTCGCCTCGCGAGCGATGTGGACTTACTCGCCACGGCGAGTAGATCACTCGCCACCGGCGAGCAGTGACAGGTTCACTACGGGTTTGCTCCAATTCTCACCAACACGTCTCAACTCTCTCTTGTTAAGTCTCTAATTCATCAACAATGTTATTCTACTGATTAACCTAGGTTCTGCAACACGTTTATACAACAATTTACATCAATCCCATATCAATTCATCAAAATCCATCAAAATCCTAATTCATGAACTCTCTCAAAATTCTTCCCAATCCCTTAGTTAATCACAAACAGATGAATTACAGTTAATAATACTGAAGTTAGGCTCACCCTTACCTGGAAGATTGTAGAATCGCAGCACCTAGCCTCTTCTCTTCTCTCTAGCCATTTTTTCCCTTTTTTTTTCTTCCAAAAGTCTGTAACGCGTACTGACTTTTTCCTTAACCTAGTTTCCTTATAAACGTCTTCTCAACTTATCTTATTCTATCTCAACCCTCACAACTCTTTGTTTTTATAAATATAATCCCATCTCTCAAAATATATATTTTTACTAACAAATCTTTATTTTTCATATAAATATATATAAACACCACATATCTTATTTTATTAAACAATAAAATAAGCATCACGTCACAACATCATTTATACGTCACATAATCACCAAAAATCGTATAATATATAATAATATACTATATACTCTAATAAAATAATTAAATAGATAAAGGGGGCGTTACAGTAGGCAGTACCCTATTATACTTTTGTAAATAGTTTTGGGGATTGGGATTGAGAAAAATGGGATTTTTAGGAGAAAACTGCATTCTGCCCGTGCTGACATTCATCGCTCGCAGCGACGAGTAGCATGACTCGCCACAGCGAGTGAGCAATGTTCATAGCTCGCCTCGCGAGAAAAACCACTCGCCACCGCGAGTAGTACCTTAGGAATCATGATTTTTGAAATGTTGTTATAAGGTGTGGGTTGGATAGTTTTATGTACCTATATATTTTTAGAGAGGACTGGGACAATTTTCAGATTAAAAAGATGAATAGGGAGCTTAAAAACGAAGTTTTTGTGAGAAAAATGTCAAAAGGCCGAGAGCACCCAGTTTTACTCGCCTCCAGCTCGCCCCTAACTCGCCTAAGGCGAGTAACCCATTCCTTGAGCTCGCCATGGCGAGTAGATGTACTCGCCGAGGCGAGTAGCCCTGTACCCGAAGTGGTTCTATGTGTTTGATATTATTGGTTGAATTCTTGTAAGGATAATGATTATGATTTATTGTGTTATTTTACTGGAACTGTTGAATTAAGGATCCCCTTTGTTGATGGTTGTTTATCTATATATATATATATATATATATATATATATATATATATATATATATATGAGTTATAAATGTTGTAGAATTTCTTCTCAAAGGTTGAAGTATCATTGGTTGGATGGTTGGGAGTGTAAGTCATATTTATATATATGCATTGTTGAGTAGTAGTCGAGTTGTATGTTGATATACACAAGTGGAGTCTATTACATAATCATAAAACTAGTGAGGGCTTATGCCCTGGAACGCCTTGTCGTTCAAATTGGTGAGGGCTTATTGTAACGCCCCATTTCTATTTAATTATTTTTAGTTAATGTTTGAGTATTTTTATTTATATATATGATTGAAATGAATTATATGACCTTTTGGTGTGGTGTGAGTATTTAAATAATTAATTGTTATTTTACTATTTTTGATTGATTTTAATATGTTTTATGTATTTTATATGAAATGTTGATTTATGTGATTTATTGGTGGTTGCCATTTATTATATAATTATTTGTGCTATTTAATAAATGGGAGAAATATAATATTTATTTGAATTGTTAGGAGTTAATTAGAATTTATTGGTGTTTAGGAAGGGGGTTGTATTTTAATTATGAGAGTTAAGGGGGAAGTTAAGGGAATTAAGTGAAGGGTTAAAGAAATAGGAATAGAAGGTCAGAAACGTTTTCACGTAGAAACTAAGCTTTTGAGGAGAAAAACCTAGAGAAGGAGAGAGGAGCCAAGTGAAGAACCAGTTTTTGCCTGCTGTAGCTTTTGTTCATCTTAAATCAGGTAAGGGTGAGGTTAACTTTGCATCAATAATATATATGCGATTTCTGAAATTGAATTGAAAGTTGTGTTCTTGAACTAGGGTTAAGATGAATTTGTGATGAATTGATGAGGGTTTGATGTGTAAGGCTGTAGAACTTGTTACAGAACCTAGACTATTCCCTAGGATGACATTGCAGATGATTTAGGGGTTTGATTTGGAAGTTTGGGATGATTTGGTGTGATTTAGGTCTGAACCCGTGTGGGTTCTGAGATCGCTCGCCTGTGGCGAGTGATCACTCGCCGTGGCGAGTAACCCTTGGTTGCTCGCGAGGCGAGCAGTATAGCTCGCCGTGGCGAGCTTGTCCCTTAAATTTAAGATTTTTGCCAAACTTTAGATGGTTTTGAGTGCCCTTATATTTATAGAGATGACCTGTGAAGTTGGTTTAGCCAAATTGGATTTAGAGAGCTTAAAAATGAAGTTTTGGTGAGAAAAATGTCAAAAGGCCGAAGCACCCAGTATTTCTCGCCTCCAGCTCGCCCCCAACTCGCCTTTGGCGAGTGAGCTGATGTGAGTACTCGCCTGTGGCGAGCAGGTACTCGCTGTGGCGAGTTAGCTAGTTGTCTGGACTGTTTGTTGTTTTGCGATCTGATTTTGCATGGGACTTGAGAGGGACCCTTGGGGTAGTGTTAGAGATGTTTTATACCCTTAGATGAGTCACGTAAAGATGATTGCTCATGGTTCTTTTATGTTGTGAATAATTGATGTATTGTTGAAATGTAAGTCATATCTCGTTTATGCATTTGTTGAGTTGTTGTTGTGTCGTCCAAGTTGAGGAGTGTGTCTTAAATGATTTAGGCACAGTTGTTGTTTGTTAAATTGTCGTAGTGTAAGTCATACGTAGATGTATGCATTGGTGGTTGGTGGTTGTTGTCGGTGTTGTCATGTTGTATGTTGATATACACAGCTGGAGTCTGATGCATTGTCATTCAAAGCGGTGAGAGCTTATGCTCTGGAACGCCTTGTCGTTCAAAGCGGGAGGACTCATGTCCTGGAACACTTTGTTGTTCAAAAGCGGTGAGGACCTCGGTCCTGGAATGCCATGTCATTCAAAGTGGTGAGAGCTTATGCTCTGGAACGCCTTGTCGTTCAAAGCGGGAGGACTCGTGTCCTGGAACACTTTGTTGTTCAAAGCGGTGAGGGCTCTGCCCTGTATTTTGGCACCACAAGCATGTGCATAGTTGCATTGTCGTAGTTGTTGTGTTGGGTGAGTTGTCGATGTTGTTGATGTGTCGTTGGTGTTAAGTCGTTGTCGGTGTGTCGTCATCAAGAATGAAGTTGGTTTCGAGTTAAATATAATTGGAGTAGTGTTGATAATCAAGTATGATGCTATATTTATATGTATATGTCTTATTGATGTTGCTGATGTGAATTTACTGTTGTTTCTATGCATTGATGAACTTTATATATATATTATTGTTGTTCGTGAATCTCACCCCTTCTGCTTGAAAATGTTGCCCTTCGTATGGGTAACTTGCAGGTGATCCTGAGTAGTAGGTGGTGGCTCAACGTCTAGGACTTGTTACGTATGGGATGGGACTTCTATATTACTTTCACTCCTATGTATTGAATTTTGAGACATGATGATGTAGCTTTTGTTGAAACATTTTGATGAGGCCTTTGTGCCAAGATTTTACTTGAGGATTAATTGTGATTGAAAAGAATATTCCGCTGCAAATTTCTATAAGTTGGTTGTTGAAGTTTAATAGTTTTATTTTCTATTAAAGAATTTTTATAAGCAGTGTAATGCTCCGTTTGTGGTTTAACTCTGATTATTTTATTTAAATTACGTATTTTTGGGAACGGGGTGTTACACTTATGCCCTGTGAATGCTCGTTCATTCAATCTGGTGAGGGCTCATGCCCTGTGAATGCTTTAACCATTCAAAAATTGGTGAGGGCTTATGCCCTGGAATGTCTTGTCATTCAAACGCGTTAAATGGTACCACATGCATGTGCATTGTCGCATTTTTGTAGCTGAGTCTTTCTGGTGTTGTCATGTCATTGCATGAGTCGTTGTTGTTGGTTGAGTAGTCGGTGTATTGCTGGTTGAAATGGTATATATTGATATGATGATGACCATGAATTATATAAGTATATTGATGTATTGATGATGTTAGGGTGTTAGATTCAATTGATGAGTTATATTTCTATTATTAATGATTGTGAATCTCACCCCTTCTGCTTGAAAATGTTGCCCTTCGCATGGGTAACTTGCAGGTGATCCAGAATAGTAGAAGTGGTGGCTCAAGTGTCCTAGGGCTTTGATACGTAACGGGATGGAAAATTGTTGTCGTGTTTTTCATTCCTTATGTATCAATTTTAATTATGTTGTTGAAATTTGTCGTTGTTGAATAAATGGTTAATGAATTATGATGTAGAGGCCTTTGTGCCAACATTTGGATGATAAATGATGTTAAGAATATTCGGCTGCAATATTTTATGTTGTTGAATGAATAGTATTTTAAATCTACTTATGAAATTTTGAAAAGCAGTGTGACATGCCCGTTTTGTTGTTGAACTCTGATTTATTATTTAATATTTAATTGTTGGGATAACGGGGTGTTACAATTGGTATCAGAGCAGGTTGGTCCGTCCGAC
The DNA here is from genome assembly GCA_958299785.1 of Medicago lupulina. Taxonomy (NCBI): domain Eukaryota; kingdom Viridiplantae; phylum Streptophyta; class Magnoliopsida; order Fabales; family Fabaceae; genus Medicago; species Medicago lupulina. The sequence goes on from OY283143.1 coordinate 32,413,868, forward strand.
CAATTAGTAGAGTCGTGTCGAGCCACGTAGTGTTGTGTAATAACCTTACACTGTTTTGTTGTTCTGATTGTCGTTTGCTACGTAGAATTTCAAGATGGCTGGGAGAAACGATGTTGCTATAGCTGCTGCACTTGAAGCTGTTGCTCAAGTTGTAGGACAACATCCGAATGTTGGTGCTGGTAACGAGGGAGTGAGAATGCTGGAAACCTTTCTAAGGAATCATCCACCAACTTTCAAGGGAAGGTATGATCCAGATGGAGCTCAGAAGTGGCTCAAGGAGGTGGAGAGAATCTTCAGGGTCATGCAGTGCAGGGAAGCACAGAAGGTGCGTTTCGGTACGCACATGTTGGCTGAAGAGGCAGATGACTGGTGGGTGAGTCTTCTACCTATCTTAGAGAAGGATGGTACTGAAGTAACATGGGCTGTGTTCAGGAGGGAGTTTCTGAACAGGTATTTTTCGGAGGATGTCCGAGGTAAGAAAGAGATTGAATTCCTGGAATTCAAGCAGGGAGATATGTCTGTAACTGAGTATTCGGCAAAATTTGTGGAGCTTGCCAAATTCTATCCACATTATACCACCGAGACTACTGAATTCTCTAAGTGCATAAAGTTTGAGAATGGTCTGCGTGCTGATATAAAGCGGGCCATTGGTTATCAAAAGGTAAGGAATTTTTCCGAATTGGTAAGTAGCTGTAGGATCTATGAAGAGGATACAGAAGCTCATTATAAGGTGATGAGTGAGCGTAGGGGTAAGGGACAGCAGAGTCGTTCGAAACCGTATAGTGCCCCAGCTGACAAGGGTAAACAAAGACTGAATGATGAGAGGAGGCCAAAGGGAAGAGATGCTCCTGCTGAGATCGTTTGTTTCAAGTGTGGTGAAAAGGGCCACAAGAGTAATGTTTGCGGACGGGATGAGAAGAAGTGTTTCCGGTGTGGGAAGAAAGGTCACACGGTAGCTGAGTGCAAGCGTGGTGACATTGTCTCTTACAACTGTGACGAGGAGGGTCATCTTAGTTCGCAGTGTAAGAAACCTAAGAAGACTCATGCTAGTGGCAAAGTGTTTGCATTGACCGGTACGCAAACTAGTAATGAAGACCGACTTATCAGAGGTACTTGTTTCTTTAATAGTATTCCTTTAATTGCTATTATTGATACTGGTGCCACTCATTGTTTCATTGCCATTGATTGTGCACGTAAGTTGGGTCTGGTTATGTCTGATATGCATGGAGAAATGGTTGTTGAAACTCCGGCTAAGGGTTCAGTAACTACTTCTCTTGTTTGTTTGAGTTGTCTGTTGTCTATGTTTGGTAGGAACTTTGAGGTTGATCTTGTATGTTTGCCGTTGACGGGTATGGATGTGATCTTTGGAATGAACTGGTTAGAATATAACCGTGTTCATATCAATTGTTTTAGAAAGACGGTATATTTCTCCTCTGCCGAAGAAGAAAGCAGAGCAGAGTTTTTGTCTACTAAGCAGTTGAAGCAGTTTGAACGCGATGGGATCTTAATGTTTTCCTTGATGGCGTATTTTTTGGTGGAGAATCAAGCTGTGATTGATAGGTTGCCGGTTGTAAATGAATTTCCAGAAGTTTTTCCTGACGAGATTCCGGATGTGCCACCAGAGAGGGAGGTTGAATTTTCAATAGATCTTGTTCCGGGTACAAAGCCCGTGTCGATGGCTCCTTACCGTATGTCAGCTTCTGAATTAGCAGAGTTGAAGAAACAGTTGGAAGATTTGCTTGATAAGAAGTTTGTAAGACTGAGTGTTTCACCTTGGGGAGCACCGGTATTGTTGGTCAAGAAGAAGGATGGTAGTATGAGGTTGTGTATCGATTACCTTCAGTTGAATAAAGTGACGATAAAGAATAGGTATCCACTTCCGAGAATTGATGACTTGATGGATCAGTTAGTGGGTGCACGTGTGTTTAGTAAAATTGATTTGAGGTCAGGGTTACCATCAGATTAAGGTGAAGGATGAAGATATGCAGAAGACAACCTTTAGGACACGATATGGACACTATGAATATAAAGTGATGTCTTTCGGTGTTACTAATGCGCCTGGTGTGTTTATGAAGTATATGAACAGAATTTTTCATGCTTATCTGGATAAATTTGTAGTTGTGTTTATTGATGATATCTTAATTTATTCTAAGAATGAAGAAGAGCATGCAGAGCATTTAAAGATTGTGTTACAGGTATTGAAAGAAAAGAAGTTGTATGCCAAGTTGTCCAAATGTGAGTTCTAGTTAAGTGAAGTAAGTTTTCTTGGCCATATTATTTCTGGTAATGGTATTGCTGTAGATCCATCGAAAGTTGATGTTGTGAAGTAGCTTGAGCATTCATCTGGGAACTACAAAGATGTATCATAACTTGAACAAATTGTTTTGGTGGTCCGGGCTGAAACGTGATGTTGCACAGTTTGTTTATGCGTGTTTGACTTGTCAGAAGTCTAAGGTTGAACATCAAAAGCCTGCAGGGTTGTTGACACCGTTAGATGTGCCAGAGTGGAAGTGGGACAACATTTCCATGGATTTTGTGACTAGTTTACCGAATACTCCGAGAGGGCATGATGCCATTTGGGTTGTTGTTGATAGGTTGACGAAGTCGGCGCATTTTATTCCGATCAATATTAGTTTTTCAGTAGCTCAGTTGGCGGAGATCTACATTCATAATATTGTGAAGTTGCATGGTGTTCCGTCGGGTATTGTGTCGGATAGAGATCCGAGGTTCACTTCAAGGTTTTGGAAGAGTTTGCAACAGGCTTTGGGTTCAAGTTGAGGTTGAGTTCGGCTTATCATCCGCAGACAGATGATCAGTCGGAGAGAACGATTCAATCATTGGAGGATTTGCTGAGAGTGTGCGTACTCGAGCAAGGTGGAGCTTGGGATAGTCATCTATCGTTGATAGAGTTCACGTACAACAATAGTTACCATTCGAGTATTGGTATGACACCGTTCGAAGCTTTGTATGGTCGGAGGTGCAGAACTCCATTGTGTTGGTTTGAGTCGGTAGAAAGTGTAGTGTTGGGACCGGAATTAGTTCATCAGACTACGGAGAAGGTCAAGTTGATAAGAAAAAAGATGAAAGCGTCGCAGAGTCGACAGAAGAGTTACCATGACAAACGTAGAAAGGCCCTTGAGTTCCAAGAGGGAGATCATGTGTTTTTGAGGGTCACTCCATTGACAGGTGTAGGTCGTGCGTTGAAGTCTATGAAATTGACTCCGAAGTTTATTGGTCCAAACCAGATATCTGAGAGGATCGGAACAGTGGCATATAGAGTGGGTTTTCCACCACATCTTTTGAATTTGCATGACGTGTTTCATGTGTCGCAGCTTCAGAAGTACGTAGCGGATCCTTCGCATGCGATTCCAAGAGATGATGTACAGGTTAGAGACAACCTTACGGTTGAGACTTTACCGTTGAGAATCGAAGATCGTGAGGTGAAGAAGTTGAGAGGCAAGGATATACCTCTAGTGAAGGTTGTTTGGGGAGGAGTAACTGGTGAAAGCATGACATGGGAGTTGGAGAGTAAGATGCAAGAGTCTTATCCGGAGTTGTTTACTTGAGGTAATATTTCGAGGACGAAATTCTCTACGTTGGGGAGAGTTGTAACGCCCTAGTTGTTATTTAATTATTTTCGATTTATTTAGAGTCCTTTTTATGATTTTGAATAATATTTGGTGTGGTGTGGTGTGGTGTATTTTTATCAAATGGTTTATTTTTATTATTTATTTAATTAATATTAAAAATAGAAGTTAATTGAAGTTTGGGGGTTACTTTTTAATTAAAGGAAATTAAGTGGGAGTTAATTAGAAATTAAGGGGGAGTTAAGTGAGAAGTAGAGAAGTCAGAGAAACATTTTTCACGTACTGTCAGTTTTGGGAGAAAAAGCAAGGGAAGAGCCAAGAGAGAAGATTCTGAATTTGGGAGCTTTGTTCATCGAATTAAGGTAAGGGTGAGACTATTTTTCATTAATAATGGATTGTATAACTTTGATTTTGGGTTTAACATGGTTTTTAGTGGAAATTGGGGATTTGGGGGTTAGGTTTTGGAGTATGATATTTGGATGGAAATGATGTAAAGAGTGCTGTAATAGTGTTAGGACGCATTCAGGTTGTAGGCAGTACCCTATTATACTTCTGTAAATAGTTTTGGCGATTGAGATTGAGAAAAATGGGATTTTTGGGAGAAAACTGCATTCTGCCCGTGCTGATATTCATCGCTCGCCGCGGTGAGTAGCATGACTCGCCCAGCGAGTGAGCAATGTTCATAGCTCGCCTCGGGAGAAAAACCACTCGCCACCGCGAGTAGTACCTTAGGAATCATGATTTTTGAAATGTTGTTATAAGGTGTGGGTTGGATAGTTTTATGTACCTAGATATTTTTAGAGAGGACTGAGACAATTTTCAGATTAAAAAGATGAATAAGGAGCTTAAAAACGAAGTTTTTGTGAGAAAAATATCAAAAGGCCGAGAGTACCCAGTTTTACTCGCCTCCAGCTCGCCCCTAACTCGCCTAAGGCGAGTAACCCATTCCTTGAGCTCGCCATGGCGAGTAGATGTACTCGCCGAGGCGAGTTGCCCTATACCCAAAGTGGTTCTATGTGTTTGATATTATTGGTTGAATTCTTGTAAGGATAATGATTATGATTTATTGTGTTATTTTACTGGAACTGTTGAATTAAGGATCCCCTTTGTTGATGGATGTTTATGTGTGTGTATCTATATATATATATATATATATATATATATATATATATATATATATATATATATATATATATATGAGTTGTACATGTTGAATTTCTTCTCAAAGGTTGAAGTATCATTGGTTAGATGGTTGGGAGTGTAAGTCATATTTATATATATGCATTGTTGAGTAGTAGTCGAGTTGTATGTTGATATACACAAGTAGAGTCCATTACATAATCATAAAACTGGTGAGGGCTTATGCCCTGGAACGCCTTGTCGTTCAAATTGGTGAGGGCTTATGCCCTGTGAATGCTCGTTCATTCAATCTGGTGAGGGCTCATGCCTTGTGAATGCTTTAACCATACAAAAATTGGTGAGGGCTTATGCCCTGGAATGCCTTGTCATTCAAACGCATTAAATGGTACCACATGCATGTGCATTGTCGCATTTTTGTCGATGAGTCTTTCTGGTGTTGTCATGTCATTGCATGAGTCGTTGTTGTTGGTTGAGTAGTCGGGGTATTGCTGGTTGAAATGGTATATATTGATATGATGATGACCATGAATTATATAAGTATATTGATGTATTGATGATGTTAGGGTGTTAGATTCAATTGATGAGTTATATTTCTATTATTAATGATTGTGAATCTCACCCCTTCTGCTTGAAAATGTTGCCCTTCGCATGGGTAACTTGCAGGTGATCCAGAATTGTAGAAGTGGTGGCTCAAGTGTCCTAGGGCTCTGATACATAACGGGATGGGAAATTGTTGTCGTGTTTTTCATTCCTTATGTATCAATTTTAATTATGTTGTTGAAGTTTGTCGTTGTTGAATAAATGGTTAATGACTTATGATGTAGAGGCCTTTGTGCCAACATTTGGATGATAAATGATGTTAAGAATATTCCGCTGCAATATTTTATGTTGTTGAATAAATAGTATTTTAAATCTATTTATGAAATTTTGAAAAGCAGTGTGACATGCCCGTTTTGTTGTTGAACTCTGATTTATTGTTTAATATTTAATTATTGGGATAACGGGGTGTTACAGGAAAAGTTTTTACAATACTGTGAAAACCTTCCTAACAATAACGGGAAGTTCCATTGTCCTTGTGTTAAGTGTAGGAATAGACTTCCATTACTTACAGTTGAAGAACTACGAAATCATCTAATTTGTGAGGGCGTTTGCGAAAGTTATACCAGTTGGATATGGCATGGTGAATCGTGAAACATCCCAAGTGTCTCGGAAAGAGATGGAATGGACATAGACATGGACAATCAGATGGAGGACATGATTTGAGATATTGGACAGGCGGATTTTCAGCGTGCACATGCACATAACAATTTATGCGCTAACAATGAATTAATATTGTACCCGGGGTGCAAGAACTTCACGCAATTATCTACAGTGTTAAGATTGTTCACCTTGAAGGCGAAAAATGGATGGACGGATAAAAGTTTCACTGAACTTCTTGAGCTGTTGTGCGAAATGCTCCCAGAAGGCAACACATTACCGACACGTAACTATGATGCAAAAAAGATATTATGTCCGATGGATATGGAGTACAAGAAAATACATGCTTGTCCTAATGACTGCATATTGTACCGAAACGAGTTTGAGGATGGGAAGCAGTGCCCTACATGTGGGCTATCACGCTACAAAGTGAAGGATGGTGATGATGATGAAAGCTCAAAGCGTCCTCCTACAAAGGTGTTATGGTATCTTCCAATAATTCCAAGGTTCAAAAGATTATTCGCTAATGAAAATGACTCAAGGAATCTTAGATGGCATGCACATGATAGGAAAGATGATGGACAAATTCGTCATCCAGTTGATTCATTGCAATGGCAGAAAATTGATGAATTGTATTTGGATTTCGGTAAAGAGGCAAGAAACCTTAGGCTTGGACTTGCTACAGATGGAATGAATCCATATGGAAACTTAAGTAGTAACCATAGTTCATGGCCCGTTCTCCTGGTTATCTACAATTTATCTCCTTCGATATGCATGAAACGAAAATACATGATGTTATCTATGATGATATCGGGCCCAAAGCAGCCAGGAAATGATATAGATGTGTATCTAAGTCCCTTGATTGCAGACTTAAGAATGCTTTGGGAAGAAGGTGTTGATGTGTTTGATGGCTATTCTCAACAGAATTTCAAGATGCGTGCAATGTTATTTTGCACTATCAATGACTTTCCTGCATATGGGAACTTGTGTGGTTATAGTGTTAAAGGACATAAAGGGTGCCCTATATGTGAAGAAGAAACATGCTTCCAACAATTAAAACATGGAAAAAAGACTGTTTATCTTGGGCATCGAAAATTTCTCAAACCTAATCACCCATATCGCAAGTTGAGAAAAGCGTTTAATGGAGATGAAGAGTTTGAAACTGCTCCGCAAGCCCTAACTGGAGAGCAAGTTTATCAACGGGTGAAGGATGTCAATGTTACATTTGGAAAGAAAGAAAAGAAAATAAAACAAAAAACCGCTGAGAAAAAGATATGGAAGTAGAGGTCTGTGTTCTTTGATCTCTACTGGAGCAGTTTAGATGTTAGACACTGTATCGATGTGATGCATGTGGAGAAAAATGTGTGTGATAGTGTAATCGCAACACTTCTCAATATTCATGGTAAAACAAAGGACAATGTGAATGCTCGTTTAGACATGGTTGAGATGGGCATACAAAAAGAGTTAGCTCCGCATTCAGCAGATAATAAGAGGACATATTTGCCTCCGGCTTGTCATACGTTGTCTAAACAAGAGAAAACAAGCTTTTGCGAGTGTCTACATACATTAAAAATGCCACGAGGTTACTCTGCAAATTTCAATAGTCTTGTCTCAATGAAAGATTTAAAATTAATTGGCATGAAGTGTCATGATACTCACGTATTGATGCAACAACTACTACCAGTGGCTATTCGTGGCATATGGCCTAAAATGGTCAGAGTTGTCTTAACTAGGTTGTGCATATTCTTCAATGATATATGTAGTAAAGTTATTGATCTTGGAAAATTAGATGAGTTGGAAAATGAAGCTGCTATAATCTTGTGCCATTTAGAGATGTATTTTCCTCCGTCTTTTTTTGATATCATGGTTCACTTAATTGGTCATCTAGTTAGAGAGATTAGATTTTGTGGTCCTGTTTGTTTGAGGTGGATGTATCCAGTTAAGAGATACATGAAGATCTTAAAAGGGTATGTGAAGAATCAACATTGTCCCGAATCATCTATTATTGAAAGATACATCGCAGAAGAAGCTGTTGAGTTTTGTACTACTAACTATATGTCAGAACCAGAAGCGATAGGAGTTCCCAAGCCTCAATACAGTGGAAGATGTGGAGGTATACAAGTTTTAAAACTTAAGAGTTTAGACTCAATGGAAGTACTTCAAGCACATTTGTATATTTTGAATAATACTGATGAAGTTCAACCATACATTTCTACTCACAAAAGGATTGTCAAGGAAAAAAATCCTCGAATGAATGAAAAATGGGTGTTAAAAGAGCATAAAAAGACTTTCTTGAAGTGGTTTACAGAAACTATTTCAAATGACAATACATGTTCTGAAAATTTAAGAAGGTTATCACAGAAACCTCAGTCTGATGCCATAAGTTGGACCATCTACAACGTCAATAATTTTACATTCTATACAAGGACCAAAGATTACAAGAGTACAGTTCAAAACAGTGGGGTTATGGTTGTAGCCGAGTCTATGCACTTCTCAAGTTCAAAAGATAAAAATCCTATCATGGCATCAATACCTTACTACGGGATCATTGAGGAAATGTGGGATATTGATTTTGTTATACTTAAAGTGCCTATTTTCAAATGTAAATGGATTGACACAAACAACGGTGTCAAAATAGATGAATTTTGTTATACATTTGTGGACCTTGGTAAGATAGCTTATATGAATGAGCCTTTCATTATGGCATCTCAAGCAAAACAAGTGTTTTATGTTTCTGATCCTTCTAACAAAAAGTGGTCAGTGGTTCTCCAAGGTAAAATCAGTCACGGACCTAACAATGACAATCTGCATTCAACGCTAGATACTTATGAGACTCCTTTCACACAACGACAGTCTACTTCAATGGAAGAAACTTTAGTAGACGATGTGTATGCCACTCATGATGATCATTGCGAAGGGATATGGGAAAATATTCAATCAAATAAATCTTAGTTAATAAAATGGTGACTTTTGTTTCAATTGTATCATAGAGATTCCAAACTTTGGAGTAAAGCTTGAAACTCAGTCCATTAGAGAAGTAGTTATTAGTTTTAGTTGTGAAATTTCAGTCCATTAGATAAGTAGTTAACAATTTTGTTTTCACAGAGAAGCATATGATTGTTATTGTTGGGATATTACTTTGTAAACAAAGTGACTTCTTAAATGGTGCTTACCACAATTCATGTCATTTAAACTATGAAACTACTTGATCTTGCTTTTGCATTTTTATTTTGAATGTTTTCACCCATTTTATTTGCAAACTTATCTGACTTCTATATTAATAAAAAATGATCATTTTTCCCTTATCGAATGACTTCTAGTTTTATGTAGAAGTAACTTACATATCGAAAAATTTATAATTTGCTGAGCTACAAATCCATATTTGAATTTTCATTCTATTATGACATAGTGTATCAAGTTTGTAGTTTGGGTTTGGCTACTGTTATGATAATGAATTGTTTGACTTTAATTTATTAGTGCCAAACCTCAGTATTTGTTATGACCAAATATGATTTATTTGTCTATAATCTCTTTTTTTTTTTTGCTATTGTTCTGTTTTCATTTCCATGGTGAGTTTAATATGCAGTTTTTAATTGATTCTTGGTTGTGTACTATATTAATGGTATTGAGCTTGCATTGTTACTAACCGTTGTTATGTTTCTTTTTAAACAGACACATATATGGGTGATCCAGCAGGTCCTTCACAAGGTAGGTTGAATACTCAATCTAACCGAAAAAGGGGAAGAGGTCGCACCCGGATGAAGAATTTGAAAATCAAATCTGCACAGGGTGAGAAATTACCAATTGAATTCCAATCAAATGGATTACCTTCAGGGGAAAACGCGAAAAGGTTCAAGCTCCAAGTGGCTTCCTTTGCTCGAGAGTGTACGAGTATTCTGATAAGTGATTGGAATAGTGTTCCTCGTGACACAAAGGATGAGATTTGGAAATCAATCACAGTAATTTTTAATTGTGTTTGTCCCTATTATACTTAACTTTAATTTTGTCATATACTAACTCCTATATTTGTTGTGTAATGTAGGCTAAATGGGATATGCCGAATGATAAGAGTGTGAAAAAGAAAAATATATCGTACGCGGGTGAGCGATGGAAAGCATTCAAATATAGTTTAACAAGTAGGTATTTATTTGGTGGTGAAAAAAGTGACAAGTCTCCTATCGAGACTTACGATTTTATTGATGAGGGCATATGACAGGAGTTTATTAAGACGCGAGTTGAACCTTCCTTTCTGGTTAGTTTGATTTATTATGAAGTTCCTGTATCAAGTTTCATTTTAGTATTACCTAATGAATCAATGTGTTGTTTATATAGGAGAAAAGACAGAATGCAAAACAGACTCAAGCTAATAATAAATATCCTCATAGATTGTCTCAAGGGGGTTATGAATTACTTGTGAAAAAGATGATGGAAGAAAAATTAAAAGAAAGACAAGAAGCAGCTGGAGACACAGAAGTTCCACCTCCATCTCCACCTCAACGGCATGAGAAGTGGAAAAGAGCTAGAATAAAACCATCAGGAGAGTATACATCAGAAGACACTCGTTTTGTTGCAGAGACAATTGTAAGTAAATGCTTCAGTTCTTTTTTCCAACTTGTAAATATAGTGGATCAAAATAATGATTTGAATAAAAGCAAAAAGATATTTTTAAAAGCACTTAGGATCCAACAAAATGGTCTATATATAAACAATAAATGGAAATTCTCATTGCCTTAGCTTGGTAGAACATTATAAATTTCATAGCTATAATTTTTTTTTATTGGTGATTGTGTTTGTGATTATGTATTAGCTATTGGTCATTGCCACGGTTCAGTTGAAACTAATGGAGGTTGTGTAGTTGTGCTCATGCTAATTTATTAACAAGCAACTGTTTTGTCATATATTTTATTAATAGGAACTACCTATAAGGCTTTGATGATAGATTAGGAAGGTAGTATTCCCTTGTATTGTGATACAAATATGAGCCAAAAATGTGTAATCATATATAGGGATTCTTATTTATAGACCAATGTGTAATGCCATTTTTTAACATCGATAAAAGTGAAAGTTTATTTACTTTCTCATGTAGCTTTTAAGTTGTATTTCTTCTTTTGTCAAAAAAAAAAAAAGAATATTTATTTCTTCTGTGGAATGGTTGCATCAGCCATCATCATTCAAATTATTAAATCATTCAATCACAAACACACATGCTAGTTTTCCAATAATCACAGACACATGTTATTGCCTAGCAAAACCAGGTTGATTCATGAAAGTGTTTTAAACTAGCACAAAATGTCTTCATATCTACGACTATTTAATTTAACGCATTTGAGGGGAACATGTGGATTTGTATTTGACCCTGAAACATGTGAGCTGCAGTTTTCTTGTTCTAAATTGGTTATTATAGATATATAGAAAATTGTATTTTGTCATTGTCATTATTATGCATATAGTTTCATTTCAGTCTTGTGTGTATTAAAGAGGATGATAAATATGATAAATTTGATGTTGTAGGATTCTCTAGTGTCAGACGTGTAACGCCCTAGTTGTTATTTTACTATTTTTGGTTGACTTTAAGTATTTTATATGCTTTAAAATAATTTATGTTGATTTATGTGAATATTTGATGTGTTGTTATTTATTATATAATTATTTGTGATGATTTTTGTTATTTAAGTGAAATAGGAGGAAATGATAATTATTTAGAATTATTAGAGTTAAGGAGGGGGTTAATGAAAATTAATAAAAATTTAGTGGGGGAGTTAAAAGAAAAAGGAGTTATGTTTTGTTGAAAAGGGAAAACATAGAGTCAGACAATTTTTTGGTACGTATCAGTAAAAGAAAACTTAAGCTTTTGGGAGAAAAGAGAGAAGAACCAAGAACCAAGGGGAATTGCTAGAAGGGAGTGAGAGATTGAATTTCTGTAGCTTAATTGTTCATCTAATCAGGTAAGGGTGGGTTTACATTTCAGTTGTAATATATATATGCATGATTTCATGAAAATTGGATTGAAAATGGTAGTTTTGGAACTACGTTTAAGAACATGATAATTTGATTAAATGTGTTGAATTGTGTTGCTGATGATGTTATTATGAGTTGTTTCTGATGTTTTGTTGTGTATTGAACCCATAACCAATGTAGCAAATCATTTTGGGTGTTTGGGGATCAAAAAGGGGTTTTTGGATGAGAAAGAGGTTGTGAAATCGTAGGTTTCTAGTCTGTCCAGGTGAAGCGTCGCTTAAGCGAAGTGCCCCGTCGCTTAAGCGAGCTACCATAGTAGTTGCCCAGAATTCTGAAAATTTAGTTCGCTCAAGCGAGCGCCAAGCGAACAAGAACCTAACTTTCGTCATTTGGTTCGCTCAAGCGAAATTCCTGTCGCTCAAGCGAAATCTGCCCAGAACCTGTAGTATGTGAGCGTCGCTTAAGCGAACGCCAAGCGAGCCTTAAGCGAGGAACATCCTAACTTTCGTCATTTGACTCGCTCAAGCGAGAAGCTGCTCACTTAAGCGAGATGGGTCCTGTGCGACCCTTTTGTGTAATTTTTCTAAGTGCTCCTAACCCGAACCTAAGCTTCCTAACATGTTTGTTGGATTTATTTAGAATTGTTTAGATGGTAAAACTATATTATGAAGATGAATCCGATGGAGTTATGTATGTTTACATGAAAATAATTATGCTTGCTAAGTGTGAGTTTGTCGTTGATGTTGCTAAGTAGTATTGTCCAGTTGGGGAGGATGTCCTAAGTAGTAGTTGTTGTTGGTTGTATGCTGATATACACCATTAGATGTTGTTGGGTTGTATGCTGATATACACCACTGAGTCCATTCATACTCATATGCATTTGTTGGGGGCTTATTGCCCTGGAATGTTTATCATTCACCCGTTGGGGGCTTATTGCCCTGGAACACTTTATCGTTCACCTGTTGAGGGCTTATGCCCTGGGATGCTTTAACCATCCAACTGTTGAGGGCTCATGCCCTGGAATGCTTGTCATTCAACGCGCGTAAAATGGTACCACATGCATGTTGCATTTTGTAGTTGATGTCGTTGCATAGTCGAAGTCGTTGCATAGTCGGTGTCGGAGTTGTAGTTGGCGAGATGTCGCCACAAGAGTTGTTGTGAGTGAAATGATAAATGAAATGTTATTGTTGATGAATGATGATGCCATATACGTATGGATATTGAAATATTTGTTGATGTGTTTTAATTCAAGATTGATGATTCATTTTATATATATTATTTTTGATTTGTGAACTTACCCCTTCTGTTGGAATTGCCGCCTTGTGGGCAAGTGCAGGTAATGAAGTCTAGTAGGTTGATGGCTCAAGTGTCTAGGGCTCTGATACGTAACGGGATGGGGGGATCGTTATATGTTTTCTTTCATTCCTTTATGTATCAACTTGGAACATGTTGTTGAAGTTTTGTTGTTGTTGGAGATTGAACTATTATTGAATAACATTTTATCATGTTGAGGCCTTTGTGCCAATGGATTTTGTTGTAGTTAAATGATGATGATTTAAATTAAAGATTTTCCGCTGCAGATTTTTATAAAATGAAGTTGTTGTTATTTAAATGGTTTTATATTCTATTTAAATAAATTACGAAAAGTAGATGTAATACTCCGTTGATGTTGAACTCTGATTATATTAGCATTATTACGTTGTTTTGGGAAACGGGGTGTTACAAGACGGATTTGTGCAAAATGGACGTGAGGACATCTTGGTGAAAGCCCTTGGGCAAGATGAACACCCTGGTCGTGTTCGTGCTGTTGGTCGAGGTGTTGGAATTCGAGAATACTTTGGATCAAAATCTCATTCCACCCCGTCTGTTTTCAATGATGCCCAACTAGCAGCATTGACTTAGAAGATTGCACAGGACGTGCTACAGACTCTTCGCACTCAACCAAATCCAATTTCCCAATTTATTCTCCTAATACCACTCAACATGTTAGCACAAAGGACAGTTTCTCTATTGTTCTACAAACACCAGATGATGAAGAGGATATGGATATCCCAGAAGAGTGTGAATTGTATATTGATGGAAGCAATTATGTGGTGGCTCATGCTAATGTGTACAACCTAGGGCCCACTATACACAATCAGGTGCTAACTAATGATATGGTTAGAGTGGGTGTTACCAAGGTGATGGATGCAAAGGCTCAAGTACCTGTGCCCACTGATGAGGTGACAACAATTGCTGAGGCTGTCAACACTTTCATTAAATGGCCAAAAAGACTTTTGCGAGTTATCGCTAATAAGGTATTTATTATCTTTGTGTCTATCACTATTTACAATTAATACTATTTAGACTTGTGTAATGTTTTATTATAATGGTTTAGGATGTTGATATACCTATGAAAGTTGATGTTCCTAAGAAAAAGTCAGAACCTATTTGTCAAAAATTAATAGTGAAAGCAATGTATATGGAACAAGCTTTGAAGTTTAAGGCTGATCATAGTGGGATTGATATTGAGCTACCAAGGGATGATATCATGGACTTGTGTTTGGGTAAAACAGAATTACACTTGACTATTTTGCAAGCGTGGCTCACGTAAGTATATTTTGTTTGTAAATTTAATGACCATTCAATTACTTAAGTTTATTTATAATGAAATTTTGTTTCACTATCTTAGGTATCTACACCGTCATTGTGTTGAATTGGGAAAAAGTGGCATGTAGGGATTTCTTGATCCATATTACACTACTCTTGGTCAAAATGACCAAGTTATGTTCAAACTTACATTCAAAACACGATGGACCGTAATAAAAAGGATTTGTACCTAACTCCTTACTTTAACAAGTAATTTTTTCCCTCTCTTTATATCCAATCACTTTTAATATAGAGATTTGAATTTTACAAATAATTTAATTGTTTAATGCCCTTGTAGTCGTCACTGGCAGTTGCTCATAATTAATCCCAAGAAGCGTGACGTAACCTTTCTATGTTCGGTAGGATATTCTGCATGCATGAAGTGGACCAAAAATAAAATGGTTTGCAGGAAAAAAATGGAAGCATATTCTGCATGTGTGCTATATATATATATATATATAAAAAAAAAGCATTAACTTTTTAAGACGGTTAAAACTGTGCGACTTACGAAGTTAATATGTGAGGTCGGGTTAATATTAACTGACTTAACCAGTGAGGCCTTAAGTCGGTTGCTAAATCCAACTTCAAAGGACGAAACTTCTTACAACGGGAGTTGTTAGGTCGGATGCGCGCCCGACTTAAAAAGACTTTTTAACCGACTTAAACAATGACTAATTAGGTCGGATGCGTGCCCGACTTAAAAAGACTTTTTAACCGACTTAAACAATGATGCCTTAAGTCGGTTGCCATATCCAACTTAAAAAGTAGAAACTTCTTACTACGGGAGCTGTTAGGTCGGCCACACGCCTGACTTAAAAAGCCCTTTTTAACCGACTTAAAAAGGGTTTTTTGTACTAGTGAGGTTTGAGAAGAATGCAAGTGACCCTATGAATTAGGGGTGACAAAAATACCCATGCCCGCAGGAACTCGTGAGTAAAATCCATCACGGACACATGTTGGGTAGTTAAACAGGTATTCACGGGTATAATAAACGGATATTTGATTACCTATTGTTTTATGGTATGGACACGTATTTGATGATACTCATGCCCACCCCATACCTGATAATAAATTAAGTAAATTATTAAAATATCAATGTATATATATAAGAGTTTGAGATCTCAAAAAAACCTAGTTTAGTTTATTGTACGACTATACGACAATTTTTATCTTATGTCACAACTTTCTCTTCTTCCCTTTTGGTGCATCCAGGTTTTCTTCTTCTCCTTCTTTTTGTTTCTTCTTCTTCTTAGCATGATTATTTTTTTTTATTATTATTTTTTTAGATTTTAGATCTTTCTAATTTTAGGTGAATACATAAATATTTCAATTTATTTCTATGTGGGAATTGATTTAATATTTTTGTGTGAAACAAATTTTTTTTCTTGAAAAAGTTCATCACTTCTCTTTTCAGTAATTTCTTTTTGTGTCTTGGTTACTTTTCTTTTATGTCATGTATTTCGTTCCTTCGTAAATTGAAACGCTCAATGTAAGAATCATGAATTTGGTATGGATTATGTATGATTTATGGAATTTGAATGGATTATGTATGAATGTTTAAAAGTTGAAGTTTTTTGGTAATTAAAAAAAAGTTATTCTTTCTACCAAAAAATAAATAAATTAAAAAATTCATGGATACCCATGAGTACCCATGGATACCTCAATACCCACGGGTTACCCGTAAAGTGGGTATCCGCGTGAGCATAGGTATCATATTTATCCAATAGAGCGGAGACGAGTATCATACTATTCGTACCCATAGATACCCATTAACATCCCTACTCTGGATACTTTAGAACTATACGGAAGGGTTAGAAACATAGCTTTGGATGGAGTGAAAATAAAACCGGTATGATATACACCGATATGTATTCTACTATACCATTGATTGTTCTAGAAACAGAGTCAGACGTTCAATATTGAGTCAAGCAAAGAAGGAAGAGCTACTCAGAACTTCCAAACGATCAACTTAGTAGTACGAGTTATATATATATATATATATATATATATATATATATATATTGTTGTTGTTGTTGTTTCGATGTTTTTTTTTTTTTAAACAAGTTAAAATGGGATTTAATATAAACCAACGGTGATTCTCCCACCACAAGACGTGCTAAAAGAGAAACACACAAAAATTTACAAATTCATGAGAGTGGTGCCTCTTGAGAGAAGGACCAGCAAAAGATCAAAAAAATACAATTAAATGTGAACACCCATGCAAAGGAGTGGGTTTCGACAGAGAGTTGTTTCCATGTTATTGATGTTATTGGTATTGTTAATACCGTAACATTGAATATGGTATGTTAAATTGGTATTTTCATGTGACTATCAAGATTGTGGTTTATCTGAGTGTTGTTTAATTTCAGTATTTTGAATGATTTTAATTTGATGCATGGTATGAATTTGATGCATGGTAGTTTTCTCTCAAACATCTTAAAATAATCAATTTCTTCTTAAGTTCTAATAGTAGTTAACTACTGTTCACTGGTAAAAGGTAGTTGACTGGCATTCCAGACTTGTCATATAGAAATCCACAACACATTCATATTGGGAACAGTAGTTTGTAGTTAACTGTCATTG
Organism: Medicago lupulina; assembly: GCA_958299785.1. Lineage (NCBI taxonomy): Eukaryota > Viridiplantae > Streptophyta > Magnoliopsida > Fabales > Fabaceae > Medicago > Medicago lupulina. Next base: position 32,430,961 of record OY283143.1, read on the forward strand.
ATCCAACGATAATTAATTACCATTTTCATTTTACACCCTCATGTAAAGCTTTATGAAACCATCTCTTTCAATACCATCACTTTCAATCTTAGGATGTCCTTTGATGCTTCAAGTGGCAGTGGCTTCATTGTAAATGTTTTTCCACTTCTAAGAAAAGCAAATGGAGGTGTTTGGAACTTTGCTCATTTGGACGAAATGTCAAACACAAGTTGGTATGAAATACGGCACCTCAAATCTACATTTACCTACAAAGTCTCAAGAATTTATTTTTGATATAAAATAAAATGCAAGCATTGATTTAGGAATATCTATAAAAATAATAAAGCTTCAAAAAAGACTTCAAAAAACACTCAAACTGAATTAAAAAAAGATACTATAACCAAAGTGATAAAATTGTAGATATGTAATAAAAGACATCAAAGTCAGCAAGTTTAAACATTTTATAGCTTTATGAGTAATGGACTAAACTTTGTACACTGAAAAGAAATATCGGATTATCATCATGCAGAAAGCTTTGAGGGATGATGGTATTGTTGCAAAAAGCTTTACATGAGGGTGCAAATTGAAATAGATTCCAACCGTAGTTAACTACGGTTGGACTTACGACAGTCAACTACCGTTTCTAATACGAATGTGTTCCAAATTTTTGTATGATGGACGGGTGGGTAAAATAGTCATTTTGAGGTGTTTGAGAGCAAACCATGCTGGTTAATAAGCAATTTTCATACCAATGGAGTCTATGGAGAGAGAGTAAATAGGAATAAATACCAAAACATGCATTAATGTTATCATGGCTGTTATATAGATTTAAAGGATGAAAGCAGCCCCTATATGAAAAGGTACTTCATCGTGCACGTATAATCACAAAAAGAAACGATCAAGACACATGGGAAGTCTTCTGTACATTGTGCTTGCTTACCTTTCAAACAGATAGCAACCTAACACAATTAATAAATACACTTATATAGGGAAATATAGGCAAACAAAAAAAAAGGAAAATATTAATTTGTACCTTAAAGCGCGTTTAATATTACCATTTCCCTAATTTATATATAGAGAAATGTTAATTTGTATTTTAAAGTTGTTTAATTTACAATAAAATCAGAACATAATTGTATCGGAAGGAGAGGAAAAAAATTATGTGGAAACATAAATTGGATATTTTGGTATTTTAGATGGAAAATTCTATGGTAAAGTTATGAGAATGATGTTTTCGGTGAAGTTAATTCTATTATCAATTTTTTGAGTATTTGTGTATTTAATTCATGTCATGTTAGATTATATGATGCATTGTACATTTGTCCATAAAATGTGTTATTGTATCTTCACTTATTGCAATCGAGTCCTTGATTAAATCAAAATTAAACATTTTTATTATTATTTTATTTTGTAAATCATAAATCTTATGCATCAAAATTAAGTAAAACTTTCCAACTTTCATTATCCCTATCATCTTTTTTTCCAGATCAATTTTATTCATCCATTTCTCTCCAAAATTCATCTGCTCCAACACCAACCATACCGTCTTTCTTAATCAAAATTCATCTTCTCTAAAATTCACATTCTCTACTCTAAAATTGTTTCTCTCCAGAATCATATGCTTCATCAAATATCTTTCTCGCCAAAATTCATCTTCTCCAAAATTCACATTCTCGAACCCTAAAACCGTCTTGCTTAATCAAATCGATCTTCACATCCATTTACTAACCATCTGCTCGTTCTTCACATTCTCGAACCCTTTAATAATCTGCTCCATCTTCGCAGCTAATTCGGGACGGAATTACTTGCACCATGAAGCATATGAATTGGAGGATATCAAGAACACCATGGAATGAAGAACATCGGAAAAGTATGAAGAAGACAAACTCTTCTTCTGCAGATGAGGAGACAAGGAAAGAGGAAAGTGAAATTGTAATTTTTTTTTATCAAGTTCTTCCTTTTTTGATTAAGCAAAGTGAAATTGTAATTTAAAAATGATTAAAGAGTTTGTACATAATTAATAAATGATTTAATTTTAAATAAAATAAGTTAATAAATCAAAAGTAATTAATATTTTGTGTGAGGACTGATTTGTAATAAGGTAAAGTTTAATCTTAGAGTGGTCCATCAGCAAGACACTAGCTGGCATGACATTAACACTTATACTATTGATTAAACCAAATAACTTTTTCAAAAAATTCAGTTTTCTGACGGCACCGTAGAAGTGTCTCATAAAATAAAAAAAAGGATAAAAGTTTATATTCTTATTAATTTGCTCTAGTCCTATCTAAGAAAAAGAAATATATTGTTCAGTCCAATCCATGAGGGATTTTAGCAAAGGGAACCGACTGTTAATAAAGATAAAAGCGATTCTTGTAAAAAACATTAAAGATGATAATTACTAATCAATAACACGTACGTCACTTTCTCTTTTTTTAAAGGAGTTATAGTATTGAAGTGCATGGTGAATCATCATTAATAATCATTTATGAAATCTATACCACTATATTAACCAATTATTACATTTCATAGTTAACAAAGATTTGCTCATTATTAACTAAATATTATCTAAAGAGAATATGGAGACAGAAAGCCAGCTCCATGTTTCATCAAATTCAAGGCAGCACAATGGAGGAACTTCTTTCTTCAAAACTTGTTTCAATGGACTCAACGCCTTGGCAGGTTTTCAGTTTCACATTCTCTCTTTCTCAAACTCTTCACAAGTCATGTGTGCAAAAAATAAAGAACTATCACATGCATCACACACCATACGACCTTTAGCAAGATGGAAAAAAGTTTTTTTTTTTTTTTTTTTGAATAACAAGCTAGTTTTGCAATGCATGCTAGTTGGTAAAACATGTGTGGTAAAATACTTCTTTGAAAATGTCTGCAATGTCAAAATCAAAATTATTTTACCTTAACCCTCCGGATCTCAAGGGAGGGATATCAAAATTATTGTTCCAGCCATGATTAAAACTTTGGTTTCCACAAATACTTTGTTACAAAAGGAGTTTATTAGCCACTTTAGCTCAGTAATTATTTGGTTAGTATCAAAAAGAAAATGATTCTTCATATACAATATTGTCAGTAAAAATTTGCTCATGTACTTGTTAGCAAAAAAAAAAAAAAAAAGAATTTTTTTTTATATGTACATGCCTTTTTTTACCTCTCAAGTTTTCCCTTTCCTCAAATGATGGCTACCTCAGAATTCAGACCAGTGTTTTAAAAACTGCATCAGATATTCAGATATCAAACCAGTGAGACACACGAGTCGATTCAACTGCTATATATCGCGGTTGAACAACTCAAATAACCGAATCGTAGAGAGCTTAAACCGTGGTTGAATAATTTCTTAAACATGGTCCTCCCACCTTTTAAATTCACTGAATCATAGTTCTTTAATTATAAATGGTTGTGTTTATAATATTCTTACAAGGTTAATATACTTACTTATTCAGGTATTGGCATACTCTCCATGCCATATGCAGTTTCTCAAGGAGGGTGGCTAAGTTTCATGCTACTAATTATATTTGCCATGATATGTTGGTACACAGCTTTACTTCTAGAAAGGTGTATGAATCAACAACCACTAATCAAATCCTATGCTGATATAGGTGAGGTTGCTTTTGGTTATAAAGGAAGAGTTGTAATAGCAAGTTTTATATATGTAGAGCTTTTTTTAATTGCTGTGGAGCTTCTTATATTAGAAGGTGACAATTTGGAGAAATTATTTCCAAATATGAGCTTCACTATAATTGGACTTAAGATTGGAAGTAAAAGTGGTTTTATGTTAATCACTGGTTTGATAATATTGCCAACAACTTGGTTGAGAAGTTTAGGAGCTTTGGCCTACATATCTGTTGGTGGGGTAGTGGCTTCTGTTATTTTGATTGGTTGTGTTGTTTGGGTGGGAGAAGTTGATGGTGTGGGGTTTCATGAAAAAGGGAAGTTAGTAAATTTGGAAGGATTAACAACTGCAGTGAGCCTTTTTGCTTTCTGTTACTGTGCTCATGCTTTGATGCCAACAATATGCAATTCTATGAATGATAGAAACCAGTTTTCCAAGGTTAGTATAGTCCTTGAAATTATTACTTTTTTATACAACAAAAAAATTGGAGTAAATTACCAATTTAATCACTGAAATTATAGGATTGAGTAATTTAATCCCTAAAATTGATAATCATCATTCACATTAATTCTTTGCATTCAAATTTTGGTGAAACAATCTTTGAATTACCAAAGCATCATTTCTTTAAGAACAAAAGGGTTAAGACCAAAAACAAAACAATTCACTTGGGTTGGTTTGGTAATGTTGACTTGAGACCTTAGAATACGCTCATCTTAAGGTTTCAGGTTCGAACTCTCTATTGTTAATTTCAGTAGATTAGTTTGACTTCTTAAAAATATACCAAAAATCCTTTAAATATCTTTAAATTTAAATCTTAAATGTAGATTGTTTTGAGATAATGTAATTTTTTGAGGGAATTCAAATTATTTTAGATTTCATAGTTTGGATGATAATTTGGATAATTTTCAAAATAAGGAAAATTTATGCAATATTTTATTCAAGTTAAATTTAAAGAATTTCATATGACACCTAAATGCTAGGAATTTCAAATGTATTCTTTCTTACAATTTTTTTGAATTTTACATTTTGGTCCTCATATTTTTCAAAATTTTCAAATTTATCCCAATAACCTTTCAAACAATTTCAAATTGGCCCATAATTTTAAAAAATTTACAAAGTGATCTATATATTGTTTAAAAAACTACAAGTTGCCCCCTCATAATTTATCAAAGTGATATTTTGCTTTTTTGCAGGTTTTGCTGGTTTGCTTTGTTGCAAGCACAATTATCTATGGAACCGTGGCAATATTAGGCTACATGATGTTTGGAGATCATTTGAAGTCTCAAATCACATTAAATCTACCAACAAATACAACAAGTACAAAAATAGCAATATATACCACAATAGTTAATCCTTTCACTAAGTATGCTATTGTAATCACTCCAATAATCAATGCCATTGAGGAAAAATGGCATCTATGCAAAAGAAGACCTGTTAGCATTCTCATGAGAACATCCATTGTGGTAAGTAGTGTAATTGTGGCACTATTTGTTCCATTTTTTGGATACATTATGGCATTTATCGGTGCTTTCTTGAGCGTGGCAATCTCATTGTTGTTTCCTTGCCTTTGTTACTTAAAGATGCACAAAGCTGCTAGGCGATTTGGGTTAGAATTGATCATAATCATAGCAATTCTGATCATTGGTACATTTATTGGAATACTGGGTACCTACATTTCACTTGTGAAAATAGTAAATAATATAAAGATATGAAGATTTATATGCTTCAAGATTCTAAACTACTATAGAGAAAAAGGGAGTGTGCTTAATCCAATCCAATAGTATATATTTGAATATTATTTTAGTTCCAATGTGACTTGCAATGTAAGCATTAGTCCTTTTTTATCATAAAATATACTGCTAGACCAAACAAATCCTAACAAGTTTGTAGGGCACACTAAAATTTGGTTAAGTATCCTAACTTTGTTAGAGTCTAATAGTATAAGAAAACTGCTGTTCACACATTAAGGTTGGCTGAAACACACCAGTACTTTACGAAATTACCCCCATCACCCCATCGGCAGTTAACTACCGTCGGTTTCTCCCGACGGCGGCAGTTAACTGCCGAACTCCCATCACTCCATCGGCACTTAAGTGCCGAAGTCACCATTCAGAAACGCATCACAACAAATTTTCGCAGGTTTTGTCCATGGTGATATGATTTGGAGAAGCCCCATATCAATTTAGAATTTGATTATTTCATGGACAAGAAATTAGACTCGAAACTTTTATGGTTTTGATCAATTTAGAGAAGCCCCATATGAGCATTCCGAATTGTCAAATAAATTGTGTGAATCAATAACAGGGGTTTTGGATGCAAGTTTTAATTCAAGAAAAGCCCAATTAAAACGAAAAATCAAACCAGAAAAGTTATAATTCATTAAAGTGATATCATCCCAATTAAAATTAAAAAATGGAATCACACAGGGTAGGATCAAAATCGTGTTTTGTTTTTATAGAAGCTGTTAATTTATTTAATGAATTTGTTGTACCAGTCGGCCATTGCAAGAGTTCTAATTTTTTAAAGCATGATTTGAATATTGTTTTAGTGACAAACTGGAGAACTAACAGAGAAATAGCTCTGCGGCAGTTAACTGCCGAGGTTTTTCTCGGTAGTTAACTGCAGCCGGTTCTAATTTACTCGGCAGTTAACTGCCGGAAGATATTTTCGTCTTTTAAATGTGTTTCTCAGACTGATTTAAAGTTACATATAACTAAACCAGACTAGATTTTAGACCCGTGCGATGCACGAGAAGTATCTATGACATTGATTAATAAATAAGGTAATTATAAATGAAATAATAATAGTTGTAACAAAGCATGAATTAATGTGTACCAAGTAAAACCAATAAATACAAGTATTTAAGAATTCCCGTTATCACATCCGATAGACAAATAAAAGAAAAAACAAATGCAACTACTAATATAAGTTTATCTTAAGTAACATTATGCAAATTTGTGGATAATAAAGTGGTATCAATTCTCAACACTTAGATCGATAAAACTCAGTTTAGAGTCCATGACTTTTGCTGATTCCAAATCAAAAATCCATCATAAAGATGATGATCAACCTGGCATGAAATAAAATAAATTTGTATTATTAAATACGGTTTTTTAAATAACATAAGTTATAAAGAGAAATACAAATTACATAACCATATAAAAAAAAGTATAAGAAAAATGCATAACATATGGTTAATTTGTGAAACAAATTAACTTGATAAGTATTGACTTTTATGTCAAATACAAAGTTCAAAATATTATTTCTAACACACGCGTGCGCGCGCACACACACAGATATATATATATGTATATATAATTCGAAAGAAATGTATTATTTTAAATAAAAGTGTTTTGAAATACACAGTAATATGCACGCAACAATAAACAATATGTATATGTGTAAATTACCTATCTTAAATTTTGAAAGACTTCTTTGTAGACAACATTATAAGTTTTGTTGGAGAGACGTCCTTCGTCGTCGCAAATCAGTAACTTCAGCCCAGAAGGTGAAGTAACGCGTGAAAGAGCGACATATAACTGTCTGTGTGAAAATATGGGTTTTGGAAGATATATTCCAACATTTTTAAGAGATTGTGTTGAAGCAAAAATCCCTTTGAAATTGTTTTTAAATGATAAACAAACTCTTGTATTAAAATTAAGATTATAATTTTATTTGGTTATTTAATGTGTGCTCTTGAGTGGATTTTATTAAGGATAGGTAAAGTCCAAATTCTCACATTATGATAAAGTCATGTATCCTTGGATGATTATGCTCAAGCTTTCATGAAGAATATGATAATAATTCATTATTAATCAAGAAAGGTTAATTAGTGATTTAATTCATAAAGCATCACAAAGGAAATGCCATGCGCACAAGCAAGGGAAAATGTACAAACATTTTATTTCAATCATGTGCTAATCATTTGAGAAAGATAAAGGTGTTGACAAAGCTCTATAGTTGAATCTTGATGAGCAAGCAAGCACAAAGACACCAAGTACAAAGACTTGGTGACCAAGTATGCTAAAATATTATTAAATGATGTCTTGGAGACAAAGCATTGCAAGGACAATGACAATGATGCATCTTGGAGAACAAGCAAAAGAAAAGTGGTAAAGAGAAATGACTTTTTACTGTTCATGTACTTTTCACTGTTCATACACGCTCCTGTACAAAGACAAGCTCAATCTCTTAGTGTAAAAAGTTGAGGTCGAGGCTGACAAGCTCAAGCTCAGCGTACAAAAAGATGGGACAATGGCAGTTTTGCAATTCCTATCAACAGCAAGGGTGTCTACACAAGAATGAACAGCTGCAAGATATTGAAGGATGAAGGCTGGCTATAAATAGAAGCTTTCTCTCAACAAAGAAAGCATGAATTTGAAATACAATCACAAGCCTACATACAAGCAAGAAATTCATCAATCATTCTCAATATCAAAAATACTCTTACTGTTCTCAATCATATTTTCGGATCATCTTTTTAAGAGTATTACAAACTACAATCTCTCATTCTCTTAGGAGCTTGAAAGTTGTAATTAGATCCAAACATCAAAATTCATTTTGATTGTATATCCTCAAGCCTGTAAAATCTTGAGTGATAAGTGTAAGCTTGCTGAAGCTAAGAATATCAGTAGTGTAAGCCTGGTGAGGCTAAGAAAATACATAGTTGTTCAGCCTCAAGCTCTTTGAGAGCTCGAGTGGCAGTGTAAGCCTGGTGAGGCTTAGAGAATACATATTGATTTGCACATTGCAAAAGGAGGAAGAAACTCCTAAGAACTAGTGGATAATCTCACAAAAGCTGTGGGGACTGGACTAACCCATATTGGGTGAACCAGGATAACTTCTCTGTGTGATCTCTCTTAAACTCTACTCTTTACTTTCTGCTGTGTTTAAATTTTATTTACGTCATCTTACTCCAAGTGAACTTTTTAAAGCTCAACCTCTCTAAGAGCATTGAAATTTTTAAAGGGTCACTATTCAACCCCCCCTTCTAGTGACATTTACTTCAACTTCAATTGGCATCAGAGCTCTGCCTCCAAGGTTAGAGCACTTAACAGTGTAAGAGGAAAAGATCCAGGAAGAAGAAAATGTCAAAAACAGCAAAGTTCGTACCTGAAGGAGGATCATCAAGTAGACCTCCGTATTTTGATGGAACAGATTACTACTATTGGAAAGGGAAGATGAGATTATTTCTAATATCTCAAGACAACTATATGTGGCCAGTCATCGAAAGTGGAAATTTTGTTCCAATGACAACAGCTACAGCAACAGCACCGTCAGTAGTAAAACCACAGGAAGAATGGTCAAAAGAAGAAAACGAAAAGGTACTTCTAAACTCAAAAGCTCAATTATTTCTAACATGTGCTTTAAGCAGGGAGGAGTATGATAGAGTAGAAGAATGTACAACCGCTAAAGAAATATGGGAAGCCTTAAAGACTCATCATGAAGGAACAAGTCATGTCAAAGAAGAAAGAATCGATATGGGAGTAAAAAAATTTGAAACATTCGAGATGAAAGAAAATGAAACCATTGATGAGATGTTTGCAAGATTAACAATCATTGTAAACGAATTACGCTCTCTTGGCAAAACTTACACAACTCACGAGAGAGTTAGAAAAATTTTAAGAAGTCTTCCAAAAATATGGAGACCAATGGTTACGGCAATCACACAATCTAAGAATCTTAAAGAGCTTCAGCTTGAAGAATTGGTAGGCTCTTTAAGAGCTCATGAATCCATCCTCATGGAAGATAAGCCACCACAGAGGAACAAAATGATTGCTCTCAAAACCTCTCAAAATTGTGAAAACCAAGATGAAAGATCACCCTCACAAAATCTTGAATCAAATGACAATTACATTAATCAGTCCGAAGATGAGGATGACCTAGCATTAATTTCAAGAAAAATTCAAAAAATGGTCTTTAGAAGAAATCAAAATAGAAGACCATTTCATAATAGAAGAGAGCCTCAAAAAACCGAAACAGATAAAAGCAAGGTTCAGTGTTTCGGATGCAACAAGATGGGACATTACAAATCAGAATGTCCTATGGAAAAGAAGAAGAAACCTCCATTCCAAAAAGCAATGCCTGTTACTTGGGACGACATTGACGACTCAAATGATGGAATAGAGGATGAAGAAGCTAACTTATGTCTTATGGCAAAAGATGATGCAGAAGAGGTAACCTTCTCAAACTCTTGTCTTTCTTGTAAAAAGGTAGAAATTATTTTTGATGGCCTCTTAAAAGATTCAAAAACTTTATCTCAAAAATGTTTATCTCAAAGAGATCAACTTATTGAAATAAAGAAACAAAATGAGAAGCTACAAAAACAAAATCAAGAATATCTTCAAACCATTCAAAATCTAAAGCTAGCTAATCTCAATTTATCTAAACAAAAAAATGTTTTAGATACTCTACCTTTAGAAACCTTTGAAAAACAAAATGATTCCTTAAAGAATCAAGTAGAAGAACCAACAAATATTACCATGCTTAAACAAACCACTGAAACTTTTGAAGAAGAGAACAACCTTTTGAAAAATCAAGTAAAAGGATTAACAAAAGACATTACTAGTTTTGTTAAATCTACAGAAACATTTCAAAAAATTATAGGATCCCAAAAGAGAATGCTTGATAAAACAGGGATAGGTTTTAACATTTCAAAAAAACAAGAACTATATAAAAAAGTTTTTATGCCTAAACCGGATAAAAAAATCTTAGTTCCTATAAAAAGAAAGGAATGCACTTTTTGTAGAAAACATGGCCATTCTGAAGATAATTGTTTTCATAAGAAGAAAAAAGATTGTATAAAATCTATACATCATGGAACAAACTATCAGGTTAAGAAAAAGAAAAAATGTTCCTACTGCAACAAATTTGGTCATCATAAATCCAAATGTTACAGTAAAAACAAAAGCTTCAAAAACACTAACCCTCAAGGACCCAAATCTATATGGGTACCTAAGTTACTGCTAACCCCTGACACAGGAATGTATGCTGGCAACCAAGAAAAGGCATTGGTACTTGGACAGTGGTTGCTCAAGGCATATGACAGGGGATAAAGAATGCTTTCTTTCCTTTGAGGAAAAAGAAGGAGGATCAGTAACTTTTGGCAACAATGATAAAGCTAAAATCAAAGGTATGGGTATCATTGGTAAAAATAACTCTGCTAAGATTAAGGATGTTCAATATGTGGAAGGTTTAAAACATAACTTACTAAGCATTAGTCAACTTTGTGATAATGGTTATGAAGTTATCTTTAAACCAAGCATATGTGAAATTAAGCAAACATCCTCAGGAAAAATCATCTTTACTGGATCAAGACATAAAAATCTTGACATCTTATTTTTAGATGAACTCCCAACTGAATCTTGTTTCATGTCCATAGATAAAGATAAATGGATCTGGCATAGACGAGTTGGTCACATAAGTATGAAAACTATTTCAAAACTATCTAAACTTGATCTAGTTAGAGGTCTTCCTAAACTCAGTTATGACAAAGATAACATATGTGAAGCTTGCATAAAAGGGAAACATGTTAAAAGCAGTTTTCATTCCATAAACTTTATTTCCACAAATAAACCCCTTGAGCTTCTTCACATTGATCTCTTTGGACCAATTCAAACTGCGAGTCTTAGTGGAAAAAGATATGGATTTGTAATTGTTGATGATTTCTCTAGATTCACTTGGGTTTTATTTTTGAAAAACAAAGATGATTCTTTTGAAGCATTTAAAACTTTTTGCAAGAAGGTTCAAAATGAAAAAAATTCAAGCATCATTTCCGTAAGAAGTGATCATGGAGGAGAATTTGAAAATTCATCCTTTAAATCCTTCTTTGAAGAGAATGGGATTTCTCACAATTTTTCTTGTCCCAGAACTCCTCAACAAAATGGTGTAGTTGAAAGAAAAAATAGAACATTACAAGAAATGGCTAGAACCATGTTAAACGAATCAAATGTTGAAAAATATTTTTGGGCTGAAGCCATAAACACATCTTGCTACATTTTAAATCGTGTTACCATCAGAAATATTTTAAACAAAACCCCATATGAACTCTGGAAAGATAGAAAACCTACGATTGCATACTTTCATATCTTTGGATGTTATTGCTACATTTTAAACAACAAAGATAATTTGAGTAAGTTTGACTCAAAGTCAGACAAAGCTATTTTTCTGGGTTATTCTACTACTTCAAAAAGTTATAGAGTTTATAATCTAAGAACCAGATGTACAGAAGAAAGCATGCATGTTGTTTTTGATGAATTTAATGATCTTATTGTTGAGAATGTAAATGAGGATGAAGATGAACATCATCATTCTAGTCATCAACAAACTTCTGATATATCAAAACAAAAGAATGAAGACGAACTAGATTCATCTTCTCTATCCATTCCTCCAAGCTGGAAATCAGTTGTTGATCATCCTAAAGAGTTAATCATTGGTGACACTGCTGATAAAGTAAGAACAAGATCATCTTTCCAAGACAAAATAAACATGGCTATGATTTCACATATAGAGCCAAAATCCATAAATGAAGCTATCACTGATCAATCATGGATTGAAGCCATGACTGAAGAACTTTCTCAATTTGAGAGAAACAAAGTCTGGAATTTGGTACCTGAACCTCAAAACAAGACCATCATTGGAACAAGATGGGTGTTCAGAAATAAACTAGATGAAGATGGCAAGGTCGTCAGAAACAAAGCAAGATTGGTTGCTCAAGGTTATAATCAACAAGAAGGTATTGATTATGATGAGACTTACGCCCCTGTAGCAAGGTTAGAAGCAATTAGAATTTTACTTGCTTATGCTGCACATAAACACATCAAACTTTTTCAAATGGATGTTAAAAGTGCTTTTTTAAATGGTTTTCTAAATGAAGAAGTATATGTCCATCAACCTCCTGGCTTTGAGGATGATAAAAAACCAAATCATGTTTTCAAACTTTCAAAAGCCCTATATGGTCTCAAACAAGCTCCTCGAGCTTGGTATGAAAGACTTAGCAATTTTTTGCTCAAAAATGATTTTTCTCGCGGACATATTGACACAACTCTTTTTAGAAAAATTCATGATCAAGATCTTTTAATTGTTCAAGTCTATGTTGATGATATCATCTTTGGATCTACAAATGAAAAAATGTGTGAGGATTTCTCCAACCTCATGCAAAGTGAATTTGAGATGAGCATGATGGGAGAACTTCGCTTCTTTCTGGGTTTACAAATCAAACAACAAGAAGACGGAATTTTTATTTTTCAAGAAAAATACATTAGAGATCTTCTCAAAAAATACAAAATGAATGAAGCAAAAATCATGTCCACTCCCATGCATCCTTCCTCGATTTTAGAAAAAGATGAGCAAGGTAAGTCTGTATCTGAAAAAGAATACAGAGGAATGATTGGATCACTACTATATCTAACAGCAAGTAGACCAGATATTGTGTTTTCTGTAGGACTTTGTGCTAGATTTCAAACAGCACCCAAAGAGTCACATCTTACTGCTGTTAAAAGAATTTTCAGATATCTTGTCGGTACCACTAATCTTGGTTTGTGGTATAGAAAAGACAAAACTTTTAATCTTACAGCGTATTGTGATGCTGATTTTGCCGGAGACAAAATTGAAAGAAAAAGCACAAGTGGAGCATGTCAATTTCTTGGTCAAGCTCTCATTAGTTGGTCATGTAGAAAACAAAATACAATTGCTCTGTCTACTACTGAAGCTGAATATGTGTCAGCTGCAAGCAGTTGCTCTCAAGTATTATGGATAAAAAATCAACTAGAAGATTACTCAGTAAGGTACACAAAAATTCCTATTCTGTGTGATAATACAAGTGCTATAAATCTGTCTAAAAATCCTATTCATCATTCTCGTTCTAAGCATATTGAAATAAAACATCATTTCATCAGAGATCATGTACAAAAAGGAGAAATTGAATTGATTTTCATTGATACTGAAAATCAACTCGCAGATATTTTTACAAAACCTTTGGTAGAAGATAGATTTAATTTATTAAGAGATAAATTATCTATTATTAGTTTGTCTTCATTAAAATAATTCTTTTATTGTATTTATATTTTTTTCTCCAACATTAAAATAGAGGATTAAAAATTTTACTACACCTAAGCTCAATTTTTAATCCATTTCAAATTCAAACCACTTATTGTCACTTCCCTCCAAATACCACCTTTTTGTATGTCTCCTAAACCACTATTGGTCATGTCAAGTTCTTTTTGCATCAAAAACTTTTCCCTTTCCCAACTCCTTCTCTGTCTCACGTGTGTGGTTTCAAGAAAAAAGGTCTTTTGCAACTCATCATCATGAGTGTTTATTATTTGTTTATGTTTGTCCTTCTTAAATTTCTTTTTCAATAAAAACTCTTCCTCTTTTCTTCTTTTTCATTGAAACCTTTCAACTCAAAGAAAAAACTTCTCCATTTTTCCTCTCAAATGGAAAAATCCGAAATTGAAACCCAACCACCTTTCACCTCTGAAACTGAACCAACACTTCCGCCGCCACTGTCACCACCATCTTTGTCTCCTCTTCATATTGAAACACCTCCTCCTCCTTCTCAGCAAAATGACCCACCTTCTTCATCACCACCAAACCCTACTCGAACCATGGTACCTTTTCTACCAAAAAATCCCAAACCTGTGACCATTGTATTCCCATCCAAAGCTCCATCTTCTTCTGATCATGAACAAACTCCAGCTGGTCTTTCATCGCAAGCTCCTTCTCCCTTGGTTGCGAAATCAACAAAACCAAAGAAATCTAAATCAACAACGTCTTCATCATCTATTCCCACTAGAAAATCTCAAAGGATGAGGTCTGTAAACAAACCACCTTTGATAGATTCAACTGTACATGTGATTGATTCTGATGAGGAAAGTTCTGAACCTAGGGTTACTAAATCAGTTGAACCCAATCCGCAGAAATCAACCCCTAAGAGAAAAGCTGCTGAAACCCCTGTTGAAACCACTTCTTCTCCGTCGAAACAGCCAAAGAAATCTGTTTCTAAAAAGAGGAAACAAGCTGTTGAGTCATCTCCGCCTCAACCTCGAAAAAAGGTGAAAACTTCTAGCTCAAGCTCTCCAAGAGCTCAAGCTAAAGGGAAATCTGAAGCTCCAAAAAGGGTCAAAACTGCCTCTCTGGACGATGTTTTTGGAGATCCTATTATCAAAGATGCTTATTTAAGCAGATGGGCTGACAAAGCAATAGCAAATGGAAGACAAGTGGATTTGGTTGATATAGCTTCAAGAGGTCAGAATTTAAAACCTCATTTTGATGCTCTAGGATGGACTCCTATTCTATCTGTAAAAGAATTACAGTATGCACGTCTCACTCGCGCTTTCTATGCTGCTGCTAAGTTCAAATCAAACTGTCATGTCTCTGTCACTCTCAAAGGTGTATCCTTTAAACTTACTCCAGAATTTATCTGCAAGCTTTTTCACATAGAGAACAAAGGGGTTCATCTCTATGGTGACAAATGGTTTGATCATTACAAGCTAGACCGGGATGATGTGTTTGAAAGCTTCTTGAAAGAAGGCTCTGATGGACGCCCCACTGCTGCCAACCTTAACCCTAAGTGTCATCTGCTTCATAACATCACAGTGCGTACCATTCTTGCAAGAGCTGGAAGCTGGGACAAGGTAAACAATACTGACCTAAACATTGTTTATCATCTGCTTCATAAGAAACCTCTAAACCTAGGTTATCTAATCTTAGCACATATGAAACAATCTGCCTCTGCTCGTCGTTCAGCTCCCTATGCTATGTTGTTAACTAAGATTTTTAGGGAATTTAATGTACCTTTGGATGATGAAGTAAGCTTAGATGAATGTGCTGTGATAGATGGTTCAATTTTAGGACGCCTGCGTATTGCTACTGTTCCTAAACCCAAAAGAAAGAAAACTGCAACACATAAGATTAGTGGATCTGTCAAGAAAAAGGGTAAAGTAGTTGAACCTCTGCCTGAGGCTGAGGCTGAGGCTGAGGAAGAACTTCCTGCGCATGAGTCAGATCTGTCAGAGTCAGGATCTGAGACTCCTGAGCCTTCTGAAGAAATTGTGTACTCCACTCCTGAGCCAGAACCTGAAAGTCCTAAAGAAGAATCTGAATCTGAAACTGGAGAATCTGAAGATGATTCCGAATCTGAGGAAGAGCCAGAAAATGAGAACCAGAATGAAGCTACTAAAGAGACTGTTCAGCAAGATCATGCTTTGGCTGAAGATAATTTCACCCCTAAACACAATTCTCCTCCTATACCCTCACCTAGAAAATCTCCAATTCCCATTCCTTTAGAACCACAACCTTCACCATTGCCAAACTTGAATGAAGATATTCAAGAAGGTTTCAACTCTATGTTCTTTGATCCCGCTTCTGTGATACCTTTTAACTTAAACCCCTACCAATATTACTCAATGACTGGAGGATTTCATCCGGATGATGAAATGCACGGCATTGGAACTCAAGGTCAAACCAGTAATCCTTCAACCTCTTTCATCTCACCAACAAAATCATCTAACCCTCTAACGGATACTGCTCATCATTTCCTTGTTTCACCTTTAATTGATCCAAAAATCAACAAAACCTCTTCTTCCTCTCCCTTACCCGAACCTAGCCAGTTTGGCTCTCTTGGATCTTTTGGAAACACAGATTCTGGAAACACTGTTGCTGCTACTGTTCCTACACCTGCTGCTGCTCCTGCTGGCCCGACTAATGCTGATGTGATTTTGAATATTGTTGGCTTGCAACAAACTATTGCAAGTTATGGAAACAGACAAGCCTTTATGAACAATTGGTTGCTAGGAGATTTTTTACCTGCTGTTGCACCAAATCTGCCACCTCCTTTTCTACCTGATATTGCTTATCCCATCCTACCAGTGTCTACTGCTCCTGCTCCTGAGCCCCCTGCTCCTGGGTCCACTGATCCTGCTCCACCTCCACCTCCAGCCTGAGGCTGAGGCTGAGCTTGCCACCCCCTTCTTTTTTGGTTGCTGACAAAAGGGGGAGAAATGTCTTGAAAAATATGGAGATATGGAGTCTGCTATTATTTTTATTTCCTGCTTTCAAAATTGCAATCAGTCTGCAATTCGTGCTTGTACAAACAGTTGTTTAGTCTAACCTTTTGGAAAACTAGGTAGTACTTAGTTTTAACTCTTTTTGAAATTTCCATGATCTTTTCTTTGAGCTTAACCATGGTGTATGTAGCAAATTGATCCTCTGAAATTTTAATATTATGCTTGTGCTAATCTTTATGAATCAATCATGAATTATTATGATCAATGAAATGAATGATTAAATGTTTTATTCTTTCCATCTTTTAATCATATCATTTTATATTATATGCATAATTTGAGGGGGAGCCTCAAAATTAATATAATGCATAAATCAAGGAGGAGCTTTTATGCTAAACCTCCTTATGTAATTTTAATTTCAAGAAGTTTGTCATCAATCAAAAAAGGGGGAGATTGTTGAAGCAAAAATCCCTTTGAAATTGTTTTTAAATGATAAACAAACTCTTGTATTAAAATTAAGATTATAATTTTATTTGGTTATTTAATGTGTGCTCTTGAGTGGATTTTATTAAGGATAGGTAAAGTCCAAATTCTCACATTATGATAAAGTCATGTATCCTTGGATGATTATGCTCAAGCTTTCATGAAGAATATGATAATAATTCATTATTAATCAAGAAAGGTTAATTAGTGATTTAATTCATAAAGCATCACAAAGGAAATGCCATGCGCACAAGCAAGGGAAAATGTACAAACATTTTATTTCAATCATGTGCTAATCATTTGAGAAAGATAAAGGTGTTGACAAAGCTCTATAGTTGAATCTTGATGAGCAAGCAAGCACAAAGACACCAAGTACAAAGACTTGGTGACCAAGTATGCTAAAATATTATTAAATGATGTCTTGGAGACAAAGCATTGCAAGGACAATGACAATGATGCATCTTGGAGAACAAGCAAAAGAAAAGTGGTAAAGAGAAATGACTTTTTACTGTTCATGTACTTTTCACTGTTCATACACGCTCCTGTACAAAGACAAGCTCAAGCTCTTAGTGTAAAAAGTTGAGGTCGAGGCTGACAAGCTCAAGCTCAGCGTACAAAAAGATGGGACAATGGCAGTTTTGCAATTCCTATCAACAGCAAGGGTGTCTACACAAGAATGAACAGCTGCAAGATATTGAAGGATGAAGGCTGGCTATAAATAGAAGCTTTCTCTCAACAAAGAAAGCATGAATTTGAAATACAATCACAAGCCTACATACAAGCAAGAAATTCATCAATCATTCTCAATATCAAAAATACTCTTACTGTTCTCAATCATATTTTCGGATCATCTTTTTAAGAGTATTACAAACTACAATCTCTCATTCTCTTAGGAGCTTGAAAGTTGTAATTAGATCCAAACATCAAAATTCATTTTGATTGTATATCCTCAAGCCTGTAAAATCTTGAGTGATAAGTGTAAGCTTGCTGAAGCTAAGAATATCAGTAGTGTAAGCCTGGTGAGGCTAAGAAAATACATAGTTGTTCAGCCTCAAGCTCTTTGAGAGCTCGAGTGGCAGTGTAAGCCTGGTGAGGCTTAGAGAATACATATTGATTTGCACATTGCAAAAGGAGGAAGAAACTCCTATGAACTAGTGGATAATCTCACAAAAGCTGTGGGGACTGGACTAACCCATATTGGGTGAACCAGGATAACTTCTCTGTGTGATCTCTCTTAAACTCTACTCTTTACTTTCTGCTGTGTTTAAATTTTATTTACGTCATCTTACTCCAAGTGAACTTTTTAAAGCTCAACCTCTCTAAGAGCATTGAAATTTTTAAAGGGTCACTATTCAACCCCCCCTTCTAGTGACATTTACTTCAACTTCAGATTGTCCTTGGCTAGTCATCGCAAATGAGACTACAATAGGAAACTGTTGACGTTGAAATATGAAAGGAAGTTTTGTATCAGATGGAGATGGAGACAAAGTCAATCTCCAATATCGTTTCCTGATATTATCTTTGCCTCAAGTACGAAATTCCCCATTTGCGTAATTATAAGGCGTGTACCGTTGCATAATTCCAACTGTTGATCAATATTTCTCAATAACATAATTGAAACTCCAACCTTGAGATTTAACTCATGGTTTGGCAAACATGAAGATTTGACGGTGTTCAAAAATTTTGGAGTGAGAATCTGATCAGGACTATTAATATTTTCATCATGTGTAGACGACTATCAGCACTTAAGTATGTTTTTTTCTCACCAGGAATCATCGATAAAATGTAATTGTTCAATGAATCAACAATATCATTGGTGGGAGCTAAAATTGCCCTATCTTGAAAAAATGAAATATCACTCATATTCTCCAAAAGTGATGGATATGTGCTATTAACAATTGAAACAATTGGGTCACCTGAGTTCTTGATCAACATGTCATATGGTATTTCAATTTCAGCTTCCCCATCATTGTTTTCTCCGATATTTCCATCTCCAACATTTAAAATCCAGTCTAAGAACTCTTTCAGTTCATTGACATCTGAAGAGGAAAATTCAGTTTGAAGCCTCATGTTTTTGGTCAATTTTAAGACTCGGTAATGTTTCCAAAGGCGTGATGAATTAATGCTAGCATCGACAACATCATGTCTTGGTCCTCTTGGAATGACAGGAAGAATTTGCCTAAAATCACCATCCAAGACGACCACTTTTCCTCCAAAAGACATAAACTCACTTCCAGGATTAGAGACACGAAGTATATCCCTAAAAGTATATGAAGCACCCTCTTCAATAGAATCACCATGTTGTTTGAAATCCTTGCTTTTAATTGAAACTTGTATCTTTGACAACTGAAATAAATAAAACATTATGTTAATAAAAAGATAATGTGAAATATAAACGTGAAACAAAAAAACAATGACCAAATATTCTTTTTTAACAACACGTATAGTCATGAAACACATTAAAGAGTTTTTTTTATTATAATAAATTTATAGTAGTAGTTTATGTTGGTTTTCGGGTATGTTTTGGGCAGACAGCTGGCTGAGGTCTGTTACTCTCTCTATATACCTAAAAATTAAAAATAAAATGTTTAGGTATATATATGCAAATAAAGAAATTAGTATTTAATTGGCTAATTTAAGTGTGATGAAAAACAAAAGATACAACTTGTGAAATACACGAATAAATCAAAGATGTTTAATAACAAATAGACAGGTATAATAGAACCGTATGAAAATAATATATTTCATAATACATAACATAAACATGTTGTAGTATAAACCAGACATATTTAACAACAAAATTTATAGGTACAATAGAACCATATACATGACCATACCTTATCATCTAGCAAAAGTAATTCAATACCAGATGTCTCTTTTGGTTTGTTGAAATCAGGAATTTTCCTAAGATTAACTATACGAACAAGTATCTTCCAATCAATTTTTCCAGCAACAATGTCATCAATAGCAGTAATATGAGAAGTCATTATTCAACCTACATAAAATTGAAAAGAAATAAATCATACAAAGTAGACAAAGTTAGAAATATTAATATAGAGGTTTTTAATCGTGTATATAAAAAAGAAGTTAGAAATAGAAAAAGATATTCAAAGCCAAAAAAATATGACGCACGTTAATTTGAAGCTTTTTGAAGCTTTATTAATCGAATAAAGGATGACAAATAAATGTTATTTGATGTTACTTATATAGGAAAAGTGAGAGATGATTTGTTTTGCATAAAGTAAAGAGATGTAGAGAGAGTTTGTTACCAAAAACTAAAAATAAGAAAAAAGATTACGCCGAAAATATAAAACGTATCCATACTTTGGTGGCACAAATATAATAACTAAAAAATAATAGGAAAAATATAAAATAAACCAAAGATTAGTGTAAAAAAAGAAAAACAAACCAAAGATTATGCTTAAAATATAAAACTTATTCATACTTTGGTGGCATAAATATAGCAAATATTTGTTCAATTATAGTGCCAAATAGAATTTAATATTAGTTAACAAAAAACAAAAAATTTATATGGGGATCGGTGTTTATATTGCCAAATAAATAGAGAAAATAGAAAACAAAACTATAATGTCAATTAAAAAAAAACAAAATAAGATTGTGAAAGAAAAAACACTACAACATTTTTGACCTTAGGCAACAGTCGAAAAACCGTGACCTTATGGGTGTATAGGCGACGGATTTTCCGGCGTTGACAAGTTTCGATATTTTGTTTAATACCTTAAAGAAATCCGTTGCCTATTCATTTTAACCACGGTTCTTTAGGCGTGGAAATAACACAACCGTGGCCAATTCCCTATAGGCAACGACCTTTATTCGTCGATATTTAAACTTGAATCAAAATCAGTCGCCTTTGCTTATTTAAAAAGATGCGAGTTGTAAACCCTGGCCTATACTTCATTTGGCCATGGATTTTATATATTTTAAGGCACTCTAAAAAACTGTGGCTGTTAGTTTTTGCAATCCATGGCCTAAACTATTTCATTGCCCGCGAAATCTCCCTCCTTTTTTTAGTTTTTTTCGATTTTTTTTCTTAAGACCCTCTCTCTATTTTTATATTATATTTAATAATAATAATAATAACATTAAGAAAGAAAGTACATAACTATTCATAGAAACGTGACCCATTCACTCTTCACTCACACAGCTCGAACTCTCGTCTCCACTCCCTCAAAATCTCGTTCTTCACCCTCCACTCATGAATCTTCACTAATCTCAGCCATCTCTTGAATCACCATGAGTCCAGGTATCTCTCTTTCTCTCTCTCTCTCTCTCTCTCTCTCTCTCTCTCTCTCAAATTTAACTCTTAGGGTTTTTTAATTTGGGACTAATTTGGGGTTTTATGATTGTTAATTGAGTTTTTTAAGGTTTTGATTAAAGGGTTGTTGGGTTGATTTTTTTTTAAATGGTTTTTTTATGGTTTTGATTAAAGGGTTGTTGGATTAAATGGTTTTCTGATTTGGGACTAAAATACGATCAATGAGTATTTTGGCTTCACTTTTAAGAGGATTGCATATTTGGGGATTGATCTCATCTCGGTCTGTCTCACGTATGTATCATAGTTTTTCAATTGTTTCAATCCGTGAAGTTATGTTGGTACCTTCTATCGTTGTTTGATTTGATTTAGGGACCACACTAGCATTTTGTTGGTTTGTCTTTGTAGTTTGTTGATCGGACACTTTGTTTATTTGCTTGTTTATAATGCTTATATATAGTGATAATGATTATTCTCTTCAATCTATTAGTGTATAGTTGGACACAATTTTTCTTATTGGAGCTGTGTAAAGAACAAAATTGAAAAGAAAGAAAATATGTGGAGTTATGTTGACGAAACCTTGTTAAGTCCATGGTATAATTCAATATTTTATGGTGTTTCTAATATTTGTTTATTAAATAAATTAATACTTTTATTTAAGTTTTGTTTACATATATTTTACTACATTTCACTTTATTTTGAATAATTAATGGGTAAATATAAGAGATATATGAAGTATATATGCAAAAAGGTGGTAAAGATTCAAAGAATGAAGACTTATTGACCAAACATTTGTTTACAATTTAAGTAAGTTACTTAGTTTATGTCTATGTTAAGTACATATAGTTTTTGATCTTTCAGTAGTTAGTTTATTTAACCATTTTTTTCCTTGCTGACCCCCTTTTAACATTCAATTTTCACAGGTTAATTTTCACAGTCAAGTCTGCAATTTTCGTTCCGGTGACGTCGTTCTTCTCGGGTGCTTGTGTCTCCTGTTTTTTATTCTTCTCAACGCACGCTTTTCTTCTAAGGTAAGCGGTGACCACTATTCTAATCTTCAATAAAGTTATCCATATGTTTCAAGAGCCTTCTTTTTAAGACTCTGTGTATGTAAACATGTGCTCTCGAATAGCATATTATAATTACAATATATATTCGTATAGTATATTATAGTTACAATTTTCATGAATTAGATTAGTTAAAGATGGACAAAGAGTGGACTAAACTCCCAAGACATTGGAAGAAGTATAGAAAAGGTGTAAAGTCATTTTTGGATTTTGCGTATACCAAAGGAAAACCTCAAGGGCGTGAAATTTCTTGTCCTTGTGCTGACTGTGCAAATGGTAAATGGGTAAGAAGGAACGTGGTTCGCGATCATTTAATTGCTGCAGGTTTTGTCAAAGGATATGATGTTTGGGTAAACCACGGAGAGGATATGCCATCGCTTATGGAAACTGATGAGGACACAAATGATCACGATGACATTGGTGGCTTACTATATGACAGGTTCAGAAATGTGATAGAAGAAGGGAACAACGAGGGTCTCAATGAGGATGCTAGAAAGTTCTACAATTTAATTAACGAGGCAAAACAAGAACTATATCCAGGATGTGAAGGATTCTCTACTTTATCTTTCATAATTCGACTCTACTTGTTGAAGTGCTTGAATGGGTGGAGCAATGTATCATTCACTTCCCTTTTAGAATTATTGAAGGAAGCGATTCCAAATTTAAATATTCCTAAATCTTTTAACAAAACAAAGAAGATGATTGTTGATTTGGGTCTTGATTACAAAAAAATTCATGCATGTCCAAATGATTGCATGTTATTTTGGAAAGATCATGAGAATGATGATTTTTGCAATATTTGTAAAGCTTCACGATGGAAGGTGTTCCCTCAAGTAGAAGGCGAGTCTCCTGAGCAAGTAAAGAATGATTATAATGTCCCTGCTGTAACGCTCTAGTTTTTATTTGATTAATTTGGTTGATTTTTAATATGTTTTATGTATTTTATATGCTTTAAAATAATTTATGTGACTTATGAGGTGTGTTGCATTTTATTATTAATATTTTGAATTATTTAATAGGAATAAGTAAGAAAATAATATTGTTGGAAATATTGGGGGTTAATGAGAATTAATAGGTTTTAGTAGGAGTTAAGAAATAAGTGGGGGTTACACTTTGGGGAGAATAGGAAAAGAGTTAGGCAGAAAACTTTTGTACGTACAGTAAGAAAAGAAAACTAAGCTTTTTGGGAGAAAAGGGAGAAGAGCCAAGAACAAGGGGAATTGCCTAGAGGAGAGATTAAATTGTTGTAGTTGTTCTTCTTAATCCAGGTAAGGGTGAGGTTAACTTTCAATCAATAATATATATATGATTTCTGAAATTGAATTGAAAGTTGTGTTCTTGACCTAGGGTTAGAAAGTGATGATAATTTGCAAAATGTTGATGATTATGTTGTTGATTGCATGTTTTTGTGTTGTTTTGAGTATTATGTTGCATTTAGAACCTGTAAACATTGTTCTAATTCATTTTGGGTGATTGAGGGGTCAAAATTGGGTTTTTGGATGAAAAAGGGCTTAGAAAATCGTAGTTTGAAAACTGCCCCGATGAAGCTTCGCTTGAAGCGAGATATTTCTCGCTTAAGCGAGATTCCCAGAATGCGGTCCAGATGAAATTTCGCTTAAGCGAGATGCAAGCGAACTCCAAGTGAGATTTCCCCAGACTTACGTCTTTTAGGTTGCTTGAAGCGAACCACAAGCGAACTCTGAGCGAGAGAGAACCAACCATTCTGTGAGGATCTCGCTTGAAGCGAGATGACCTTCGCTTGAAGCGAGATAGGTCCTGTAAGATCATTTTCTGAATTTTGCTTCGTGCATTAGGACATTAATTTAGGCATCCTAAACTGTTCCTTTGATTTGTTTAACCTTGTTTATGAAGTAAATATTATGAATGAAAGAGAAGCTATGTGAGTGCATGTATATATAAATAAATATGATTATATATGCTATGTCGTCGTTCCGTTGTTGTGTTGTTCTGTTGTTGTTGTCGTTGTTTTGTGTTGTCCAAGTTGGGGAGTGTGTCATAAATGAATTAGGCACAGTTGTTGTTGTTGAATTGTCGTGGTGTAAGTCATACGTAGATGTATGCATTGTTGGCTGGTGGTTGTTGTCGGTGTTGTCATGTTGTATGTTGATATACACAGTTGGAGTCTGATGCATTGTCATTCAAAGCGGTGAGAGCTTATGCTCTGGAACGCCTTGTCGTTCAAAGCGGGAGGACTCATGTCCTGGAACACTTTGTTGTTCAAAAGCGGTGAGGACCTCGGTCCTGGAATGCAATGTCATTCAAAGCGGAGAGAGCTTATGCTCTGGAACGCCTTGTCGTTCAAAGCGGGAGGACTCATGTCCTGGAACACTTTGTTGTTCAAAGCGGTGAGGGCTCTGCCCTGTATTTTGGTACCACAAGCATGTGCATTGTTGCATTGTCGTAGTTGTTGTGTTGGGTGAGTTGTCGACGTTGTTGATGTGTCGTTGGTGTTAAGTCGTTGTCGGTGTGTTGTCATCAAGAATGAAGTTGATTTCGAATTAAATATAATTGAAGTAGTGTTGATAATCAAGTTTGATGCTATATTTATATGTATATCTCCTACTGATGTTGTTGTTGTGAATATGCTGTTGTTTCAATGCATTTGATGAATTATATATATATATATATATATTATTGTTGTTTGTGAATCTCACCCCTTCTGTTGGAATTGCCGCCTTGTGGGCAAGTGCAGGTAACGAAGTCTAGTAGGTTGATGGCTGAAGTGTCTAGGGCTCTGATACGTAACGGGATGGGGGATCGTTATAATGTTTTCTTTCATTCCTTTATGTATCAATTTGGAACATGTTGTCGAAGTTTGTTGTTGTTGGAGATTAAACCTTTATTGAATAATATTTTATCATGTTGAGGCCTTGTGCCAAGGATATTAATGTAGTTGTTGGTTATGATTTTAAATAAAGATTTTCCGCTGCAGATTTTTATAAAACGAAGTTGTTGTTATTTAAATAGTTTTATATTCTATTTAAATAAATTATGAAAAGTAGATGTAATACTCCGTTGATGTTGAACTCTGATTATATTAGCATTATTACGTTGTTTTGGGAAACGGGGTGTTACACCTACAAAGGTTTTGAGACATTTTCCATTGATTCCTCGACTTCAAAGGCTATTTATGTGTTCAAAGACGGCCGCTGCAATGAGGTGGCATGATGAAGAACGCTCTAGGGATGGAAAGTTGCGGCATCCAGCTGATGGCCAAGCATGGAAGGACTTTGATATACTTCATTCTGAATTTGCTTCTGAAACTCGTAACATAAGACTTGGCTTATCGAGTGACGGATTCAACCCATTCAGAACCATGAGCACATCATATAGCACATGGCCTGTCATGATGGTAGTATACAACTATCCACCTTGGCTATCCATGAAATTTGAATATACAATGTTGTCATTGTTGATACCTGGGAAGGATTCATCGGGTAACAACATTGACGTGTATCTTCAACCATTGATTGAAGAGTTAAAGGAGTTGTGGGAATTAGGAGTAGATACATATGATGCCTCAAAGAATCAATCATTTAAAGTTCGTGCAGCACTCTTATGGACTATTAGTGACTATCCCGGGTATGCTATGTTATCGGGTTTGAGCACCAAAGGAAAGTTTGCATATGCATGTTGTAATTGCAAAAGTAACTCAATCTACTTGAAAAACAGTCGCAAGACAATCTACGTGGGTCATCGTAGATTTTTACCAATGAACCATGCTTGGAGGTCTAATAAAAGGTCCTTTAGATGCATATGTTGGGTAGTTAGTTTCCATCATATGATATGTTCAGCCACCAACTACCAACAATTTAATCTATCTATGTTTGATAGTAGGATAAACTTGAAGAATCGCTTAAAACTTCGGCTGAAGCTGGGGAACAAACTTTTGAAACATTGTTAGGGAAAGAAAGGTCTGGTAGAGTGCGGTGTTTTGGAAGAACTGCCACACCATCATTATTAAAGAAAAATGCTGAAATTTCTTTAATCAAAAAACAATATGATGGTCAAATTGCTAAAATGTCACATAAGATGGGAGCAATGGAATCACTTTTGAAAAACATGTACATGCAACAAAATCCACATTTAAGTGAAGAAGAAGTAGATAATATGTTGAGACATGTTTTGCACGATGGTGATAGTCCAACACCACATTCATCGACATCAAACTACGCTCCTACTCAACAAAAGGTATAAATTAATCAAAGTTGTGCTTTTGTTGTTTCAACTTTCTTAGCCGACCCCACTTAGTGGGATAAGGCTTGGTTGTTGTTGTTGTTGTTTCAACTTTCTAAGTTATAATTGAATGGTGATATTCAACTATATTTAAAGTAAATATAAGTAAATATGTTAGATTTTGTTGTCCAACTTTAATATCCAAACACTATATTGCTTTTGTTGTTTCAACTATTTTGGTTGGATGTTGGAGAGGACGCACACCCCGTCCTGACTTTTTTTCGAATGGTACTGGAATCCTTTGTTGTGGCTTGCTAGGTAGTGTCTGTGTCTTGGTGCTAGTTTTTGATGGTTTATTCCTTGTGTTCTGCCTTGTTTGGCTACTGGCGTGGCGGTTTTTGAGCAGTTTTTTGGTTGATCGGTAGTGAGGCAGGGGTATGCTTGGTTATAGTAAGTATACTTCGGCCTCATTATTTGATGCCATTTGGTTTTTGGGTTGACATCTTCCGTTTTTTGTTGTCTAATTGTGAAAGGAGCATGCTATTATAGGTGGTTGATGATTATTTAACTTTGTTATTACTACTTTCATATCTTTAGGTTGGAAACAAAGATAATGATAAAGATGTTGATCCTCAAGATGATGAAGACCTTCAAGATGATCATGATGATGATCCAGAAAATGAGCTCCAAGATGATGCTCTTGATGTTGACCTAATTGAAGATTTTGATGATGAAGACCAACCTTGATTCAAGTATGGGAAGATGGAAGATCATGTTTTGCTTTTTGTAATGAGATAATGTTAACTATAAGTTATAACACTTTGATGTATTTTGAAAGTCTACCTTAAAGTTTGGTACACTTCAAGTTATTAATCTTTTAGATTTTAATCTTTTGAATTTATAAATGTATTAAAATATTATTGTCAAGTACTCAGAAGGTATATGAACAATTTATTAGATGTATCTAATTGATAATATTGCATAATTTGATTCCAGACCAATCTATGAAAAATATATGTAACGATGTGACTATATATAGTTGTAAAACAATAGGGCACGGTTTTATACACTATAGGCAACGATTTTTTAATCTACAGGCAAAGTCATATTGGTTGTCTATTCAAAACCGTGGCTGGTTTATTCATTTTTAGCGACGGTTAAAACACATTGCTTCTAAATATCCGTGGCCTTTTCATGTAGCCGCCATGCTTTTCATTCATTGCAAAACTGAAACCGTGGCTTAAAAGGAGATGGAAAACCGTGGGTTTTAATGAATTATGAAATGGATTGTACGATCCGTGGCTTAAAGCACGAAAACCGTGGCATAAATGAACAGGCAACAGTCGTATATACCACGCCTGAAAATCGTGGCGTAAATGTTTAGACCATGGTTATTGGGGTTCCAGCCATAATTTTCAGTCGTTGCCTAAAGCGAAAAATGTTGTAGTGAAAAAACGAAAAAAACAAACTAAGATTATGATAAACAAAAAAAAAAACAAACAAAAATTACCGAAAATAAAAAACGTATTTAGTAGTTTATGACACAAATTTAGCAAAAGTTTGTTCAATTAATTAAATATATATATATATATATATATATATATATATATATATATATATATTAACGAATAATAATAATGAGATGTCAATATAAAAATGACAAAATTAAGCTCAAGTTTTGGCTCAAAAAGTTGTCTAAGACAACTTAAGAACTTTTATAAATAAGATACACCATCTTCTTAAAGCTCCATCGCCATTCATGCTGTCTCTAATGCAGAATAGCAGTGCCATTGCCACTCTCACTCTCTCACCGTCACACGTCATCAATGGTAGTTGTAAGGCTAGACTCCGACGAGCGACGAAGTATACATAATCTTGAGCCTCTGCACCCAAACGGACACACAAGCTCTGTATGTAAATCCAACCACCGGTATCCTTCGCTACAAATCCAAACGAGGATTCAATCTATTGATGTCTGAAAAGGACGCTTACGAATTTGTTACAAATGGACCGTGATGTGGTTGTCAGAGTAAGATTAATTTTGGTAGAGCTATATAAGTTACACGTCGCTTTTCTTCTAATCGCTACGAGGTTAATCTTTAATATTCCAAATTTTCTTGGTGGAGGTTCTCAAATAAAAGATCTATGCTTGGGTCAAAACCTGGCAGGAGAAAAGTAAAAGGGTTTTCCCACCTTTTTTTTATCAAACATTTGTTATAACTTGACACTCAAATAAATAAGTGGATGACTTTGTAACAAGTACCCAAAATCAAAAGTACATTAAGTCAAAAGCGACGAACGATGCAACCATGAATGAACAAAAAATCTATTAAACAGATACAATAAACAATCACTTGGAGAAATAAATAAAGATGAATAGTACACTTATCATTTCTTTACAGACTCGTATAATACTCATTAGATCACCAAATCTCCTCCGTCATGCACATTGATCTTGCTGGACCTGAAATCCTTGGGTGATGGCGTTGAAGGTTGAATGGTCTTTGGATCGGGTGCTTCTGCCAACAGCAACCTTCTTTTCCAAGCAAATGGTGATGGTGTAGTTGTACCGGCACACACTGCGACAGACAAGACAAGTCCGTGGAATGATAGGAATATGTGGGTAAAAGAGATCTTACATGACCCAATGTCTATGACTCATAGGTCAAAACCAAATAATTAAAATACAAACCAATGACTACGACATAATAATCCCAGATGACACGAAGTTAGCATTTTCAGTACCATTTCAAATTTTTTTACTCTTATTATTACCACCAGGGTCTAATAAAAAAAGGTTCATGACTGCGATATGGGATGCGATATCGAGGTATTTGATGTCACAACATTTGAACGTGACTGCATTCATAACCATAGTCACCAGGTTCACAATTCTCTCTTGTAAGTGGTTTGGGTACGTGGTACACAACTTTCAAATAGTTAGGTATGTGAGGGGTATACATAGTCGGTGCGCTGTTTGAAAACCAGATTTTGTGAATTGTTCGAAAAGGCTTAATTGATTTGGAGTTGCTACTAGCTCATCTGATATGGATATAACTTCCATGGAATTTACGAAGACAAGTGAATTGTTTTGAAGGATGAAAGTAATTGATAACTCGTCTGATGTAATGTTAATTGCATACTCCATTTGAATCTTCTTCTTTCTTTCTTTTTTTTTTTTTTTTGTACAAAAGAGGGCAAAAACCCAAGAAGAAAACTACAAAACAAAACGTGAAGGTGGGAAAAACACAAGAAGGGGGGGTTGAATTGTGTTTTCAAAAACGTTTCTTTCTCATGAAAATAAGCAACTGTTCTCAGGATCAGAGTCTGATAGAGTTCAGAGTCTTAGTGCAGCGGATAGAGAGTAAGAAAGCAGAAAAAAGAAGAAGAACACAAGCAATTTATACAGGTTCCTTCCACAATCCGGAAGTAGTCCTGTCCCCCCTGCACTTCCAAGGAGAGTTCCACTAAAATGTAATATCAAATTACAAGTTGCTCAAACACACAAGTAAGAGACTTCCTTTGCTCAATCACACAAGAAAGAGACTTCAATGCTCAAGGACAACTCCAAGAGACTTCTAAACAATTACAGAGAATTGAAAATAGTTTTGAATACTTGATATACAATCAGAGGTATTCACAAAACAAAACGAACAGAACAGACTCTGTTTTTCTTAGATACTTAGAAATTCTAAAATATGAACTTTTGTAAGAATTATCTAAGTTGTTAATGAGCAATGTTTGCGACTTTGAATATGAGAAATAGCCTTGTTCGTGTATGTGTATGTATGTCGCATTTCTTCAAGTCTTCATCTCTATTTATAGA
Organism: Medicago lupulina; assembly: GCA_958299785.1. Classification (NCBI taxonomy): domain Eukaryota; kingdom Viridiplantae; phylum Streptophyta; class Magnoliopsida; order Fabales; family Fabaceae; genus Medicago; species Medicago lupulina. The sequence continues at coordinate 32,461,418 of OY283143.1, forward strand.
GGATTTGAGAGACGTTGGGAACTAGCCAGCTCATCAATCTGTCTTGACCGAAGCTTTGATTTATCACCATTGATCCTTTGCCTGATTTGAAGATTGTCCTAATAAAAACAATTTCAAATTCATTCCAAAAACAAATGGAACAAAGTCTGCGAATATTGCTGTTATTCTTGTCTTGTATAGGAGACACAATGCAGAGATGGTGGTTACAGAGGCATGCGCAGACTTAGTGGTTGTACATTTCGTACACTGTACTTTGTCAACGCTCTTCAGCCTCTGAAGAGATTGGCTTCTGATGAACTTGCTTCTGATGACGTCATCTTCAGGAGCGCTTTCTTCAGACGCACTATGCTTTTGACTTTCCAAGAGCGCTTTCAATCAGATGCTCTTCAAGCTTCAATCTAAAAATTCCGTTGCTCTTTAATTCATTTAGTCAGAACCTCTTGTAAAATAACTCTTTGTTAATGGTCCTGTACACTTGAATAAACTTTCAGCATATCCAATTGATAATTTTTAATACCTTGTTATCATCAAAACTTAAGTGGTATATTTGTGAAACACCTTTTGTTCCAACAATCTCCCCCTTTTTGATGATGACAAACATAAGTATTTAAAAAGATCAATTGTCGTTAACTTAATTAACAAGTTGACTTTTAGGGGTTCTGAGGTTTGTAAGCTCTGACTCCCCCTGAGTCTGATATTCTTTAAGGTGAGGTTTGTAAGCTCCCCCTAAGTCCTATCCAGGTTAATTAAATTCATTTTATAATCAATAATTATTTCATAATACTTAGATGAAATAAGATAAGATTCTCAAATAAAATAAAATCTGTTAGAATTTTTATTTTAATCTTGGGCTCAGATTCTTTGTTAAATGCTTCTATTACTCCCCCTTTTGTCAGCAATCAAAAAGAACAAAAAGAATAGAAGTAAATTCAAAGAAATAGACATTGAAATTGCAACTGAAGACGTTGATATATAGAAAAGACAGTCAAAACATACAAAGATAAGTTCAGAAGCAAGAAATTAAAACATATAACAAAAGAAATATGGTGTGCAATCTAAGGGTTGGGTTGAGGTTGTTGCTGCTGAATAAGAGCCATTAAGCGCTGAATATCTTCAGATTGCTTCTTAACAGTTTCTTCAAGAGCTAGCTGCCTCTGAAGAAGATATTCCTCCCTAGCCTTAGATTCCTCTTGTTGCCTCAGCACTTTTTGCTTCAGCATGTTGAACACCTTGGATTCTCTTGTAACATATTCTGACTCAGCGTAGAAAGGAGCATTGGTCAGATACAGAAGCTTGCTTGGAAGTTGCTGAGAAGAGTGCAGATTCTGCATATGACGCTTCATTGCATGAGCCTGAATGCGGCAACACTTCTTGGCAACAGCATTGATTAAATCAAAAGCTCTGTTCTTGACAGAAGACCACTTATCCTGATATGCGATTGGCAGAGTAGGAGTTTTTCTGAGAAGTACTAGATTCTGCATTTCCTCATTAATTTCTACCAGCTGATCTTCAAGATATTCAAATTCCAGTATGTTTATGGGTGGTTGGTCAAGGGTCTGAATTTGTGAAGATGAGGGTTGGTCAGAGGCACAAGGTTTCAGGTTTTGTGTTGGTTCAGAATTTGAAACAGACACAGAGGGTTCAGACTCTATCACTTGGACAGACTCTTTAGCCACTGTCTCCGTAACAGATTCTGGAATAGCCTTATCTTGAGTTTTGGTTGATTGAGGGGGGTTTTCAGCTGCCTTATGTTTTTGATATTCAGGAAGTTCTCCTGAATAATGACGTTCTAGATTAGAAATGACATGCTGTTCAGAGGGTTGGTTATGTGGTGAAGATGTTGTTTGTTGTTGTTGTTTGTTGGTTGGTGAGTCTGAGAGAGATTGATCAGCAGTTGATGGCTCTTTAGTAACTGCATGCTCTTCAGCAGCAGCTGTTGAACCAACAACTTTTGAACTATCTCTGGTTGGTGATTGATTTGAGATTGATGAAGATGGAATGGGTTGTCCTGCGGGTATCATGTTAAGAGGTTTGATAATAGGGGGTTGGAACGGATGATCAATAGGTAGTCTATTGCAAATATCAATCCTTTTCTGAGAAAGCTCCCCTATACTCTTGAGTATTTCAGGATACACAGGTTTGAAAGGTTTGGATTTGGGAGAGAGTTTCGATGCAGTTTTGGATTTTGGAGTTTGTTTGGATTTTGGTGAGGGTTTGGTCAATTTGTATTTCTGACTTAGAGGAATGTTGTCTAAGTCAGAGTCTGTTGATGATGAAGGTGAGGTAATAGCTTGAGGGTCTGGAATCTGATCTACCTTTGCAGATCGAATAGCTTCTGAGACAGCAGCCTCTGAAGCAACAGCTTCTGAAACATTCACCTTTGGAACAGATCCTGAAGCATCAGCTTATGATGTTCCTAGTGTCTCTTTCAGAGCTTCCTTAGCTCCCTTCATAGCTTATTCTTCTACCTTCCTTGCAAGTGTCTGAACCTCAATGATCTGTTCAATGATGGGTTGATCACAGTGTTTAAGACATATTGCTTTTAATTGCTTATCCCTATCCAATCTATACTGAGCTGCCAACCTTTTCTTCTCATTCTTCAGGTTCTCAGAATATTCTTGACATCTCTTTTCCAACTCAGGAGTCATTGTGAACATTGGACTCTCAATTACTCCACCAGTTTGCCTTTTGGGAGGTCTTTCTATACCAGCAGCTTCTTCAGCTTCAATTTCTTCGAGAGCTAATCTGGTTGCCTCCATGGTAATTGTAGAATCACCTTTTCCCCTTTTTATCTTAGGAGCAGCCTCTGTCGTAATTGGTTGCTTCAGACTTGGCAGCTTTTTGCTTTCTGGCCAGAGCAACTTCAGCTTGCTGAGAGGCATCTTCAGATTCCTTGGCAAAAGAAGCTAGGTAGCCAGTCAAAGCTTCAGGGTTATCTTCCTTTAAAATTGAAGGAAACTCCTTCAAGGATTTTGATGGAGCTGAAGATTCTTTCAGATCCTTGTCACTGAAAATGACCTGCTTGATGATCTTCATGTTAAACAGGGTTTTGCCACTGATCATCCTTCCAGTAGCAATTCCCAGAACTCTATCAGACACAAGATTGAACTTGTCCAGAGTCTTCAGCACTCCTCCTTGATAGAAGATTTCAGAAAGAAGTCTTCCACAGGGAACTTGCTTCCTTTTTCCTTTAGTTCCTTCTTTAACAGCCCAGCACAGGTGATGCATGATATATCTTGGAAGATTAATGGCTTGAAACGCAGCCAAGAAGTACAACGCTAGTTTGTGGTCCAGACTGGGTTGATCAGCACCTCCTCCCTTCTGAAAGAAGCATTCATTAACCATCTTCAGAAGTATCCTGTACTTGATATCCATATCCACCAACTTGGTTGCTGGATTTCCTTTCAAAAGTAGGTTGGTGTAGCTTTCCAACAACGCATCCTTCCTACTCACATTCCATAGGAATCTTCCTTCAGGAGCCATTCTGCAGGCTTTTGCAATTACTCCTTCTGTGATAGATATTGGAATACCCATCACTGCAGACTTGATCTCTATACCTCTGAAAGATTCAAGACCCATTTCTTCTCTTGATTTACCTTTCAGACTAGGATTTCTTGAAACGGCCTGACTTTCTTGTGACTTGGCAGATTCCACATCACATACTTCAGCCCTTATCCAGAATTCCTTTACCAGATTCACATACGTTGGTCCGTTCAGCATTTGAAAATAATCAAACATCTTCTGAGCAGAAATCAGTGCTTCCATATCTACCTCGTTTCTCTTTAAAGATGCGAAGTCCACTGGAGATTCAATCTAAACATCCAATGAATCTATTGGAATTGACATCATTAATGGTTTGATGGAGTAGATTGATCTTGTGGCTTGTTGCATGCTAGAACCGCTTGTTGAAATAGCCATTAGAAGAAGTTGAAGGTTGAGGGTAAAGGGTTTCTAATGTGAGAGAAGAGAGAAAAACTGATTTTCTGTCGTTACTGCTCAAAGATTTGAAAGTGTAGAAAAGTGAGTGAGTAGTGTGTGTTTGGTATTTATAGTGATTTCTGAAAACAACTTTTTCAATATCAGAGGGGACAACCAGACACAAACATTAATGACATACAGGGGCGCGAGAATATTTGTTAAAGAGAATAACCATCATTGCCCTAAAAGAGTTGTTTCCCAATGCAGATAGACCGTGTCAGAAGTCTACAAAAGTAACTTTAACCTTTTCCACTTCAAAGTACTATCAGAGTCAAAAAGATTCCTTCTCAGAGTCTGAAGATTTTTCAGAGGCTGAGTCTCTTCAAATTCTCCAAGGAGAGTCTGATACTCAATCAGCTTCTGATAATTTTCAGAGTCTGGTTTCCATTCAGAGGCAAGAATTACTCAGAGACAAAATGCATGTTCAAATTTTTCTTTATAAAATTGAATCTTTCAACAGTTAGGGGTTTAGTAAAGATATCAGCCCATTGATGATCAGTATCAATGAATTGAATATCTAAAACTCCCTTTTGAACATAGTCTCTAATAAAATGATGTTTAATTTCAATATCCTTGGCTCTTGAATGAAGAATAGGATTTTTAGACAAACAAATAGCAGTTGTGTTATCACAGTAAATTGGAATACAGTTTTCAGTTATTTGATAGTCTTCTAACTGATGTTTCATCTAGAGCAGTTGTGTACAGCAACTAGCAGCTGAGATGTATTCTGCTTCTGCTGTTGACAAAGCAATAGTTGTCTGTCTCTTACTGGCCCAGGATATCAGATTCTCACCAAGAAATTGACAATTTCCACTGGTTGATTTTCTTTCAATCCTGTCACCAGCATAGTCAGCATCGCAGAATCCAACTAGCTTATAATCTGAAGATTTCTTATACAGAAGTCCAAGATTAGTTGTTCCTTTCAGATATCTAAAGATTCTTTTAACAGCAGTTAAGTGAGATTCTATAGGATCTGATTGAAACCTTGCACACAAGCATACACTGAACAAGATATCAGGTCTGGATGTAGTGAGATACAACAGAGAACCAATCATACCTCGATACAGCTTCTGGTCAACTTTAGATCCTTGATCTTCTTTACTCAGAGTACAGGTATGATGCATTGGAGTGTTCATCTCTTTACAGTCTTCAAGCTTAAACTTTTTCAGAAGCTCCTTGATATATTTTGATTGATGAACATATACTCCTTCTTTGCATTGGTTGATCTGAATTCCTAAAAAGAACTTCAGTTCTCCCATCATGCTCATTTCGAATTCCTCCTGCATCATCTTAGAAAATTCTTTGCAAAGAGATCTATTAGTTGAACCAAAAATCATATCATCAACATAAATTTGCACAATCAGAATGTCTTTCTCAAGTGTCTTCTTGAAGAGTGTTGTGTCAACCTGTCCTCTTTTAAAATCATTTTTAAGCAAGAAATTGCTTAGTCTGTCATACCAGGCTCTAGGAGCTTGTTTCAGACCATACAAAGATTTCTTTAGCTTATAAACGTGGTCAGGATATTTTAAATCCTCAAAACCAGGTGGTTGTTTCACAAACACTTCTTCAGCGATGACTCCATTGAGAAATGCACTTTTAACGTTCATTTGATACAGAGTTATGTTGTGATTTACTGTGTAGGAAAGAAGTAACCTGATTGCTTCCAATCTTGCAACTGGAGCAAAAGTCTCAGTATAATCAATGCCTTCTTGTTGGTTGTATCCTTGAGCAACAAGTCTGGCTTTGTTTCTGATTACTTCTCCCTGTTCATCTAGCTTGTTCCTAAACACCCATTTGGTTCCAATAATGTTCTTGTGTTCAGGCTTAGGTACAAGATCCCATACATCATTTCTTTTGAATTGATTGAGTTCATCTTGCATTGCTAAGATCCATCCATCATCAGCTAGTGCTTCATCAACTGTTGTAGGTTCTATCATGGTCACCAATCTCAGGGCAGACTCTTCAGGTCTGAAATGAGATCTAGTTCTTCTGGGACTTTCTTTGTTGCCAATGATCTGATCCTCAGGATGAGAAGACTTGTATTTGAATGAGTTTCTGGACTGGATAACTTGCTGTGAATCTTCTTGAGCTTCTTCAGAAGCTTCTACAATTGGGACATCAGGGGCTGTCACAGCTTCTGAAGTATCATTCAACTCTGAAGTCTGATCAGGTTCTGAATAATCATCAGACTCTTCTGAACCTGCAATACTTTCATTCTGCTCTGGAATTTTACTTCCAGGCTCTTTGTCATCAAATTTGACATGCATAGACTCTTCAACATAAAGTGTTTCTAAGTTATACAGTCTGTATGCCTTAGACCTCTCAGAGTAACCTAGAAAGATTCCCTTTTGTGCCTTTGCATCAAATTTCTTCAGATAGACTTTATTGTTCAAGATGTAACATGTACATCCAAACTGATGAAAGTAAGAAATGTTAGGTTTCCTGCCTTTAAAGAGTTCATATGCTGTTTTATTCAGTATGGGTCTGATATAGATCCTGTTCTGAACATAACATGTTGTGTTTACTGCTTCTGCCCAAAAATGTTTTGCCAGATTGTTTTCGTGAATCATGGTTCTTGCCATTTCTTGTAGAGTCCTATTCTTTCTCTCTACAACCCCATTTTGCTGTGGAGTTCTAGGAGAAGAGAATTCATGGATAATTCCAAATTTTTCACAAAATATTTCAAATGGCTCATTTTCAAATTCTCCCCCATGATCACTTCTGACTTTTATGATTTTCAGTTCCTTTTCAGATTGGACTTGAATGCAGAATTTTGTAAACACATCATATGAATCATCTTTAGATTTGAGAAACTTAACCCAACTCCATCTACTGTAATCGTCAACTATAACCAATCCATATTTACTTCCATATAGGGATGCAGTACTAACTGGTCCAAATAAATCAATATGGAGTAGTTCCAAGGGTCTGGAGGTAGAAACAATGTCTTTTGATTTGAAAGAAGTTTTAACAATTTTTCCCTTCTGACATGCACCACACAGTGCATCTGAATGATAATCAATGTCTGGTAAGCCTCTGACAAGTTGTAACTTGCTAAGTTTAGAGATTAACCTCCAGTTAGCATGTCCCAACCTTTTGTGCCACAACCATTTCTCATCACTCATTGATAGAAGGCAAAATACCTTCTGATCAGTCAGTTTTGAAAAATTAATCTTGTAAACATTGTTCTTTCTCTTTCCCTTAAAAACTACAGATTGATCATCTTTGTTGATCATTGTGCAGTTGTTCTTATTAAACAAGACGTCATAACCATTATCACAAAATTGACTTATGCTAAGTAGGTTATGCCTTAGTCCATCTACAAACCACACATTATTGATTGAGACTGAGGAATTACCAATTGTTCCAGTACCAATGATTTTGCCAGTTTGGTTTCCTCCAAATCCCACAGTTCCTCCCTCTTTCATGGTCAGGGTTAGGAACATAGACTTTTCTCCCGTCATATGTCGCGAGCAGCCACTGTCCAGATACCAGAACTTCTGCTTTTCGTTTCCTTTTAGACATACCTGCAACATCAATAATTTCTGTCTTAGGTCCACATATTTTCATGGGTCCTCTTGGGTTAGTCCTAGGAGTTATGAGTCTCATTTGTGTTTTCTGTCTGAAATTGTCTTGTTCTTTCTTCTTCCAGACTTTAGGTTCATAACCTTTAGTCTTAGAGTGTGACTTAACACGGACAGCTTCCTTCCTCTAAAATCTAGACTTTTGAGTTTCAGACTCTGTTTTCTTCAGAACTGGTTTATTAGGTGCTGATCTCTTCAGAATCTGTAACGTTGGAGCTTTTGATTTAGAGTCATTCTTTACCTTTGTCTTTTAATTCTCAGATTTTGACTTAGTCATTACCTTTGAATTTAAAAATTTAGGTTCTGAATGAGAAGTTTTTCCAGACTCAGACACAAAGTGAGTTTTCAGTCCTTCCTTGATGTTATCAGAACAAGGTTTCAGAATTACTTCACTAGAGTTTCCTCCAGTGAAACCAATTCCCTTTTTGTTGTTCTGATTTATGCTATAAATCATAGATGCAACTTTGGTTCTATCAATTCCTGTGTTAATAAACTCTTGAAGAGCAGCATCCTGCTCAGATAAAGGTTTATTATCACATTTCTTAGTCATTGTTTTTAAATCATTATTTTCTTGTTGTAAAGCATCCATTTCCATCTTAGTTGATTCATGGAGTTTTAGCAGCTTAATGTATCGTTGCTTAACTCTCCTCAACTCAGTGGATTGGTTTTCATAATGACCAAGAAGTTCCTTGAGAGAATCAATCAATTCAGATCTAGTGAGTTTAGAATATACCTCTGTTTCAGTTTCAGAGTCTGTACTTGACTCAGCATCAGATGAATCTTGTTCATTTTCAGCAGTAGCTACCAAAGCCAGAGCTATTTTTTGCTTCATCTTCAGCATCATCTTTGTCAGACTCAGACTCATTATCCAGATCTTCCTAAGTTTCCATCAAACTCTTCTTGAATTGTTTCTTGAATTTGTTGGATTTGAAGATTTGCTTCTTTGATTTTTCTTTGGATTTTTCTTTCTGCAGATCTGGACATTCAGCAATGAAGTGTCCAATCTTCTTGCAGTTAAAGCAACCCTTCTGATCTTCTTTTCTAGAGCTTTTGTGAATACTGCCTCTGCTCATGAACTTCTTGTTCTTCTTAGCAAGATATTGTAGTCTGTTGGTGAGCATCGCCATCTCCTGAACAATCTCAGGGTCTTCATCAGAATCTTCAAATGTAGATTCTTCTTCAGACTATAACGCCTTCAGAGCCTTACTAGACTTGCCTCTAGATTTCAGTGCAATGGACTTAGGCTTCTTGACAGATTCATGCTCATTAAGACCTATCTCATGACACTTTAAGGAGCTTATAAGATCTTCAACACTCAAGGTGTTTAAATCTTTAGCTTCTTCAATGGTTGTCACTTTTGGTCTCCACTTTGCAGGTAAACTTCTCAGAATCTTGCTCACATGATCAGACGCTACGTAGCTTTTCTTCAGAATCTGGAGTCCAGAAACAAGAGTCTGAAACCTTTAGTACATGGTCTCAATGTTTTCATCCTCCTTCATTCTGAACAACTCGTACTGATGAACAAGCATAGTAGCCTTAGCTTCTCTGACTTTCTTGTTACCCTCATAAAGTGAGCACAATGAGGTGAACATAGCCTTTGTTGTTGATTTGTCACTCATCTTTAAGTACTCTTTATGAGGCAAGGCAGCCACAAGAATGCCTCTGATCGTATGATGTTTCTTATAAATCTTTTTCTGCTCTGCAAGGTGAGCTTTCCTATCAAGAGCAGCACCTTCTTCATCCAGCTTCAAATCACCAACACCATCTTCAAGAACATCCCACAACTCTTCATCCATTCCCATGATGTGACTATACATCTTGGTCTTCCACCAAGAGAACATTTTTGGATCACCATTAAACATGGGAGGTTTGTTGTGATTAGTAGATCTTTCATTTCTGTTGTTGTTGCTGTAATCATAGTGAATAGCAGCTCCAGAACCAGAACCAGAAGCTTCTTCCCCAGACATGTTTTTCTCCGATCGTTTACTGTAACACGGTTAAGTGCTAGCTACAGAGCCGAAGCTCTGATACCAACTGAAGGTGGGAAAAACACAAGAAGGGGGGGTTGAATTGTGTTTTCAAAAACATTTCTTTCTCACGAAAATAAGCAACTGTTCTCAGGATCAGAGTCTGATAGAGTTCAGAGTCTGATAAAGTTCAGAGTCTTAGTGCAGCGGATAGAGAGTAAGAAAGCAGAAAACAGAAGAACACAAGCAATTTATACAGGTTCCTTCCACAATCCGGAAGTAGTCCTGTCCCCCCTGCACTTCCAAGGAGAGTTCCACTAAAATGTAATATCAAATTACAAGTTGCTCAAACACACAAGTAAGAGACTTCCTTTGCTCAATCACACAAGAAAGAGACTTCAATGCTCAAGGACAACTCCAAGAGACTTCTAAACAATTACAGAGAATTGAAAAGAGTTTTGAATACTTGATATACAATCAGAGGTATTCACAAAATAAAACGAACAGAACAAACTCTATTTTTCTTAGATACTTAGAAATTCTAAAATATGAACTTTTGTAAGAATTATCTAAGTTGTTAATGAGCAATGTTTGCGACTTTGCATATGAGAAATAGCCTTGTTCGCGTATGTGTATGTATGTCGCAGTTCTTCAAGTCTTCATCTCTATTTATAGAGGATTTGAGAGACGTTGGGAACTAGCTAGCTCATCAATCTGTCTTGACCGAAGCTTTGATTTATCACCATTGATCCTTTGCCTGATTTGAAGATTGTCCTAATAAAAACAATTTCAAATTCATTCCAAAAACAAATGGAACAAAGTCTGTGAATATTGCTGTTATTCTTGTCTTGTATAGGAGACACAATGCAGAGATGGTGGTTGCAGAGGCATGCGCAGACTTAGTGGTTGTACATTTCGTACATTGTACTTTGTCAACGCTCTTCAGCCTCTGAAGAGATTGGCTTCTGATGAACTTGCTTCTGGAGAACTGGCTTCTGATGACGTCATCTTCAGGAGCGCTTTCTTCAGACGCACTATGCTTCTGACTTTCCAAGAGCGCTTTCAATCAGATGCTCTTCAAGCTTCAATCTAAAAATTCCTTTGCTCTTTAATTCATTCAGTCAGAACCTCTTGTAAAATAACTCTTTGTTAATGGTCCTGTACACTTGAATAAACTTTCAGCATATCCAATTGATAATTTTTAATACCTTGTTATCATCAAAACTTAAGTGGTATATTTGTGAAACACCCTTTGTTCTAACAAAACGAACATTCCGAAGCATGCAAGCGTCGGATATGTCATCAAAGAGAATATTTTGAAGTTCCCTAAGAGGAGTCTCCATTACATGGAAATCAAAAGCGTTCAAGGTTAAACTAAAGTTAGCTAACCAATCAGCTGCTCTATTGCCTTCACGCCAAGTATGGTTAATTTGCACATGCCAATTCATGTTTTTAAAGTCACGGATGCGCCGAATTAAGGTAGAAACACTCCCATTAATATTGCAATTTCCCGTTATCATGTCGACCAACACCTTGGAATCACTTTCAATTTGAAGATGAGTAATCCCCCGTCTCCGAGCTAGCTCCAAACCCAAATACATGGCCCACATCTCTGCATGAAACACATCACAAGCTCCAATTTTACGAGCATAACTGATCAAACAAATTCCATTGCTATCGCGAAGAAGGCCACCACATCCAGAAAGGTTAATTGAGCTTTTACGCGCACCATCACAGTTGAACTTGACCCAACCATCACGAGGCCATTTCCACCCAATGAAAAGAGTATTCTTTTGATGAGCCCATCCAGTCACATGTGTTTGTTCGCAGCTATCAATCTTCGTTGTCATCTTCTTCTTTCTTTTTACCATATGGTTAAAAGAAGAGATTTTACTGTGTAATTTATGTCACAAATAATGGCTTCATGTCTTTCTCATTGTTATTCATTGGGTATATATAGAGGTTACAAGGCTATACATATAATTACACTAAATAATTACATATAATGGAAACAAATCAATTTCTGATTTATGTCCTTATTTCTAGGAACAAACTAATAAATATAATAAGGAGAACAAATCAACTCCTTATTCACATCCCCCCTCAAATTGATGCGGCTGGTCGATGAGCATCAATTTGCCAACAAGAAACTGATGAAGTCGGCGCGGAACAACTTTAGTAAGAATATTTTCAATTTGCAACGGAATACTCACATGAGGAAGGGATATAAGTCGGTCATCATAGGCGTCACGAATTGAATGACAATCAACTTCGATATGCTTGGTGCGCTCATGGAAAACAGGATTTGCAACGATCTGGATGGCACTTATATTATCAACATAAAGTGGGGTTGGCTCTGTTTGAGGAAATCCAAGTTCAGCCAAAAGACCATGAAGCCAAATTATTTCTTAACAAGCGGCAGACATGGCACGATACTTATATTCAGTAGAAGATGTAATGACTCTTGCTTGTTTCTTACTTTTCCGTGAGATCAATGAAGAGCCAAGAAACATGCACCAACCAGTGACAGAGCGTCGAGTATCAAGGCATCCTGCCCAATCAGCATCACTATAAGCAGTCAAGTTAGGAGAATTTCCAATGGAAAAGAATAGGCCACGATGAGAGCTTCCCGTCAAGTAATGAATAATACGGCGAACTGCTGCTAAGTGAAGATGGCACGGAGCATGTCATGAAAATCGAGACCTAACTCATCCATACAAAACCGACTTGTACGGTGAGGAGTGTCTCCTCTTTATAAACTCTTCTCAAGAATTCTATCTATCCATTGTGGGACTAAATCCCACCCGAGTGTTGGCCACTAACACACGCCCTCACGCTTCAAGCGCTTCAGCCCAGCCCAATGGGCCTGAAGCGTGGACGATGCAAGCCCAACGATGGACCTGATAGGCTCTGATACCATGTCACAAATAATGGCTTCATGCCTTTCTCATTGTTATTCATTGGGTATATATAGAGGTTACAAGGCTATACATATAATTACACTAAATAATTACATATAATGGAAACAAATCAATTTCTGTTTTATGTCCTTATTTTTAGGAACAAACTAATAAATATAATGAGAAAACAAATCAACTCCTTATTCACAATTTAGGCTGCTTAATCTCAAACCAATGGTTGAGATTAACTAATGCATATTATGTGGACTAAACATATTTAATACATAGATTAATCCGTAATTAATCATTAATGTGTTTATGAAGGAAAACAAAACCGGGATTGAGAATAGACCTAAGAATTCTGATTGTGGGGCTATCTCTTGGAGTTTTGATTCTATAGAAAGACTTTACCAAGAGCAAGTGTCACACAACTTGCAAGTGTTGTGTACTAACCCAATATAGGAAGCTATAATTATTATGAAAAATCAATGCCAAACTGTGTACTAACCCAAACAACATCAGTAACACCTATAATTGCTCCAAGTGTTGAATTAAGCAAAAGCCAACTAAGAAAACTTGCAAGTGTTTTTGCATCATTTGGATCCTTTTCTTCAAATTGGTCAGCACCAAATGCAGTCATAGATCCTCTTACCCCTCCAATTTCCGATGCCAACAAAGTCAGTGATGTGTAAAACATGAATTCTATTTCACCTTTCACACAACTTGATTTCCCACATGCATTTCAGCATTTGGATGTAAATGATCTGGAGCAGATTGAAAAGTAACCAGTGCCAAAGCCTACAATTATTAAATAAGAAAAAGATACTAGCTTAATACAAACTAAACCTTTTAGAATATGGTATTAAGATACTAATTATTATATTGTTTAGAATTTTCGCAACACAATCAGTGTACGGTGTCAATGCTTCATAGTTTAAGACTTACCAGAACTTCTAGAGATCCAAAAAGCAAGCAAGTGGGGAATCTATTTTAGTATATGAGATGAAGCCACCACCAAGGGAAAGCAGGAGAGTTGAACCCATAGATTTTGTGAGAGTATTGGCAGAACTTAGTGGATCAAAGTGCATCACTCCATAAAAATATAGAACTAAGTTAACCATGTTTGCCACAAAACCCATGTTGTCCAATACTGACAACACTGCATCAAAAAACAAGAACATAGTTTGCAATCGAATTCAAAACACAATAAAACAGAACCAACAAAGAGTTTTTGTTTTTACTTTAGCTTACCAAAAATAAACATAGAAGCCCTGAATCCACCTTTCTTTCTCTTCCATTCAGTGAGAAGCTTTAATTATCATAATCAGACCAAGCATATAGGTACCCCACTTTACTTTATATTGTTACCTTTACCTTTACCTTTTCTTTCTTGAAGCAATAGGCCTTCTAACGGCTCAAAAGTGGGTAAGAGATTTACAACTGTTTGATACGGATTTCAAGATGAACTCGAAGACGGTGTAGATAGTATCTATGGAAAGAAAAATAGCATCTCAGATTTTGGTGCCGTTGTCGGTGGTTGGTGGTTGTAGACGCAGTTTAGCTACAGATCTTGTGAACTCTCATGTTAAGTTCATTATGAGACAAGTCAATGACTCGCGTTAAGTTCATTAGGAGACAAGTCAATGAAGTTGTCGATAGTCTACCTAGGGGGCTTCATCTTTAGCTAATTTCTGTATTTTTATCAAACATTCCAACATGTATCCAAACTATTATCTTAGATGAAATGCATTAAGCTTGTTTCACTAAAAAAAAAAAAAGCAACACATACATTTATGATATATTTAAAATATCAACTTTAACAAATTAGTTATTGAACTAGGAGACTATGGTTTCACACAACAGCTTCTGTGTCATCTATAAATCCATTTCCTACACTGTCATAAGTAGAAGAATCCCCATTTCTATTGTTATTCAAAACATCTGATGCCAACTCAAGATGGAGAGCCTCTTCTAGTTGACATAATATGTACCCCATTGGTGGTCTGTTCGCCCGACGCTCCTCCAAGCACTTCCAAGCCAACTCTAAAACCTTGTTTACAGACTCCATATTCACTTTGCCAGTCAAATAAGGGTCCATCATTTCATGAAAAGTACCCTTTTTATTGCAGCTTAATGCCCACAATGCCAAATTCATCTGCTGCGTTGGAAGAGCGTCATCTAGAGCAGGTTTCCCACATATAACTTCAAGCAACACCACCCCGAACGAGTAAACATCTGATTTCTTAGTAAGAAACTTAGTTCGAAAATATTCTGGATCAAGATAGCCGAAGCTACCCTTTACATTGGTTGTAACGTGGCTTTTATCAAGAAGAGGACCCTTTTTTGATATGCCAAAATCAGTAACTTTTGGCACAAGGTTTTCATCCAAGAGAATGTTTGTTGTCTTCACATCACGGTGAATTATGCTTTGTTTAGCTCCAGTGTGAAGGTAAAGAAGTCCCTTCGCAGCCCCTATGCCTATCCCAAGACGTTGCTTCCAAGACAGCGGAACAAAGTCTCTCCCATATAGATGACTACTGAGAGATCCATTTGCCATGTAATTATACACTAGAATCAGTTCCGAGTCTTCATTACAGCAACCTACAAGAGAAACAAGGTTTGAATGACGAAGACCAGACAACAACTCAATCTCGTTGTGGAATTCACCGAGACCTTGTCTAGATTCAGGATTTGCTACTTTGATGGCTACTATTTTCCCATTTTCTAGTTTTCCTTTATACACCTTTCCAAATCCTCCTGCTCCAATAAGCATCTCAGCATCAAAATTATTTGTCGCTTGTTGGATCTCGTGAAAAGTAAAATGCCTCGGAAATTTGTAAGCATTTACTGAATTTTTCTTGGACCTGCAGGATTTTAGATAACAAAATGATAGTCCGAGAAATGCTAGAAATGTTAAAACAGATACACCACATCCAATTATAATGACTAATTTTAATTTCTTAATTCTTTGAATTCTTTCTGAAGATTTTGTTAGAACACTGTCAACTCTGTTGATGAACTTCATTATCTCTATCCCATTCAAGGTCGCATTTTCTATAGTAGACATTGTTGCAGGACCAACACTTACTGTGAGAGTCTCCTCTGTAGCTTTGAACACAACGTCCTTGTAATATGGCTCAGCAAAGTCACCAGAAACCCTTGTCTCTGTGGCTCTGTTACCATTCATAAATAGATCCGAAACCATATAGTTAGTAGTGTTGCTAATCATGTCACAGAAATGCACGCGAACAAAATAAAGTAAGTTTGGCCTTACACGGAATACCCAATTTAAGCGGTAACCCCTTGAGGGACTTCGCATGGCTTTAGCAGTAGCATAAACCATTGCTGGTGCTGTAATTTCTAACAAATCAGGATGCTTTATAGCAGAAATGTTTGTTGAAATATTCATCGCAGTAGTGGTGGAGCGAAAGTAAGTTTCATCGCTCTCCCAACTCCTACTAAGCGTGTCATTTTGAGCATTGATACTTGCACCTCCCACATTCAATCGATACATGGTTTCAAGGACGGATTCTGTGAAAGGAGTAGATGGATTTAGATTGTCAGGAAAGAGCACATCTGGCATAGTTACAACTTCAATGGCATTAACAAAAACAAGTGAACTGCGGTGAGGGATGAATGTGACAATCAATTCATAAGATGTAACACTGATTGCATACTCCTTCATCAAGTGAGAGTTACTATAGTTTGCAAAAGTGAAGTTATCAAGAAGCACATAACCATCAACGATTACCGTTATTAAGGCAAAGGTCATATTGTGGTTGGAATCGGGCAAAGGGTGAAAATGGAGACGGATCCAGTGTCTCCCATGTTGTTGAATTTTGAATGTATAGGATGTCGTTTCAAAGAAGATCCGCGCTGAGTTATAAAGTGGTGAAAGGGTATTGTTCAGTATAGAGGTAGCAACCAAAGATTTGTTTGCTTTTATTTGAAAGTTGGAATGTTCAAATTCAATGTCAGGTACGAAAGTTCGACCCTGAAATGAGACATTGTGGGAAGAACCACAAGCGATCAAATAATTATCAATGGGATGGAATGAGACGAATGATTCTTGAGATGCGACATTTAATAAAAGAATAAGAACAAACGGTGTACATTTGGCAACTTCTAGCATCACCATCTTTGTTCCTTTTGTAGAATACATTGATTGATCGGAGAAGCGAAACAAAATATTTCTGCTAAAACCACCTTAGTAAAGAACTAAGATAGCATCAATTGAAAACTTAACTCTCAAGTTATCTGCTAGCAAAGCTATTTTTATATAGACTATGTTTGACCAATTCCTTGAACGCCTCTTAAGATAGATTAAACAGTAGTCTAGTTTTTTTTTTTTGTGGTGGCCGAGGTTTGAACCTCAACCTTGCATATATTATGCATGGTCGCTAACAATTGAGATAAACTCACGAGAACAAACAGTACCGTAGTTTATCTTTATAATATAATATTCTATAATATTCTAAGTCGCAATTGTGAACATGTATTGAAGATGAAAACCAATGCAAACAAAACATTATTAATATATATATATCCTTTTCTTATTTAATTGCAGTTAGTCATATTTTGATGTTTTCATCTAGACTTTATCATTATGTTAACTCATATACAGATAAGAGTGATGTGAGTGAGTGCTTGGGGCTTACGTAAAACAAAAATTTTATCATTGATTTTCGCAGAAACAGTCAAACAACAGCTGGAATATGAATCTGGAATATTTCCTACCTAAGGGGAAATTAAATAGTATCTTTTTAGCATATTTTCTCTTGTGACTTTTCAAAGTGAAATAGTTATCAAGGTTTTGCTGTTTCTGAATTTAGTATATTTGTTTGCTGTAATATGAATTTCTAGTACTTGAGTAATTTTTAATACGGTTTAATTAATTATATGCACAAAAAGCTTTTTAACACATTGATCGAATGCAAGTTTCATTAAGTGGATGTTTGTGAATATGTTTAAAAATAATAACAATTTGACACTATAGTGTGATTTAATTTGATGTACATATACAAAAAAAAAATTAATACTATAAACTCATAACAATTAATCCTTGGTAAAGTAATACTTTTGGTTACGTAAGTATAGTTCAATTGGTAGTTATTAAAGACGTTATTCACAGGGATTAAGGTTCAAACCCCAAATTTTTTAATTCTCTATACTTAAATGTGTGAATCTAAAAGTTATAATGCTTTTTTTTTTTTACCTTTTGTTAAAGAAAAGAAAACCTTGCCAATAAGTTGTAATGCTTTGGTACAATGTCAGGGTATATATATTTATTTTTCTAAAATGCCGGTGTATATATTAACAAATGTAATAGTATCAAAAAGTGAAAACTCAAACCCCTAAGTACCTTAGGGGACATCTGATAAAAAGAGAGAGAAGTCAAAACTCGTACTAGTATTAACAAATATATGTTACTTTCACTAATTTTTAATCTTTACATTTATATTAATTTTATCTAATCTACGTATACAATATAAACATTTGAATTCCTTTTTATTCAACGGTATACGTGACTTATCTTAGTATCATTATTTTCTCAATGATCATTAAGCTCAACTAAGTAAGGTAATTCAAATGTTTTCTCCAATCAAATGATACCTTTATGCCAAACAAACTAGACTCTTTCCGCACGGATCCTACCAAGTAGAAATTAAACGAATAATTCGCAACAATTTAAACATATATAGTTAGCAACATCAACCTATAATTTATATTATTTTTACGATTTTCTTTGCTTTATAACATCTGTTTTTTTAAAAACAATCTCAACCTATAATTCTTCTGAAAAATTTAATTTAGCAATATCAACCTATAATAACTTCTATTAGTTTCACGATTTTTAGTGCTCACCAACATTTGTTTGTCTAGTAACAAACTAAACCTATAATTCCTCTGGAAATTTTAACTTATAATTTCTATTAGTTTGACGATTTTGAATGCTTTTTTTCTAAGGAACGATTTTGAATGTTGGAACTGCATATGTTTTTCTAATAACAATATAAACCTATAATTTCTCAGTCGAAAACTAACTTGCTCAAAAAATGGAGCGCCCCTTAAGAAATAGTAACCTATCACTTAGAATATGTTATTGTTTAATGATATCAATTAACGTATTATGTGTTGTACAACATACCTAGTCTGGGTGTGGCACTGGACATGATAGGTGCGCCATTTTAGTTTCAACAACATCATATATGTCGGGTCTTCAACGTGATATTCCCACAATGCAACATCTGCAGAAGAATGATTTAAATAAAATTGTGAATAATTGTTGTCAACAAATTATAACACAAACATATATAAAAAAATGAACTTACCTCTGCATGAATAAAGAGCGAAATCAGTAAGATTTTTGTCAGACTTAAGATCTAACATTCTTGATTGACAGTTTGACTACTGTATTTTTTGTTGATATGAAAATCTACCACTAAGGTAGAAGAAAAAGACATCAATATATAGAAACCTCTTAAATAGCAATGATCATTCACCTCATGAAGCAATAAATCCTCTTCATTGCAAAGATAAATTGCATTAATGTTAATTGCATATATGAAGGTTGTACCATTAATATACATGGAAGATTATGAGATCTACGATTCAGATGTAGGGATGGTTGACTGAGTTGATTAACATTAATCCATGAAATGTTATGAGATCTACAGCTGAGATGAAGGGAGTGGTTGACTAAGTTGATTAGCATTAATTACGTATTAAGGAGGGAAAATGAGTATGATTAACATTGTTATCAATTACCATTATGACGTTTCTGTATGAGAAAGAAAGTGAGGAGTTCGAAAATAGAGTTTGAATCAACGGCTATGATTAAGTGTGGTTGGGAGATTAGATTAACAATAATTACATGCTTAGGAGGAAAAAATGCAAGGGATTAGGGCAAACATGCTAGCTCATCAAGTCTATCTTTTATAATAAAGGATAAAAACGATGGTAGGAGAGGATAATGATTGACTGATTTGATTAGCATTAAGTACGTTTTCAATTGCCATAACTACGTTTTCAACTATCATTATGACGTATCTGTATGAGAGAGGAAATGAGAAGTTTTAAAATAGAGTTTGAATCAACAGCTGAGATTAGATTAGCAATGAATTTGAATCAACGGCTGAGATTAGATTAGCAATAAATACATGCTTAGGAGGGAAAAAAAAGCTAGGAATTAGGGCAAACATGCTAGCTAATCAACTCTAGCTTTTATAATAAAGGATAACACCTTGGATAAATATTTTCATTCACAGTATCACATTTCTTCTTTATTTTAATTAATTATGGAAAATGTTAACCGGTGCCCCGGACACGGGTTAAGGATACTAAAAAGGAAATTATATATTAGTTAATACATCGAAATTATGTAATTAATTTATAAAAAGTCAAAAACAGTTTCTTTTTATTGTAATAATTCTCTTTTATGGTATGTTTAACTAATGTAATAATTCTCTTTTATGATATGTTTAACCAACGTCCAAAGACACCGGTTAACATGACCCTTTTAAATATTAATCATGCAGTGCTAATCAAACATTCAATGAAATTATTTTCAAATTCAAATAGTACTGCTATAAGTAACCCAGAAAAAGAATAGTACTCCTATAATCTTGCATTAAATAAAAATCAAGAATTCAATAAGAATATCTTTGTATTCAATGCGATTTAAAGACATTTCTTTTAAATTCCTTTGTTTATAACTTTAAAGATTTCACTCTTATTTTATATACGTTGTTTGATGAAAAAAAAACACAACTTATAGCTTCTTTTTTAAAATTTTAAAAAAAAAAATCTCCACCTCTTAATATTTGTTATTTCTTAATTTCATTATTCTTCATTCTTTGTTATTATCATTCAAATTAATCCATCGTTATTGTTGTAATGTTTGATTTTTATTTTTCCATCATAGATTTTGGCATAAAAAAGATTCAGATAGTTTAGTTTTGTGATGTTAAGTTGTAGTGTGTTAAATACATTATTGTTCACAACCAATCCCAAATCTCTTTAGTTTTAGGCCTAAAAAATAAAAATATCATAGTTACAAACTCTGCCGTTAATAATTTGTATTATATACATGTCTCTTTTGTTGGAACAAAATCTCTTTTGTTGGAACAAAATGTGTTTAACATTGTCACCTTAAGTTTTGATAATGACAAAATATTAAACGTTCAATTGGATATGCTAATATTTATTCAGGTGTGCAGGACCATAAACTATAAATTTATAAGTCTTAAAAGAAAGATATTGGTTCTGGAAGAATAAAATAGAGCAATGAAATTTACAAATGAAGCTTATGTTGCAAGTCTGAAGACCATCAGAGTCTTAAGATTTATCATAAGGTGACTGCTAGAGTCTGACGTCATCAGAGTCTGAAGTTCATCAGAGTCTGAAGTCAAAAAGCTGGAATCAGTTAAAATTGGTTATTTGAAGATGGTGTTGGTGATTTGGTTTTAGATGAAGAAGGAGATGCTATTGATAGAAAGAAATACACTGCTGCTCAGAAGATGTACAAGAAACATCACAAGATCAGAGGCATTCTTGTTGCTGCTTTGCGTCACAAGGAATATTTGAAGATGAGTGATAAATCTACTGCTAAAGCAATGTTTGCTTCCTTGTGTTCTAACTATGAAGGTAACAAGAGAGTTAGAGAAACTAAAGCTACAATGCTTGTTCATCAGTATGAGTTGTTCAAGATGAAGGAGGATGAAGACATTGAGATTATGTACTTAAGGTTTCCGACTCTAATCTCTGGACTTCAGATTCTGAAGAAAAATTATGTAGCTTTTGATCATTTGAACAAGATTCTAAGGAGCTTAACTGCTAAGTGGAGACATAAGGTGACTGCTATTGAGGAAGCTAAGGACTTAAACACTTTAAGTGTTGAAGATCTTATAAGCTATCTCAAGTGTCATGAGATTGGTCTTAGTTGCACTTGTTTAACCTGATCCAATAAAACAACAAATTTGTATTCCACCCAGAGTATGGTAGTTATTTTAATGATTGATTTTAAGTTGCTCTTGTCCAATGGTTTTCCTAAATGCTGTGACTTTTACAGTCATTTTTAAGTAGTTTTAAGTTAAGTTGAATCTAGGATTTTTCCATCTAGGATCGATTTTAAGTTGCTCTTGTCCAATGGTTGAGTTGATAAAATGAACTTAGTTTCGAGAAGTCATGAATGGTTAATTCAAGCACATAATCAAAGTTGTGAAGCATGAAAGATCAATGAGCAATGTTCAACAAGAGAGTTAATTTCCAACGCATAGGCTGAACCTGTTTCTCTACAACACTTTTGGTGAACTCAATCAGCTAGATGTGGTCCCCACAAGTTAAAATACACACCCAAGATTAGGCATGGCAATGGGACGGGGTGGGGATGAGTTTTACCTTTTCCTTCCCCGTTATCCTATCCATACCCAACAGGGATGAAAAATTAAATCGCATCTCCGTCCTCGACGGGTTCGGGTATCTCCGCCCCATCCCCGTCCCCGCATTGTATAATTTTTTTAATAAAAAATAAGAGTTTTTTTGCATCCCCAAGAGCAACGTTGTAATACATTATCCAACAATACGCTCACTTTAACATTTTTTAGTTGATGGTGGTTTTTATTAACATGACAATTGTCAAACAAAATAACATGACATATCAAGATAAACTAATTTTTTACATTTGGGACGAGTATGAGTTTGAGGTGGTACCTATATACCTGTTACCCGTCCCATACCCATATTTTAAAATCGGAGAAAACTCATACCCATACCCAAACCCAATCAAAACGGGAAAAACCCATCAAATTAGATTTGGTTTGGGCGGATAACCGCGGGTATGGGTTTTGTTGCCATACTTACCCAAAATTACTCAACTCATATTACTTCCAACGTGGCACCAAATGAAAGGTTACATCTCATTTTAATCATTTGATCCCACCATAACAAATTATCTTGACATGAATGAATCAGAGCACGTGACTTGGAGGAAGAGATATTGGGTTCTAAAAGGAGGTATAAAAAGCCAACGCAAAACAAGAAAGGGTTCCGAAAGTTGAAACGGGAAAGGAGAAAGGACGAGAACGATACATAAGTGTTACGGCTGTAGCCTTGGGAGACCAGTTGGAGGGCGATTCAACTGGTTTTGATCATCATTCAACTGCAATTTTATGTGTAATTTTCAATTCTCTTTTAGCTTTTGACAAACATCATGAGTAGCTAATTTTCCTGGTGTTAGGGATGGGTTATATTGGCAAAAACCTTGTATGATGATTTGATTATTTTAATCTGAATGAATTCTTGCGCACTTTTCACCATTTAAGTTTTAAAAAGTTGCGATTTTTGGCCCCTATTTAAAAAAATTACAATTTTGGTCCCTTCCGTTCCAAAATTGTTGAGAAGACGCCACGTGTCTCAAAAAAGGGTCATAATCGCGGCAAAAGTTATGGTGCATAAGGAAATCCTTATGCACCGTGCATAAATCATTCACAACCATCAAATCTAGTGTACATGTCTAATAATCTTAGGCTTCTCAAACTACACCAATAAAGAAAGAGCTATAAGTGAAACATAAGTTAAAATGCTTCTCTCTCTAAATTATTTTAGAGAGAGAAGCTCTGCAACAAAGGTCATCTTCTCCGATCAACATTAAAATGCCGGCGCGGTGGTGGCCGGCCCAACAGGGCGGCACCGCCGCGCCGGAAAATTCAACTTCCTTTTTTTTGAAAACTAAAGACACTTTCCGACATCTTTTTTCGCACTAGTTATGAATATGACCTTAGATTTTTCAAAAACTCAACGGTTTGTTCTAGATCTAGAAAAATAGATCACGATTTTACCTTTCCTTTCTTCTTCTTTTCTTCCAACAGTTCGAACCGGTTTACCTTGGCTTTGTTTTGTACAGATCCGGTTCGGAATGTGCTGTGATTGCTTGAGTTCGGATTTGTTGTGTTATTCTAGATGATGATGATTTGAAAATGGAGGTTGTTGTTATTTGTGAGAGAAGGAAAAAATATTGATGGAGATAGTGTTGAAATCAAAAGAAAAAGATTGTTGCTGGAAATTTTTATCCCATGATTGTTTGCTGGAAAAATGTTTGATGGATTTGTAGTGAAAGCTCAAAAAATGAATTGCTGGAAAATATTGTTCATGTTGTTCTTGCTGGAAACCATTCGCACAGCAAAATGGTTTTGTAGTACAACTCATATAAACCATTTCGACAGCAAAATGGTTTTGGAGTACAACTCACAGAAACCATTCCTTTCCTCCTCCTCCAATTGTGTCGGTCCAAAACTGAATGATGGCAATGACTCTAAGTCCTTAGTTTTTGTCACCTGCTGGAAACCATTAAGTACATCTAATGGTTTTGGAGTACAACTCACAGAAACCATTTCCACAGCAAAATGGTATTAGCATAATTTCATGTTTTCATTTTTTATTACATGTTTTCATTTTATCCAAAACATGTTGAGTTTTTTACATGTTAGTGTAAAAAAATTATGGACTGTAGCATTTTGTCGGATAGTTTTTATTTGATGCATAGAAAAGTAACAAGTATTGATGCATAGAAAAGTATATTATTTGTCACCATTTTTCTCCAGTTTCCTTGCAGTGGCTAATACAATAAGAAATACTTAATTTAAACATATTTGACAGAAAAATGCAGCAAGCATTAGGGAGGAGGAGGTTCTGATTCGTACAGGGGAGGAAAGCAGCAACTAAATAGACCACAGCAGCATAGAAACCATAAGCTGGAGAACATAAAATCAATGCTCCTTTCTTGAGAATTAAGGTTTCACTTGGAGGTGTAGGAAGCAATTATGTTGGGCTATCGGTTAATGGGCTGAAATTTATGCACGGTGCATAAGAATTTCCTTATGCACCATAACCACACCCCATAATCGCAACTTTTTGAGAAGATAAGGGATCAAAAGATCATATTTCTCTTATGTTAGGGGGTCAAAAGAGCATATTTCCCTAAACATAGGGGTCACTTTTGTCATTTTTTTCATAGAGGGCAAAAATCACAACCTTTTGAAGATAGGGGGCCATACATGCACTTTAGCCTTTAATCTATGTTCTTAATGTTTTTTATTGTTTGGCCATCGTTAAATTGATGTATGATTTACAATTTGAAACGAGTGGATTTTGTGAATGCTTGAAATCATATATTCTTGCCTTCGTAGTCTAGAGATAGATGCGAACCCTTGAAATCATTATAATTTCTTATATTTTTGTGCTTAATCTTGATTTTAAATTCACTAAGAGATTAGGGGTTATCTCATGGTTAAAGGTGTAGTCATGATGAGCAAAACCGCAAGTGCACGGTTTTACCGATGTAGTAATAAAAAGAGTATCGTTCCGACAGAGAGTTGGTTAATTTGATTAATCTTAGGTGATGATTAGAAGGAGAGTTAAGTAGAAAAGAATTTATTTTTGATGATAGAAAATAATAATAAAAAGAGCTTTGGGATTTATTGGTCCATCTAATGACAAGTCCTTCACAAACAAACCTTAAACCGTTAATTTTATATTGGTCCCACTTTCTAAGGACAAGTTTCTCTTTAATCTATCACATCTCCTTTCGGTTTCAGTGAGTGTGTTCCTCTAACAATCACGCCTATTCTCATGGTTGATTGTTATTGGGATCCTTGAAGCGCGAAACTTTATATGTCCCAAGGTTTACTAGACTATTCTCATGTTTCGCAATCCTTGTCTAATTTCACTTGTTCCAATATCAAAGCTCCGTTGTCGCATTATGAATTGATATTTATGATGATGAATTAACAAATACTAACTCCTCCGCGTTCTCTTCTTAAGTTTGGTATTTGTTAATTCATTATAAGATTGGTGAAATTAGATTAGAAAGTGATATTATATAAAATTAGGGTTTATGGTTTGGTTTGATTAGGATTATGTCATTAAGACTTATCCAACAATCCCAAGAAGAGTCTACTCACTCATGATCATAGTAGACATAGAGAAGAAAGAGAAGAACATAAAATAACAAGAAAGTAAAAGAAAGAACATTTATTAAGAAAGACAATTGTCACTATTGAATTTCAAGAACAAAAGATGATTTGTTGTGATAGCTAGCTACTCTATTTATAGTTTACAATGACTTAAGCCATAAGAAATACATCACTAGAATGTTCCACAAGAAACCATGGGCTTTTAGGTCAGAAATAAACTAATAGGTAGCTTGTTCATAAAGCAAAAGCAGCAAAAGAGCAATTTTGGGATGTGGCACGGCCGTGTGAGATATGGCACGAGCCGTGCCAAGCTTCTGACTTGGGGGATTATATTTTTGTGCTGAATCTTGTATTTTTCCAGCTCGAATCAGCTTTGAATCCTCTTTCTTTTGCTCCAAGACTGAATCTTTAGATATTTGTTCTTGTAATATAATAATATGTGTAACACCCCGTTTTCCCAACTTTTAAATAACATAGATTAATCAGAGTTTTTCAACTTAAAAACAGAGTGTCACATTCAACTTACAAAATTTTCCACAAATATAAATGGAACAAAAATGTTATTTATTAAAACATCTGCCTTAATAGAAATTCAACAAAATG
Source organism: Medicago lupulina (assembly GCA_958299785.1). Taxonomy (NCBI): domain Eukaryota; kingdom Viridiplantae; phylum Streptophyta; class Magnoliopsida; order Fabales; family Fabaceae; genus Medicago; species Medicago lupulina. The sequence goes on from OY283143.1 coordinate 32,487,421, forward strand.
CAGCGGAATTATTTTCAACATCTTAAATAGTACTTGGCACTAAAAGGCCACAACATCAACATTATCTTAAATCCTCATAAAAATAGTTCATCATTGTTTAATAAAAGAGATACGTAACAAGAAATGCAATCAAACATAGCAAACTCTCATCCCGTTACATATTAGAGCACCTAAAGACACAGCGAGAGATAGCCACTCACGACAGCAATCAACAACTACTTATTTTCGATTACCTACAAGTTACTCATACGAAGAGCAACATTTCCAAGCAGAAGGGGTGAGATACATATTCAAAAATAGTAAGCATATAATTCATCAATGGAATTCAACAACATAAGCTACAATGTTTAACAATATTATTACTTCACATAATTCTTCATTAGTATCTCATTAATAATAACCAACATGAACACGACAACTAACACGACACAACGACACTGACTTGACTATGCAACAACATCAACTTAGCAACTTGACAAATGCATTATGCATGTGGTACCAATCAGGGCATAAGCCCTCAACTTTAATTGAGCATAAGCTCCAGGGCATAAGCCCTCAACTTTAATGAGCATAAGCTCCAGGGAATAAGCCCTCAAATTTAATGAGCATAAGCTCCAGGGCATAAGCCCTCAACTTTGTATGCATGAACTCAACGACCAACAACTTAGACAACCAACAACGTAGACAACCAACAACTTAGACAACCAACAACTTAACAACCAACAACTTAGACAACCAACAACTTAAATGGCATAAGCAACATGACATTATACAACATACAATAATCACATAATATATTCCAACCTATCAACAACAATAGCAACATATACATTAATCAATTACTTACATATCAAACCAAGTTAGATTCATCACAACATAGATTAAATACTTATAAACACCTTAATTAAACTCATAGTACTTAAGCTCTGAAGTTCGGAGACAATCTATAAGTTTTGGATTAGTTTTCATAAAATTTCACTAAGACCTCCTTAGAGTATTTTCATCATATCTTAAGATCTAAAAATCATTTTCAAGCCAAACCAAAGCCATTAGAAAGCTAACTCAATTATCTACATTTTTCATGTTTACACCAAAACCTAGTTCAAAGAGGAAAGGGGTGAAAAATAGTGAAATATGGAGGATCTGGTTCACAAAAATCGTGTCACGTTTTTAGAAATTGTGGCACGTTTTTATGTCCAGAATCCACTAAGCGTTCTGCCAACAAAACGTGGCACGGCTGCCAAAACGTGGCACGTTTTTACAGTATCGGGTCCGGACTCAGCTTTTCAAAAAGTGCGTTTTTCACTGTTTCGCACGTAAAATTCAAACCGTTAATCGGATTTTGATGCCGTTTTTGTAACGCCCTAGTTGCTATTTTATTATTTTTGGTTGATTTTAAGTATTTTATATGCTTTAAAATAATTTATGTGATTTATGTGATGTTGTTATTTGATTTATATTTTATTATATGATAATTAGTTATGATTTTGTGTTATTTGATAAATACGAGAAATAATAATTATTTAGAATTAAGGGGGTTAATTGGAATTAATAGGAGTTAAAGGAAATTTAGTGAGGGAGTTAAGAGAAAGAGGGAGGCTATGTTTTAGGAGAGAGGAAGTCAGTAAGGCAGAAAAACATTTTTTTCACGTTCAGTAAGAAAACCAGAGTTTTGGGAGAAAGAGAGAAGAGCCAAGTGAAGAACCAGATTTTGACTGTTGTTGTAACACCCCGTTTTCCCAACATAATTAAATATACGTAAAATCAGAGTTTTCATCGCAAAACGGAATGTTACACTACTTTTCAAAAATTCATAAATAGAAAATATACTATTTATTCAACAACATAAATTAATCTCGTAATATTTTGCAGCGGAAAAGTCTTTTTTAAAATATAATCAACTTCAACAAAATCTTGGCACAAAGGCCCCAACATAAATAATCGTTTCAATAATCCTCTTAATAATAAATAAATGTTCCAACAATATAGTTCCAAAATTGATACATAAAGGAATGAAAATTCAACAATTAACTCCCATCCCGTTACGTATCAGAGCCCTAGACACTTGAGCCAAAAATCCTATAAGCCTTCGTTACCTGAACTTGCCCACAAGGCGGCAATTCCAACAGAAGGGGTGAGAAACACATTCAATAATAATAATATATAATTCATCAAATCGATGAAACAACAACAATAAATAATCAACAACAATATCAACAACATCAACAAATCATCACATATAACGAAAACATCTCAAACATTCACAAGTACCTCATAACATCACAAATACTTCAACCACGTCATAAATACATCAACAAGTCACAATTACACCATCACGAATACATCATCACTTTGCAAATTACATCATCACTTCACAATTACATCATCACTTCACAAACGACACGACACGACTATGCAACACTTAGACCTCATGCATGTGGTACCAACCAGGGCATCAAGCCCCCAACATATTGAGCGTAAATAGGCTCACAGAGCATCAAGCCCTCTCCCGTCACGTATTATGTATAAATATACATTTACAGAGCATCAAGCCCTCACCCAACGTAAATGAGTATGCAATTGACCTAACATCTTAACAGCTTAACAACTTAGACATCTCATATGACTCCAATAATTTGGATCAACATCTTACAACTTAAACAACTTAACCAACATTAGCATCTTAATGATATTAATACATCACATCAGCAAGGCAACACCATCAAATAATTTGCAGCAAGGCAACATCAACAATAATTTGCAGCAAGTCACCATCAATAATAATCATCATATATAACAATTACAATTTCATATCAACGTCTTTCACAATATATAAATATTTTCACATTTAATCATCAAAGTAAATCATCAATATAAATCATCTTATTCAACCTCTCTGAACGTCATTATAATCATTAACAACCTTCATTCCTACCCCAAGGGTCGACTCACAACATAGGTTAAATACTCTTAAACACCCTAATTGAACTCATAGTACTTCTAGTTTTGAGCTTTGGAATCATTCCATAAGTTTTGGATTAACTTAGAAACGGTTATGCTGAATTTTCATAAGATTTCACTAAGACCTCCTTGGAGTATTTTCATCATAACTCAAAATCTGAAACTCATTTTCGAGTCAAACCAGTGCCATTAGAAAGCTAACTCAATTATATACAACTTTCATGTTTACACCTAAGACCAATTATGTACCAATCAATACCAGTTTTCATTTCAAATTCGGACAAAGTTGTGCTGAAATTCATAAAAATTCACTGTGACCTACGTTCAGTAATTTGACCATAACTCAAGTTCTATAAATCATTTTGACGTCCGACCAACGGCATTAGAAAGCTAACATTCATACCTACAACTTTCGTGTTTACACCGAAAGCTAGTTCGAAACAGAAATTGATGCAAAAGACGCAACAACATGAAACAGGGTATGCTGTCAAAGGTAGCTCTCGGGAAAACTCTATTTTTCACTCAAAAACTCAAATTTCATCTACCCAAATCCCAAATTTGATAGAGAACAATGTTTACAGGTTCTATATACAACATAACAATCAAAACAACACAGAAACATGCATTAAACAACACAATTCATCACATCATATCAATTATCATAAACTTTCTAAACCCTAAACCTAGAACACAATTTCATCAACAATCAAAATTATATATACATATTATTGAAGGAATCCCACCCTTACCTTAGATTATGATTCCTGAATTAAGCTGCGTTCTTCTCTCTTCTTCTAGCCTCTTCTCTTGGTTCTAGGTTTTCTCCTCTTCTTCTCTCAAAAACTCACTTTCTCTCTTTTTATAAAAATCTTAACCTACTTATTTTTCTCTTAAATCTCAATCTTAATATTCTATCCCAATATATATATATATATATATATATATATATATATATATATATATATTTCCATAACAAATCATTTATACTTCTATAACAAATGACATATATTTCTATAACAAATCATATATATTTCTACAACAAATAACATTTATATTTCTAAATCAAATAGTATATATATTATACTAATAAATACCAACATATAACATATCAAAATATCACTCATCAAAATAAATCATATAAATCACACAAATCATACCAAGTCATATATTTCACATAAAATCATATCTAAATCATATATGTCAAATATAGTCATATAAAATCATATAAAAATACTCAAACATCAACTAAAAATAATTAAATAAAAATGGGGCGTTACAGTTGTGGCTTTTGTTCATCTTAATTAAGGTAAGGGTGAGATTATCCTTCAATAATAATGGATTGTACAACCTTGATTTTGAATTTAACATGAAATTGTGGAAAATTATGAAAAATTGGGAATTAGGTTTAGAGTATGAGTGTGGGGGGATAATGGTGTAGATTGTACTGTATTGATGTTAGAATGCAATCAGGTGGTAGGCAGAACCTTATTACACTTCTGTAGATTGTTTTGGGGTTAGAAATTGAGAAAAATGGGATTTTTGGGAGAAAACTGCATTCTGCCCGTGCTGACATTCATCGCTCGCCGCGGCGAGCAGCATGACTCGCCATGGCGAGTGAGCAATGTTCATAGCTCGCCTCGCGAGCAAAACCATTCGCCACGGCGAGTAGGGCCTTGAAAAAATCTGATTTTTAAAATGTTGTTATAAGGCGTGGGATGGATAGTTTTGTGTACCTTAATATTTTTAGAGATGACTGGGACAATTTTCAGATTAAAAAGATGATTAGGTAGCTTAAAAATGAAGTTTTGGTGAGAAAAATGTCAAAAAGGCCGAGAGCTCCCAGTTCTACTCGCTCCCAGCTCGCCCCTAGCTCGCCTAAGGTGAGTAGCCCATTCTTTGAGCTCGCCATGGCGAGTAGATGTACTCGCCGAGGCGAGTAGCCCTGTACCCGAGGTGGTTTAAATGTCTGATTACTTGGTTGGTTAAATTCGGTTGACGATAATAACATGGTTGTTGGTGTATTTGTATATGTCTATTATATGCTATTGAACTTAGTTTCAAAGGTTGGAGTATCATTGATTGAGTTGTTGAAATGTAAGTCATACCTCGTATATGCATTTGTTGAGTTGTTGTTGTTGTCGTCCAAGTTGGGGAGTGTGTCTTAAATGATTTAGGCACAGTTGTTGTTGTCATAGTAGTAGTTGTTGTTGTTGTTGGTTGTATGCTGATATACACCATGGAGTTCATTTTATACTCATATGCATCGTTGAGGGCTCATGCCCTGGAATGTTTATCATTCAACTGTTGAGGGCTTATGCCCTGGAATGCTAGTCATTCACCCGTTGAGGGCTTATGCCTTGGGATGCTTTAACCATCCAACTGTTGAGGGCTCATGCCCTGGAATGCTTGTCATTCAACGCGCGTAAAATGGTACCACATGCATATTGCATTTGTTGTTGTCGTCGATGCATTGTCGGAGTCGTTGTTGGTGAGTCGTTGTCGTTATTGTGGTTGTTGTTGCTAGTGGAGTTTGAAGATGATGTTAATGTTGTTGATTTATTGTAAATGATGCATATTGAATTACTATGTTGATATTTAGGGTGTTAGATTCATTGATAAGTTATACTTCTATTATTTATTGTTTGAGAATCTCACCCCTTCTGTTGGAATTGCCGTCTTGTGGGCAAGTGCAGGTAATGAAGGCTAGTGAGATGTCGGCTCTTGTGTCTTAGGGCTCTGATACGTAACGGGATGGGGAACCGTTGTCTTTTCTTGCATTCCTTTATGTATCATATTTTAAAGAACATGTTGTTGAAGATTTATTAGTTGGATGATGTCTTAACTTGTTGAGGCCTTTGAGCCAAGGATTCTGTTGTATTTGAATGTTGATGACTTTAAAATAATAATTTCCGCTGCAGATTTTATAAAATGAGTTTTGTTGTTATTTAAATAGTTTTATATTCTATTTAAATAAATTTTGAAAAGTAGATGTAATACTTCGTTGATGTTGAACTCTGATTATATTATCATATTTACGTTGTTTTGGGAAACGGGGTGTTATAGTTTTCGCCTATACGCTCCTGACCCTTAGCTCTAATATAATCTACAGAGAAATTCAAGTTTCAATCACACAAAAATTGGTTTCCAGAACCTCACATAATCTCTTATTTGCAAAAACGTTTAGACACTGACTTTTCAAGCGAAACTCCCAATTTTCATCAACCTAAACCCAAAAATCGATTATAAACATTACACTATGAATAATTTAAGGTCTGAACGCTAATTCTACATCACTTCAACATATTTTTATCATCTAATCAACAATTTATAACTTATAACCCTAATTCCCAAATTCCCAAACTCACAACCTACAACTTGCTAAATCCAATCTCAGAATTACATAGCTTAAGATTAGAGAATATGAATCTCACCCTTACCTTAGATTGTTCTTCTGAAATCAACAACAGCGTTCTTCTTTCCTAGGGTTCTCTCTGAGTTCTCCTCTTTTTCTCCAAAAATTGTACGTGTTCTCCTTTTTCTAATATCTCCTTACTGACTCTTAACCTAATACACCTTTTTACTCTTATCACCACAAAATTACTCTTCCCCTTTATCTTATTATTTCTAATAATTATATTCCTCCCCCACTTAGAATATTAGCACACCAAATAACGCACATAATAATATATTTCATCAAAATATATATATTATCAAACAAATAATAACACACTAAAAATACAATAAATTAATAAAATAATAAATAAGAAATTTGGGCGTTACAATATGCAATTGAAGTAAAATAGCTCTAAAAGAAAATAATATTTAAATAAAATAAACTTAAATCTAAATAAAACGAAATCAAATATTATATTAAAATAACTAATTAATGACTCATCAAACTCCCCCACACTTGAATCTTTGCTTGTCCTCAAGCAAAAGGCATAAGAATAACAACATAAACAAGATTTAACATATGACAATGCAATTAAAAACTTATGTCTCTTTTTAAGGTTTTATTTCAAGTGTACACTAATCACAATTTCAAGTATTTCTTGTGAACCTATTCAACCCAACAACCAAGTTTTAAGTGTGTGTGTGTGTGTGTGTGTGTGTATTTATGAGTAGATGACATGGCTACTTGAGGTGTATGCTATATTTCCACTGTGATGTTTTATTGTTGAAATTTTTATGCATGTCAATTGAGAATTATTTGAAGACATGACGTCTATTTCTTGAATATTTATGATATTCGCGTGTTTTATCGCTTTAATAGAAGTATGGTGTTACACCTACGGCATCCTAGCAGCAAGCCATGCGCCTAGGGCATACCCATGAGCCTAGGGCATTAGCCATGCGCCTAGGGCATGGCTTGGGGTGCTCTCACATGCGCCTAGCATGTGTGTTGTGCGCCCCGAGCATCCGAAATGTGCGGGGCGTAAGCATCTTTTCATGTTTTTCGTGTGTAAATCCCGTACTTTTAGCCCAAACCCAGGTAGAAACTCTCACTATAAATACCAGCCTTCCTTATTCATAATTTCTCGTTCAGAACTGGAGCAGTTCAAGACGAAGGCATTTCTATAGCTTCATAGGAGTTTCCATCTTCTCCTTGATTTTCTTGGGTATGTTTTCATCTTTAGTAATTTGTTTTTAGTTACCATGTGTAACTAATTTTTTTTTTTGGATATTTATTTAATTTAATGTCGCTTATATTTTATTTATTGTTCGCTATTAAGTTTTATTAGGAATTTAGTTTATTTCTTTAGTAGCGCAACCCTAGATTAGATACTTAGGTAGGGCCTAATATTGATATTACTATCCTGATGCTTATATCTTGATATTTATATCTTGCTATTAATATTTATTTGTCTAGGAAGTAATTAGTTATAGCTAGCGAAAGATACCGAAAGCGAGTTGACCTTAGTAGAAAGTACTTAGGAGGTGACATTACTAATATTGAATAAGATATGCTGAACCTAGGAGGTAACTAGTTACTAATTAAGGAAACAAGTGTCTGCTTGAAGGATATAAGTTGTACCCTAGTAGAACCTTTCTTTCAAACCCTTGGTAAGGTAGACGCTGATTGGACTGTCCGTTTGTAGAACTACTAGGAGAGAGAGAGAGAGAGAGAGTGTAACGCCCATTTTTGATTATTTAATTATTTGATTTATTTGAGAACTTGCTATATATTTTTATATATATTATGTGATGTTAAGTGAAGATTTATGATGTTTTTATGTGACGTGGCGACTTATTTTATTGTTTAATAAAATAAGATTTTAAAATAAAATAAAATATTTAGTTGTGGGTTAGTTTTGGATTTTAGAGAGTTATGTGGGAGAAAGAGTAAATAAGATAAGATTTGTTGGGAGTATATAAAAGGAAATTAGGTCAAGAGAGAAGTCAGTAGTACGCGTACAGAGTTTTGGAAAAAGAGGAAAACGGCTGCGTGAAGGGAGAAGAGCATTAGGGCTGCGATTTTCTGCTTTTACCAGGTAAGGGTGAGCCTAGCATTTGATTATATCATTCTGTAATTCATCTAATCAAGATTAACAATCATAGGGCTGTTTTGAGAGAATTGAAATTAGGTTAAAAGTGGAGAAAAATCATGAATTAAGCCATAAAGCTGTAGGACAGATGTTTAGATTGAGTACAGAACGTAGATTAACCTTAATGATGATGTTTCTGAGAGTTTAGATGATTTATATGATGAATTTGGGAACCTTTTGTGTGATTTTCGCAGAACCCGTAGGACACCTGTTCATCGCTCGCCTAGGCGAGCTATGCAACTCGCCGCGGCGAGTAGACCTAGTTTACTCGCGAGGCGAGCAACCCAGCTCGCCATAGCGAGCAGTACCCTAGAGCTCGCGAGGCGAGCACTCCAACTCGCCATAGCGAGCAGGACCTTGGTTACTCGCGAGGCGAGCATTCCCACTCGCCATAGCGAGTTATGTCAGAACCCAGAATCCATTCTGTTGGCGACCCACAGTCGCATATAACCTTGGGAGATGACCTTGGGTAGCTTCTGGGACTTTTACTGAAGTTTAATATGATCTGTGATGATGATACATGATGATTGAGATTGTTTATGATGATTTTATGAAGCTTATGTGTGATATATGAATTAATTAAGTTATGAATGTTTGATTAACTTGCGATGCCTGCACTATGGATGCTATCTGTATGATGTACTTGCTGCCATGTTGCTATTTACTTATGTATAGTTGCTGCATGTGTCAGTCCTTGATGATTAAGATGTTTTGCGACGTTTAAGATGTTAACTTGTTTAAGTTAAAATTGCATTGAGTCTCATGCATACTCATTCTATGATGGGGGCTTATGCCCTGGAGTTTTTACTCACCAGCGACGAGGGCTTATGCCCTGGAGCTTTGCTCACCAGCGACGAAGGCTTATGCCTTGGAGTATATTTATGCTCATAGCGACGAGGGCTCATGCCCTGGATTGGTACCACATGCATATAAGACGTAGGGTTGCATAGTCAAGTGATGATGTCAAGTCGAGTCGTCTACTATGTTTATTATGATGTTTATTGAGATGTATATGATGATGATTATTATGGTGTTAAATGATGTGTAGTTTATGCTGATGCTCGAATGCTAGATGTTTATCTGAGATATGTGAGATTGTGTTGATTGTTGATTGTGATTATTTGATTACATGTTTAATATAATTATTATTGAATCTCACCCCTTCTGCTGGAATTGCCGCCTCGTGGGCAAGTGCAGGTAACCAAGATTAGGTGCAGACGTGTGAGGATTTCTGCAGTCGAGTCTAGGTGCTCTGATACGTAACGGGATAGGGGATCTTCTTTATTTTCTCTGTTCCTTGCGTATTATGTTATTTTACATGCTTATGTTTATTTTGAAGATTTTGCTAATAAGATGTTGATAAGGCCTGCGTGCCAAAGACTTCTGAGATGCTTTTCCATGAGATTATTCCGCTGCGATAATGATTAATATTTTATGAAGATTTAATGTTTATTTATTCATTAACATGAGATGTTTTTAGAAATGTGATGCCCTGTTATGTGCTTACTCTGATGCATGATTATCTTTTTAAAGAAATTTTTATGTTGGGAAAACGGGGTGTTACAGAGAGAGAGAGTATGTATGTGTGTGTGTGTCTGATATCAGTGTCTTAAGATTCATAGATGGATAGATCTACAAGAACATTTTCTTTGATTGCCTTTGGAAATTTCAGAAATCCAATTTAATTTTATGCTTTCAATTACCTTTGAGGTAGTAAGACCCCACACGTAAGGATCACCGTATGACTAGCAGGTGCAACCAAACATTGGAGGGATAAACCTAGTCAACTAAGATAGTATAGACCCCACACGTAAGGATCACTGTGTGATCAGTAGGTGCAACTTGACGACCGATTAGGTTAGTAACGTCCCAATGGCCTCATCACTTGTATAGTCTACTTAAGATAAATAAACGTGATATTAATGTTATTTAAACATCCAACATATAAATAGGGGGATTCGAAGAATCCTAACCGCTATTTCCTTTTCTGCAACCAAAAACAGGTAACTTGATATGTTGCAAACAGATAAAAATTGCAAATCTCTAACCCTTCAACTCTTTCATTTTTTCGTCAACTAAAAATAAGTAACGCGAATTATTTGGACGAAACGACAATCTATGTGGATACGATATTCTACTTATCGCTTTATTATATGGTATACAATTTGGTACATTTGCCTAATCTGCACATCAAAGACCTCGCACGTAAGGATCACCATGCGATCATCAGGTACAGTTAGTCATCGGAGGGATAGACCTAGATCAATTGAGATAGTATAGACCTCACATGTAAGGATCACTGTGCGATCAGCATGTGCAACTTGACAACCGACTAGGTTAGAACATCCCAACAGCCTCATCACTTGTATAGTCTACTTAAGATAACTAAACATGACATGAATGTTATTTAATATCAAAATAAGTAAATAGGGGGGATTCAAAGATCCTAACCGTTGTTTCCTTTTATGCAACCAAAAATAGGTAACTTGCTCTGTTGCAAATTGATAAAAATTGCAAATTCTAACTCTTATCTCTTTTATTTTATATCGTCAACTTAAAATAAGTAACGTGAATTGTTTGGACGAAACGACAATCCATGTGGATACGATACTCTACTTTATCATTTTATTACTTGGTAAACGATTTGGTACACTTTCCTAATCCGACCATCACTTCAGTGGTCGTTTGGTTGACCGCCTCACCATTTATAAAACTGGTGTAGACGTGCAAGCTTAAGGACGTGAGTTCCCAAGGCTTGCATGGCGCATTCCTCGTTTTTCTTTTGCATGGAGCCTAGTATAGGCTCTAATTAGGATTGTCGGGATTCTGTGTTTATTTATCTTTGAGATTATGTTCAGACTATATTGTTTATGTATTATGAAGCCTGAGATAGGTTGTTGAGATTTTGTGGTTCATGCACTTTAAGATTTTTGGATGTATCTGGGATATTTGAGATGTTTTTTTTCGCTACGGGATTTATGAAAACCGAATTATGCATGTTTTTTAGAAAATGATGACGTAACATCTTGAACTCTTTTGATTAAATGATTTATTTGCATTAAATATTGTTTGTGGGGTTCAAGGATGTTACAATATAAAAGTGTAAAATATTTATATTTATACTTTTGATCAGAATTTCATTCATAATTTATACGTAATATTGTGAGAAAAAAGAGCGGACGGACACAGAGTGCCCGTCTATACCAAGTGTTTTGTATTTCGTTAGATATTTTTACATTTAACCAAGAAATTGGCTAGCTCTTTGCTACCACACCATTTTTGCTATAAAAATAAAATAAAAAAACTCCACCAAAAACAAATTGTTTAAAATAACCTGAATTGTATTCTTGGATAGAATAGTTCATGGTCTTGTTTTATTTACTTCTCAACCCAACTCTAAATTATTATTAAGTTGGGCTCTAATAAACAAATTGTATCCATTTGTAAAGTCGATTATAATTAAGTTATTAAGTTGGCCTTTTTCAGGTTATAATCAAATTCAGGTTATAAACTAATCTCCATTTGTAAAGTCGATTATAATTAAGTTAATTTCACCTATTCGCAACAATGAATTGTACAGAAATCATTTGTAAGATGTTAGTTTAGGGATAAAAGTTTAACATTCTAACTTTCAGAAACAAATGTTCAAATTCGCTTGAGTTCAGTGCAAAATAATCATTAGTATAACTTTGTTTTTTAGAATATTAATATGATGACTTTAGTCAATAGTATAATTCCCTTCCCCAATTTCTTTTATGTTGGGTATGAATCGAATCAAATTTCACGCACAAACCTAGCAAAACCCATTAATTTCTAATCAACAAGTTCCACCGACTGTTCCACTCAAAAAAAAAAAAAAATATCCAGTGAATATTTAGCTAGCACAAAGGAAGCTTTTTTTTTTTTTTGCCATTTCAGAAGAAAAAAGGTCCATTTTTTTTATATAAAAAAGACATATAATTGGAAAATCAAAGATTCTGCAGTCCAAGCTAAATGTTCTTTAGTTAATTTCATATTTAAAAAAGCAGAGTTTATATATCCACGTGATGATATACACATTTTCTGTTGATTTATTTATATACCGTCTCCCGGACACCATGAATTAATCAAAATTATTATTATTCAAATATAATGATCACTTTGCTTACGAAGCATCATAAGGGAATGCTTTGATGCTGATCATCGTGGAAGTTAAGCTTAGGTTAAAGTACTTTTGATGCATAAAAAACATATGCAAATAATTTGGATTGTCATGGAAGAATTAGAATACCGTTAGATTAATGAACCGATCATAATTTAATTTAATCTGATTTTACCCTTAATTTATTAATAGAGTTTTAGTTTCAAATATGAGTTGTATTCGTATTATTATTAATGAACAAATGTATTAGTGTACTATAAACTTAGATATGTACCATTATTATGTTGGTATGAATAGAATCGGACTTAAATATCTTAAGCATGATTTTAGATTTGTTTCTTATGAATAGAAAAATATGGTTGAGAGAGGAGGTTCCACTAAAGATGGTTAGTTAAGTTTTTTGATAAAGATTAATTAATCATCAACAAAGTTAGTCGATGTTTCGCAACAATGACAATGTTATTCCCTTCTTGAAAATTGAATCGTCTCAATGTTCTTTGAACCGTATCGTTCATTTTATGGAAACCTTGATTCAATTCAGAACTATGCCAGTGCAATTTTGAATCAATTCATTCTTCAACTGAAATTGCTTTGAATCGATTCATTCTTCTTCTGAAATTTCTTTGAATCAATTCAAATTTCTTGATCCATGTGTCAATCTTCATAGCTTTCAGATTTTCATTTTACACGAATTGAATGATTCACACATGTAATACGATTCAAGTTCGGTTTTCTAATGTTATTTTGAGGCAAACTTTTTCTTTTCACTCACACCTATATGTACCTTCACCCACTCATTTTTTCACTTATATAATCAATTTGAAAAAAACACTATAAAGTCGCCAACCTTTTTCTTTTTACAATTTTTTTTCAAATAAAACACTTTTTCTAAGAACTCTTGCAGGATTTGAGATCTAGATTGTTACGATGTTGTATGATAATTGTAAGTTAGGTTTCTTTCAAGGATCTTGGTAGAGAATCAAGGATCTAAAGTAAAAGTAGGTACTTTTCAACTCCAAAGGTAATTGCGGGTGTTGTTTCTCAAACATTCAATGTTCAAGGGGATCGAAGCGGAGGCATGGCAAAGAAGATTTCTCAAAGTAGAAGATTGAAGGATTACATGCAAGCTTGAGGTTCAAAGACCTTTTGGATTGTCCAATTTCAAGAGAGTTTGAAGATTGGATTATTTGTGTGATTGTTTCACATATGAGATTAGGAATCGAAGGAATCTTTGCAATCATACACTTGTAAATATTTTCAACATAACATTAAAAGCCCGTAGAAGAGGCGTTTTCTTCTACGAAGAGAGGATGTACCCCTGTCGAAGACTGAAATGGGGAACCTCTATAAATCCAATGTTCTTCTTTTCCTTATCCTTTTAATTAACATTTTACTTTGATACATGATGTTGTTGATTGACTTAATTACCATATAATTGTGATTGATTATTTTGCATAAATCTAACCTCAGTTATTCATTGATTGAGATCAATAAACACCTAGGTCAATCACATTCATCTTCAATTAACTTGTCAATAATTCTCACATATATCAAGCTGTTAATCTCTTGAAATAGCCATAGTTTTTATGTTGTGTTAAGTGTATTAACTTTTGATTGATTATAGAACAATTCATAGTTAAATATCTTATTCAAGTTGAATCATTGTTATCACATTGTTTATCTTTTATCATTAGTCTTGGTGCACGAATTAGAATAGCCATAGCAAACAAAAAAACCTATCATTACGTTTAATATGAGACTGACTATTAATAAAGATAAAAACGATGCTCATCACAAAAAGAGAAAATTAAGATAAAGATGGTAATTATCTAACTTTTTTTTAAGAAGCTATGGTAATTATCTAATTAAAATACACCATGTCACTTTCTCATATTTTAAAGGAAGTATTGTATCTTTGATTGAAGTGCATTGATGAATCATTATTAAGAACCATTTATGGAATCTATACCACTTTTTTTGGACACATGGAATCTATACCACTTAACACTGTATATTAACCCATTATTACACAGTGTAGAGGCAACAACGGTTTTCTCATTGCCTAGCTAATTATCTAGAGAGAATATGGAGATAGAAAGCCAGCTCCAAGTTTCATCAAATTCAAGGCAGCACAAAGAAGGAACATCTTTTATCAAAACTTGTTTCAATGGACTCAATGCCTTGGCAGGTATCACATTCTTTCTTTCTCAAACTCTTGTATGAAAAGTTAGTCATATGTGCAATTCGGAAAAAGGAAGTATTTTTTTAATTATATAACTAGTTAATGAAACATGCATGGCAAGAACATTTATAAATGGGACAGTCATTATTTTGATGTTAAATATGTAACAAGTACTTACAATAGTCTTTTAATGTATCAACATTTTAAAATAGTTTTTGATTGTACACTTTGTTAGTCAAAGTAGTCTCTAACATTAAAATAGTCCTTCCATCCTAATATTAACTCTTTTCGTATAAGGACTAAGTAAACACCTATAAAAACTGAAATGACATTTAGTAAAAATATGAAATAACTAATATGACAATATTAACGAAATATTTTAATTAAATTAATATTTTACCTAATATGGTGAACAATCAATGACTATTTTCAAATTTTAATACATTATAGACTATTATATCTACTTGTTACACATTCAACAACTAAAATGATTATTACCTTTTATAAAATGTTTGCCGAATGTCATAAATATAATGATTCTTCAAATATAATATTGTTAGTGAAAAATTGCATATGTACATGTCTTTTCTTAGCTCTCATTGTAATTCAAATATGATTTGGCATTACAATATTATAAAGCTTCATGGAGTTTTTCCCTTTCCTCCTATTTTCGGTAACTCAATGATGTCTATCTCAGAATTCAAAGTAATGTCTTAAAAACCGAAAGTGACATGATGCTGGTAAGCTAAGACGTTTTAGATCATGATTCAATTGCTTTAAACCGTCTGAATCAAAGCATAGTCATGGTTGAACCACTTAAATAATTGAACCGTAGACTATGAAAACAGATACGGACACAGACAACGGACACAACATGGACACTAACATGCCGTTAATAATTTAAGAAAATCATATAATTCAGTATAATTATATATGTCGGAGACACCGAAACACGCATAATCCTAAAAATGTTCGTGCTTCATAGAACTCGTAGATAACGCTGGTTCACACTTTAGCCGATTGGATCATCTGGTTTAATTCAGTTTTTAAAACATTTGAACTTCACAAACAAAGACCTCCCACTTTAATTCACTATATTAAAATTATTTATTTACAAATGATTACATTTTTTTTTTGAGGGAATTTACAAATGATTACATGCTTATAATATTTTAACAAACACTATAATTATTCAGGTATTGGAATACTCTCGATGCCATATGCAGTTTCTCAAGGAGGATGGCTAAGTTTCATGCTACTAATTATATTTGCCATGATATTTTGGTACACAGCTTTACTTCTAGAAAGGTGTATGAATCAACAACCATTAATCAAATCATATGCTGACATAGGTGAGGTTGCTTTTGGATATAAAGGAAGAGTTGTAATATCAAGTTTTATATATGTAGAACTTTTTTTAATTGCTGTGGAGCTTCTTATATTAGAAGGTGACAATTTAGAAAAGTTGTTTCCAAGTGTGAACTTCACAATGATTGGACTTAATATTGAAAGAAAAAGTAGTTTTGTGTTAATCACTGGTTTGATAATATTGCCAACAACATGGTTGAGAAGTTTAGGAGCTTTGGCCTACATATCTGTTGGTGGGGTAGTGGCTTCAGTTATTTTGATTGGTTGTGTTGTTTGGGTGGGAGAAGTTGATGGTGTGGGGTTTCATGAAAAAGGGAAGTTAGTAAATTTGGAAGGATTAACAACTGCAATGAGCCTTTTTGCTTTCTGTTATTGTGCTCATGCATTGATGCCCACAATATGCAATTCCATGAATGACAGAAAGCAGTTTTCTAAGGTAAGTAATGTCTTTGGAATAACATTTTATTCTTGTTTTTCTTATTCTACAAGATTAGGTTTGTGTCTTTCAGGTATTTTGTTTTTCTTTTTTCATAAATAAATTTCTAACATATATAAAAAAAATATTACTAAGTTTCAAAACTACATCTTAAATCATCATTCGCATTAAGTCTTTTAGATCAATCAATTTATTCGTTGGAATTTTCTCATGAAAGACTAATGTGATGATGATTTATACTTTTAGAGATCATTTTAAAATTTCATATTTGTATAAATGAAATTTTCCTTCAATAAACCTTAAATTCGATCCCTAAATTACCATTCTCTCTAATTTAGTCCATAAACTATATAAATATAATAATTTGTCCCTAAGTTATTATTAATCCATCAAATCAGTCCTTCATTTTCTTTAAAAATAGCATAGAAAATGATATTTCATGCTAGTTCAAGGACTATCTTGAATTAAAAATTGTTTAGGGACAAATTGGTGAGAGAGTTTAGTCAAAGACAATTTTATTTGTGCAAATAACGAAATTTTAAACCGATCTCAAAAATAAAAATCATCATCACAATAATATTTCATGAAACAATTTTACTAACTAAATTGGTGAGACAGTAATATTTTAGGGACAAATTGAAGGTTTTTATTCAAATACAATTTCATTTGTGCAAATAACGAAATTTCAAAATGATCTCTGTAAGTACTAAATATAAAACAATGACTAAATTTGTGACTTTGTTTTTTTTATTCACTTTGTTATTTCATTAACCAAAATCAATATAGCAAAACTAGTAAGGAAATGACTCAAAACTGCTCATTCCTCCTATTTTGAGCCACGTTTTTTTACCTCACAAGTTAATGAAAACTATAATAATAATAATAATAATAGTAATAATAATAATAATAATAATAATAATAATAATAATAATAATAATAATAGTAATAGTAATAATAATAATAATAATAATAATAATAATAATAATAATAATAATAATAATAATAATAATAATAATAATAATTGAATGACATATAGTTAGTTGTTAGATTAGTTTTTTTTCTTCTTTCTCCTACGTCTGGGTTTGAACCTAAGACCTCCAACTCCTTATCCCTTGGCACAAACCAGTTGAGTTGTCTAACCCCATAGTTCATGAAAAACTACAAATAAAAGAAAGAAAATAATAAGTTTACTAAATTAACTTTCCTTCAAAAAAGTTTACTAAATTAACTTATAAAAGAAAGAAAATAATAAGTTTACTAAATTAACTTCATTGAGTATTGTTGTAATTAAAAGTGGATGATGTTGATTTGAGATCAATACATATAATACTAATTAGAGGATACATTTGAAAAAAATAGTAATATTATATTAAAAACTGAAAATGTTACTGATTTTTTTTTATTTCAAAATGTAACACCCATTTAACAGAAGATGTATTTCAAATCCAGAGATGAAGTCATTTACTTTGTTCTTACCACAGTTATATTTTGCTTATTGCAGGTTTTGCTGGTTTGCTTTATGGCAAGCACAATTATCTATGGAACAGTAGCTGTATTAGGCTACAGGATGTTTGGGGATCATTTGAAGTCTCAAATCACATTAAATCTACCAACAAATACAATAAGTACAAAATTAGCAATATATACCACAGTAATAAATCCTTTCACTAAGTATGCTATTATAATCACTCCAATAAGCAATGCCATTGAAGAAAAATGGCATCTATGCAAGAGAAGACCTATTAGCATTCTCATTAGAACAGCCATTGTGGTAAGCAGTGTCTTTGTGGCACTATTTGTTCCATTTTTTGGATACATTATGACATTTATTGGTGCTTTCTTGAGTGTGGCAATGTCATTGTTGTTTCCTTGCCTCTGCTACTTAAAGATGAATAAAGCTGCTAGGAGATTTGGGTTAGAATTGATCATAATCATAGCAATTCTGCTCATTGGTACATTTATTGGAATACATGGTACCTACGTTTCACTTACGCAAATAATACATAGTGTAAAGTCATGAAGAATCATGCTTAAAGCTCATGAAGGATTATGCTTAAAGCTCATAAACAACTATTTGAGTGACTCGACTACGAATGTACAATACCAAATAATGAAATACATTTCTTGTTAATTTACATTTTGCTGATGAATAAAAGAGAAAAAGGGAGCCTGCTTGAGCTATTGATGCATATTTGAATATCATCTTATAGTTCAAATGTGACTTGCAATGTAAGCATTTGTCCTTTTTTTATCATATAATAAATGGCATACCAAACAAATCCTAAAATGTTGATTGGTGGTATTTCAAAACAAGTATATGTACTAAAACTCCCATAGTATATCAAATTTGCACCAAAAATATGGTATACAGCAATAATCAAAGTCTTTTCTAACTGGATGGGAGCAACTAACTGATTGTATATGATAATAATTAATAAGGACATCTCCAGTTACATTCTTGAGTTCTTATTAAGACCAAGTAAATGTTAGTTGTTATTTTGTCGGTGGACAAAGTTGAACTCATGACCTCCACATCACAATGTCCCTCCCCCAAACCACCAGCCACCTTGTCACTCCAAACCGGGTTCATCATTAATGGAGGATATTGTATATGCCCAGTGTAAAATCGTTCATATATATGAATTAGTTTTTATTCTTAATCGTTAAAAACTGAGAAATCATCTGTGGGAATTATTCCAGAGAAATAAATAGATGTAGCTTAATTTGTAAAGCTATTGTGACATTGCAGGGCCAACGTAAAGTAAGCTAAGAACCCAAATCTTGTTATGAATCCTAAGATTGTTGTAAATACGGAAATAAACATCAAACTATAAGAGTTCTAAGCTTGACCATGCAACTGGTGTTTTGTGTTTCCACCGTCTCAAATTCATTTTATAGGTAGATACATACATGTTTTGTCAAGCTGATCATCATCCAAAATTGCAGCTACCAGGTTCAGAGGCCTTTGCTTCAACTTCAAAAAGGAGCATGCAAGCATCCGGATCTGGTATGCTATCCTATGATCATTGGGGAAAAGGCAGCAACATAAATGAAGTTTCGAAGTCTTCCTTCCAGTCTCGGTGGATCAGTCTGGAAGACAACTTTGTTAGCTGCACAATTTCAACAGAGAGACACCAGTTAGCATCAGTGTTTCTTCTATGAAATGCTGAAGTTGACAGGTGAGAACTTTGTGCTGACAGAAGAATACAAGCAGAATCATAACATCACCTCAAATATTCAGCGCGGTGTAACTGGGACGCAAAACCTCTTCCATCATCTATTGTTTGTTGTGCCTGTAGAAATCTGAAGAAAAATAATTTCTTTTAGTACTTGACGAATCCAGCATTATGAGCCTTGCCAAGAACAGACTTAACATCTCCATGAAATAAGTTGAATTTTTTCGCAACAGCAAACCCAGCATGCATTCCATCTACTGCGGCGCTAATAATACCACCAGCGTAACCTGCTCCTTCACCAACTGGATATAGTCCTTTTACCGAAGTGCTTTCATAAGAGTCAATATCGCGAGGAATCTGGATCGGGGAACTGGTCCTAGTCTGGAACAAAACATTGTATAGGGAAAATAAATAACAGTTGAGAAGCAAAGTCGCGATAAACACAAGCTTTATACAGATCTAATTTATGACTGTAGACTAAGCCAGGAGCTGGGAAATATACAGAATTTTGGTGAATATGTAAACACAACGGGGATTTATTGATAATTGAAAAATGAGTATTTTTAATTACCTCTACACCGTGAAGGAGGGCCTCGTTGCAGATAAACCCTGGTAACTGAAAAGTTTGGAAGTTTGAATTTAAAAAGGAAAAAGGAGAAGAAATGTTTAGAACAACTTTGATAGAAAATTTTATGAATACTATAGTATACTAATTTGCAGGACATGAAAACAGCAAACCTCTTTGTCAAACGTTTCAAGTGAATGCTTCAAAGCTTCAATTATGTTTGCAGGAAATAGCTGATGAAGATTTGATGCCTTTACACCCATGCGATAACTTGACGGTGGAACAGATGTAACTGGCACAAACTAGTTAAGCTAAGTAAATCTATAGAGAGCATGAGAGTAACATATAAATGGTATTATGGTAATGGTCGATAATTTTACCGGACAACTTATTCTCAAGAAAGTCTGGAACTGTCTGTACAGGCACTACAAAGTTTCCTCCTCCCATCACAGCAGCTCTTCGTTCAAACTCTCTCTAAATAATAGTAGTAGTATTAGACAAAATAGATAACATCAAATTTATAAAGTTAAAAACTCTGCTATATGCCCATCAGGAACAAGGACAATGTTATTGAACAAAATTTCATAAGATGCAATACGGGTCCATTTCTTAAAGCACTTATGCTTAAACTCTAGATAAACAGAATATGAATTTATCATTCCACTATTTAATAATTAATTAGTTAAATATAGTTGTAAGTAACGAAATTTAAATACAACATAGATGTCAAGAAATCAGACCAACCTGAAACTCAACACCAGCGAGGGGACCATAATAATTCAAAGCTTCAAAATCATTCTTTGTGACTGACACCACAAGTGCAGCATTTGCCCACCTAGATGCTCGCCGAGAAAATGACATGCCATTGATGCATATTTCAGATGGACTTGTACTTGTGAGAACAACCTAAGTTCCAATATTCCATACATTACTACTAGTTGATCGTTTAGAGAAATTAAAACAGAGTAATAGTTTAATGCTACTAATCCGTCCAATGTAATCAAATGCAAATCAATCAGCACTGTATGTTCATGGAGCGCTTACCTGCCCACCTGGACACATGCAAAAAGAGTAGCAACTGCGATTTTCCACCTTTGAATCAGTTGATTCATTGAAATCATCTTTGTCAATATAATTGGCAACTTTGTAATCTGCCACTGGGACTTTACCACGTCCACGGCAAACTTCAGATGCCAGTTCAGAATACTACACATTTAAATTTACATGCATCATAATCATCACAAATAAAAAAGTCTGATGAACAGCTTTTATGATAGTCAGAAGAATATGTCAGAAATCGAATTGGATCATATAAGTAAGTCATTGCTAATTCTAATACACACAGGTTAGATACAAAATAAACATCTAACAAAGCAGCAGAACAGAAATTTACTAAATAATAGAAATCACGCCCAAAACAAAAATACACTTTGCTGTCCACAGAGACAAAAATACAAAACATCAATCCTACATTCAGAACTACAGATCTTATTAACATATATACTACTAATTTAGTTCCTCAGGTTAAACTGCCACCATAATATCCCTCCAAAGAAATTTCATAAAATTAATCTCAAAGAAACACATATCACCAGATTCATCCCTAAACTTTGTATCTTTATAGGAATAATTCAGTAAAAAGAAATCTTAGGAGGACTAATAAGGAGACACTTAGTTTATAGTCACATATTTAGGGACATTAATTCTTAAAGGTTAATATGAACATGGTATTTTGTCATTAAAAAGAGAGGGGAATGTATCCTCAAATGCATATACAACTAGAAGAATGGCATGTCTAGATAACTTGCTTCCCTCTATGCTCCCTCTCTCTTATTTATCTACATAACATCGTAATTATGTAATAACTGATTGAGTGGAGAAGGAGCAATTACCTTAGGTATATGCTTATGAAAAAACAAGGGTGCATCATTTTTTTTTAATGTATACAAACCTGTATTCTGTTTATTAACTCCTGAGGATGCTCAATCCGTAACCCTACCTGTTTACAATGTATAAAGAGAAAAAAGTTAAAAAGGGAAGAGATAGAAAATCATGACATGAACAAATGTCAAAGCAAATATCGCATCATCATTTCATGGCACTAAAAATCAAAGTACACAAATAGGCCACAAGATGGTGCACCATGTTACACCCATGTCCCTTGTCCACACTCTGGGTGTCAGGTATAAAACAGAAGCGACAATTCATGAAATCTATCCAGACCTCTACCATCTCCAAACAATTCTACTGTTAGTGATACTTGAGACGATTTGGGTGATTTGACAATTACATCATCGTGATTCATGTCTCATGCAATAGGTCCCAACTGAAACTTTTTACTCAGCAACTACAAACTATTCACATTGAGGAGAAGGTGAAACTTTAGAGGAGGAATTAATACCTTATTAGTTGAGGGAATTAGAGGTAATTATTAGTTAGTAGGGAGATAGAAGAAATAAGGTATGTCGTCTATTGATAAGAGGGATTGAGAAAGATAATTAGGTAGTCATCTGAGTGGATTGGGGCCACTATTGGGAGGTTGCAAACCATTGAAGGCAGCTATATATTATTGTTCAGTAATCATGGAAATGTTCCCTAATCCTTGTATTAAAAGACAAGCATTTGATATACATCACACCGGATAGCAAAGCGTACACGAGGAAATGTGACAGACAAGCATCACAATTTCCATAAATTGAAATGAAGATTAAAAGATAATGTCTAAGTAAACTCACAGCAAAATCTTTGGGTACCAGTTCCACATTGTGAGTAAGAAGCATTTGATATACATCACGGGCAGAATGACCCACCGCCAGAATAACTGCATCACATTCCAACTTCTGACTTCTCAAACGCAATTCATCAGCGGATTCTGATACCATAACCCCAAGAACTTGTCCATCTTCTATATATAGATCATCTACTCTTGTTCCAAACTTTATGGTTACCTGAAAAAACGAAGCAGCACGCATTGTTAATTGGTCAGTATGAAGACAAGTGCAACAAGGAAAGTTACACTAAGCAAGATAGAAAATTACACTGACATGAGATTACTTTCAATGCAAACAAGTTAATGGAACTCACACCCAAATCTTGCAGATGTTGCCTGAAGTTGCGAAGTAATGGAACCAACCTATCTGTTCCTAAGTGAGGCTTACCATCAATCAATATCTGTTTTGTAGCTCCAAGCTGCACTAAAGTTCTCATAACCTAAAATGAAGATAACAAGTCAACCATTTTATGAACTGCAGTTAGACATAAGGGCATAATGGGTAAATTAAAACTAAATAAATCTTGTTGTTTTGTTAATTATCCTACTAGCTAATAAAACCTTCCCAAATAAAATACCTATGGTTGGGTCAAAACCTACCAAAAAGTAAAAAGGTTTTCCCACTCATTTTTTTATCTAACTTCTATTATATTAGGTTTTCCTAATATTCAGGGTCATTATGAGTAAAAGTAAACTAGAGGTTGCACACATGAATGCTGAACTGAGAACTAAATTAATAAAATCTCAATAAGAAACAAAGCTTTTCAGCACTAGGTGAGGTCAGTTTCATGAATTTAAAGATGTCATAATGTCCTATCTCAATGGTTTGGTATATAGTTTTCATTGATCTTCCTCTCGCATGGTAGTCAAACATTCGAGTTAATTTTTAAACTCATCTTAGTTGAGGTAAGGAATAACGGCCAAATCACAAGAATCCTTTTTCTATGAAGTAGGTCAAACTTGGTCCCTGGATTTTAGACACTAGTGCTTCTAATCAGTGAGCAGGTAATCCTTCTCTTGTTGCTAAACTTTCATTCCCTAAAAATACCTCATAACATTACTCTTGTTAATAAGTGATAGGTATATGGTATATTCTCCACAAAGATTCTTTTATTTATATATTCGTAGTTTAACAATTCTTTGTAAACAGTACAACAAAATTGCCATTTTAAATTCGAGTGAAACTAACCGCAATGACACTGCCACTATTGCGTCCAATTCTAGTTACCAACTTTCCATCACTCCAGGTACCTGCACCACCCTGCCACACATAAGTCCTTGAGAAATGACTAAGTAAATCAACATGGGTGAAGAGTAGTTGAATTTAAAGCAACATTAAAAAATGACATGTGATATAAAGCAACCATGAATGCAACATAATCTATTACATATGAAATAAGCCATCAGTAAAAGAAATAAATAGACATGAATAGTACAACCTCCCCAAAGCAGAAGTTACTTTCTAATTCCAAGATTCGCCGAACTACAAGAGCACCAATATCACGCCCCCTCTTTTCAACTGGTTGACCTCTTTCTATTAGCGTGACATCTGCACCAAGCTCTGCGAGAACAAGCGCAGCAAATAGACCAGAAGGCCCACTACCCACAATTGCAATTTTTGGCTTTCTGGTATCCTGCTTTTTGTACAACTCTTTTGAGAAGATGCTGTGTCCATTTTCCCCTTTCACTAAATCTTCTTTATTTTCTTTTTCCCCTTTCACTAAATCTTCTTTATTTTCTTTACAGTCTCGTATAATACTCATCAGATCACCAAAATCTCCTCCGCCATTGACACGTTCCACAAGGCCAACTTTAGGCTGCAGCTGAGATATAAAGTCCCAAGAACGAGGTTCGAGGCTGAGGAGTTTCTGGACATCCATCTCCACAGTATGCACAAATTTGGGCTCCTAAAATTGATAAAAAGCATCAGCAAAACATTATAAGTGGATGCAAGTGCAACAATGATCGAAACTGTACCATAATTTAAAATGATATTTCACTTTTTACAACCCAAATTCAGATGAACGTTTAAAACATCATTCGCATCAAACGAGATTTTCACTACATTCATTCGCAAACATGTTGTTAATTTTGGATGATATACATATCCTTAGAGGTCAAAACTCAAAACCAAATAGTTAAAACATAAACCAATGAACTCATTAATTTAATCTGTGACATAGTCAAGATTGCATCAAGTTAAAAAAAATAAATTAAAACATCAGTTTCCATTTCATATTTCTTACTCTTAAATAATGCCACTAGTGTTTCATAAAAAAATAATTCATGACTGTGATATGGGATGTGACAGTCTTCACAGCTGCAACGTGACTGCATTCATAGTCGTTACATTTGACCGCAATGTCCAGGGTCGCAATGAAACCACAGTTTAAAACCTTGAACGCCACTATGTAATTGCATTTTTTTTTTCTTCAGTATTTTAATGATTTTTGTAATATAATACCTTAGGACATGTTTACTTCCGAAGTTTCCTGTTTCCATATCCACTGATAAAATGAGTATTAAAAAAGACATTATAAAAGTTTTTGAAAATGTGTTTAAAAAATGGATTCATCTTTGATAATTATGAAAACTTGGATAAAAATATGGTAAACGATATAACATTACGGCATAATTTCATCCATTTAACTGACCTATAAGGATGGTTGCTATTGTTGTTTTGATAATTATGAAAATTTCAAAAACCTTATATTGTTGGTCTCTAGTTAGCTTCTATCTTCTCACTGAAAACTCTGAGTGAGATATGAAAACCGGTGGAATTTGAAATAAGGCGACCAATTTTGTGAATGGGTGAAAACATTGGACCAAAACAGTAATCAAGGCAACATGTTTCAATCCCATGGAACGTTACAAATTTACATACTTTCCTATCATTCAAAGGTCGCACCATCAGCGACTATATAAAACCTTGAATATGACTTCTTATCGCATTTTATTCCCTAATATTAAAGATGTTTTAGATAATACATTAGTGGTTGTTATCTTCTCGTCTTTCCTGCTTACATTTCTAAGTATAAAATAAACATTTAAGAATGCATTTTAAAATAACCCTTGTAATTAGGGCGAAGTCTGAAAATAGCCCTTGTTTTTATTTCAAACCTCGCCCAAATTACAGAGTTTGTTTGAAGTATTACCCCAACAATTTTCATATAAGCTATAAACTATATGTTGTTTTCATAAGCTATAAAGTATTACCCCAACATGTCATAAATTGATACCATAAGCTCTTCCAAATTGTTAATTTATAAGTTCTCACTAATTTCTTTATGAATAATACATAAAAGCTTACTTATTTGCATAAGCTGTTTTGCATCTCAAAATAAGCTTAATCCAAACGGGACCTATGTGTTTACGTCGGTAAATAAGCTCAAATAAGTCAGAAACATAACGAATGAATTCAATTAACATACCTTCCTAGCATCAAACGATTTTCTAACAACCGAGAATGCTTCTCGCGGTAACATCGAAGCAACCTAAAACAAAATAATCCCGCATTATACAATGCAGTTTAGCGAGAAAAAAGGGATTAAAAATTTAAAATGAGTAATGAATTATTATTTTACCGGGAACTTGAGAAGCTTAGCGATAACATGAAGAAGTGCATCAGAAACTTCTAGAAAGTCTTTACCAGGGTCTTGATCAAGTGGAACAGCAAGGTTGCATAGTCTCCATGTACCCTCAAATTTGTTGCTCTTATTATCATTAGATGATAAAAGTTCTTTGTGTTTTGACTTCAGTTTTCTCTTCTCCGACGGGTACCGTTGTTTGCCGGTTCTCTTGTTCGCGCATTTGATGATGATGTTGCTGTAACGATGTGACTGGTTGCGTCGGTAACTGGGGGTTGAAAACCAGAAAGTTGTGTTCAATTGGTTTGAACAAGAGGGAAGAAGAAGAACCATGGTGACTGACTGAGCTTAACTGCTTTGGGATGATTTGTTGTTGGGGCTTTGGATATGGTGCTTTGTTGTTACAAGTTATGTTTAATTGCATTTTATCCTTCTATTTTATCACATTCACGATAATACCAACCCATTTTTAAGATAATTATTTGTGACAATTTTTTGCACAACTCTATTTTAATATTGAGCAAATAGTCACTTTAGTTCCCAACTTTGCACCCCGCTATTACAAAGGTCTTGACTTAGGATTAAATACAAAGAAGTCTCTGGCTCTGCACTTCCGTTATCACTTTAGTTCATGACATTAAATAATTATGTTAAGTGATTATGTAGCACATGTTTTACGATGACAATGACATATAATGTGTCACAGGAACTTAAGTGAAAGTAGAAAATTGTCATTTTAGTCCCTGAACCAAAACCGAACCGTTAACGAAATCAAAACCGTAATTCAAGAAGCCCTTATAGAACCAAGCATTCAAAGGCAAAAATCTCGTCTCCACGAAATCAACGCGATCTCGAAGATTCAAGATTGGCGAGGACCGCTAATCCGCTATATCACTAGCGGGGAACTCGTGTCGAATCCTTACGAAAAAATGAAATTAAAACGAAAAGCCTGCTCATTTACTTCAGTGGAAGGGATCTTATACAAAAGAGGTTTCAACATTCCACTAATTAAGTGCCTCGGACCGAATGAGGCCCAAGAAGCCCTAGCCGAAACCCATGACGGCATTTGCAGGCAACATCTTGGTGCTAAAGCCCTCGCCAAAAAGGTGTTACGGGGAGGATACTTCTAGCCCACCATACTCAAAGACGCAAAGGACTACGTTACAATATGTCATAAATGCCAAAGACATGGGGACATGCATCTCGCCCCTCCAACCGAACTCACATCACTCACTTCTCTTTGGTCGTTCGCATGGTGGGCAATTGATCTTCTGGGACCATTCCCTAAAGCTGTCGGGCAACTAAAATACTTAGTGGTGACAGTAGATTACTCTACAAAATGGATCGAAGGTGAGCCTCTAGCGAAGAATTCGGCAAAATATGTCCTCCAATTTTTCAAAAAAAAATATCTTAGCAAGGTTCGAAATCCCAGCACTCGTAGTCTCCGACAACGGAACTCAGTTCACAGATCGCAAGTTTCAAGACTACCGAAGAAACTTAAAGAAAAAGCAAAGCTTCACCTCCGTCGAACATCCTCAAGCTAACGGCACCGCCGAAGCAGCGAACAGAGTAATCCTACGTGGAATATGAAGAAGACTCGACGAAGTCAAAGCAAGTTGGGCAGAGGAAATTCATAAGGTCCTTTGGGCTTATCAAACGATATCTCACTCCACAACTGGCGAGTCACCCTTTCGGCTTACTTACGTACAAGCGCCGATACAGACTTCCAAACCAACGCAGCAAACCCATGTGAGGAACTCGAGTTCATCGACGAGATCAGGACCGAAGCATCCCTAAGGGAAATAAAGCTGAAATAGAAAATAGTTGCCCGACACAACAAAAGGGTAATCAAACGAGAATTTGAAGTCGGCGACTTCGTCGTTCTACGAAATCAAAAGAATTCTGAGGAAGGGAAACTCGCTGCCAACTGGGAGGGACCCTACAGAATTATAATGAAAACTGGGACAGGAGCCTACGACCTCGATGACCTCACAAAAGGACCAGTTCCTAGAACTTGGAACGTCGAAAAACTTAAAAGGTACTACACCTAAAAAACATGACTCAACGAGCAACTCGCACGCAGTCAGTTCAAACAAACGAACTACACGCTCTCGCAAACGAGCATTAACAACGGAGGAAGAAGTCTGTGCCACTCTAAATCCAAAAAATTAAAAGGATTGAAGAAATCTAATACAAACAGATTCTTTGACTCCTTAGTATGTTCGCTTTACAATTGTGACATCACTGTCCGGCATTGTTAGGCATAACCTAGCCCGCGATGGGTGATTCACGCCTCGAGGCAATGAACTTAAGTTATTTTCGTTCATTCACTGTTTCTCGTTCGGAATACAACTTTGAACACACATTCAGGTAAACAACACTTGAATGTGAAAAGCTTCTAACACAAATACCCCCGCGTAAAAGTTAGAACTATCACGCTCAGATCCCCTCGCATGATGGCGCACAAGTGCTCATTTTTAAACAAACAAAAATGATAGAAAATTAGCAAGTGTACTAACTTATATCAAAGTAATAAAATTTATAAGATTCGTATCCACAGGGACTGTTTCAACTTCTACTCGGTAATGTCATTATTATTAAAGGTGTATGTAAAATGGGGGGTGCACTGAGGCAATTTGGTTTGAGTTACGAAAGTAAATAAAATGGTCAAGGAAAAATTGGTTTAAAAAATAATATGGAGAGATGACTAGGTCATTCGATTCATCTGCTCATCGCTCATTAGCAGCCTGTTTCTTAAGTCTATGAATGCTATAATGTTTACGACAAATTAACAAAATAGCTTAGGTCAATCCCTTGATCCTAAGCCCTCTTTTCTGATTATAATTCCCTAATCTCTTAGGTGAACCTATAATCATCAAAGGTTTTAAGTCCGTTAATTCAATGATCACAACCTAACAACGCTCTATCCCTAGATTGTCCGTTAGATTGAACAGTATAAAAATGTCAGAGTTACACGCTAGTGTTAGTAGTCATATATACTCTAAAATCAGTTATATTGGGTCAGAATCATAAAAGCATTAATAACAGTTTATACTGAATAAACTAGAATGGCATTCATAAAGATTAAGAGTTACATGTTACATAAACATGAGCTAGAACAAAATCATCTATTGACCTAATCACAAAGGATCTAGCTACTCATGACTAAAGCACAAATAACTAATGTAAAAGAAGGATTCATTACATGAAATTGGTAACCGGATATGAGTTTTGATGGTCTCCTGTAACACCCCGTTTTCCCAACGTAAAAATTTCGTAAATTAAATCAGAGTTTTCACATAAACGGAGTATCACTTTCTTAAAACATCTCAAAGGAAATGAACAACAATTCATTCATCATAAAAATAGTTATTAAACTTCTCAAAACATTGCAGCGGAATCTTAAAAGTCTTGGCACGCAGGCCTCTTCATAACATTTCAAAAGTTCATCTAAAATTAGTCTTTATAAAATTATAATTGACATGCAAGGAACAGAAAAGCATTTGACAAGATTCCCCACCCCGTTACATATCAGAGCACCTAGACACGTGAGGAGTCCACTCACATCAATAGCTAGTCCTGGAAATCTGCACTTGCCCACAAGGCGGCAATTCCAACAGAAGGGGTGAGATTCACAAACAATATAATAAACAGATAATCCAACAATTAAGTTTAACAACAATTAACATATAAGCACGTCTCAAATATTTATCTCATAACATCTTAAGCAACATCAAGAATATCATCACTAAACATCTTAAACATCATCAAAGAATCATCATCACAAAACATCTTAATCATCGTCAAAGAACATCATCATAAAACATCTTAAACATCATCAAAGAATATCATCAGAAAACATCTTAAACATCATCAAAGAATATCATCACAAAACATCTTAATCATCATCAAAGAACATCATCACAAAACATCTTAATCATCATCAAAAAACATCATCATAAAACATCTTAAACAACTCGACTCGACAATGCAACTCGACTATGCAACTCTAACATCTTAAACATCTTAGACATCTTATATGCATGTGGTACCAATCCAGGGCATAAGCCCTCGTCGCTTTGAGCATAAATATACTCCTAGGGCATAAGCCCTCGTCGCTAGTGAGCAAAAGCTCCAGGGCATAAGCCCTCGTCGCTGGTGAGTAAAAACTCCAGGGCATAAGCCCTCATCTCTGAATGAGTATGCATGAGACTCAATCACTTACGTCTTAGACATCACGACACTTCTCATATGACTCCAACAAATTGGACAACATCTCACATCATAGACCGACTCATGCAGCTTTAATTAAATAATAACAGCAACATGGCAGCAAATCATCAATCATATAACAACATCAAAAATTCATCATTTAGGCATCACATATACTACAATATAGTTCACATAATGCATATGATTCATAATCATTATCAAGAACATCAAATCATCACATTAACTTTACAAGTATAGCACATTATGCACTCATCATTCATAATTCATAAGCAATAACATTCTTCAAAAGTAATCAAGTATGATTAAATAAGACATAAGCCAAATACTCATAAAACACCTCAACTAAATCCCTAATACCTAAGTTTGAAGTTTGGAAACCAACCCCAAGTCTTTGGACTAACTTGGGATTAGTTATGCTAAGTTTTCTTAAAGTTTTCTCAAGAGCTACTTGGACTATTTTCATCATAACTCAAAATCTACAAATAATTTTCTAGTCACTCCAGAGCCATTAGAAAGCTAACTCAATTATCTACAACTTTCATGTTTACACCAAGACCCAGTTCAGAACAGAAATGAATGAAAAGGACACAAGAACGCGAAACAAAGAATGCTGTTTTTTTCCAAGACCTACTTAGAGTGTTTTTATCATAACTCAAGATTCACAAAACATTTTTGAGTCACTCTAAAGCCATTTAAAAGCTAACTCAATTATCTACAACTTTCGTGAAGACATCAAAAGCTAATTATGAACAGAAAAGTCCCAGTTTTTATTTTAGTTTTTCGGTTACAGAAAATCGAAAAGAGAACGAGCCTGTTGACCCCTTTGTAGTATTTTAATCATATCTAGAGTTCTAAAAGCTTAAATTGAGTCACTCCAAAGGCTAGGGAAAGCTAACATCTATATCTACAACTTTCATGAAGACACCTAAACTCAGTTCGGAACTTAAACTTGTCAAACTGAGACAACAAGTAACGTGTTTTGCACAGCGACAGCAAAATCGCAGTTCAGTTGCGGTTTTGCCTTGGGGAAACCTTTTCTACTCCGTTTTCGATCCAATACCCTCAAAACATGACCTTAAACATCACCCTATGATTATCCTATCATTAGAACATTAATTATTCATTAACCTACTAGATTATCCACTCTTTTTAACACTAGAAACTCAATTCGAAACCTAAACTAGTTTTCATTAATTCTCACCTTTCAACTTCATCTTTTAATTCATTCACCTTAACCTAGTTCTTAATTCTCTCAAAAACTCATACATCTCTTGTTAATCATAATTGAATTGAATTACAGTTTAATATAATGAAAGCTAGGCTCACCCTTACCTTAATTTGGTCTCCTGAATCAAGCTGCGTTCTTCTTAGGTTTTTCTTCTCTCCTTCGCGCCTCCTCTCTTTTTCTCTAGGTTTCTCCAAAAGTTATATCACGTACTAAATAATTCTAACCCTGATTCTCTTATTAATATTCTCTTACTCATCTTATCTTATTTCTACTCCTTCCCTCAAATTCTCTAAAATTATGTAACAACCCATATTTAATTAAATATATTATATTATAAATCAAATAAGATAATACTAAAAATACATAAAAGCACACATCATCAAAATATATATTATATTATATCATCATATCTTATTATTTCTAAAACAAATATATTTCTACACTAGATAATATATATATTTCTACACAAATAACAAATATATTTTCAAACCAAATAACGAATATATTTCTATAACAAATATATCTCCACATAACAAACATATTTCTATAACAAATAACACAATATATTTTTACACAAAATAACATATATATTTCTACACCAAATAACACATATATTTTTATAACAAATAACATAGTATTTCTACACCACACAACAAATATATTTTCACACCAAATAACATAATATTTCTACACCAAATAACATATATATTTTTATAATATAATATGTTACTAAAACACCAACATATAACACAAAAATAACACACATCACCATAAATCAAATAAATTATTTAAAAAGACTCTAAACTCAATCAAATAATTAAATAAATAAAATAGTTCAAAGCGGACGTTACATCTCCCACCTTCTCTCAAGATCTCCTGCTCCAAAAGACAATTTCTTTCTCCAAAATTTTGACCCCTTGGCTCAGAGTGCAGGTTGGCTTTTATAATAAAAAATTCTGATTCGCAAAAATCATACTACGATGCTTAAAATCGTAGTACGATGCCTCATTAACTGCAGATCCAACTCAAACGCTCCCTTTCATTGTAGTACGATGCTGAAGGATCGTACTACGATTTTTCCTGTAGCCAAACTCATCACCAACGTCCTCAAATCGTAGTACGATACCAGAAATCGTACTACGATGCTTCCTGTACTCATCATCTTAAAATGCATTTTTTGTAGCTCATAATTCATGCAAAACCCCCTAACTCGACTCAACATTACATAAAATCAAAACAAAAGTGATATATGATCTAGTGTCAGCACAACCCAAAACTTGCATCGTTACTTGTCCTCAAGGAACTTACTTTAAAATGAAAATTAACAGTAAAATAGCATTTACCTCATGAATGGTGGTATCAAAAAGTTCATCTTCTCGTTAGCATTAGTGGGCTAACTTGCTTGCCAAAACATCTATTCCACAACTTCACGCAACATTATGAATGAAAGGGTACACACAGTCGACATATTAATCACTACATTGCCAAAACTTGAAAAACTTCTAAACATCAATCAAAGTTACATCACAATACACACTTTTAAGGACTTTCAGGGTATAACGGGGCTAAGGTCACAGGTGGGATTATTTTGGGAAGTAGGCTTAATATAAAAAATTGGAGTTAAGCATTTCCCACTTACTTTGGCATGGAACACCACAACCTGGAATAATTTGCTCAAATTTGAGAACTAGAGAACACACAAAAGTTTCTGGATCACTAAATTTACAAAACTTTGTCTCAATTTATTATATGAGTTAATTGATTTTATTTTTTTTTGTATCAACTTGATTGAAAATTTTTCTCTTTTTTTTTTCTTCATTTTTGAATTGAGACAATCTAATCAATTTACTCATATTCTCTATATCCCTCACCCCAAACTTAAAATGTTGCTATCCCATTAGCAACCCCAAACTTAGAATTTTTACAAACACATCATAGTTGCCTAACTCCAATACAAATTGGGATAAATTCCTAAAGTCTCTAGGCTTAAAATGTGGTTTGTCACCGAAACAACATGGTCTAACCTATTGGCTCAAAATTGGCTTTAAAATGGGAAAAATTTAATGCAACAGGTAGGCTTCAAAGGCTCAAGGTACAAGCACTTTGCCTTAGTGTGTAAGTAATGTAACCAATTGACATAAAGAAAATTCACAAGTCCCAGAAATAGTGTCAGCATGGAACACTCGTATTTGTGAAAATTGTAAAACAAAATTTGGCTTTGGAACTTACTAGCTGAGGTTTATGGAAGTTGCGGTTACCTAAACATTCACATTGCTGTATATTTCACCAACGGAACCTCATGCAAGCTCTACCTCCTTGAACTTTTGATACACCATTGATGAAAAAATGCTACTAGACTGGTAAAATTCAATACAAAGCAAATTCGTTAATAATAAACAAGTGCATATGCAATTACAAAACATGGGGAATACAAAATTCATAACACTAGCAGCAATCACACATATTTTTTTTATTTTTTTTAAAAAATACCAGCCAAATAAACGAAATTAAAAATATGATGGGTTGCCTCCCATCGAGCGCTTTCTTTTACGTCATTGAGTTTGACGCTTCAATCACTGTTAGAGTAGAAAATATAACAGAAAGAATATGTAACCCTTCTTCTTCCTCTTGTTTGGTAAGAATTCCATGAACTTCGTACAAGGCAGCAAATGCTCCATGCTCTTACCTTAGAAAAGAATTTCGGTCAAAGAAACATATAACAGAATAAATAAACAATTCGTTGAAAAAAATAATAATAAACAATAATCCTGTCAAAAAAATAAAATAAACAATATTGATACGACAACGTTTAGTATAGGTTATAAAACGGCAACGAAATTCCACAGTAGAGCGCCGCTGCAGCAAAAGCCCAATCCCAATCCCAAACCCTAATTTCCTCTCACCCCTTTTATATACTCTCTCGCTTCACCCACAAATTCCTTACCACCTTAGCCCTCAAATCTCATTCCATTGCATTTTTTTCTTTCTTTTAGTTTTAAGTTTAGGTTAAGTTTTTACTCCGATTAGTTTATTTTTTCAAAACCCTGAATTCAATTATTTCTTAATTTTTTGTGAAATTTGATTATCAATTTGTCTGCCATTTCCAACTTTGGAATGTCTGAGATTCAATTGTATATGATTCATTCTGTGTTCTGTTTTGTTTTGAAATGTATTAGTGAAATTGTATTGATACTGCTATGATGATGTTGCATCAATTATGTCTGGACATATGAAGTTTTATTGTGATATAATTTGCTACTTTCTGAGCAGTATTATACATTTAATCTTTCAAATCATTGAGAACTTAAACACTGATTTGAGTTCTGTGAATCTTTTATTTGAATAGGAAGATCTGATGCCTCATAAACATTAATTTTGTGCACCAATTTTGTTTTTGTTTGCGTTTTTATATTTTTTTTCTAGTGTTTCTGCAATTGCTTTTTTAGTTATGTAAATTCGTTTTTTTCTGTTACAATGTAGCTTATGATGGATACTTTATATATGGTTCTGAAATGCAAGATATTGCATTTGTTGAAAACTTTGAACTAGGACGGTCTGAGGCTACTAAAATTCACATAGTTTTTTGTTGGTGTTTTTGAATTTGGGTTTAAGTTTATCTTTAAGAATTAAACAATTATGTGGATGATGAGAATAAATTTTTACAGTTATCCCTGTCTGATACTGCAGTGCAGGTGCTGAAAATTTGTAATCTGACACTTGTTAGTTCAATTATGTTTAGTTTAGTGTATTTGCCTGTTGGTTTTGTTTGCTAAGTTATTATATTCATGCATATTAGCATCTGCTAATGTTACTTAGTTTAGTTGAGTTTGTTGCTATTAGTTTTAGATAAATTAACATCAGACATAGACCAACACTTGAGGAAATTCTTTCAATTGGAGTATTTGGTTTTTTTGGCATCAGATAAAATAATGCCTGTGAATTCATAAGAACTCCCATTATCCAGTGGTAGTAGTAATTTTGATTTTGTAAAAAAGAAACAACCGCGGGAAGAAGCTTTGGAAATTGTTCTACTCCGATCTTTATTCTATATATGATAACAAAACTCAATGAGAACTGTAGTGGCCTGATCTTGGATTAGCTCATACCAGTGTATGGTAATGGTACTATATTTTGTTTAGCTTCCAAGTAATCAATCGTTCAATGTATAGAGATGGAGTCTTAGAGGTATCAATAGTTGGTAGGACTATTCTTTTGCTAAGTTAAACTCAATAATTTATATTTAAAACAGATGCATTTTCATTTTATAGAAATTCATAAATAGATTTTCATCATTATGATAACTTTGATTTAAATCAAAGTTGTGTATCAATCCCTAAATTTAAGCATCAGTTTCCCTTAAATGGAAATCTCTTTTTTGGTTCCATTTGTCAAATTAAGGAAATCTTTGCTGCAGTTGATGTTATGTGTTGATAGTAAAAGTCCAAAATCACACTTCCTTCAACTGGAGGGTTTAAAGAACAATTTGGGGAAGAGTAAACTGCCAAACGCATGAATTAGAATGAGTATTATATACGAGAAAAGTTTGAATCCATTTAGGCCAATTGGAGTATTTGATTTGTTATGTTTTGTCATTTTGTATGCACATCTTTGATTTTTTTTGGTGAATCTACGATTGTTATCCTTTTTTGTAGGGAATATCCTTATTTATTAATTTTGTTAAGTCTAACCCTAATTTTTTCTCTCCATAATGCTTTTTAGGTTTGTAACAAATCTATCCTAAAATTTTG
Organism: Medicago lupulina; assembly: GCA_958299785.1. Lineage (NCBI taxonomy): Eukaryota > Viridiplantae > Streptophyta > Magnoliopsida > Fabales > Fabaceae > Medicago > Medicago lupulina. The sequence goes on from OY283143.1 coordinate 32,524,362, forward strand.
CCTTTCAAAATGCATCAAATATGTTTTTATTAATAGCAAAAATAAAATAAAGCCTAAACAAACTCATTCATAAATAGCAAAAATTAAAAAAAAAAAAAAAAACTAACCATATCGATAGACTTCTACATATATTTTTTTTCTTTTCTTCTTATTAATTTTAGTTTTTTTTTCAACTAATTTTCTTATTTTGTGTTCTACACTTTTTTTGACAAAATACTTTGTACAATTATTTAATACTAAAAAAATGCATCGTTCATATCCTCTTCCATTTTTTTTTATACACTTCTTTGATACCAAAAAAATGTATCTTTTTTTTTTGACAATATTTTGTAGACTTATATAATACCCTAATTTCCATCATAACTTGGATATCCTTATTTATTAATTTTGTTAAGTCTAACCCTAATTTTTTCCCTCCATAATGCTTTTTAGGTTTGTAACAAATCTATCCTAAAATTTTGCCTCTCAAAATGCATCAAATATGTTTTTATTAATAGCAAAAATAAAAAAAAGCCTAAACAAATCCATTCATAAATAGCAAAAATTAAAAAAAAAAAAGCTAACCATATCGATATACTTCTACATATATATTTGTTCTTTTCTTCTTATTAATTTTAGTTTTTTTTTCAACTAATTTTCTTATTTTGTGTTATACACTTTTTTTTGACAAAATACTTTGTACAATTATTTAATACTAAAAAAATGCATCGTTCCTATCCTCTTCCTTTTTTTTATACACTTCTTTGATACCAAAAAAATGCATCTTTTTTTTTGACAATATTTTGTAGACTTATATAATACCCTAATTTTCATCATAACTTGGCTATATATACTAAACCTTAAACCGTGTTTCTCTAAAAAAAACCTTAACCCCTAATTTTTTTCCCTCCATAATGATTTTTAGGTTTGCAACAAATCTATCTTAAAATTTTGCCTCTCAAAATGCATCAAATATGTTTTTATTAATAGCAAAAAAAAAAACTAAACAAATTCATTCATAAATAGCAAAAATTTTAAAGAAAAAGGCTAAACATATCGACTTTTATATATATATATATATATATATATATATATATTTCAACTAATTTTCTTATTTTGTGTTCTACATTTTTTTTTGACAAAATATTTTGTACAATTATTTAATACTAAAAAAAATGCATTGTTCCTATCCTCTAGCTTTTTTTTTGTACACTTCTTTCATACTAAAAAAATGCATCTTTTTGTTTTTTTACAATATTTTGTAGACTTATATAATACCCTAATTTCTATGATAACTTGGCCAAATATACCAAACCCTAAACTGTGTTTCTCTAAAAAAAACCTTAACCCCTAATTTTTTCCTCCATAATGCTTTTTAGGTTTGCAACAAATCTATCTTAAAATTTTGCCTCTCAAAATGCATCAAATATGTTTTTATTAATAGTAAAAAAAAAACCTAAACAAATCCATTCATAAATAGTAAAAAAAAAAGGATAAACATATCGATAGACTTCTACATATATATTTTTTTCTTTTCTTCTTATTAATCTTAGTATTTTTTAACTAATTTTCTTATTTTGTGTTCTACACTTTTTTTTGACAAAGTATTTTGTACAATTATTTAATACTAAAAAAATGCATCGTTCCTATCCTCTTGCCTTTTTTTTATACACTTCTTTGATACTTAAAAAATGCATCTTTCTTTTTTTTTGACAATAGTTTTTAGACTTATATGATATCCTAATTTCCATGATAACTTGGCTATATATACCAAACTCTAAACTGTGTTTCTCTAAAAAAAACCTTAACCCGTGGTAAATTTCACACACATCACAAGAATCATATCTATTGATATTTAGAGGTTTGCAAATGGAACGACGTGACCTTACAACTTTCCTCTCATACCACTGCTTAACTGGTAACTTTTTGATCATACACCTGAATTGTCGGCAGCGATACGGTCAAGAGAGGAAATAGTTTTAACAGTTGCTTCGAGTGGTATAACTGCATTATTAATACCAGGAGGTAGAACCGCACATTCGAGATTTGGCCTTCCCTTTATTATCGATGAATGCTCCACGTGTAATGTCAAACCTAATACCCCGTTGGCTCAGTTGGTAGTCCAAGCAAGATTAGTAATATGGGACGAGGCTTTGATGATGCACAAATTTTACTTTGAAGCACTTGATCGTTCTTTCAGAGACGTTATGAAGGAGGTGGACAAGAGAAACAAATACATCCCTTTGTACCTGTAATTCCTAAAAGCACAAGACCAGAAATCGTTCATGCTATTATCAATTCTTCAAAACTATGGAATTATTGTGAGGTTCTTACCTTGACTAAGAACATGAGGCTTTTGTCTGGTGCGTCAGTAGTAGACATGGAGGAAAAAAGACAATTTTCAGAATGGGTTTTAAGTATAGGCGATGGACGAATAGGGGAAGACAATGAAGTGGACAAGACCATTGCTATTCCGTCAGATTTGCTCATAGAAAGCGCAGGAGATCCTCTTGCTGCTATTGTTGAAAGCACGTATCCTAACATCTTGGAGAGCATGAGTGACATAGGTTACTTTCAAAATAAAGCTATATTGACAACAAAAAATTCCATAGTCGAGAAGATCAACGACTATATGTTGGACATGGTTCCAGAAGAGGAGAAGGTTTATTTGATTTATGATTCACCTATTCATCGTAACTTAAACGATGATCATATTGACAATGTTCATACACCTGAATTCCTCAACACCATCACTGCTTCTGGACTTCCTAATCACAAATTAAGGTTAAAGGTTGGTGTGTCAGTTATGTTGTTGAGAAATATAGATACACGATATGGATTATGCAATGGAACCAGATTGGTTATCACTAGGATGGGAAGATACGTCATTGAGGGGAGGGTCATTTCCGGAAGTAATGTTGGTGAACAAGTTTTTGTATCTAGGTTATCTATATCGCCTTCAGATGTCAGGATTCCATTTAAGTTTCAACGAAGACAATTCCCTTTGTCTGTATCATTTGCAATGACAATTAACAAAAGTCAAGGACAGTCGCTTAAACATGTTGGTGTATATCTACCAACACCTGTAATTTTTCACAGACAGTTGTATGTTGCTGTTTCAAGAGTTACATCCAGAGAAGGACTAAAGATATTGATCACGAATGAAGATGGTGAAGATATCAATGTGACTTCTAACGTCGTATATGATGAAGTATTTCGCAATCTGCGATGAAACAACATGCCAATTTACTAAAAGTTTCATATTCTCTTACCGAATTATTGATAGGATTACCAAATTTTCTTTTATAATATTTTTCAGATTTTATACATTTTATGGAACGTTTTATTTTGTCTACTCTGGATTATCATCTGTTATTTTTTCACCGTTACCAATTATATATTGCATTTTATTATTCGAATGTGATTTCTTTAGCAATAAACCCGTGCGGGCACGGGTCCAGTTTCTAGTGATTGTTATCCTTAAATTGCCCTTAATAATTTGCCTATTATTGACGGGACAAATTTTCGTAAAATATTAGACCATCTTTATTGTCTGGATTAAAATTAGTGCTTGATTTGTAGCTTGCCCAAACAAGCTTTTTAATGATAATTGAGTGTCTGGCTGAAGCGTAGAAGACTTATCTAATAAATAACAAAATTTGGATAGTATTTTCTTAAAAAAAAAAAAAATCTGGTTAAATATGCTTTTGATTTCTATACATTATATCAACTTTTCTTTTAGTTCTCTTTCTATATTTCTTCAATTTTTTGTCGAAGTTTTTTATCTTCACTTTTCTTTTAAATAAACTTTAAGTAAAATTCATATTTTTGATTTTTTTTTAAAGTTTATATTATTATAAAAATATGTCAAAAAAAATAGAATTTAGGTGTTTTGCCGAGAATCTTTCACGTCAAAAGAATGAAAGCACATATATATTCATCATCTGACCTACATATCAAACTTTCACATCCAACAAGCATACCTTCCAAGCATATCAAGCCTCTATCTTCCAATATATCTAATAACAGATCCAGTCCATTATCATTAAATCTAAAAAAAATACGTATCCATTTTTAAAAACTGGTTCTTTGCGTGACCTGTTGTTATTCTTAACCATTCCTTATAATAATCACCGTCGTGACTTTCATTCACACGTTTTTCGATTATCGCACATGTGGGAATCACCGGCACCGTTGGAACCCTTGGACCGCGTACAACATGATTTGGTTAGAAATTGTTGGAATTGGATCATAAAATACAACTTTCGAAGAAGGAAGTGTATTCCACCTTCTGCACCACCGCTAATTCCCTCTCTCATCTTTATACCCACACCATGAATCAACAAAAACTCTCCATTCAAGCTGGTGAATGCCACGCTCTTGTATGCTTTCTTCTTCTTCTTTTTCCCCTTTTCCTATTTTCAAATTATTATTTGATTAATTATACACACAATCTCCATTGTTTTCCATTAACTCTGCATCGTTTGAACCGTTGGAGCCGCCGTACGACGACCGAGGATTCCGTTGCTTATCACCGACCCAAATCTTTAATAATTTGGGTTCATATAGTAAACTGGTTCACTGGTTCTGAACTAGTTTTAAACCGGACTGAACCGGATTGATATAAGTGGTTTTATGAACCAAACCAAACCATAAATCTGGTTCTAGTTTGGTTTGGTTCATACCAATGCACACCCCTACTAAACTTCACATGATTCCACATAGAAGGATTCCAACGAATATGCACTTAAACATGTTGGAACAAAATGTGTTTAACAATAAACCCTAAAGAGTTTTGATGATAACAAAGTATTAAAAATTGACAATTGGTATTGCTAATATTTGTTCAAGTGTACAGGACTGTAAACAAAGTGATATATCTCATCAAGGTTCTGAACGAACAAATAAAGAGCAAAGGAAGTATCCTTTTAAAACTTAAAGCGCTCCTGAAGAGTGGCACTCCTGAAGTCAAGCGCTCCTGAAGAGTGGCACTCCTGAAGACTAGCACTCCTGAAGACAAGAGCTCCTGAAGAGTATGACGTTATCAGAAGCTGAAGGTCCTCAGAAGCTGATTCTTCGAAGCAACAGTATTTCACCAAATTTCAAGATTCTAGTGTTGTATTTTGGAGCGAAAATTATGGAGCATTGGCAGAAGATTAGTGGATTTAAGCAACGGTCATTTCAAAAGGATTTGAAGTCATTTTGTTGCAAATAGACAAGAAGCGTTGACATTGTACTTTGTACGAACTGTACAACCATCTTCTCCACTACTCTGTTCTTTGTCTCTGCTAACAGACAAGAATAACAGCTCTTATGTACAACCAAGTCTGCATCCTTGTTCCCTCTTAACTGGAATGGATTTGAAATTGATTCTTTATAGGACAACAACTAAATCAGGCAAAGAATCACTGGTGAAAGATCAAGCTTCAGTAACGACTCTTTTTGAATGTGTTGGCACTTACAACGTTCACTTCACACCTCTATATAAAGGAGTGAAGACTTGAAGAACAATATGACTCTACAATTCTTCAAAAGCGCCAAAACTCTGTCAAATTGTCTAAGCATTCAAAGTTCACTTAGAATTTCAGTTTTCAAGTTCATATCTTTGAAATTCTTAAGTCTAAAGAGTCTGTATCTGATTTGTATTGTGAACACCACTGATTGTATATCAAGTGTTCAATCTCAAACATTTTTTCTGTGTAATTTTGTTTGATAGAAGTCTCTTGCTTGTGTGCTTGAGCATTAGAAGTCTCTTGATTGTGTTCTTGAGCATTTGAAGTCTCTTGCTTGTGTGCTTGAGCATTTGTAATCAGATATTACATTTAGTGAACTCTCCTTGGAAGTGCAAGGGGGATAGGACTACTTCCGAATTGTGGAAGGAACCTGTATAAATCTTTTGTGTCCTGCTTCTTCTCGTTTCTCTCTGTTTTTCATTCCGCTGCATACGCTCCTGAACAGTATCTTCAGAAGCTGTCTAACTAGCTTTTGATCATTCTGGTTCTGAGTTTTGAAAAGAGAAAAAGATTATTTTAAAACACAATTCAACCCCCCTTCTTGTGTTTTTCTCCCCTTCAATTGGTATCTAGAGCCTTGGTTCTGTTGTCAAACACCTAACAGTGTAACAGTCCAAGATCTGAGAAAAACATGTCTGCTGATTCATCTGTTTCTGGTTCTGCTGGCTCTAGTGGTAATCATCATGCTGTTGCATATGATTATAGTGAAAAGAAAACTGACTCAGGGAAGGTTCCAAAGTTTAATGGAGATCCTGAAGAGTTTTCTTGGTGGAAAACCAATTTCTACAGTTATATCATGGGCTTAGATGAAGAACTTTGGGATATTCTGGAAGATGGTGTTGGTGACTTAATTCTTGATGAAGAAGGAGCTGCTGTTGATAGAAAAATACATACTCCTGCTCAGAAGAAGATGTACAAGAAACATCACAAGATCAGAGGCTCTCTAGTTTCTGCTATACCACGAGCAGAGTACATGAAGATGAGTGATAAGTCAACTGCTAAAGCTATGTTTGCATCTTTATGTGCTAACTATGAAGGAAGCAAGAAAGTTAGAGAAGCCAAAGCACTGATGCTTGTTCATCAGTATGAACTGTTCAAGATGAAGGACGATGAAAGTATTGAGGAGATGTACTCAAGATTTCAAACCCTAGTCTCTGGACTCCAAATACTGAAGAAAAGTTATGTTGCTTCTGATCACGTGAGTAAGATTCTCAGAAGCCTTCCTGCCAGATGGAGACCAAAGGTGACTGCCATTGAGGAAGCTAAAGATTTAAACACTTTAAGTGTTGAAGATCTTGTTAGTTCTCTCAAAGTTCATGAGTTAAGTCTAAATGAACATGAGTCTACTAAAAAGAGTAAATCAATAGCTCTTCCATCAAAAGGCAAGTCATCCAAAGCTCTTAAAGTGGCTGAGTCTGATGAAGAAGATTCACCAACTGGAGATTCTGATGAAGAGGTTACTGAGATGATGGCTATGCTCTCAAACAGACTTCAGTATCTAGCCAAAAAGAACAAGAAGTTTGTGTCCAGGAGAGGTAGTTTCAGAAGCTCAAAGAAGGAAGATCAAAAGGGATGCTTCAACTGCAAGAAGCCTGGTCATTTCATTGCTGATTGCCCTGATCTTCAGAAGGAAAAAGCAAAAGAAAAGTCAAAGAAACCAACATTCAAGTCAAGTAAGTTCAAGAAACAGTTAAAGCAGAGTTTGATGGCTACATGGGATAACTTGGATAGTGAATCTGAATCTGACAAAGAAGAGTCTGATGAAGGTGCAAAGATAGCTGTTGGGTTAGTAGCTACAGCAACTTCAGAAGCTGAAACTGAATCAGATTCAGAAGATGAAAATGAGGTATATTCCAAAATCCCTAGAGAAGAACTGATAGAGTCACTTAAAGAACTCCTCACTCATTTTGAATTGAGAACCAATGAGTTGAAAGGTTTGAAAGAAAAATATGTTGCTTTAATGAAGCAACAAGAATCAACTCTATTGGATCTAAAAGCGTCTGAAGAAGGACTCAGAGGTTTTGACTTCATATGCAAGACATATGAAGACAAACTTAAGTTCTTGTGTCAGAAGCTGCAAGAAAAATGTGATGGAAAATCTTTAAGTAACCATGAGATTGCTCTTGAAGATTTCATTATGTCTGGTATTGACAGAAGCAGAATTGCTTCTATGATTTATAGCATTTACAAAAACAATGGTAAAGGGATTGGATTTTCAGAAGCTAAGTCTAGTGAAACCAATCTCAAAGCGTATTGTGAATGCATAAAGGAAGGATTGAAAACCTTCTTTGTTCCTGAAGGTGCAAAAATGGGAACTGTTGCTCAATCAGAACCTGAAGCTTCCAGTTCTAAGGCTAAGATTACATCAAAGCCAAAGAATTTCAAGCCTAAGGATATGATAAATTCTGAATCTAAGACCACAAAGATTAAGATTCTGAAGAGATCAGAACCTGTTCCTCAGAGTCTGATAAAATCAGAATCTGATGTCCTAAAGTCTAAGGTTCAGAAGGGCAAGGCAGTTGGCGCTCCTGAGGTATCAAAACCAAAAGTTGAAAAACCTAAGGTAATGATTAATCAGAAGCTACCCAAGAAGGATCTAAAGGATCAGGAAATGGTGAGTAAATTCTCCAGCTCTAACCCCAAAGGACCCATAAAATAATGGGTACCTAAATCTGAAATTGTCAATACTGCAGATTTGTCTAAAAGCAAGAACAAAACAAAAATCATGGTACCTGGACAGCGGTTGCTCAAGGCATATGACAGGAGAGAAGTCAATGTTCCTATCCCTCACAATGAAAGAAGGAGGAAATGTAAAGTTTGGAGGCAACCAGTCTGGGAAGATTATTGGTACGGGGACTATTGGTAACTCCTCTACCTCTATTAATAATGTATGGTTGGTAGATGGGCTTGAACATAACCTATTGAGCATCAATCAATTCTGTGACAATGGTTATGATGTTTTATTTGAAAAAGCCAACTGTACAGTAATCAACAAGAATGACAAGTCCATTGTGTTCAAGGGAAAGAGAGTGGAAAATGTCTACAAAATCAATTTCTCTCAACTGGCTGATCAGAAGGTAATTTGCCTTCTATCAATGAATGATAAGAAATGGATGTGGCATAAAAGGCTGGGACATGCTAACTGGAGATTAATCTCTAAGCTTAGCAAGTTACAGCTTGTCAAAGGCCTTCCTGACATTGATTATCATTCAGATGCACTCTGCGGTGCATGCCAGAAAGGAAAAATTGTTAAATCATCTTTCAAAGCAAAAGACAATGTTTCCACCTCAAGACCCTTAGAACTGCTTCATATTGACCTATTTGGACCAGTTAGCACTGCATCCTTATATGGAAGCAAGTATGGATTAGTTATTGTTGATGATTATAGCAGATGGACTTGGGTGAAATTTCTGAAAAGCAAAGATCATGCATACGATGTATTCAGTAACTTCTGCACCCTTATTCAATATGAAAAAGAAGCCAAAATTTTGAAAATCAGAAGTGATCATGGTGGTGAATTTGAAAATGAGCCATTTGAAGCTTTTTGTGAAAAATATGGAATCCTCCATGAATTCTCTTCTCCTAGAACTCCACAACAGAATGGAGTTGTAGAAAGAAAGAATAGAACGTTACAAGAAATGGCCAGAACCATGATTCATGAAAACAATTTGGCAAAACATTTTTGGGCAGAAGCTGTGAATACAGCGTGTTATGTCCAGAATAGGATCTATATTAGACCTATCTTGGAGAAAACAGCATATGAATTGTTTAAAGGAAGAAAACCCAATATCTCTTACTTTCATCAATTTGGATGTACATGTTACATTCTGAATAACAAGCTCTACCTAAAGAAATTTGATGCCAAGGCTCAAAGAGGAATCTTTTTAGGTTACTCTGAAAGGTCAAAGGCATACAGAGTGTATAATTCAGAGACACTCTGTGTTGAAGAATCTATGCACGTTAAATTTGATGACAAAGAGCTTGAAGATAAAACTTCAAAGCAAGGTGAAAGTTTTGCAGAGATACAGGTTCCTGAAGACATTCCAGAACCTGGTCAGTCAGTTGAATCTGAAGATAGTTCAGAAGCAGCACCCACATCAGTTGCTCCTGATGAAGTTGCTCCTGATGAAGTCGCTCCTGATGAAGTTGCTTCTGATGAAGCACAAAATGGCTCACAGCAAGCAGATTCATCCAACTATACTTTCAAATACAAGTCTTCTCATCCTCAAGATCAAATCATTGGAAGTAAAGAAAGTCCCAGAAGAACAAGATCACACTTCAGACAAGAAGAATCTATGATTGGACTAATTTCAATGATTGAACCAACAACTGTTGAAGAAGCACTTTCAGATGATGGATGGATCATAGCTATGCAAGAAGAGCTGAATCAATTCCAACGGAATGATGTGTGGGATCTGGTACCCAAACCTCCTCAGAAGAACATTATTGGAACAAAATGGGTATTCAGAAACAAGCTGAATGAAAAAGGTGAAGTAACCAGAAACAAAGCCAGACTTGTTGCTCAGAGGTACAGTCAACAAGAAGGCATTGATTACACCGAAACATTTGCTCCAGTTGCAAGATTGGAAGCAATCAGGTTACTTTTATCTTATGCAATTAATCATGGAATAGTATTATATCAAATGGATGTCAAGAGTGCATTTCTTAATGGTGTCATAGAAGAAGAAGTGTATGTCAAACAACCTCCTGGCTTTGAGGATCTGAAGCATCCTGACCATGTTTACAAACTTAAGAAATCACTATATGGCTTGAAACAAGCTCCCAGAGCTTGGTATGACAGACTAAGTAATTTCTTGATTAAAAACGATTTTAAACGAGGTCAGGTTGACACAACACTCTTCAGAAGGACTCTTGAGGAAGACATTCTTATTGTGCAGATATATGTTGATGATATAATATTTGGTTCTACTAATTCATCTCTTTGCAAGGAGTTTTCTAAGTTAATGCAGGATGAATTTGAAATGAGCATGATGGGAGAGCTGAAGTTCTTCCTGGGCATTCAAATTAATCAAAGCAAAAATGGAGTATATGTTCATCAGACAAAATATACGAAGGAGCTTCTGAAGAAGTTCAAGCTTGAAGATTGCAAACTGATGAACACTCCAATGCATCCTACATGCACCTTAAGCAAAGAAGATGAAGGATCAAAAGTGGATCAGAAGCTATACAGAGGTATGATTGGTTCTCTGTTATACCTCACTGCATCTAGGCCAGATATTTTATTCAGTGTATGCTTATGTGCAAGGTTTCAGTCAGATCCTAGAGAATCTCATTTAACTGCAGTTAAGAGAATCTTCAGGTATCTGAAAGGAACAACTAATCTGGGACTCCTTTATAGAAAATCACCAGATTATAAGCTAATTGGATTCTGTGATGCTGATTATGCTGGTGACAGGATTGAAAGAAAGTCAACCAGTGGCAATTGTCAATTTCTGGGTGATAATCTGATATCCTGGGCTAGCAAGAGACAAGCAACTATTGCTATGTCTACAGCAGAAGCAGAGTACATTTCAGCTGCAAGTTGTTGCACACAACTACTCTGGATGAAACATCAGCTGGAAGATTATCAGATACATGCTAACAGTATTCCTATCTTTTGTGATAATACTGCTGCTATTTGCTTGTCAAAGAATCCAATTCTGCATTCAAGAGCCAAGCATATTGAGATCAAACACCATTTTATCAGAGATTATGTTCAAAAAGGAATTTTAGATATACAATTCATTGATACTGAAAATCAATGGGCTGATATATTTACTAAGCCTCTAACTGTTGAAAGATTTGATTTTATTAAGAAAAATTTGAACATGCACTACGTGTCTGATTGAAATTGCTTGCTCCTGAATAAGAAGTTCAGGTTCTGAAGTCACTTCAGAAGCCATTGTCCTTCAGAAGCTCCTGAAGAAAATGTGCTCCTGATGAGTCATCAGAATCTCAATCTTCAGAAGAGAATCTTTGTGCTCCTGAATAGCAGAAGTTAGTGGAAGTTCTGGAGTTGCTCCTGGCGACATCTGTCCCACTAACTTATACAGCTCGTCTGAAATCTGACAGCGTGGCATAAATGTATTGGCGTATAACTCAAAGGGCAATGATGTTAATTTTACTTTTCGTAGTACTATCTCGCGCCCCCAACTGTCATTAATGCTATGTTTGTTTGTCCCCTGTTATTCAAACGTTTTTCGCTAAAAAGCACTTAATCAAAAACACACACTACTCACTTCACATTCTACACTTTCTGTTTTTGTTTTCGTATCTGCTAAGAAAAGTTCTCTCTCTCAAAACCCTAAGAACCCTTAATCTCAAACTTCTTCAAACATCAATGGCTTCATCAAGTTCTGCTCAAGAATCCAACGCTCAACTCGCAGTTCAGCAAGCTGAAGGTCAGCAAGAAAGGGCTTCTTACGAGATCAAAGGAGTCACCATGAGCCTAAAAGAATGGCAACTTAAGATTCAAACAGAGAATCCGGTGGATTTTGAATCTCTTGCTTATCATGGCTGTGACATCAAGAGGTTTTATGAAGTTCAAGGGCTGATGAACTATTTCAGTATGCTCAACGGTCCTACCTACAAGACGTTAGTAAGACACTTCTGGGTAAGAGCATCAGTCTATGATAAAGCTGCATCAAAACTGGAGGAAGAAGAAAAAGTTTTGATTGATCCCTCTCTTGAAGGGAAAACCAGAGAAGAAATGGGTCTGGAACCATTCAAAGAAGTTCAGATCAGGTCAAGCCTGATGGGTATCCCAGTCTACATTTCTGAAGCTATAATTGCTTTTGTCATTGGAGCAGAAGCATCTGGAAAGTACTCCGGTGTAGATATACCAAACTCTCAGTCAAGCTCCTGGAGTGATTTGGTGAATAAAACTCTCTTCAATTCTACAACAGCTGGTAAATATTGTGACTTGAACATGATCAACAAGATGCTCCTGAAGATTCTCAATGAGAACATGCTACCTAAAGGAGGTGGTGGAGATCAACCATCTTTGGCTCACAAGGTATTTCTTCATCATCTCATCACTGGAGAAAAGATAAATCTGCCCAAGTACATCTTCAGGCATATGATTAAAGAGCTCAGGGAAAGCCAGAACAAGTGCAGAGTCTGGGTTCCCTATGGAAGACTGATCTCAGAAATCTTCCATCAAGGAGGCATCATTAAAGCTCTGAATGAAGTAAACTACTTCACTGATGAACAGCTGGAAACTGAGACCGGAAAGGTGTTGAATGCAAGCACCTTGAAGCATATGAAACTAATTCCTGAAGTAACCAAGCTGAAGACAGACATCTGTGAATCAAGGGTGGTTTCAAATCTCATGGAGGACTTCCCTCCTATCTGCAAGAAAGACACCCTGGCAGTTCAAATGGCTCTCATTGCTGATCACTATGAGTCCCATGGAAAGCTGATTAGTCTGGATGAAGTTCCAGAGGAAATGTATGGTCAAGAACTTCCTGTTGCTAAAGGAAGAAAAGCAAAAAGGAAGGCTCTCACTAAAGAAGAGTATCTGGAGGGTGAAAATCCTTCTAAGAAGGCGAAGAAGGAAAAGGCTCCTGAAAAGTCTATATCTGGTGCTCCTGAAGGATCATTAATTCAGGAAGAGGTTCAGGATCTGAACCCAGGAGCTGTTATTCCTCAGAAGACCAGAAGTGGCAAGCAAATGGTTTCAGCATCTACAACAACAACGAAAGTGAAACAGATTCCTCAAAAGAAGAAAAGGACTCAGAGGCTAAGGAAACTGAAGGAATCTGTGTACACTGCTGAAGAAAGTGCAGCTGTAGAGGCTACCGAACTGGTTACCAGGGAGGTAAGAAAGAAGAAGAAGGCTGAATCTGAAGCTGTTCAGAAGGCCTTGGAGCTGGCTAAGGAAATAGAAGTACCTACTGAGGTCTTGCTCAAGGAAGATGCTGCTAAGGTTGCTGAGCAAGCTCTGATGAGCTCAATAGAACTGCAAGCTGAAGTTGCTACTGAAGCTGCAAGTATTCTAGCTACTCCTGGATCAGATTTTATATCAGGTACATCCTCCTCACAACCCTTAATACATATAGAATCTGACTCCTCTCCCTCATCACCTTCTCAATCCAAAACCTCATCATCCTCATCTTCTGATATTCCTATTAGCATCCTCAGAAGAAGCCTATCACCATCCTCCAAACTCCACAAAAATTCTTCCAAACCTATTTCTCCTTTCAAACCATCTGAACCATCTATCCAAGCTAGGGTCAGTAGTTTGCTAGAGTTACAATGCAGCAAACTACCCCCTAATCATCCACTTCAACCACCAACCATTAAACCTGTCAACATGATTTTACCTGACAAGCCAGAAGATGACTCTGTTATAAATAATCTCAGCAGTCATCTATCCGGTGAACTTCCAAACTTTAACTTAACACCACAAAAAGCCTCTGAAGTAACAACTTCACAAGTTGCTTTAGAAAGCCCCCATCAACAAGCACCTGAACCACTTGTGTCCCCATCTGTTTCTGAACAGTATGTTCCTGAACAACCTGTTCCTGAACAAGCTGCTCCTGAACAAGCTGTTCCTGAACCAACCATTTCTGACCTTACTCCTGAAATTCTTTACACTGAAAATGCTATGGAGATTGATGATTCTGTCATTGATCCTGATACACAAACTACTCAATCTTCTCCTATGGAGGTTGACCAGTCTGCTTCTGATCAGGCACAATCACAATCTGAAAGCAATACTCAATCATCAACCTTAAATAACCTACAAATTCAACCCTGTGCTCCTCCCAAGCCTAGAAAACAACCTTCACCACCCACAAAATTCTTAGATTCTAATGTATTAAAGGGAGTGTGTGAGGACATAGCTGACAAAATGATCAAGCTCATTTCATCTAGGAGTGACTTGAGTCACAGAGAAAGCTATGAGAAACAATGGAGTAGGCTCAAGGAGAGAGTTGAGTATGTCATGCAAGCACTGTCCTCAACATGTGTAGAAGCTCAAGAGCAAGCTAAGCAGAAGCTTCAAGACTGGCTGAACGGCATCAATGAAGATCTTGAAGAGGTTAAGATAACTGGAACTTGGGCTAGATCGTCTTTAAGTATCAGAGGAAGAGAACCAACTGATTTTCTGCCTCAGTACATTCATCCCAAGGACCTGGACTTATCCTTCCTTACAAAGGTCAATCTAAAGGCATCAGCTCCTGATCTAGCTTTAGCTCAAGAGAACAAGATCTTAAAGGAAAAGAATAAGAAGCTGGAAAAAGATCTCTTTGAGCAAAGGCTACTGTTTTTAGAACATAAAGCTGAAACTGATGCTAAGCTGGAAGAAGCCAGGATCAGAGAAGAAAATATGGCCAGAAGCCTAGATGAGATGAAGCAGAAGCAAGAGGAAAACAATGACCTCCTGAAGAAGATTCTTGAAAACACTCTCAAACAAACCAACCCATAGTTGCACACCCTTTGTTGTTTGTTGTGTTTTTCAGTTTGTTCTTTTATTAACTGTGTATGCTTCTGAATTCAAACACTTCTATATATTTCTTTGCTCCTGATCTTATTAATTGCTTCTGATTTATTTTTTTTTAACGCATTTCACTTGTGATATTGATTATGCTCTGAATCCTTTTACTATGTTTTTCTCTTTCTTTTGTTGATTTCTTTTTGTTAATGACAAAAGGGGGAGTAAGTGTGATAGTATTTAAAGGTCCTGAGCCCCATTAAGTTTTTTTTGAAATTTAATTCTCGCAATACTTTTTGTTAGGGTGAGTAACTTTATTTCAAAATAACTTAACTGAACCATTATCTCTCTCTATCACTTCTATTCTCTTTGATTATTTTACTAAGCGTTAAATGAATTTAATTAACAAAGATAGAACTCAGGGGGAGCTTACAAACCTCACCTTAAAGTACTATTAGACTCAGGGGGAGCTTACAAACCTCATACCCTATAAGTCAACTTGTTAATTAGATTAACAACAATTGATCAAATTTTTAAATACTATGGTTTGTCATCATCAAAAAGGGGGAGATTGTTGGAACAAAATGTGTTTAACAATAAACCCTAAAGAGTTTTGATGATAACAAAGTATTAAAAATTGACAATTGGCATTGCTAATATTTGTTCAAGTGTACAGGACTGTAAACAAAGTGATATATCTCATCAAGGTTCTGAACGAACAAATAAAGAGCAAAGGAAGTATCCTTTTAAAACTTAAAGCGCTCCTGAAGAGTGGCACTCCTGAAGTCAAGCGCTCCTGAAGAGTGGCACTCCTGAAGACTAGCACTCCTGAAGACAAGAGCTCCTGAAGAGTATGACGTTATCAGAAGCTGAAGGTCCTCAGAAGCTGATTCTTCGAAGCAACAGTATTTCACCAAATTTCAAGATTCTAGTGTTGTATTTTGGAGCGAAAATTATGGAGCATTGGCAGAAGATTAGTGGATTTAAGCAACGGTCATTTCAAAAGGATTTGAAGTCATTTTGTTGCAAATAGACAAGAAGCGTTGACATTGTACTTTGTACGAACTGTACAACCATCTTCTCCACTACTCTGTTCTTTGTCTCTGCTAACAGACAAGAATAACAACTCTTATGTACAACCAAGTCTGCATCCTTGTTCCCTCTTAACTGGAATGGATTTGAAATTGATTCTTTATAGGACAACAACTAAATCAGGCAAAGAATCACTGGTGAAAGATCAAGCTTCAGTAACGACTCTTTTTGAATGTGTTGGCACTTACAACGTTCACTTCACACCTCTATATAAAGGAGTGAAGACTTGAAGAACAATATGACTCTACAATTCTTCAAAAGCGCCAAAACTCTGTCAAATTGTCTAAGCATTCAAAGTTCACTTAGAATTTCAGTTTTCAAGTTCATATCTTTGAAATTCTTAAGTCTAAAGAGTCTGTATCTGATTTGTATTGTGAACACCACTGATTGTATATCAAGTGTTCAATCTCAAACATTTTTTCTGTGTAATTTTGTTTGATAGAAGTCTCTTGCTTGTGTGCTTGAGCATTAGAAGTCTCTTGATTGTGTTCTTGAGCATTTGAAGTCTCTTGCTTGTGTGCTTGAGCATTTGTAATCAGATATTACATTTAGTGAACTCTCCTTGGAAGTGCAAGGGGGACAGGACTACTTCCGAATTGTGGAAGGAACCTGTATAAATCTTTTGTGTCCTGCTTCTTCTCGTTTCTCTCTGTTTTTCATTCCGCTGCATACGCTCCTGAACAGTATCTTCAGAAGCTGTCTAACTAGCTTTTGATCATTCTGGTTCTGAGTTTTGAAAAGAGAAAAAGATTATTTTAAAACACAATTCAACCCCCCTTCTCGTGTTTTTCTCCCCTTCAAAACATTGCGAGCTAAATGAATGTAATTTGAACACTACTTAGCTTGGTCGTAACTCTTTTTAGAATGACGTGGATAATCCATTTAAGAATGACATAGTGAATATCAATAACCCGACTCACAAGTCACAACCCTTGTATTCGGCCTTATCTAACAACTTTTCTAAACATTCGTATTCAAAATTTTGCTCTTCTCCCAACTCGTTTTGTTCATTCCCTACTAAACTTTCGATAATGTCCCTGCGTGAGTTAACTCACACTAGCGTTAATTTTGCCTGGCTTAACTTACGCTAGTATTAATCTCTGTGTGAGTTAACTCACGCAAAAGTATTATGGAAAATTCAGTTGTAAACGAGCAAAATCAGGCAAAATTATTGTATTCAAATGTTGGATTTTTTTTTTAGTGAGCCAAGCTAGCCAACCATTATAAGACCATAACTCTTCGAATAAATCATACCAAGAACCATGTAAGTGGACACACAAAATTGACAAAAATATACTTTCCTTTATGTTTTTGTCTATTTTGTAATTAGTGTTAATTATAAGATGAAGATGTAATGATTCTACTCAATTGGAATGGAAATGCAAACGATATTATATTGATTCACCCAAAAAAAATATTGCAATTTGGTAATTACAATTTTTGTTGATACAGAACAATATGCAAATAAGAAAATGCAGTAACAATAAGAATAAGAATATAAGGGATTGAAGAATCAAAGAGAGAAAAAAAAGTTACTATCACATATATATGACTTATTTCCTTGACCTTCTCTTATTTATAATTATAAGGGTCCACGTTTCTATTTCCTATATCACCTTTTGACTCATTACATAACCATCCCCATTAAAAACTATCTTGTCATATAAACCTTGCCCACGAACAAGAGAACACCAACCCGGATCCCATGCCTTTTGAATCAATTCTGCAAGAATTTAGTGATTATGTCCCACATGGTAAACACATTCTGATGTTGATCACAAATAAAATAACATGGAACATTGAGACATCATAGTACCATAGTGCACCATTTTAAGCACAATAAAACTAGATACTTGAGGCATAAAATGCTTCAAAATTGAACAACAATCTCTAGAACCCCCTTTTAGTCATTGACAAGTTTCCTTACTTGAACTCAAACTTGGTATTCCCCAATAGTTTTTCTACATAACACAATATCCTCATGCACCAAGAACACTATTACCTTACATCAATTCTCGCTCATAAGAGACGATCACTTATAATGGTTGAGGCAAATCCACTATGACATGCTTTCTGATAAGAGCTACAACTATCCCAAAGTGACTTAGGATATGAGTAGTCAAAGAGCACAATTATTGTCAATAAATCTCCATGTTAAATCTGCACATTGTCCCATGTTATGTTTGTTGCACAAGCCACACCATTTTCCTCTTTCACGTATGCATTCTCATCATTGTCAATCACCAATTTATCAAAACTTCCTACAAACATGCTGTTATTTCCGGTTCAAACTTTTGTGTAGTTATTTATATGGATTACTAATAAAATAAACAACAGACTATCTTGGATAGCAAAGATTCCAAAAGTGAGAGCAAGGTTGATGGATAACAGTACCTTTAACAAGTGTAAACTGTAAAGTCATACTCCAGTTACGTTCTTCCACATTCCCTACCATTAAATCTTTGATACTTGTGCAAATTGGTCTTGACAAATGTTCAACAAGTTCATGTTGATTCCAATTAATTTTGGTCTCAATTCATATTATTTTCATGATCTATTAAACCTGTCCTCCAATGCATTGACAGTATTACAAGTAATGGATAAAAATTTGTTGATAAAAATTACAAGTTTCATGATCTATTAAACCTGTCCTCCAATGCATCGATCCCTTTGTTATAAAACCAGAGCAGTTCTTTATAAATCAAAAGGCAATAAATAATAATGAAGGTTCTTTCTTAATAAGACAGACCAACACACACCTATAGCTAACACTATCAATTCATATGCATAAGCATAAGTCTGATAGGGCATATACCTACTTGACTAAAATAAATAAAGATATCTTACGTACTCCCTCTGGTCTTAAATATAAGCAAAAATTCTTTTTTTTTTTTTTTTTTTTTTTTCAGATTTGTTGAATAACCGATGTATCTGATTTATACTATAACTCATATACTTCAATCATTCTATGAATCTAAAGAAGAAAAAAAGAATCTTCACTTATATTTTAATGTCATAGGCTAGCTAGCTAGGTTGGCAAGGGAGTTATGCTCTGCAAAGACTCATAACCCCATAAACATCTATCATAATTTAATAGATAAGTTTTAGATTCACTATGCAGGTTTCCTTGATCTTCATACAAAGTCAGCAGCTGTCCAACCTTTCCTCCAAAAACTCGATCGCCATCCTTCCAAAAACCACGTCTGCAACACTTCCACTCAACCGGTCCAATGTTGTATTTTTTCACCCACCCGCTTTGATCCATAATCCAAATTTCCAACTGGACAGGACTAGGAAGATGATACTCCAAAACATAAGCAAGTGAACCCTTGATCTCGGCTATGTTTTCAATGGAATGTTCAACAGCAATACGCGGAAGTCAAAACAAAGAATGTTTGAAATAGTAAAAAAATCAACGGTTGTAATCCAATAATAAACGTAGTTAACAACTGGTGTATAAGCAGGATTATAATGAACTGTGATCCGGTTAAAAGGAGGAGGGTGATGGACAGGAGTCCATGACTGAGTGCTTAGATCATAAACTTCTGATCCGGAAGCAAAAAGCATTGACTTCCCAACGACAACATCGAGTTGAAGTCTAACAACTTTGAAATTATTTCTATCCTTAAAGGCACAAAAACCATACAAGGAATCATCATATTTAGAGTAACAGAATGAGGGTGCAGGAGGGATATGGTGAACTTGTTTAACTGTTGGGTTCCATAGAACAAGATTTGTTGAATTCCGATAGAAAGCTTTTAAAAAGAAAACACCATTACAATTGTCATATGATTCAATGTTGAGTATGGTTTTATTATTAGCAGGAAAGAGGGAGTAGAAGCCGATGCGCTCCACTTCCGCATTGCTGGCGTCGTCACAGGAGAGAAGAATGATATAGTCAGGTCTGAATTCAATGGGTCTGCGAATGATCATGAGACTATGGCCTTTATGGTTTTCGGAATTGTGCAGTTTCCACCTATTTACAAAATAGGGAGTCTTGAAAAGAATGTTCCAAGATTTTTCAACAGATTTGAAACGCATCAATGATTTTACTGGTAGATGAAGTAGTATCTCTGTCTGTAAATCTGAGGTTAAACTCGACCAATTCATTCTCTCTGCACACAAATCCATCACCTATTGGATACTAGGGTTACGAACAAGAGGTATAGAAATAGAAGCAAAGTTTTTTTTGTTTACATTTTGTTAGACGTTTAATAAAATTTTGCATTAGTTGGTTAAATCAACATTCACGGCACCCGTTCACTACACGGAATTGGATACCCTCCTGCTTGTTTATGTGCTGCCATCTCTGCAGAAGAGAGAGAAAACCCTCTAACCGAGTCACTCACTAACTATAACATCATCCATAGAAACTCACTTCAACGAAGATGAAGACCAGCACAACCACATCCATCAAAACTTAACAAAACAACTGATGTATGAGGGTTTTCTTATTTTATTTTAGACAAATCTTAGTAATTTTCTAGAATTTTCTATTATTATTTGGTTTTATTTTATTTCGGCTCACGGATTTGTTATATCTTTCACTTATGCAGCTTAAGAGACACATTTTCAGTAACCCTTGCTTCCGTACTGCTTCAACAACGATCTCCTCCTTCAACCACAGCCGCAACGATCTCCTTTACTGATTGTCCAAACTAGTTCCTCTCAAATCATAATTTCCTAACCTCTTCAGGAGAGGATCCGAATCCTTCACTACACCCCTTCAAAAAACAAAAAAGGCATTCACTACACAGAAACCTCAAAGATGAAACGCAAAAAAGGCATTCACTACAAAGAAACCTCAAAGATGAAACGCATGGCCAACATCGATTGCGATTTCTCCGACGGGTCTCCGTTTCTCCAAGAAGCCCCTGTCGAAATCAAATTGAAAGCCTCTTCATCCTCCGCCAAATTCTCCACCACTGACCTAACCCTAGGCAAGACACCCTATACTATCGCCGACATCGTCCGTACCTACAATCTCTCGTCCTCCGAAGAGGCTCTGTTTCTCAAAGAAGCCCTCGATTGCCCCATCGAGTTGAAAGCCAAGGAACTCAAACCCGATTGCGACATCATCGACACCCTTAGAAGGTCTAAAACCCTAACCGGGCAACTCCCTCCCTTCTCCCACTCCCGGAAAAGGCCTCATCCTCTCACCTCCTTCTTCACGCTGGTGAATGGGAATGTGATGTATGTTGAGCGTGGGGATTTCATAGATTGTTCAATAGGTTGTTGTATGTATATTCCCAAAACTGCTAAGGAAATGACCACGGATGCACTCTTCATTCTCTTGGTGCCCAACTCTGAAGTTGTCATGGAATTGACTTCCTATTTGTTTCCTAAACGATTTCGGTGCATTGTTGTCTCCGCGGAGGGCCCACATGATTTCTTGATGAGGATGGAGAGTGAATTGAACTTGCCTGTTTTAGGCTTGTTCAGTCCTGATCCACACTCTTTGAAGATGTTGGCCTTTTATGCCACTTGTTTGAAAAAATTTAAGTGGCTGGGGATTAGGCCAATGGATATTATGGCTGAACATTCTAGCTGTCTTACCTTCTCCATGACTAAGAAGGATGTCAAGACTGTTAAAGATATGTTAGAGGATGCTGATTTCAAAACTCGTCCAGAATGGCATCAAGAATTGCAAATTTTGGTCAAGAATAAGCTAATGATTGCCATCGAGTCGCTGACCATGTGCGGGGTAAGATCGTATTTGACAGATGTATTTTTGCCAATGAAACTGCAGCTGGAAGATTGGATTTGACGCTGGTTGCCATTTGCTAATATGGTAAGTTTTTTTTTTTTTTTTTTTTGAATTTAAGAGTCATGCATATTAGTGTTCTGAGGTGATGCTGCGAGAATTTGCTTTGTGAGATCGACATTATGTATATTTAATGTGCTGCTGTTGTCATTCTATTTTCTGTTTCTAGTTAGTTTTCTCCTAACTTGACCTAAGCTAGCTTGACATCAGACACTTTTCATGTCCTAAACTTTTAGTCGCATATCTTTGTACTGCCGGATCGGTTATTTAAGTCAACTCCAAAGAAAGAAAGAGATGATGCCTTCGACGAAGTAGGGAAATTGGAAGGGAACTTTTGGGTGATTGATACCTCACATCTTCTTACTGCTTTTGTTTCTTTTCTTACTAGTATGAATTGTCGGAAAATAAAGTTTTTTGCCTCCAAAGTGTAATGACCGGAAATGATGTGCGGTGTTTTTTTGTTTACATTTTGTTAGATGTTTAATAAACTTTTCTAGGGAGTGTAATGACCAGAAATGGTGAGAGGTGTTTGTTTGATATTCTGATTACTTATAATTGCCAAAAGCCTTATTGGTGGTTCAGTTTCTAATGATATACTGAATAACAAGTGTTGACAAAAACCTCTGGCTAACTAATGCCATATACATTTTTTCCTTAATGTTTTACTGTGA
This sequence comes from Medicago lupulina, assembly GCA_958299785.1. Classification (NCBI taxonomy): domain Eukaryota; kingdom Viridiplantae; phylum Streptophyta; class Magnoliopsida; order Fabales; family Fabaceae; genus Medicago; species Medicago lupulina. Next base: position 32,546,817 of record OY283143.1, read on the forward strand.
TATAATTTGCTATGATGATAAAGTTTTACTGTGATATAATTTGCTACTTCTAAGCAGTATTGTTGTTTGTTCATTATTTCATTCAATCATTTGTTTTATGTCTATATGTTATTAATCTCAATTGGCCAAACGATGACTCTATCAAATCATTGAGAACTCTAACATCAATTTGAGTGCTATGAATCTTTTATTTGAATAGGAAGACCTGATGCCTCATTCAAACTTTAATGTTGTTCACCTTTTTCTTCTTCTATGTTTTTCTCCTAATTGTTTCAACGTGTTTAATTTAGTTACAATTGTATGAGACAACTGACTCAATTGTTTCTTGTGTAAATTTGGACAGAATTTGGGTTCTCAATGATACTGCTCAAAGATGGCAGATTCTGTTCTTCATTCCATCTGTGGTACTTCAATCAAAATAAAACATTTCCTTCTCATCCTGCAACTATCAAGGAAAATGTGGACTTCGTTCACTGAGTGACTTTGGCTTTTCATTTGTAGTTGTCTTTTGCGGTCTTTTATAATTTGGTTGTGGAGGCTTTGATTCAAAACGTTGTAATCAAGATTCAAGACCTATTTCTGGATTCCATTCACATGTCATTTTGACATTTCTTTCCTACTTTTTGCATTTGTGTGTTTAAGATTAGTGAGAGCTTTTCTTCAACCCTGGTAATAATAATCAAAACCACTTCAAGTTCATTTGAATAAATATGTATATTTTTCTAACCAAAATTGGTACTACTAACCTTATCTAGTTCATTTGAATAAGAGTAAATTACACTCCCCTCCCCTCAAAGATGCTTGAAATACACTCCCCTCCCCTCATATGTTAAAATATATATTCCCCTCCCCTCTTATTCAAAACATATTAGAAAAAATTTCATTCCCCTCCCCTAAGAAAAGCTTTAATTTCATTCCCCTCTCTTATGTTAAAATCTACACTTTACTCCCTCAATATTTTTTTTAATTCTAATAATCTAACAAAAAAATAATAATCTAATACACTTCAAAAAAATAGTATTGCAGGTCTATTTTAACATACTAAAAAATTGAATACATATTTTTTTGCTATTTTTTATTCACAATTTCATTAACATGTAGTTTTAAACCCTATTATAAAATATGAAACAAGCCAAAATAAAATTAAAATATATGAAAAATTACTAAAGACAATAAACCATGGTTCTTTAAAAGTTAATTTTAAACTCTAAATTATAAAATCAATAGCAAAATATTTAAATTTAATTATCATTAACATTTAAATTATAAAGAAATGAATTAATTTTTCTTAAAGGGTGGTTTAAAATTAATATATATCATAAAAATATTTATTTATGTTAAAATAGATTAAAGTGTAGTGCATATTTAATTATCAAAGGAGAGAGTTGTAATTCAAGCATCTTATAAGGGAGGGGAGTGTAAATTTTACTTTTCAAGGGAGGAAATTGTATATTTTAACATAAGAGGGGAGGGGAGTGTATTTCAAGCATCTTTGAAGGGAGGGGAGTATAATTTATTCTTTGAATAAAGACAATTGAAAAGAGCTATCTTTTCCAATTTTTAAAGAGCAAAATACACAATATATTTTGTTAAAAAAATAAATTCAATATAATATTTCTTTTTTTAATTCTCTTTTTTTTTTTACAAATCTTTTTATAATTGCTTAACAAGTGCCCCTTTTCCAAGATCTATATATCTTTATAAAGGAAACTTGAGTTAACCATATGCAAGCATTATGTCTATATGGCACTTCTAAAAGAGTTTATTCTCCACCCTCTTATTCTAAAATTCATTGACCCACTATATTTTACATTATAACACCAAAAAAAGTCATTAACTTTAATAACTCCATTTATCATTAAGTATGTATCAAATCGATCCCACTTTGTGCACCTTATAGTCTACCAATTAATTGATTAAAAATCACTGGGAGCAATCCAAATTTGAAACGATGAACCCCCCTTTAATATAGTGCAACCCTTTAGAAATCTTCTTAGCCTTTCAATTCAATAGTAACAAAAAACGGTTATGTAAATTAAATATATATAGATGCCTTATATACAATTCTCTCCATACATGCAGACTATGAAATTTCAATTTGAGAGGATTTGTACCTATAGTAGAAGAAGAATATTTTATCAACCTTTTGTTTCATCATTGTGCCTTTTTCCATCAGATTCAATACGTGAGTCTATTTCATGCATAGTTTATATTTTATCAACTCATATTTATTCATATGATGTATTATAGATACTGTATCATACTATCATATAAGGGACCATCTATTGTGTTGGAGCCAAAACAAACAGTCGAAAATGGATGCAAGACCAATTGTGCAACATTTAATTGCCTCAGATGGCAGTTGCGATCAATTTCAAAGCATATTATATATATACAGTGGGATCTTTACTCAGCTGTCATTAAATTAGAAAGAGTTGTACTACAAAGTTGTTTTTTTATATTGTTGTAGTAATTAATTTGAAATTCTTTGATGTATTTTTCTAAATAGAAGACGTGAATATGTATGCATGCCAACTTCTTGATAAAACAGTGATAAATTTTTACAGTTTAGAGGGGAAGCAATTGTATGTGTTGAAACATGGAATAGTGTATTTTGGATGGTGTTGGTTTATATGATATAACTCTCTTGCTTTGTAAAATGGCACATGTCGTGGGAATTATAGAAAAGGTAACCAAAAAAAAAAAAAATTGATGTTAGCAACTCTTTTTGGGTTAAATATGTTTTTAACTTTTTTGTTTTAGTCCCCCTAAAATGTTGCTTCGACTTTTACTTCCTCGTAAGTTTTTCATCACCACTTTGGCCCCTGCTTTCAAACTCATGTGTATCATTTGGAATTTTTAACAAGATTTTATATGAATGTTTATAATATTATAAGAATTTCTCAATTTTTTTTAACAAAACATGAATAAAATATGAATTTTTATGTTTTTGATGCTTAAAAATTCATATTTAATTTGTATTTGGTTAAAAAAGATAAACTTTTGTTGGAGGAATTCTTATAATATTCTAAACATTCATGTAAAGCTTCATTCAAAATTTTTAAAAATACACATGATTTGACATAAAAGCATGGATCAAAAGTGTAGACGAAATTTTTTTAAAGGATTAAAAGTTGAAAGAAAATGTTAATGATATATATATATATATATATATATATATATATATATATATATATATATATATATATATATATATATTTCTTCTTTTTGAGGTAATGAGACCAAAAAAGTTATTTAACCCATTCTTTTTCCATACGTAGCTATCTAGGGACCATTTCTCTTGCATGAGTGGACTAATTAATATCGTAACTCCTCTCCCCTATATGTGGTTCCTATCATATTGGTCTGGCTGGCTATTGCTCTATTTATACACACGGCTCTTCTATCAACCTATAACCTAGTACTCAGGTACAAACTCATTTGCAGGGACTAAAAACTTATGGGACTAAAACCAAAAAACACTATAATTGACAGGGACTAAAATCTTATTTAAACTTTTTCTAAAATACCAGAATATAGACTTAGTCCTCCAAAACTCCTCCTAATCAGACCCTTGATGTTGTTGGATAGATATCTTGTGTTTGGTTAGAAATTGAGCCGTCTTATTCCAATATGAATGCATGTCACATTGAAAAGACCCTGTAGGGTATAAACTTGCATTTTGTGTATTTGTGATAAAATGCTATGATATTTTGTGATTTATAGATTTATTTTAGTTAAAATCCGACTAACAAGTACGAGTATGGGTACTTAGGTACACAGAGGGTACATACATGCACGGGTATTAAGTTTGCTATCCACGCGTGTATGAGTCCTGATAGAGTATTTTCCAAACTGCTGGTACAGAGGCGGGTACTATAGTACCTACCTACCCATTGTCTTCCCTTGTTATAATCCCAAGCCCAACCCCTTGTTTTTGAAGTGACTCATCATTCACTAAAACAATAAAACTCTGCAGCTTCATCAAAACAAAAAAGTTTTCCCGCTGCCAAGAAACATAAGTTTGAGTCGTACACACATATCTGCCCTTGTGTAAGAAACACAAGTTGGAGCAGCTCAATCTTTTTTTGTATACAATTGTGTTCAACTAAGGGAAATATTGTTACAGATTCTATCATGGATCAAGAGTTTCTAACTGCTCCTGTGAATTCTGCTGTTGACAAGTATCAACTTATTCCCGAGTTCCTCAAGGTAACTAACTCGTTCGTTAGTATTCTTGTTTGCATCATGACGATTTCAGAGATAATAATGATACCAATGAATGAATAGTTTTCACTAACTGATGATTCTCACTGAATTCAATTTTTTAGGTTAGAGGATTGGTGAAGCAACATTTGGATTCTTTTAACTATTTTGTGAATACTGGTATCAAGAAAATTGTTCGTGCGAATGATCGTGTCGAAGCTACTAGGCACCCATATATTTATTTGAGGTATGAATTATGTCTTATGCTACTTTTTGTTATGACTGTGTTGTGTTTGTTTGATTGTTCGTAAAGTTATTTCTTAGAATGAGAAATTTAAATTCACATATTTGGTACAAGTTTTCAGAAATTATTATTATTGATTTCCGAGAAAATTATATTCCAATGTTTTTAGCCTATTTTCATTAGGAGAGTGGTGGTAGTAGGAGTGGATGATAAAAATTAACTTCCACTCCCATCACTGTCTCATCTTTCGAATTTTGAAGATATTCCTATATCGATGTTAAATGTTAATGAAACATGATTCTAATTTTTTTTCGGAGTAACATTCTTGTACATAGTATTCCCAAGAATATCATGTATGGGAGTATATATATATTGAAATTAACACCTCCAAACGTATTTGACACTGGGTTTGGGAATGGAGAAATGGAGTCAAGCGCTTAGCTTATGACTAAATCTTTGGAATTTAAACTCTCCCACCTTAGAGAAGGACTTGTATCTATTTGCACATGAGTGGTTTCTTTAAACCCTGTTGGTTGAGACTTCAGGTAGAGACTAACACTCCTCACTTGTTGATTTTCTTCCACCGCAACATGACACTCAGTCTCCATCTCAACCAGCTGCTTCTCACATTCATTCGCTTTCCCAACAAGATCACCACACTGAACCTCAAATTTCTCAAACGAAACTTGATTTGATCTCAAGAATTCATCTAAAATATTCTGAAGTTCAGTGTTGTAATCAATGTTGATTAGGTCTTTCTAACCTTCCCAATTTCTTCTCTGATGATTTGCCCCATAAAAATCACTTATCACCTTTGATCTTGAGATTTTGTCATCCCAATGTTTTATCTTACGGGAAAGCAAGTATTTTTCATACAACAGGGCAATAACCTCTTTTGTATCACGTAGGAAGATCATGTCTATCATTGCTACAAAACTCGAATAAACTTTTTAATAGCAAAGAACAATGAAATGGACATGAAGAGCATAATTCATAAAAAAAAATTTCAATTTTTTTCAATATATAGACAAAAATTTAAAAGTAATAAAATTTCCAAGCTGAAATTAATCAACAGTCCCCGGCAACGGCACCAAAAACTTGATAGAAAATTAGCAAGTGTACTAACTTATATCAAAGTAATAAAATTTATAGGATTCGTACTTTCAACTTCTACTCGGTAATGTCATTATTATTAAAGGTGTATGTAAAATGGGGGGATGCACTGAGGCAATTTGGTTTGAGTTACGAAAGTAAATAAAATGGTCAAGGAAAAATTGGTTTAAGAAATAATATGGAGAGATGACTAGGTCATTCGATTCATCTGTTCATTGCTCATTAGCAGCCTGTTTCTTAAGTCTACGAATGCTATAATGTTTACGACAAATTAACAAAATAGCTTAGGTCAATCCCTTGATCCTAATCCCTCTTTTCTGATTATAATTCTCTAATCCCTTAGGTGAACCTATAATCATCAAAGATTTTAAGTCCGTTAATTCAATGATCACAACCTAACAACGCTCTATCCCTAGATTGTCCGTTAGATTGAACAGTATAAAAATGTCAGAGTTACACGCTAGTGTCAGTAGTCATATATACTCTAAAATCAGTTGTATTGGGTCAGAATCATAAAAGCATTAAGAACAGTTTATACTGAATAAACTAGAATGGCATTCATAAAGATTAAGAGTTACAGGTTACATAAACATGAGCTAGAACAATATCATCTCTTGACCTAATCACAAAGGATCTAGCTACTCATGACTAAATCATAAATAACTAATGTAATAGAAGGATTCATAATTTACATAGTCTTTGACACAAAGGCCGGTCACAAAATAAAAATGGTTTAGCAGAAGAAACAATAAATTACATAGTCATATTGACTGGAACACCATCATCATCATTGGGAGTCACAATCACCCCACCTTCGACGAAGTTCAAAAAGTGAACCCCCTCGACACACAAATTGACTTTGAGATTCACTACCTTAAGTTGGTCAACCACAATGTCAAAACTTTGGCGCCCAGTACCCACCAAGCCATTCTTCAGCTCCACAATTTTGTCTACCAGGGCGTAACGGTTCAAGCCGTGGAGATCTTCAGGCTCATTTGGCCCAGGACCAGTAGCGTCATGAAGCATGGCCTCAAGCTGCAACTTATCCTCAGGCAGCTTTCTCCAAGCTTCCTTCACCTGAGCCAGGATCCTGCATTCCTTGGCGGACCTCTTCTCGAGGGTAGTGAGCTTGCTTTTGACATCATCTAGCTCCTTATCAAGCTTCTCCTTCTTGGCCAGCGCCTCGTCCCTCTCCTTGGCTAAAGCATCCGAGCAGACCATACCTTCAGTCGAGGAGTTATTCAAAACTACAACGATCTCCAGAGCTTTCATCGAACCAATGATTCCCTCAGTCATTGCTTGACTCCTACCTGAAGGTGAGAAAAACAAAAGAAGGGGGTTGAATTGTGTTGGCTTTTTCTTCTTTTTTTCCTACTGAAGTCACTGGTTAGAAGCAATTAGAGTACAACTTCTGAAGTGATGTTCAGATACTAAATGCAGCGGATAAAAACACAGAGAGAGAGAGAGAGAGAGAGAGAGAGAGAGAGAGAGAGAGAGAGAGAGAGAGAGAGAGAGAGAGAGAGAAGAAAGACACAAAGCAATTATACATGTTCCTTCCACAAACCGGAAGTAGTCATGTCCCCCTTGCACTTCCAAGGAGAGTTCACTAAAATGTAATATCTGATTACAAATGTTCACTACTAAAATTAGCAGGAGACTTCAAATTACTCAAGCACAACTGCAAGAGATTTCCTATGCTCCTGAACACAATCAAGAGACTTCTATGCTCAAGCACAACTACAAGAGACTTCTAATCAAACAGAGTTACAAAGAAAAATGTTTGAGGTTGAACACTTGATATACAATCAGTGGTGCTCACAATACAAATTAGATACAGACTCTTAAGACTCTAGAATTTCTAAGATATGAACTTTGATAAGAAATTCTAAGTGAACTTTTGATGCAGAAAAATTTTGACAGAGTTTTGGCGCTTTCAAATTGTTGTTTAGTCTCTTACAATTCTTTAAGTCTTCACTTCTTTATATAGAGGTGTGAAATAGACGTTGTGAATTGCCAGCACATAAAAAAGAGTCGTTTGAAACTTTAATCACTCACCAATGATCTTTTGCCTGATATTGTTATTGTCCTATGAAGGATCAATTTCAAATTCATTCCAAGTCCGAAGGAACATTATTGCAGCGTAGCTATTATTATTGTCTTGTAGCAGAGACACAAATTGAGTAGTGGAGGTAGTGGTTGTACACTTCGTACAATTGTACTTTGTCAACGTTCTTCAAAGAATAAGCATCCAATGCCTTCAAATCCATTTGAATTAGCCGTTGCTTTACACTTCTAGTCTTGTGCAATGTTGGGCGTGATTAAATCGTTTGAACAACCTTTGAAGCTTTAAGTCTCTCATCTTCTGGTGATCTTGCTTCTGATGAGGTGCTTCTGAAGAACTTGCTTTTGATGACAGGTCATCACTTCAGGAGCACTTTTCTTCAAATGCATAAAGCTTCCTTCTTGTTGATTCCATTGCTCTCATTTGTTCTTCCAGTACCTAAGCTTTAAGTAGACACAAAATTTTGTCTATGGTCTTGTACACTTGAACAAATATTAGCATATCCAATTGACAATTTTTAATACCTTGTTATTATCAAAACTCTCAAGAGGTAATGTTAAACACATTTTGTTCCAACAATCTCCCCCTTTTTGATGATGACAAACATTAGTATTTAAAATGTTCAATTGTTGTTAAGCTAATTAACAAGTTGACTATAAGGGTATGAGGTTTGTAAGCTCCCCCTGAGTCTAATAGTACTTTAAGGTGAGGTTTGTAAGCTCCCCCTGAGTTCTATTCTTGTTAATTAAATTCGTCATTAAAAACGTAATAACACTCAGAATAAACTCACATTAATAGACTAAGAGATAAGAAGATGGTCCTATTAATTTAAATTGTTTAAAATTAAATTAGTGGGGCTCAGAGCCTATAAATACGATACATCTGCCCCCCCCCCCCCCCCCCCCCCCCCCCCCCCCCTTTTGTCATCAACAAAAAGTATAAAAGAAAACAAAAGAAAGATATGAGAAAAACGATGTGAGAAAATTCTATAAGTAATCACATAGTTCAGAAGCAATGTATATTCAGTAGCACACAAATTTTTCAAAAGCATTAATCAAAAGTTGTATTTCAGAATCATAAAACCATAAGTTCAGAAGTAAACATAAGCAAAGATACAAACAACAGAAATAGAAACAAGCTAAGGGTGTGCAACTAGGGTTGGGCTTGTTTCTTGATCAATTCCATCATCTGTTTCATCATTCTGTTTGTTTCTTTTGCTTGTTCCTTCATTTCCCTTTTGAATTCGTCATTACTTCTAATGAGATTCTATTCTCTGATTCTGGCTTCTTCCAATTTAGCTTTTGTAGAGGTCTTGTATTCAAGCAGTAGAAGCTTATGGTCAAGAAGTTCTTTCCTTAACTGCTTGTTTTCTTTTTCTAACTCAACATTCCTTTGCAGCAAGGGTAGATCCGTAGAGACTGGTTTGACATTAATCTTTGACAACCAGTTGATGTTCAGCTCTCTTGGGTGTATACCTGTTGGAAAGAAATCAGTAGCATTCCTTGCTCTTAAGCTAAATGGAGTTCGCACCCACGTTCTTAGCACTTGTACTTCTTGCAGATTGCTATCAACCCCTTTCAACCAATCTTGAAGCTTTCTTTGAGCAGAGTCTTGAGTATCAAGACATGATCTCTGAAGTTTAGTCAAGACATAATCCACTCTGTCTTTCAATATCTTCCACAACTTCTCATAGCTATCCTCATGAATCAAATTATTCCTTGCTTGAACCAAGTTGTTCAGCTCCTGAAAGATATTATCACACACATCTGCTAGAATAGTAGAATCTAGAAACAGGGTGGGTGGAGAAGGAACATTTGTTCTGGCAGGAGCACAAGGCTGAATGGCTAAGTTAGAAGATGAGGGTTGATCATTTATGGAGGTTTAAGGTTCAACAATGGTGTTGGTTGCAAGTGATTGGTTAGAAAAGACTTGTTCAGGGATAACTAGTTTAAGAACAGGTTGTTCAGGAACAACTAGTTCAGGAACATCTTGTTCAGGAACATGATTAGGGATGGGGATAGACTCTGTGTTGGTTGATGAGGCCATTTCTTGGTTAGGTATTTGTTGATGGGGGCTTTCTGTCATAACTTCATCAGAAGCTATGTCAGAGGCTTTTTCTAAGTTGGACTCATAACGAGGTAATTCACACGAGTAATGATTCATCAAGTCCTGAATGATTGATGGTTTATAAGTTTGAGTTGTTTGGGTTGGAGAGTTAGGGTGAGATGATGATACATCAATATTTGCAGAATTTGACCCTGTGAAATCAACTGCACCCTCTGCATCAGCAAGCACAAATTGAATAGGTTCAACCAGTCTGGCAAGATCATTGGTAAGGAACTATTGGTAATTCCTCTATCTCTATTAATAATGTGTGGCTCGTAAATGGTCTTGAACATAACCTTTTGAGTATTAGTCAGTTTTGTGACAATGGTTATGATGTGATGTTTGAAAAGACCAACTGCACAGTAATCAACAAAGATAACAAGTCCATAGTGCTCAAAGGAAAAAGAGTAGAGAATGTCTATAAAATCAATTTCTCTGAACTGGTTGGTCAGAAGGTAATTTGTCTTCTGTCAATGAATGATAAGAAGTGGGTATGGCACAGAAGATTGGGACATGCTAACTGGAGATTAATCTTTAAGCTTAGTAAGTTACAACTTGTCAAAGGCCTACCTAACATTGACTATCATTCAGATGCACTCTGTGGTGCATGCCAGAGAGGAAAAATTGTGAAAACATCTTTTAAAGCTAAAGACATTGTCTCAACCTCCAGACCTTTAGAACTGCTTCATATTGATCTATTTGGACAAGTTAACACTGCATCTTTATATGGAAGTAAATATGGACTACTCATTGTTGATGATTATAACAGATGGACTTAGGTAAAATTCCTGAGAAGTAAAGATAATGCATATGATGTACTCAGTAACTTCTGCACTTAAATACAGTCTGAAAAAGAAATGAAGATTTCAAACTTCAGAAGTGATCATGGTGGAGAATTTGAAAATGAGTCATTTGAAACTTTTTGTGAAAAACATGGAATTGTCAATGAATTCTCTTCTCCTAGAACTCCACAACAAAATGGGGTTGTAGAGAGAAAGAATAAATCTTTACAAGAAATGGCAAGAACCATGATTCATGAAAAAAATTTAGCTAAACATTTCTGGGCAGAAGCAGTGAATACAACATGTTATGTTCAAAATAGGATCTATATCAGACCTATCTTGGAGAAAACTGCATATGAACTCTTTAAGGGAAGAAGACCCAATATATCTTACTTTCATCAATTTGGATGTACCTGTTACATTCTAAATAACAAGCTCTACCTAAATAAATTTGATGCCAAGGCCCAAAGAGGAATCTTTTTAGACTACTCTGAAAAGGTCAAAGGCATACAAAGTGTATAATTCAGAGACACTCTGTGTTGAAGAATCTATGCACGTAAAATTTGATGACAAAGAGCCTAGAAATGAAATTCCAGAGCAAGATGAAAGTTATGCAGATATACAAGTGACTGAAGATACCTATGAATCTAATCAGACTAATCAGACTAGTGATTCTAAAGTAAGTCCAGAAGCTGAACCAACCTCAGAAGCTCAAGATGAAGTAGCTTCTGACAAAGCTCAAGATGGGTCTCAGCAAGCAAAGCAATCCAAGAATACGTTCAAATACAAGTCTTCACATCCTGAGGATCAAATCATTGGAAACAAAGACAGTCCTAGAAGAACAAGATCATACTTCAGACAAGAAGAGTCTATGATAGGATTGTTATCTGTGATTGAACCTGCTACAGTTAATGAAGCACTTTCAGATGATGGATGGATATTAGATATGAAAGAAGAGCTTAATCAGTTTCAAAGAAATGATGTGTGGGATCTGGTACCCAAACCTTCTCAGAAGAACATTATTGAAACAAGCTAAATGATCAAGGTGAAGTAACCAGAAACAAAGCTAAACTTGTTGCACAAGGTTACACTCAACAAGAAGGCATTGATTACACTGAAACGTTTGCTCCAGTTGCAAGATTGGAAGCAATCAGGTTACTTCTACCTTATGCAGTTAATCATGGCATAATATTATATCAAATGGATGTCAAGAGTGCATTTCTTAATGGTGTCATAGAAGAAGAAGTGTATGTCAAGCAACCTCCTGATTTTTAGGATCTTAAGCATCCTGACCATGTTTATAAACTTAAGAAATCACTATATGGCTTGAAACAGGCTCCTAGAGCTTGGTATGATAGACTAAGTAATTTCTTGATTAAAAATAATTTTAAAAGAGGTCAAGTTGACATAACACTCTTCAGAAGGACCCTTGAGAAAGACATTCTTGTTGTGCAGATATATGTTGATATAATATTTGGTTTTACTAATGCATCTCTTTGTAAGAAATTCTCTAAGTTAATGCAGGATGAATTTGAAATGAGCATGATGGGAGAATTAAAGTTCTTCCTTGGCATTCAAATCAATCAATGTAAAGATGGAGTATATGTTCATCAAACTAAGTACACAAAGGAGCTTCTGAAGAAGTTCAAGCTAGAAGATTGTAAAGTGATGAACACTCCAATGCATCCAACCTGCACCTTAAGCAAAGAAGATACTGGATTAAAGGTAGATCATAAGCTGTATAGAGGTATGATTGGTTCTTTGTTATACCTCACTGCATCTAGGCCAGATATTTTATTCAGTGTATGCTTGTGTGCAAGATTCCATTCAGATCCTAGGGAATCTCATTTAACAACTGTTAAGAGAATCTTCAGGTATCTGAAAGGAACAACTAATCTTGGACTCCTTTATAGGAAATCCTTATATTACAAGTTGATTGGATTCTGTGATGCTGATTATGCTGGTGACTGGATTGAAAGAAAATCAACCAGTGGTAACTGTCAGTTCCTGTGAGAGAATCTGATATCCTGGGCTAGCAAAAGACAAGCAACTATTGCTATGTCTACAACAGAAGCAGAATACATTTCAGCTGCAAGTTTGAGAAAGAATTTTCGTTGCAGGTTTAAATTTTCGGCTACTTGCTGAGTTATGTTGGTGAATTCGGTCCCCCTCTCTGTGTTATGCGATCCTGTTTTTATAGTGCTGGATTTTTTTTTAGGGTTTGTTGAATTGAGGCCAAGAATTTAGTGGCTTGGGAGAGAAAATGAAGGAAACCGTGTTACTGGATTTGGATGGAAGATGAGGCGCGTATAACAGCTATGTGCTTCGGATTCATGCTTGCGCGTACCTGGACCGTATTCAGACCGTATTCGGACAAAGATACCGTAACAATAACGAGAAACAAAAAAGAAACAAAAAGACTAATATAATGAAAATAAAATAAAAATAAAAAAGATAATGACTAAAAAGAAAAATAGAATAAAAAAGGGTAAAAGAAATTAAAGTTAAAATTGGAATTAAAATTAGAAAATTAAAGTTAAAATTATAAATGAGAGAGGAGGGCCCGAATCGGAACAAAAAAAATGAGGTATTTTAAAATACCTCTCTGCCGAAATTTTCACCGAAAAGTCAAAGACTAACCAGGGTCAAAGGACACGTGTCGGTGTATGGGCGTAGGGTCTTAGGTCAAAAATTGGTCTACGTAACCCAGATTGAGAAAGTGAAATTTTTTAATCGTCAAACTAATGACGTTAAAAGAGCGCTTCATGGGAGGCAACCCACGAATTTTATTGTTTTTATTTTGTTTTGTTTTGTGTTATTTTAAATTGTTTTGTAGGTAATTGTCCAAGCATGATTCAGGAAAACGAAAAAAAATTGAGCCTAGGATGCTAGAGACTTGGCATGGCCCGTGTCTGCAGTGGCACGGCCATGCCTAACCATGCCAAGTGTCATACCCCAATTTTTGACCTAAGAACCTACATTCATACACCCTCTGACCCAGAATATTCTCTGGCTTTTTAGAGAAAAATTCGGCAGAAAGGTATTTTAAAAAAACCTTATCTTTGTACCAATTCCGGCCCCTCTTCTCGCTTTTTTTATTTTCTTATTTATTAGTCTTTTAGTTTTATATTACCTTTTATTTTCCATCTTTTAATTTTATTTTACTTTACATAATTTATTTTAATTTGTTTTTATTTTAATTTTTTTATTTCTTTTTTAATTAATTAGTGTGCAAAAAAAAAAACAAAGTGTCAACAGGTCCAAAAATAAAATGTCCAAGGTCCAAAAAAATTACAAGTCAAGTGTCAACTTTAACATTCCTTTTTCAAAATTCACCATAATTGTCCATCATTTCCATTAAACCAATTTTCCATTTTCATCAACCTCCTCCCCTATAAATAGAGCCCTCATCCCTCACAATTTCACACACCAAAAAGTTCTCTTGAGTTGTCAAAGAACTTTTCTCTCTTCTCCCTATTTAGCTTGTGTTGACGAGTTATTCTTTTCTTCTCCCTCTTTTTTCTGTCCCTTCGGAATAAGTCCCTTCGGAATTTTGTCCCTTCGGTAATTTTTGTCCCTTCGGTTGTCCATTTCTTTTATTTTCTTGCATTTTATTTTATTTCTATTTAGCATTTTAATTATTGTTATTAATTTTCCAGAAATTAGAATGTATTTAGGTCCAATGTAAATATAAATGAGAAAATTGTGCGTGTGTGTGTCCTTTTATATATATATATCCAAAAATGCAAAAAAAAATTAGATTAGGGATTTTGTGGTGATCCAACGTCACAACAAAAATCCACGCGCTTTTATTTTTATTGCTCTGTTAGTTTAATTTTCATTTATTATTCCAAAACAACAAAAACATTCAAATAACAAAAATCAAAAAAATATTTTCACAATAAACCTTGATTTAAAAATCATGTGATCCCACTTTTATTTTATTTTCTTAATCAAACTTTAGTCAATTTAATTATACCTTGAGTCTATTTTCTTTCAAATTAAAATAGACAAACCAAATTCTTATTTGCAACTTGCCTTTTTATTTTAAAACTGTTTTTTCAAAACTCATAAAAAACACAAAATCAATCAAACGTCAATTTCTACCCCGAACTACGAGATTTTGATCCCTCACGGGTACGTAGGCAAAGGACCATGTCCTTCCAAATCAGTAAAAAATATAAATAAAAATGTTTCTTTTCTTTTAATCACTACTTTTAATTTCTTCTTTTAAACAAAAAAAGCAAGCAAGTTATAGCATAACAGTTGAATAAAATTGAAAGGTTCTCGTAGAGTACTACGAACATAAGGGGTGCTAACACCTTCCCCTTATGTAACCAACCCCCGGACCCCTTCTAAATTAAATAATTTTTTCAAAGTCGTGAAATAATTTAGTGAGTCAAAAGCTAATCAAATAGCCTTGATCTCCGAAAAATGACGCGACACCAAGCCAACACCCTCCCTTTTCCAGACAGTTGACACGTCGTGCGCGACTGTTTTCACCCTATACCTCAACAAAAAAAATTCTTCCTTCTTTCTCATTCAAACAACACAACCTCTTTCATCCTTCACCTTCTCTCTCTAAACCTCCATAACCTAAACATTCATTAATTTTAAGTCTATGATTCTGATAATTGCAATTAACATGTTGTAGGTTTAGTTTTTGAGAATTTGAGAATTAGGGTTAAGAGTGATAATTGATGATTAGATGATGTAAAACTGTAGAATTGATGTAAAAAACTGTGTACAGACCTTAGATAATCCATAGGATGATAATTGGAATCAGTTTTAAGGTTAGAACCATGAGATTAGGCGAATTTTAGAGAAAAACTGCATTCTGCCCGTGCTGTAATTCGTCGCTCGCCCCCGCGAGCATTGATCCTCGCCTCGCGAGTGATGGACTTCATCGCTCGCCGTAGCGAGTAAATTCCCTCACCTCGCGAGTAACACCTTTTTGCTCACCAATGTCAGCAGATCACTCGCCGTAGCGAGTTGACTAGTGAGAAAAACATGATTTTCGTGAATTAACGTTTTGGGTTAAGTTTTATATGGTTTTGAGTGTCTTAACACGTATAAGAATTATTAGACAAGTTTTTAGATTGAAAATGGCCATAGGAAAGTTAAAAATGGGATTTTTGGTGAAAAATGGTCACAAAGCCGTAGCTACCCAGTTTTGCTCGCCTTAGGCGAGTAGCCTTTCTTGCCTCGCGAGTTGCTTTTTATGTGAGCTCGCCACCGCGAGTAGTTGTCCTCGCCTCGCGAGTTGTACTGTGTCAGACTGCCTATGTTGGATTCTTGTACTATTTTTAGTTGTTTCTGTTTTGAATTGAGCCTTGCTATAAACATGTGAATTGCTGGTATATGACTTATCTTTCCAGTAGCTTTGAATTGATATGTAAATCTCCTTTGGTTGATTTTATGTGAATTTTATAATGAAGTCGTCTAAGATTTCAAGTTGTAAGATGTTGTCTAAGATGTTCAAGTTGTAAGTTGTTGAGTCCATGCATACTCATTCTGTTGGGGGCTTGATGCCTTGTGAGCTTTTGCTCTTTACGTTGAGGGCTTGACGCCCTGTGAGCTTTTTCTCTTATGTTGTGGGCTTGATGCCCTGTGAGTGTATTTATGCTCTTATGTTGGGGGCTTGATGCCCTGGATAGTACCACATGCATGATTAAGAAGTTGAGGTCGCATAGTCGAGTCAAGTTGTTAAGTTGATAAGTTGTTATCCATGAGTTGTTAATGAATTGCTTATTGAAGAATTATTGCTATGATGAATTGAAGATGTTTATGTTGTTAACTATAATTGATGAATTATATGCTTAACATTATTGTTTGTGAAATCTCACCCCTTCTGCTTGGAAATGTTTCCTTTTACATGGGTAACTTGCAGGTAATCAAGAATAGTCGCGGTCGTGAGTGGATTCCCTCACGTGTGTCTTAGGTGCTCTGATACGTAACGAGATGGGAGTCTTGTTATTGCTTTTCTGTTCCTTACGTATTATTTTATGATTTCAAGGATTGTTATTAAGTTGATTTTATGAGATTTTTATGATGATGCCCTTATGCCAAAGACTGTTTTATATTGTTGAAATAATTCCGCTACGAAGTACTAAACAATACGTTGTTGGATTTTGAAGGATAAATATTTATCTTATTCCATTTATGATTTTATGAAAGAAGTGTGACATTCCGTTTACGTTGAAAATACTCTGATTTTTATGTGAAATTTTTACGTTGGGAAAACGGTGTGTTACAGGTATCATCACCTTTATTGCTAGGAAGATAGGAGTCGGTGAAGAGAATGGGATCAATAAGATTGAGGGGAATAATAGCCTAGACTTAGACACCCTCACCACTATGTCTTTTATTAGAACTCATGTCCTGACTCACAATTACCAATATGAGTGGAAAATCAATAAAGCTCATTGTTTGATTATTCTACCTAATCCGGTCATAACTAACCCGGAGGTGGTGGAAAATTTAATTTATGTTGGTACTAACCCACAGGTACATGAAGATCATGGTGATGATCGTGATGATAAGGATGAGGTAAATGCTCACTTGCATGATGATCTGGTGGACAATACGACAATGACCGATGGACATGGATGCAAACTGAGGTTCAAAGGATAAGCACCGAGCAACAAAGGCAAGGTGTTGAAATGACCGGGCTACAGAACGATGTCCTAAGGGGGAATCAGATAAATGAAGAAAACAACCAAATGCTCCAGAACATGATGTAATACCTTCACCTTCAAGGTCCTCCTTATGGACCTCAATGAAATTTTGAGCTTCCTCTCTTCCCTTATCTTCCCCTCTCTTTTTCTTCCTTCTTCTTCTATTTTCTTTTCTAAATTTGGAATCATTGAGGACAGTGCTTCTCCCAAGTGTGTGTGTGTGTGTGCGTGGTGGGGGGGGGGGGGGGGGGGGGAATACAGTGTCGTAGTGTTTCCAAACTCCCTTGAACTTTAATTCTTTTGTTATGTTTTGTTGCGAAAGCCATGATTAAATAGCTTGTTTTTATTGTGAATTATGGCATAACTTTTTTGTTAAAGTCTCCTTCAATTGGTTGTTTCTTGTACATGAAAGTAATTTCTTGTGTTTTAAGTGTTCTTGCTATACCCACATCTTGTTTTATTGTGAAACTTCTCTATGAGAAAAGCACAAGTTGCAGCCTTTGAGTAAGTGTATAAGTAGGTATTTTAAGGAGCACGTTCTAACTCTAAAGGTAAATTGATTCTTAAAAATTTCCAGAGTAAAAGTAGTATAAGTTAGTGTGGGGGAATAAAAAGCCAATTTAATTCTAAGGGTGCGTCATTGAATCTAGATTGGGGAAGGGGGTAGGCCCTCCGACTTCCTACATGAAGGTGATGTTATCCTGAAAAATTTAAGGGGGCAGAACAAATATAAATATAGGTGGTGTAACGCCCTCTTCGATTATTTGATTAATTTGTTGAGTTTAGAGTTTATTTATATGATTTATGTGATGTGAATAATTACGTGATGTGTTGTGGATTTATTAAGAGGGTTATTTTATTATTTAATAGAATAAGATTTGAAAATAAAATAAATATTGAGATGAGGGGTTGTTTTGAGATTTTAGAGAGTTTAGTGGAATAAGAAGAAATAAGATAAAATAGATGGGAAGAGATAAATAGGAGAAACTAGGGTTAGAAAGTTTTCACGTGAAACAAGTTTTGGAAAAGGGAGAACAAGAGGAGAGAAGAACCAAGAGAAGAGGCTGCCAATCGATAATCCTAAGGCAAGGGTGGGACTAACATTCAATAATCTTGAGTCTATGATTCTGAAAATTGCATTTAACATGTTATCGGTTTAGTTTTTGAGAATTTGAGAATTAGGGTTAAGAGTGATAATTGATAATTAGATGATGAAAAACTGTAGAATTGATGTAGAAAATCGTGAACAGACCTTAGATAATCCATAGGATGATAATAGGAATCAGTTTTAAGGTTAGAACCATGAGATTAGGTGATTTTTGGTGAAAATCTGCGTTCTGCCCGAGCTGATATTCATCGCTCGCCCTCGCGAGCAGCAATCCTCACCTCGCGACTGATAAAATTCATAGCTCGCATTCGCGAGTAAACTTTCCTGCCTCGCGAGTGACATTTTGTTACTCGCCATAGTGAGCAGATCACTCGCCGTAGCGAGTTGACCAGTGAGGAAAACAAGATTTTGTGAATTAACGTTTTGGGGCAAGTCTTAGATGGTTTTGAGTGCCTTAATTCGTATAAGAATTATTAGACAAGTTTTTCGATTGAAATTGGACGTAGGAAAGTTAAAATTGGAATTTTTGGTGAAAAATGGTCACAAAGCCGTAGCTACCCAATTTTGCTCGCCTCAAGCGAGTAGCCTTCCTCGCCTCGCGAGTTGTTTTTGTTGAGAGCTCGCCACCGCGAGTAGATGTCCTTGCCTCGCGATTTCTGCTGTGTCAGACTGCCTATGTTGTATTCTTGTACCATTTTCAGCTGTTTCTGTTTTGAATTGAGCTTTGTTATAAACATGTGAATTGATGGTATATGACTTATCTCTCCAGTAGCTTTCATTTAATATGCAAATCTCCTATGACTGATTTTATATGAATTTTATGATGAATTTCTCTAAGATGTCAAGTGTAAGATGTTGTCTAAGATGTTCAAGTTGTAAGTTTTTTAGTCCATGCATACTCATTCTGTTGGGGGCTTGATCCCCTGTGAGCTTTTGCTCTTTACGTTGAGGGTTTGATGCCCTGTGAGCTTTTGCTCTTTATGTCGAGGGCTTGAAGTCCTGTGAGTGTATTTATGCTCTTATGTCGAGGGCTTGATGCCCTAGTTGGTACCACATGTATGATTAAGAAGTTGAAGTCGCATAGTCGAGTCAAAGTCGTTGTTGATAAGTTGTTAACCATGAGTTGTTAAGTTGTTAAATTGTTTTCTATCTATGAGTTGTTAATGAAGTGCCTTATGAATAATTATTGCTATGATGAATTGATGATGTCTATGTTGTTAACTGTAATTGATGAATTATATGCTTAATATTATTGTTTGCAAAATCTCACCTCTTCTGCTTGGAAATTGTTGCCTTTACATGGGTAACTTGCAGGTAACCAAAAATAGTCGCGGTCGTGAGTGGATTCTCTCACGTGTGTCTCAGGTGCTCTGATACGTAACGGGATGAGAATTTTGTTGTTGCTTTCTGTTCCTTACGTATTACTTTATGAAGTTTCATGATTTGTTGTTAAATTGGATTTTATGAGATTTTTATGATGAGACCCTCGTGCCAAAGACTGTTTTAGATGTTGAATAATTCCTCTGCGAAGTATTAAATAATACGTTGTTGAATTTTGAAGGATAAATAGTTATTTTATTCTGTTTATGATTTTATGAATAGAAGTGTGACATTCCATTTACGTCGAAATACTCTGATTTATATGTGAAATTTTTATGTTGGGAAAACGGGGTGTTACAATTGGTATCAGAGCAGGTTGGTCCGTCCGGCCAAGTAGTTGAGCCGTGTAGTGTTGAGTAACAATTGTAATACCATCTTTATGTTGTCTTGATTGTTGTTTGTTGTGTAGAGAACTAAGAATGGCTGGAAGAAATGACGCTGCTATTGTTGCTTCATTGGAAGTTGTGGCTCAAGCTGTGGGGCAACAACCTAATGCTAATGTTGGTGCTAATGCTGAGGTTAGGATGTTGGAAACTTTTCTGAGGAATCATCCACCTACTTTCAAAGGAAGGTATGACCCTGATGGAGCACAGACGTGGCTCAAGGAAGTTGAGAGAATTTTCCGAGTTATGCAATGCAATGAGGTTCAAAAGGTGCGTTTTGGTACGCACATGCTAGCTGAGGAAGCTGATGATTGGTGGGTGAGTATTTTGCCCGTCCTAGAGCAGGGAGGTGGAGTCGTTAACTGGGCTGTGTTTATGAGAGAGTTCCTAGAGAGATACTTTCCGGAAGATGTTCTCGAGCTGAAGCAAGGTAATATGTCGATGACTGAGTATGCTGCAAAGTTTGTGAAGCTGGCTAAGTTTTATCCGCACTACACCGCTGAGACTGCTGAGTTCTCCAAGTGCATCAAATTTGAGAATGGTTTTTGTGTTGAGATTAAGCGGGCTATTGGATATCAGAAGATCCGTAACTTTTCCGAACTGGTGAGCAGTTGCAGAATCTATGAGGAGGATACTAAGGCTCATTACAAGGCCGTGAATGAAAGGAAAGGTAAAGGTCAGCAAAGTCGTCCAAAGCCTTACAGTGCTCCTGCTGATAAGGGAAAACAAAGAGTGAATGATGAGAGGAGGCCTGGAAAGAAATATACTACTGCTGAGATTGTTTGCTACACTTGTGGTGAGAAGAGCCATAAGAGTAATGCTTGTACTAGAGATGTAAAACGGTGTTTCCGTTGTGGAAAGAAAGGACATACTTTTACAGAATGTAAGCATGAAGATGTGGTGTGTTTTAACTGCAATGAAGAAGGTCATATTGGTTCGCAGTGCAAGAATCCTAAGAAGGCTCAGACTAGTGGGAGAGTGTTTGCTTTGACTGGTACGCAAACAGAGAATGAGGACCATTTGATTAGAGGTACATGTTACTTTGATAGTACTCCTTTAATTGCTATTATTGATACTGGTGCTACGCATTGTTTTATTGCTATTGATTGTGCTTCTAAGTTGGGTCTTGCTATGTCTAATATGAATGGGGAAATGGTTGTCGAAACTCCAGCTAAGGGTTCGGTGACTACTTCTATTGTGTGTTTAAGATGTCCTTTGTCTATGTTTGGTCGAGACTTTGAAATTGATTTCGTTTGTTTACCGTTGTGTGGGATGGATGTAATCCTGGGTATGAACTGGTTGGAGTACAATCATGTTCATATTAATTGTTTTAGTAAGTCGGTGTATTTTTCTTCTGCTGAAGAAGAAAGTGGAGCAGAGTTCTTGTCTACTAAGCACCTGAAGCAGTTAGAACGTGATGGAATTTTGATGTTTTCTTTGATGACATCCTTGTCTATTGAGAATCAAGTTGTAATTGATAAGTTACAAGTTGTGTGTGATTTCCCAGAAGTTTTTCCTGAAGAAATCCCTGATGTGCCGCCGGAAAGAGAAGTGGAATTTTCGATTGATCTTGTTCCGGGAACAAAGCCTGTGTCTATGACGCCTTACCGTATGTCGGCGTCTGAGTTGGCTGAGTTGAAGAAACAGTTGGAAGATTTGCTTGATAAGAAATTAGTAAGACCGAGTGTTTCACCTTGGGGAGCGCCGGTATTGTTGGTGAAGAAGAAAGATGGTAGTATGAGGTTGTGCATAGATTATAGACAGTTGAACAAAGTGACGATAAAGAATAGGTATCCACTTCCAACAATTGATGATTTGATGGATCAGTTAGTGGGTGCACGTGTGTTTAGCAAGATTGATTTGAGATCGGGCTATCATCATATTAAGGTGAAAGATGAGGATATGCAGAAGACGGCGTTCAGGACGCGTTACAGACATTACGAGTATATCGTGATGCCTTTTGGTGTTACTAATGCACCTGGTGTATTTATGGAGTACATGAATCATATTTTTCATGCGTATTTGGATCGCTTCGTGGTTGTGTTTATCGATGACATTTTGATATACTCTAAGATTGAAGAAGAACATGCTGAGCATTTGAAGATTGTTTTGCAAGTGCTGAAAGAGAAGAAGTTATATGCCAAGTTGTCAATGTAACACCCCGTTTTCCCAACATAAAAATTTCTTAAAAATAATCAGAGTATTCACAAATTAAACGGAATGCTACATTTCTTAGAAATCACAAATGGAATAAATAATAATTTATTCTTCAAAACATCTCAAAATAAAATCTCAAATACTTCGCAGCGAAATTTAATTCAAAAACCTTAAACAACTTTGGCACGAAGGCCTCAACGTAAAATCTCATCAAAATGTTTCAACATCATGTTCATAGAATCTCATAAAAATAATACGTAAAGAATAGAAAACAATAACAAAGTTCCCCCATCCCGTTACGTATCAGAGCACCTAAGGACACAGTGAGAGGTAGTCACTCACAACAGCAATCAACGGCTAATCTTGATCACTTGCAAGTTACCCATACAAAGAGCAACATTTTCAAGTAGAAGGAATGAGATTTCACATTCAATAATAATAAGCATATAATTCTTTAAAAGAATTTAACAACACATAACAACATCTATTCATCATTAGTAAGACTAATAAACAATAATTTAAGTAAGAGAATTTATCAACATAAACAACAACAAATCATCATCAACAATGCTTCACATAAACAACATAAACACCAACAAATCATCATCAACAATGCTTAAATAAACAACATAAACACCAACAAATCATCATCAACAATGCTTCACATAAACACCAACAAATCATCATCAACAACAACAACAACTTCTCGAATGATGGTCAATTATATTATGCAATGACGACTCTACAATGCAACGACAACAACAACTCATCTTAACATCACATCGACTCAACAATGCAATATGCATGTGGTACCATTAGGGCATAAGCCCTCATCGCTAAAGGTCAAATAGGACCTGTCAGGCATTGAGCCCCCATCGCTAAAGGTCATAAAAGGATATGTCAGGCATTAAGCCCCCATCGCTGACTATGCTATGCAACAACACGACTTAATGCAACGACACGACTCAAATGCAACAATCTTCAAATATCACATCTTTATATAACACATCTTTAAATCACACAATTTTAAAATAACACATCTTTCTCATAATAAATATTTCATAATAACCAACAACAATAATTCATCAACGTATACATATATACATAACTTTAGCATATAAATTCATCATCAATAACTTAATTAACATCAAATTCACATACCCAAACATTGCATCAAAACATAAGCACATATTTCACCAATTAAATCCACAATAATCACTTTATACAAATAGGCACTTATAGGTAGAAGTAGAAAAAGAGATTATACAAAAGATTATGAATGGAATCTAACCTTAATTTCTACAACGTCAAATCTAACAACAACTATAAGGTTAGACCTTTTTCAGAATTATACAACTCATTATTAGAGAAAGCTAGTCCCACCTTTACCTTAGATTAGATGATCGGTCTCTACGAGATTGTTTCTCTTCTCTTTCTCTGACTTCTCACTTTCTCCCCTTTTCTCCCAAAAGCAGTTTGCACGTAATCCTTATTTTCTAATTCTAACTCTCCCTTTTTATATAAATTCTTAACCTACTTATTTTCTCTTATTTCCAAATTTGCCTCCAAAGTCTCAATAATCTAAATAATTATATTTCTCCACTAAATATATTCTAAATCTGTCCCTCACACCTCAATATTCTATTTTAATATATATATATATATATATATATATATATATATATATATATATATCTACATTAAATAACAAATATATTTCTATAACAAATAACATAATATTTCTACACCAAATAACATATATATATTTCTATAACAAATAACATAATATTTTTACACCAAATAACATATATATTTCTATAACAAATAACATAATATTTCTACACCAAATAACACATATATTATAATATAATATGCTACTAAAACACCAACACATAACACAAAAATAACACACATCACCATAAATCAAATGAATTATTCAAAAAGACTCTAAACTCAATCAAATAATTAAATAAATAAAATAGGGCGTTAGAGTCAAAGTGCGAATTCTGGTTGAATGAGGTGAGTTTTCTTGGCCATGTTATTTCTGGTAGTGGTATTGCAGTAGATCCATCTAAAGTTGATGTGGTATCACAGTGGGAGACTCCTAAGTGCCTGTTTGGTTTGGCGGTGGGGCAGCCAAACGCACGTCTCAAAGCATGCCCACCGTGGAAATGAAGAAGCTAGAAAACTAAGCTTCTAGCTCAACGTGATTTCTGGACGCTAATTTGAAAATGTAAACGTCATTCCAAACATAGGCTAAGTCAGTTACAGAGATTAGAAGCTTTTTGAGTTTGGCAGGCTATTACCACAGGTTTATAGAAGGATTTTCAAAGTTAGCACTTCCGTTAACTCAGTTGACTTGTAAAGGTAAAGCTTTTGTGTGGGATGTTCAGTGTGAGAACAGTTTTAACGAATTGAAGAAGCGGTTGACGACGGCTCCGGTTTTGATTTTACCAAAGTCCGAGGAACCTTTTGTTGTGTATTGTGATGCGTCCAAGTTGGGCTTAGGTGGTGTGCTTATGCAGGATAATAAAGTAGTTGCTTATGCGTTGAGACAATTCAGGATTCATGAACGAAATTATCCTACTCATGATCTTGAATTAGCTGCAGTGGTTTTTGTGCTTAAGATTTGGAGACATTATTTGTATGGTTCGATATTTGAGGTGTTCAGTGATCATAAAAGTTTGAAGTATTTGTTTGATCAGAAGGAATTGAATATGAGACAGCAAAGGTCGCTTGTATTGTTAAAAGATTATGATTTGGGGTTGAATTATCATCCAGGCAAAGCTAATGTTGTCGCAGATGCCTTAAGTATTAAGATGTTACATATGTCTGCTATGATGGTTAAGGAGTTTGAGTTGCTTGAACAATTTAGAGATTTGAGTTTAGTATGTGAATGGTCACCTCAAAGTGTGAAGATAGGAATGTTGAAGTTTGATAGTGAATTTCTGAAAAGTATTAAAGAAGCGCAGAAAAAGGATGTAAAGTTTGTAGATTTGTTTATTGGTGAGAATCAGACTAAATTTAGTGACTTTAAAGTCGATGATCAGGGAGTGTTGTGATTTCGAGGTAGAATTTGTATTCCTGACGATGATGAGATGAAGAAGATGATTCTTGAAGAGAGTCATAGAAGTAGCTTGAGTATTCATCCGGGAGCTACCAAGATGTATCATGACTTGAAGAAGTTGTTTTGGTGGTCTGGGTTGAAATGTGATGTGGCACAGTTTGTATATTCGTGTTTGATTTGCCAGAAGTCAAAAGTTGAGCATCAGAAACCCGCTGGGTTGATGGCACCGTTAGATGTGCCAGAGTGGAAATGGGATAGTATATCCATGGATTTTGTGACGAGTTTGCCGAATACTCCGAGAGGAATGACGCCATTTGGGTGATTGTAGACAGATTGACGAAGTTGGCTCATTTCATTCCGATTAACATCAATTTTCCTGTGTCGCAGTTGGCAGAGATTTACATTCGCGAGATTGTGAAGCTACATGGTGTTCCGTCGAGCATTGTGTCAGATAGAGATCCAAGGTTTACTTCTAGATTTCGGAAGAGTTTGCAGGATGCTTTGGGTTCTAAGTTAAGGTTGAGTTCGACGTATCATCCGCAGACAGATGGTCAGTCGGAAAGAACGTTTCAATCGTTGGAAGACTTGTTGAGAGTTTGTGTACTTGAGCAAGGAGGAACTTGGGATAGTCATCTTCCGTTGATAGAGTTCATGTACAATAACAATTATCATTCTAGTATTGGAATGGCACCATTCGAGGCTTTGTATGGTCGGAGGTGCAGAACTCTGTTGTGTTGGTTCAAATCAGGTGAGAGTGTGGTTTTGGGACCAGAAATCATTCAACAAACTACTGAGAAGGTTAAGATGATCCAAGAAAAGATGAAAGCGTCGCAGAGTCGACAAAAGAGTTATCATGATAAGCGTAGGAAAGACCTAGAGTTTCAAGAAGGAGATCATGTATTTTTGAGAGTCACTCATGTGACTGGTGTTGGACGTGCATTGTAGTCAAAGAAGTTGACTCCGAGGTTTATTGGTCCGTATCAGATATCAGAAAGAATTGGGACGGTGGCGTATCGAGTGGGTTTACCACCGCATCTTTTGAATTTGCATGATGTGTTTCATGTATCGCAACTTCGGAAGTATGTTTTGGATCCATCTCATGTGATCCAAAGAGATGATGTGCAAGTTAGAGATAACCTGACGGTTGAGACCTTACCAGTGAGGATTGAAGGTCGTGAAGTGAAGAAGTTGAGAGGCAAGGAGATACCTCTTGTGAAAGTCGTATGGAAAGGAGCGGCTGGTGAAAGTTTAACGTGGGAGCTAGAGAGTAAGATGTTGGAGTCTTATCCAGAGTTGTTTGCATGAGGTACATTTTCGAGGACGAAAATTCTATAAGTTGGGAGAGTTGTAACACCCTCTTCGATTATTTGATTAATTTGTTGAGTTTAGAGTATATTTATATGATTTATGTGATGTGAATAATTACGTGATGTGTTGTTGATTTATTAAGAGGCTTATTTTATTATTTAATAGAATAAGATTTGAAAATAAAATAAATATTGAGATGAAGGGTTGTTTTGAGAATTTAGAGAGTTTAGTGGAATAAGAAGAAATAAGATAAAATAGATGGGAAGAGATAAATAGGAGAAACTAGGGTTAGAAAGTTTTCACGTGAAACAAGTTTTGGAAAAGGGAGAACAAGAGGAGAGAAGAACCAAGAGAAGAGGCTGCCAATCGATAATCCTAAGGTAAGGGTGCGACTAACATTCAATAATCTTGAGTCTATGATTCTGAAAATTGCATTTAACATGTTATAGGTTTAGTTTTTGAGAATTTGAGAATTAGGGTTAAGAGTGATAATTGATGATTAGATGATGAAAAACTGTAGAATTGATGTAGAAAATTGTGTATAAACCTTAGATAATTCATAAGATGATAACTGGAATCAGTTTTAAGGTTAGAACCATGAGATTAGGTGATTTTTGGTGAAAATCTGCGTTTTGCCTGAGCTGACATTCATCGCTCGCCCTCGCGAGCAGCAATCCTCGCCTCGCGAGTGATGAACTTCATCGCTCGTGTAACACCCCGTTTTCCCAACATAAATAGTTATAAAGAATATCAGAGTTTGTCATCAAAAACGGAGCATTACATTCAACTTACAAAAATTCCACTATATAAATAGAATAAAAAGTACTATTTATTAAAACAATCTGTCTTTATAAAAATCCAATAATCATGCAGCGGAATAGTTTTTAACATCTTATAACAATCTTTGGCTCTTAGAGGCCACAACATCAGTATCTTAAATAGTTCTCATGAAAATAGTTCAACATCATTAAAAAGGAAATACGTAACAAGGAAAACATGCAATAGACAATCCTCATCTCGTTACGTATCAGAGCATCCTAGACGACACGGCGGAGATTACTCACAACTACACTATTATTCTTCGTTACCTGCAAGTTACTCATACGAAGAGCAACATTTTCAAGCAGAAGGGGTGAGATTTCACATTCATTAATAGCAAGCAACAATTCATAAAAGATAATCAACAACCATATATCCAGCATAGAATAAACATCACATAACGTCATTTAATAAAGGTAAAACAACAACAACAACATCATCAACAACAGCAACATCATCAACAACAACAACAACATCAACAACAGCAACAACATCATAATCAACAACAACAACAACAACTTCTCAAATGATCATCAATTATATTATGCAATGACGACTCTACAATGCAACGACAACAACAACTCATCTTAACATCACATCGACTCGACAATGCAATATGCATGTGGTACCATCAGGGCATACGCCCCCATCGCTAAAGGTCAAATAGGACATGTCAGGCATTGAGCCCCCATCGCTAAAGGTCATAAAAGGACCTGTCAGGCATTAAGCCCCCATCGATGACTATGCTATGCAACAACACGACTTAATGTAACGACACGACTCAAATGCAACGACACCATCTTAATACAGCAACATCAACTTCATAATTTAAATATTAAATCAATTACTTACATATCAAACCAAGTTAGATTCATTAAAACATAGGTTAAATACTCATAAACACCTTAATTGAGCTCATAGTACACGGGCTTTAATGTTAGAGACAATCCATAAGTTTTGGGTTAATTTTCATAAAATTCCACTAAGACCTCCCTGATGTATTTTCATCATATCTCAAAAACTAAGAATCATTTTCAAGTCAAACCAAAGTCACTGGAAAGCTAACTCAATTATCTACAACTTTCATGTTTACCCCAAAAGCAAGTTCAAAACAGAAACGGGTGAAAAGGACGCAAGAATGCGAAATAGAGGATGGTTTTCCCAAAACACACTTGGAGTGCTTTTATCATAACTCAAGATTCACAAAACATTTTCGAGTCACTCCAATGCCATTAGAAAGATAACTCAAGGGTTAATATGTTTTTACCCCCTGTAATTTGGGCGAGTTCTGGTTTTCCCCCTGTAAAAAAAAAGTTAAGATTTCAACCCTATAATTTAAAGATTCTTTCCAAATAGACCCTGTAATTTGAAGATTCTTTCGTTTTAGACCCTGAGGCCATCTGACTGTACAAACCTGATGACGTGGCACGCTGAGTCAGCATTTTTGGATGATGTGGCACGCTGACTGTATAATTAATTTTGTTTTTAATTTTTTATTTTCATTTATATTAATTTAAAAATAAATAAAAAATAGAAAAAAATCAGAAAAATAAATCTTTTTTTTTTGTTTTGAAATTTACAAAATTCGAAAAATTGTAAACAAATTCAAATTTATTTTCAAAAAATAAAAAAAATCTGAAATTAAGATTTTGAAAATTAAAATAAAATAAATTATTCGAATTTCTTATCTCGATCTGCGAAAAAGGTATACTTTGTAATTTTTTCAATCTGAAAGAAAGAAAAATACAACTAAAGAGGACAATAAAAGAAATTAAAGTAAAATAGAAAATGAAAAAAATTTATTTTTGGAATAGTTCTTTAAAAAATTTATTTGTTTCTGGAATAGTTCTTTAAAATTTCAATTTTTTTTTTTCAGATTATATAATTTTCAAAATTTTATTTTCATATTTTAACCTGAATTATAAAAAAATTATATTTAGATTTAAAAAAAATCAAGATTTTATTTTTGTAGAAAAGAATTTAAAAAACTTTTATTTCGAAAAAAATCTGTACTTTTTTTTAATTTTAAATTTGTTTTTTTTTTATTTTAAAATTTCATTCCAGAACTTTTAGTTTTGGTAGAAAAAAAAATTCAAAAACAATACTAACTTTTTTTTAGTTTAAAAATTAAATTCCAGAAATTTTATTTTTGGTAGAAAAAATTTTAAAAACTTTTTTTTCGAAAAAATCTGAACTTTTTTTTAATTTCAGATTTTTTTTCCTTAAATTTTGTTGTTTTCTTATTTTAAAAATTAAATTCCAGAATTTTTTATTTTTTTTTTAGAAAATTCGGTTTTTTTTTTCAAAAAAATATTGTTTTTACTGATTTTTTTATTTTCAAAACTAAATTTTCAGATTTTTTAAATTAATATAATTTCATTTATATTATTTTTTATTTTAAAAGAAATAGGCAAAATGCCATATGTGCCCTTAAAAAAATAAAAAAACAAAATTAATTATACAGTCAGCGTGCCACACAATCAAATATGCACAGTCAGCATGCCACGTCAGCATTTTGTCCAGTCAGATGGCCTCAGGGTGTAAAACGAAAGAATCTTAAATTATAGGGTTGGAATCTAAACTTTTTTTTTACAGGGGGTAAATCGAAACTCGCCTAAATAACATAGGGTAAAAACATATTAACCCATAACTCAATTATCTAAAACTTTCATGTTTACCCCAAAAGCCAGTTCAAAACATAAACCGGTGAACAGGACGCAAGAACGCGAAACAGAGGATGTTGTAACTATGCAACTCGCGAGGCGAGTAACGTACTCGCTGTGGCGAGTTGCGACAGACAACCCTACGGGAATGGACCAGTTTTCATCCCAAAAACCCCAATTTCATCAACCCTAACCCCAAATTTGATAGGAAACATTACCTATGATCATACTAAGACCTTAACATCAATTAACACAACAATTCATGGCAATTCATATACTTTCTACAATTTTTATAGAATTAAACCTAATTCCTAAAACCCACAACCCACAACTTTTGTCAAACCCAATTTCAGAAAAACTACAACAACGATTAATTTCTATGAATTACAACCTGATATTAATGAAAGTTAGTCCCACCCTTACCTTAGATTGTTTTCTGAAATCCAAAGCAGCGTTCTTCGTCCTTAGGGTTCTCTCTCTGAGTTCCCCTCTTTTCTCCTCTTTTCTTCAAAAATTGCACGTATTATGTTTTCTAAACTCTTACTGACTTTTAACCTAATTTATTTACTCTTCTCACTAAAAACTACTATCTTCCCTATTATCTTATTATTTCCAATAATATCTCTCCCCCACTTAGAATATTAAAACACATAATATCACATAATATAATATTTCATCAAATATATATATATATATATATATATATATATATATATATTATAAAACAAATTATATTTTCTAATTCTAATTCTCCTTTTTAATATAAATCCCTAACCTATTTATTTTCTATTAATTCCAATTCTGCCCCAAAGCCTCATTATTCTAAATAATTATATTTCTCCACGAAATATATTCTCCCACTAAATAACAAATATATTTCTATAACAAATATAATTCTATACCAAATAACAAATATATTTCTATAACAGATAACATAATATTTCTACACCAAATAACATATATATTTTTACACCAAATAACATAATATTTCTACACCAAATAACATATATATTATAAAATAATATGCTACTAAAACACCAACATATAACACAAAAATAACACACATCACCATAAATCAAATAAATTATTCAAAAAGACTCTAAACTCAATCAAATAAATAAATAAATAAAATAGGGCGTTACAACTCTACCCCCTAAAAGAATTTCGTCCTCGAAATTCAAAGCACAAGAGAAAATGAATTTAATTATTACTTAAATATCTTAAACTATATATAACAAATAGAAACTTCAAATAATGCACAAAACCACATTAAAGTTAGTCAGTCAACCATAATCACATAATAAAACATAACCATTAATTTAGAAAGACACAACGACAGTATTCAACTGTCACACGACACTACGCGACTCAACTACTTGGCCGGACAGACCGACCTGCTCTGATACCAATTGTAACACCCCGTTTTTCCAACATAAATAGTTATAAAGAATATCAGAGTTTGTCATCAAAAACGGAGCATTACATTCAACTTACAAAAATTCCACTATATAAATAGAATAAAAAGTACTATTTATTAAAACAATCTGTCTTTATAAAAATTCAATAATCATGCAGCGGAATAGTTTTTAACATCTTATAACAATTTTTGGCTCTTAGAGGCCACAACATCAGTATCTTAAATAGTCCCCATGAAAATAGTTCAACATCATTAAAAAGGAAATACGTAACAAGGAAAACATGCAATAGACAATCCCCATCCTGTTACGTATCAGAGCATCCTAGACGACACGGTGGAAATTACTCACAACTGCACTATTCTTCGTTACCTGCAAGTTACTCATACGAAGAGCAACATTTTCAAGCAGAAGGGGTGATATTTCACATTCATTAATAGCAAGCAACAATTCATTAAAGATAATCAACAACCATATATCCAGCATAGAATAAACATCACATAACGTCATTTAATAAAGGTAAAACAACAACCATATCATCAACAACAGCAACATCATCATCAACAACAACAACAACATCATCAACAACATCATAATCAACAACAACAACAACTTCTCAAATGATCATCAATTATATTATGCATTGACGACTCTACAATGCAACGACAACAACAACTCATCTTAACATCACATCGACTCGACAATGCAATATGCATGTGGTACCATCAGGGCATAAGCCCTCATCGCTAAAGGTCAAATAGGACCTGTCAAGCATTGAGCCCCCACCGCTAAAGGTCATAAAAGGACCTGTCAGGCATTAAGCCCCCATCGCTGACTATGTTATGCAACAACACGACTTAATGTAACGACACGACTCAAATGCAACGACACCATCTTAATACAGCAACATCAACTTCATAATTTCAATATTAAATCAATTACTTACATATCAAACCAAGTTAGATTCATTAAAACATAGGTTAAATACTCATAAACACCTTAATTGAGCTCATAGTACACGGGCTTTAATGTTAGAGACAATCCATAAGTTTTGGGTTAATTTTCATAAAATTCCACTAAGACCTCCCTGAAGTATTTTCATCATATCTCAAAAAATAAGAATCATTTTCAAGTCAAACCAAAGCCACTGGAAAGCTAACTCAATTATCTGCAACTTTCATGTTTACCCCAAAAGCCAGTTCAAAACAAAAACGGGTGTAAATGACGCAAGAATGCGAAACAGAGGATGGTTTTCCCAAAACACACTTGGAGTGTTTTTATCATAACTCAAGATTCACAAAACATTTGCGAGTCACTCCAAAGCCATTAGAAAGATAACTCAATTACCTACAACTTTCATGGTTACCCCAAAAGTCAGTTCAAAACAGAAACGGGTGAACAAGATGCAAGAACGCGAAATAGAGGATGTTGTAACTATGCATCTCGCGAGGCGAGTAACGTACTCGCTGTGGCGAGTTGCGACAGACAACCCTAGGGTAATGGACCAGTTTTCACCCCAAAAACCCCAATTTTATCAACGCTAACCCCAAATTTGATAGGAAACATTACCTATGATCATACTTAGACCTGAACATCAATTAACACAACAATTCATTGCAATTCATATACTTTCTACAATTTTTACAGAATTAAACCTAATTCCCAAAACTCACAGCCTACAACTTTTGTCAAACCCAATTTCAGAAAAACTACAACAACGATTAATTTCTATGAATTACAACTTGATATTAATGAGAGTTAGTCCCACCCTTACCTTAGATTGTTTTCTGAAATCAAAAGCAGCGTTCTTCGTCCTTAGGGTTCTCTCTCTGAGTTCTCCTCTTTTCTCCAAAAATTGCACGTATTATGTTTTCTAAACTCTTACTGACTCTTAACCTAATTTATTTACTCTTCTCACCAAAAACTACTCTTCCCTATTATTTTATTATTTCCAATAATATCTCTCCCCCACTTAGAATATTAAAACACATAATATCACATAATATAATATTTTCTAATTCTAACTCTCCCTTTTTATATAAATCCTTAACCTATTTATTTTCTCTTAATTCCAATTCTGCCCCAAAGGCTCATTATTCTAAATAATTATATTTCTCCACGAAATATATTCTCCCACTAAATAACAAATATATTTCTATAACAAATATAATTCTACACCAAATAACAAATATATTTCTATAACAGATAACATAATATTTCTACACCAAATAACATATATATTTTTACACCAAATAACATAATATTTCTACACCAAATAACATATATATTATAATATAATATGTTACTAAAACACGAACATATAACACAAAAATAACACACTTCACCATAAATCAAATAAATTATTCAAAAAGACTCTAAACTCAATCAAATAAATAAATAAATAAAATAGGGCGTTAAAGCTCGCATTCGCGAGTAAACTTTCCCGCCTTGCGAGTGACACTTTGTTACTCGCCATAGTGAGCAGATCACTCGCCGTAGCGAGTTGACCAGTGAGGAAAACATGATTTTGTGAATTAACGTTTTGGGGAAAGTCTTAGATGGTTTTGAGTGCCTTAACTCGTATAAGAATGATTAGACAAGTTTTTAGATTGAAATTGGACGTAGGAAAGTTAAAATTGGGATTTTTGGTGAAAAATGGTCACAAAGTCGTAGCTACCTAGTTTTGCTCGCCTCAAGCGAGAAGCCTTCCTCGCCTCGCGAGTTGTTTTTGTTGAGAGCTTGCCACCGCGAGTAGATCTCCTCGCCTCGCGAGTTCCGCTGTGTCAGACTGCCTATGTTGTATTCTTGTACCATTTTCAGTTGTTTCTGTTTTGAATTGAGCTTTGTTATAAACATGTGAATTGCTGGTATATGACTTATCTTTCCAGTAGCTTTGATTTAATATGCAAATCTCCTATGATTGATTTTATATGAATTTTATGATGAAGTTGTCTAAGATGTCAAGTGTAAGATGTTGTCTAATATGTTCAAGTTGTAAGTTGTTGAGTCCATGCATACTCATTCTGTTGGGGGCTTGATGTCCTGTGAGTTTTTGCTCTTTACGTTGAGGGCTTGATGCCCTGTGAGCTTTTGCTCTTTATGTTGAGGGCTTGATGCCCTGTGAGTGTATTTATGCTCTTATGTTGAGGGTTTGATGCTCTGGTTGGTACCACATGCATGATTAAGAAGTTGAAGTCGCATAGTCGAGTCAAAGTCGTTGTTGATAAGTTGTTATCCATGAGTTGTTAAGTTGTTAAGTTGTTTTCTATCTATGAGTTGTTAATGAAGTGTCTTATGAAGAATTATTGCTATGATGAATTGATGATGTCTATGTTGATAACTGTAATTGATGAATTATATGCTTAATATTATTGTTTGTGAAATCTCACCCCTTCTGCTTGAAAATTGTTGCCTTTACATGGGTAACTTGCAGGTAACCAAGAATAGTCGCAGTCGTGAGTGGATTCTCTCACGTGTGTCTTAGGTGCTCTGATACGTAACGAGATGAGAATTTTGTTGTTGCTTTTTGTTCCTTACGTATTGCTTTATGAAGTTTCATGAATTGTTGTTAAATTGGATTTTATGAGATTTTTATGATGAGACCCTCGTATCAAAGACTGTTTTAGATGTTGAATAATTCCGCTGCAAAGTATTAAATAATACGTTGTTGAATTTTGAAGGATAAATAGTTATTTTATTCTGTTTATGATTTTATGAAAAGAAGTGTGACATTCCGTTTACGTCGAAATATTCTGATTTATATGTGAAATTTTTATGTTGGGGAAACCGGGTGTTACAGGGGGCACCATTGAATCTAGATTGGGGAAGGGGGTAGGCCCTCCGACTTCCTACGTGAAGGTGATTTTCTCCAAAAATCAAAAAAATTCTGCAAAAACCCCATAGATGTGTAAACGGCAAAAGATCCAATGATCAAAACCACTCCATCTCTCTTATATGAAATGAAGAAAGAATTTTTCTCGGTTGGTTTAGTCTTAAGGTTAGAACCTATTTCCACATAATATCTATCTTATACAGGACCAAGAAAAGGGCTGGACTACACACACACACACACACTCACTTGAAACTTGTTGTTGGGTTAAATAGGTTCACAAAGAATACTTGAAGTTGTGATTAGTGTACACTTGAAATGAAGCCTTAGAGGAGACATAAGTTTTTAATTGTATTGTCAAATGTTAAATCTTGTTTATGTTGTTATGTTTATGTCTTTTGCTTGAGGACAAGGAAAGATTCAAGTGTAGGGGGAGTTTGATGAGTCAATAATTAGTGTTTTTAATATAATATTTGAGTCTGTTTTATTTATATTTGATTTTGTTTTATTTAATATTATTTCCTTTTTAGAACTATTTTACTTCTATTGCAAGTTATTTAATTTCATGAACAAATATTCTAAAGATTCAGTCTTGGAGCAAAAGAAAGAGGATTTGCAGCTGATTCGGGCTGAAAATACGATGACTCAGCCACACGGCCGTGCCAACTCCCAAGATACTCTTTTGTTGCTTCTGCGTCAATGACAAGCTACCTATTAGTTTATTTCTGACCTAAAAGCCCGTGGTTTCTTGTGGAACATTCTAGTGATATATTTCTTAGGGCTTAAGTCATTGTAAACTATAAATAAAGTAGCTAGCTATCATAACAATTCATCTTTTGTTCTCTAAAATAATAAGTGGCAATTATTTCTTTGAATAAAAGTTCACCTTTATTTTATTTTATGTTCTTCTTCTTCTTCTTCTTCTCTTCTATGTCTACAATGAACGTGAGTGAGTAGACTCTTGTTGTCTTGGGATTGTTGGATAAGTCTAATGACGTAATCCTAATCAAACCAAACAATAAACCCTAATTTTTTAGAAATCTACTTTCTAATCTAATTTCACCGTTTTTATAATGAATTAACAAATACCAAACTCATAAAGCGAATGCGGAGGGTTAGTATTTGTTAATTCATCATCATAAATATCAATTCATAAAGCGAACATGGAGCTTTGATATTGGAACAAGTGAAATTAGACAATGATTGCGAAACATGAGAATAGTCTAGCAAACCTTGAGACATATAAAGTTTCGTTCTTCAAGGATTCTAATAGCAATCAACCATGAGAATAGGCGTTGTTGTTAGAGGAACACACTCAATGATTTCGAGAGAAACTTTGATACGCTTAAGAGAAACTTGTCTTTGGAAAGTAGGTCCAATATAAAGTTTAGGTTTAGGGTTTCTTTGTGAAGGATTTGTCACCAAGATGAACCATTAATCCCAAGGCGCTTTTATTTTATTATTTTATTTTAATTAAAAATCCAAACTTTATAACTCAAAACTCTTTTCTAATCATTGTTGAAAGTTAATTGAATTCATAACTCCTTGTCGGAACGATACTCTTATTACTACTTCGGTAAATCGTGCACTTGCGGATTTACTGATCATATATTTTCTGGATTCCGTGATCCAAAAAACATTTTGATCTTTTTTGCAAGGTGCGTGAGAGGTGGGGTTTAGCATGGGAAAGGAGAGTTGTTTCCTGTAACACCCCGTTTTCCCGACATAAAAATTTCTCAAAAATCTCAAAACATGAATAAATAATAATTTATTCTCCGAAAATAGTTATCGCATATAATTCAAAACATTGCAGCGGAATTCATTCAAAATCATAAATAATCTCTGACACGCAGGCCTCATCATAACGTCTCATAAAATTCCAAATACTAAAATCTTAGTCATGAAATCATAAAAGTAATACGCAAGGAATAGAGAAACATAATCAAAGATTCCCCATCCCGTTACGTATCAGAACATCTAAGACTCAACCGAGGAAAGTCCTCGCACGCCTGCACCTAATCTTGGTTACCTGCAAGTTACCCATACGAAGAGCAACATTTTCAAGCAGAAGGGGTGAGATTCACAAAACAATAATATTAAACATGTAATTCAATAATTATAGTTAACAACAAATCATCACATAAAACACGTCGCAACAAACATCATCTAGCATCACAAGCATCATCATAAACATCTTAAACAACTTGACTCGACAATGCAACTTCACTTGACTATGCAACTCTAACATCTTAAATGCATGTGGTACCAATCCAGGGCATAAGCCCTCGTCGCTAGTGAGAAAAAGCTCCAGGGCATGAGCCCTCGTCGCTGATGAGTAAAAACTCCAGGGCATAAGCCCTCATCTCTGAATGAGTATGCATGGACTCAACATCTTATAACTTAAACAAGTTAAACATCTTAAACGTCTCAACATCAAAAACATCTTGGACCGACACATGCCGCTCTACTAAATGTAAACAGCAACATGGCAACAAGCAATCACAGGATATAACAATATCATTGCAAACATTATCTCAACATCACATGAACTTCACATATATCTCACGTAATGCACATATGAAACATAATTCAATAGCAACATTAAAACCTCACATAACATCTTTACAGATCATTAATTATATCATAGTTATCTTCCATTACTACCCAAGGATCAACTCTCAAAGTCCTACACGAAACAGATCCCAAGATACAAAGTTATGGCAGTCTGAAACCGCTCTACTCGCCTCGCGAGCTTATCTAGGGGTTACTCGCCTTGGGCAAGTTGGGGGCGAACTGAAGGCGAGCAATACTGGTGCTCTCAGCCTTTATCACATTTTTCATCCAAAAACGTCAGTTATAAGTTCCCTAGGTCCAATTTGATCCTAAAAACTTACCTAATCATTCTGATATACATCAAGGCACTCAAAACCATCTACAACACGTCTCAAAACAACATTCTAAAAATCAAGATTCTCTCAGGTCAACTCGCTATGGCGAGTGGGATTGCTCGCCTTGCGAGTGATCAAGGGCTACTCGCTATGGCGAGTTGGGTTGCTCGCCTCGCGAGCGATGAAGGTCTACTCGCCGCGGCGAGTTGCTTAGCTCGCCTAGGCGAGCGATGAACAGATAGGCTACGGGTTCTGCGAATTCTTCACCAAAAGTCCCAAATTTCGTCATGGTAATCCTCAAAACTCTCTGAAAAATCTGCACAATGATTATTCTAGGTTATGTACACAATTTCTACCCCAGTTCTACAGTTTTACATCATCAAATCAATAATTCTCCACTTTTAACCTAATTCTCAATTCCTCAAAAATCATTCCTACACTTGTTAATTATAATACATGAATTACAGGCTTGATATAATTGTAATGCTAGGCTCACCCTTACCTTAAAATTGCAGAAATCGCAGCCCTCTTTCCTCTTCTCCCTTTCTCTGGTTTTTCTCCCTTTTTCACCAAAACGTACGTACTGACAAATTGACCTAATTTTCCCTTTTTATACTCCTAACAAATCTTATCTTATTTACTCTTTCTCCCACATAACTCTCTAAAATCTCAAAACTACCCCACATCTCTATATTTATTTTATTTTCAAATATTATTTTATTAAACAATAAATAAGTCACCACATCACATAAATCTTAATCTCAACATCTCTTAAAATATATATAAAAATGTATCTAGACTACTCAAATAATTCAAATAATTAAAATAATCTAAGGTGGACGTTACATTTCCCACCATGAAAAACACAAGATCAACGGTTATATTGCACACTTCTATTAAATCTTATCATGTTCTTCCACACCTGATTCTAATGGTTTTTCATTCCAAACTTTTCTCATCTTCCTCCCAACTACCTACCTCTACGCCATCTCCTGTTGGATCTAAGAAAAAAATTTGAGCAAGCTTCATCTCTTCAAAATGACTTCTTCTAATCACCAATGGAAGCTTTGAGCAACCTTAGATCTAATTTTAGTGAATGATGGAATCACTTCATCTCTAAATCTGAATTGTCTTAAAAGCTAACTTAATTTACTCTTTCTTTTTTTTAGTAACTCCTGACATGAAATCAATGTCAAGCTTTGGGTGACATAATTTTACCAGGTTCATGTAGAGAGCAAAATTTTAGTGAATCAAAGACACCAATGCATTCCTAATATATATTTTTTTAACAAAATACATTCCTTATACTTTGGTCAAACTCAAATTCATCTTCTTCTCATTACCGTAAATCACCTCTTCAACACAAACCCATCTCCATAATCCGACCCATATTTACATTAACCCGCTAAAGCAAAACCAATGGATGATATGTGGTAGAAATGTGACGTTTGAAAATTGTTGGGTTGATAAAATGTGCAGAGTCCCCCCTCTTTTGTAATTTTTTTTTTTAATATTACTACTTATTGGAAAGGCGGTAGAGGATGAGAGTGTCTGTTAGGTGTCAACCTAGTGGGGACCAGATACCCTACCTTTCTCTTGGCCTTATCAAAAAAATAAAATGTACAGAACTGAAACATGTGGGAGAGATAATGATTGGGAAAGAAAGTGAGAAAAAATCCAATATTAATAGAACATGATAAAATTGCATTCTTCATTTAATTAAATAGTTAAAAAATAACTTTTTTATGATGGGAAAAGTAGCCTTTCCTAGGTTAAATGTCACCCGTGTGAGAATGACATAAGATATGAGAAAAATAATAGTCTTAATTTAAATTCTCAGCTCACAGAATCAACCAAACCATCTTGCATCTAAAATATTTCCGTCTCTAAAGAAAAAATGTCAATTTTACACTAAGGTCGAAGAAGATAAAATGGATATTTTGTGCGATGCTTATTGGAATTCCTCAGACGAAGAAGAAGAAGAACCTAGACGACAGAAGTTTTCTCACACTCCTTCATACCCACCAAAACCCTATCTCCCTTCTCTCATTCTTCCAGGTAGCTATGTTTCCAAACGACAACGCGCATCTTCATCATCATCAATCTCTACTTCATCACAATCCTCTTCTTTCACACTCTCTGGTACTATTATTCTTTTCATTTTCTATTACTTGTTTCGCATTTCACTTTCAATAAGGATATTTATTATAAGGATTAGAACCATTGATTAGGATATTTCTATGTGTTCAATCAAACAACTCTCACCTCTATTTATAATAGCATATAGAATTGATATCTGTGCGGGAATAGAACTAGGATGATCCATCTCAACGTCTGTTCTGATGACGATCTGGTGTTCGTCGACGGTGGGAAGAAACCTGCAAAACAGCTAACCGCTCCGATGCACAACTTGAGGGAGAAGTGTGAGAAAATGTGTTAAGTGGTGTGGAGCTATGCTTATATAGCTGAGCTCGGCATAACTGCTTCTGAAATCCAGCGACGGATGCGGGAGTTAGAGATAAGTTCAACAATCAGGATCAGCCCGGGACGGTGTTCCTGTGCAGTAGGGGCCTTCCACAACCACTCCTTACGCGGTATTGGATTAATGAGCCTGTTGAATTAGACCGTTGTATGGGCCGAAATTCGGTCCGGAACAAGAATAAAATAATCTATCGTTCTAATCCTATTTGAGTGATTCTAACACTCCCTCTCAAGCTAAAGCTCAATCAGATTGTTACAAGAAAACAATGCCTTTTCCTACAAAACATGAGACTAAGTCCTAACTATCATAAGTTGCCATTGGGATGATTGACAACAGGAAGAGAAGGCACGACTAATATGATTCATATGTGAAAAAAAATCGGTCATTGGCATCAGTTGTTTTTGATGTCTCTGCAACCATATCGTGGCTGCAGTTGCGGCCGGATAACCGGTATTTGACCATAATCATCATTATGAAGGATATTTACGCGACCTTGATTTAAAACTTTGATATTATTTCATACTCTTTCCTAATTCATCATTTTCCGTTTCTCCAAATTATAGAATACTGTAATAATTCATCATTTTCCCTTCGCGACCGAAAATCCCCTCTTCTCCACCCGTGTCGGATGAAGCAAACATAATATGAGAAAAATTAGAAAAGCTTACTTGGCTTAATCATACATATTCATGCATCAGTCAGTAAGTAATCACAGACATATATAAAATACAGTGGCTGCCACTAATACACATATCTGATACACCTTTATGTGGGTATATCATGGTCCATAGTAATCTAGGGTTAGGAATTAAACATTTTTTCTTATTAAACTTGGGTAAATTAAGCATAATTACCTACCAAAAGGACAAAGAAAAAGAGATTGGTTTTGGATTAACTTTTAGCTTATAAGAGCTTCTCATTTAAAACAAGTAATGGTCTTTTACCCCTGAAAAGTCCGTATGCACACCTAGATGTCTATGGAGAAGTAAAATGATATTACTTTTGAAAAAATCGAAATACAGAAGATATTTCAATTTATATGAGATTGAGAAGTAGTTTAGAAACCTCAGTTATTACAAGATTCTTTTAATATTGATTTTATTAAGTGCTGGACAAGTTTATCCAAACTAGTCAGTTACTAGTATAGAAACCCGTGCCAAGCACGGGTTAAAATTTCGTCAAATTTAAAATATTGGGTGAAGGTGTGGTATCATTTCGTTTGTATGGTTGCTTTGTGTTTAATAAGTCGATCCACACCATCTTTGGCTCCCCCGTAAAGTCCAACGACACTATCATAGCCGGTTCAACTTTGTGGAGGAAACGAAAGTAGTTTCAGATGGTAGATCACATATGTTAAGAGTCTCATAGAAATATGTTAATGTGTCGGGTGTGATTTAAAGTTCGACATTGGATTCAATAGTAGATATTGAACAACATACAAAGTGATATGACTCATATATCTAATGCATTAAGGTGTAGATTGAAGATTTGGTGTCAAACTCACTTTTAAATTTTCTTACCATTTCTCTCACCTTAAATTTTTGGTCATCTTATTTCTTTTTATGGTTTATTTTCTTTATACTCATGAAAGAGAGGAATGGAAGCATCTCTTCATGAAACTACCACCAATCTATCTTTTTTTATCGTGTTGTACCTCAATGTGACTTTATTTGGTTATATTACCAAATTACAGATGTAAAGAGTCCCACATTTAAGAGAAGTTAATTTGTGATATGTGACTGAGTAGGTGGTTAGAAAAATATAAGTGAGATGACTCATATACATAATGTCTTAAGATTTTGGATGAACATGTGGTGTTAGTCTCCCTTTTATGGCTTCTCATAACCTAATGTGATTGTCCAACTTAGTTTATATTCCCCTCGAAGTCACAACATTATGATAAACTATTTTGTTAGTTTTGGATGTCATTTGTTTAAATATTTTATCTAAACATATTTTTTTTTTGATATCATTTGGTTTGATGCTATTTTTATTAATCAACTTTTATTAGTTTATATTATAAAATTGTAGATGTTTTATGCTGAGTTGACAAAATGCATGTTTATTAGACATTTTAAGTGAAAATATGATGTCAACCTCACTTGTGTGATTGCTCTTAACCTAATATGATATTCCAACCCAATGTATGTTTCCTTTGAATTATTGTGTTGGTTTTTGGATGTCATTTGCAATTTTTTGTAGGGCTAATTAACTAAATGGTCCCTATAAATAGCAAGAATTTCATTTTTAATTCCTACAAAAATAAATCGCACTTTTTGGTTCTTGTAAATAATTTCTTCAGCATTTTTGGTCGTTGTTAAGGTTTGTATTCTTAAAAATTTCAAAGGAAAATGTTTAAACGATTAAAAAATGCGATTTTTTCTAGGGACTAAAAACAAAAAATCTTCATATTTGTAGGGAATAGTTACTTAATTAAACCTTTTTTCATGTATAACTTTTGTTTTTTAATGTCATTAGCTTTTATTCTATTTTTGGATTCAACCTCTATATTTAAAATTCCTTCACATCTAGTCTTTGGGGGATGTGACAACGGAAAATGCAAATGAGTTATGATGATTTTAATAAATACATGCTTATTAGACATTTTAAATTGATGCGACAATTTTTTAATTCAGTCTTACTTTTCGGTAATAATAACCCAAAAATATTCAACTTCAACAAAATCATATGATTACCGGTAACTCAATCTACTATATACTCTTGCGGATTAAACACACACTGCATATTTTCCTTTTAATGTTTTTCTCATGTTCAATTTTTTTTTATTCGTTTTTTTTTCTTTCTAGTTTCCTTTCTCTTTTCTCATTAAAGAAAGAAACATAAACCTCCCTCCATGAAATCATCACCAATCAACCTTTATGTACATGTTGTACCTCAATTTGACCTTATTTTGCTATGTCACATAATTACGACGCAGATAGTCGCAAACTTAGTCAAGATAAGGTGTCAAGTGTGAGTTTAAAGTTATATATCGGATGAAAGAGTAGTTTTTGAACGACATATAAGTATAAGTGAGATGAACAAAATACCTAATGGCTTGAAGTTTTATGTGAATATGTGGTGTTAAGCTCACTTATATGAATGCTATTAACCTAATATGATCATCCAACCTAGTGAAGACTCACTTGGAAATCTCAACATTATGCCAACATTATGATAATTTGTTTTGTTAGGTTTTGGATATCAATTGTTTATTTTTTTAATTTTAAACTTTAGTTATTGGATGTCGTTCATTTTCATGCTCTATTTTTTCATTCAACCTATGCTAGTTCAAATTCCTTCACTTTTTATCTTTGGTGGGATTTGACAATGGAAAAAATAATATGTGTTATGTTGAATCGACAAAATATATGCTTATTAGAAATTCTAAAATATTGTGGCATTTTTTTATTTAGTCTAATTTTTTTGTTAAATATTTACTCACAAATCTCAACTCCATAATCAAACCAGTAAAATTATCAGTAACTCACTATATTTCGTATACTCTCACAAAAAAAGCTCATACTCCTTCTTTTCCTTATCATTTATCTCATGTTCAATTATTATTTTTTATCTTCTTTTCTTTTTTAATTTATTTTCTAACTTCTCATGAAAGAAAGGAACGTAAACATCTCTCCTTTAAATCATTATCAACTCATAATTTTTACCATGATATGCCTTCATCTGATCTTATTTGGCTATGCCACTAAATCACTCATACAGAGAGTCTCACACTTAAAGGGAGAGATGTTAATATGTCTTACATGAGTTAAAGTTCCAGATTGGATGCAATAGTAGAAAGTAGAAATGAGGTGATCCATACATATAATGCCTTTAGAATTTAGACGAAGATGTGATGTTAATCTCACTTGTGTAGTTGCTCTTAATCCAATGTGATTATCCAACTCAATTTAGACTCCCGCGTAAGTCCTAACATTATGATGAATTGTTTTCTTCATTTTTGGATGTCATTTTCTTAATCTTTTTTTTTTCCATGAAGGAAACGGAAAAAAATCTCCTTGAATTGAATCCACAACCAACCCATATTTTTTTTGCATGTTGTGCATTCGTATGATATTATTTGGCTATGTTTCT
This sequence comes from Medicago lupulina, assembly GCA_958299785.1. Lineage (NCBI taxonomy): Eukaryota > Viridiplantae > Streptophyta > Magnoliopsida > Fabales > Fabaceae > Medicago > Medicago lupulina. The sequence goes on from OY283143.1 coordinate 32,591,601, forward strand.
ATATCACAGTCGCAGAGAGTCTCACAGTTAAGGGAGATATGTTAATGTGTTAAGTCTGAGTTAAAAGAGATATTTCATTTGTCAAGATTGATTTAAAATAAAAATTCATTTGCTAGTTCTCTGCAATTTTCCAACTCTAGAGGTTTAATATAGTTGTAAAATGTGAAACTTTGAATTTTCTGAGGTTCGAGCTCTGCTAGTATCTTTGAAGAGATGCAAATGTAAATATATTTGTGAGTGCTCCTTTATCTCTAAGATCTTCCCTACATTGCAGAAAATCATCACTCTGTCACCATAATTTTTTTTATTAAAAAGAAATTCACCGTGATTTTTGTTTTTTTTTCAATAATGGCATGAAATGTTATACCTCATGAATCATTATGGTGCAATGATCATTAAGAAAGTATCTCGTGTACATTTTTATTAAAAGGCATGTACGAAACGTTGTAGAAAATTAGTAGAATTATAATTTGAAAAATCAGTAAGTTATTGATAAAATTTAATTTTGTATATCATTCAATTTCCTTTTAAAATGTTGATGTTATTAGTATTTCTATAAAACATATCTTTTAGAATATGCCAAAGAGACTTTAATTTTTCATATAAAAAAAATGAATCTTTTCTAATGACTACTATCAAAATCTATAATTTACAAATTAAACAAAATTGTTTTTTTTAATGATAAAAATTTAGGTTAGCTGGGTTTTGGAGGGCACATCAAAGTCAAAACATGCTTCATGACTCAAAATACGCTTATGGAGGAACTTAGAGATCCCTCGTCAAAGATAACCTCACGCTAATAACGGAGATTGAATCCAGGCCTTGAGGTTGAGTAAACTCATTAATAACTTAGTCAACCTAAATAGACAATCTTATTACCATATAATGGTATCATTTAAATACCATTTTTCATGCGACCTATGTAATAAGACATTTATAGAATCGTTATAATTTAAATGACCACATTAATGACTCTTAAATATTATTTAAATAACATTTTTTCTTTTTCCGTTTGACCAATCAAATGAGACATTTTTCATTCTAAATGAAAGATATTTCAATCTTTATAAAATCATGCTAATTTTTTATGACATATTAATGACTCTTAAATTGCTTTGTCATGATTATCCTTAATAAAAGGAAAATAAATAATATTGAGAAATGTATAAAGTATTAAGTATGCAAATACTTTTGTCAAAAAAAAAAATAGTATGCAAATACAGAAAATTGATGATATTGAGACAAAAGATTGAAAAGATACAGGGGGGAAGTATTTAATAAATTGAAAAGATTGAGACAAAAGAAGGGTGGTTATGGAAACATCATCTCTCTCTTTATTTTTTGTTGGTCCTATTCAATAAATTAAATAAATTTTGTTGAAATGTAATGATATAGAGTTATTTGTGGGACCTGATGCGCTGGGTTGAAGAAAATTGGCTGGGGAGTGGTACATAACTAATTCAATTTTTTCTAAAAAAGAACAAATTTAAATAAGTAGCCTTAATTCTAAGTTATTAATTAAAACTATTAGATTTGAAATTAAAATTGGGATGTTCTTAAAACAACTAAATTTCAAAAGAATGAGGCTTCAAACAAAAACAAAAAAGGAAAAAAGTTACGACCATGTAATTGAAATTCAATCTATCATCTTATACAACAATAATAAGACCCGGTTTGGTACCTATATGTAAGTGTCTTATGTTCAAAACAAATTAAAAAAGATCAAGAAGCAATTTTTTTTTTTAAATTGTAAAGTAAAACATAATATGCATAATGGTCGGTTGGTGGCTATTAAAATTGAAATATTTTTTTTGTTTTGTCAAATGAAATATATTTTTTTTTTATCAAGAATCGTTATGTCATATGTATTTATTAGATTATTTAATTAGGACTAAATGAAGAATGCATTTTCTATTAAAATTTAATTATGAGAGAGAAGGAGAGCATGTTTATTCAAAATGTGTTTTCAAACCCTAAAATTGGGATTTCTCCCATGTATTTCAATTCAAAATTTGGGAGATCATTTCCTTTAAAGAATTTTTTAGGTCGTAAGTCAAATTTGTAAACACGTTCACACCGACCTCATGTGGTAGCTAAATGAGGAGTCATAGTTTGTGTTGTAAGTTTGATCTTTATGTTAGATATTTTATTGGTTATTCATACGTTAAATTATTTTTTCCTTCATATTTCTATCAAATTAATTTGATATTAGTTGTTGAAAATATTTTAAGATAGGTAGTGTGTAATCAAAGTTTGGAAAAATAAAAAACAATTTATATTTATGTTGGAAGTCAATATTATTTTATGGGGTTGACTCTAGCAAAAGAAAGTAGACTCGCAACGTGAGGAACCAAAAATTGAATTTCGACAGACATGACATCCACATTTAGTTACCATTACACATCAAATAGAATTAATTTCAATTGAGGGACCTTATAGATCAAATTTTTTATTTTTTGTAGTATTCTTCCTCAACACACTTAATTCCATTTAAATTTCACTTTAGGCTTACAAATACATTGGGTCGGCCCTGTTAAAGCATTTATTCATTACAACTTCACATAAAGAACTAAAAGCAAAAAAAAAAAAACACCATGAACATCTACCTAAAAAGAATTTATATTTGATCCATAATGATTTTTTTTATCAAGTAGCCTAAGTTAAAAATTAAGTTTTTTTTAGATGTATAAACGGAGAGTTCAAAGAATTTAAGTGATGAATGCTAGTCCAAATAAAAATCACAAAAGTTGCAAATCCTGATGTACAGGAGTGTCATGATTGATAACATATATAGCCTTAGCATACTTCTGTCAAAAAGTTGATTATCATCGTACTAATTTTAAAGATATTATTACAACATTTATGGCCTAGAAAATCAAAATTGAATTCATATTACCAGTTTTACTTCTTCACCGCCGCTAGAAAACCATAACATCTACCCAAAACTGCAAAATTAGGGGCAACTATATGGTAAATGTTTATATCATCGTCCTTCATGTCTTTCTCAAGACAGTTGTAGTAAATATTTATTTCTCTCCTTAAAGTCTTTCTCAAATTTTATATATCAAAGTCGTACACGAGGATTGAAGTTTATTCCATGAATGAACAAATAAATAAATACAAATAGTAGTATAAAGAAGAAATAATCATTAACAAATAAAAAAAAATGTTTATGTACGGCGGTATGAATTTCATTGCATTTTTTTTGTAGGGATGCACATTTAAATATGAATATGAGCATGAATGATTGATATAAATAAAAAGATTCAAATCAAAATATCTCTAAAAAAAAATCAAATCAATATAAATATGTAAAACACATTAGATTTACAAAACTTGGAATTTTATGAATTACATACGAATGTGTCCATCAAAACGATGTTTCATAAAGAATTAACTATACATATACAACTCGCACAACTATGCTCTATAATTCTTTGACTGGAACAATATCAGAGATATTGGAGCCATTGCAATTTTTTAAAGCTAATAAGATTGTACAAAATGAATAAGCAAGTGAAAATGATGTAAGATTGATCGACTATATATAGGGAAAAAGGCTAACAAATTATTGAACATTAAACAAAGTATTAAAAACACAAATCATCCATTTATCTTGCTGAAGGAATTGAATTAATTATTTTTTAGAGGAAAAAGAAATTGAAGGTAAAATGATGGTCATCATTAAGGAATTGAAGGTAAATGTGTTATGAATTATCTTTGACCATGCATATTATGTAATCAATTAATATCAATGCATATAATTTTCATTCAAAATTAAATTCTTATAGTATTAATGTATGATTAAATGGACGTTTCTTTGCTAGTAAAAAAAACTTATAAAAATGGACGTTTCTTAACCAAATGAGTTACACAGGTCCAATTTTTTTTTTTTTAACAAAATATGGCCTAGTAAGTTTGATTGGAATATTTGTTATACCTTGATTTATTTTTATGAAAATTAAAACAAATTTTTGGAAAATTAATTTTTAAAATTTTCGTAGGATATTAAATGTTTGATGAAAAAGAAATAATTATTTTTCTTGGGTTTGGTTTAATATGTAAAAATGATTTTTTCTATTTACTTAGGATATTATTTTCGCAAATTAAAAAATCACGAAGAAAATTCAATAATTAAATAGAGTTGAAACTGAATAATAAAATCTTAATTAGTTTTTTTCCTAGTACAATTTAAATCAGTAATTATTCTCCCTAAAAAAAATCAGCAATTATTCGCCTGTTTTAATTATTTTTGAAATAAATTTAAAACCATAATTTGGAAAAACGTCAGTCGCCTAATTTGTAAATTTGAGCATACAAAATATCAATCAACTAATATGCGAAATTGATTGGCTAATTAGTGTAACATTAGAGTTGAAAAAAATGTTAATTTCAGTTACCAAAAGCTAAGAATGAAATCAAAAGAATATTGATTTTTTTAAGGTATGACTTTTTAATGTGGAAATCAAAAAAATAATTAATTTGATCTTCTTAATTACTACCATAATCAATTACTACAATCAAGGAAGCAAACTAATACTTGATTTGATTACGTGTATACTTACTTGTCACATATAACATAGGTGTAATTATTTTTTATGATATGGCATAGCATTAAATAAGACTTAGAACATCAAAGGGACATGTGTACTATTCAAAAAAATTAAGGCAAATGTTTATAATAGAAACAAAATTGTTTTTTTTAATGATAAAAATTTAGGTTAGCTGGGTTTTGGAGGGCACATCAAAGTCAAAACATGCTTCATGACTCAAAATACGCTTATGGAGGAACTTAGAGATCCCTCGTCAAAGATAACCTCACGCTAATAACGGAGATTGAATTCAGGCCTTGAGGTTGAGTAAACTCATTAATAACTTAGTCAACCTAAATAGACAATCTTATTACCATATAATGGTATCATTTAAATACCATTTTTCATGCGACCTATGTAATAAGTCATTTATAGAATCGTTATAATTTAAATGACCACATTAATGACTCTTAAATATTATTTAAATAACATTTTTTCTTTTTCCGTTTGACCAATCAAATGAGACATTTTTCATTCTAAATGAAAGATATTTCAATCTTTATAAAATCATGCTAATTTTTTATGACATATTAATGACTCTTAAATTGCTTTGTCATGATTATCCTTAATAAAAGGAAAATAAATAATATTGAGAAATGTATAAAGTATTAAGTATGCAAATACTTTTGTCAAAAAAAAAAATAGTATGCAAATACAGAAAATTGATGATATTGAGACAAAAGATTGAAAAGATACAGGGGGGAAGTATTTAATAAATTGAAAAGATTGAGACAAAAGAAGGGTGGTTATGGAAACATCATCTCTCTCTTTATTTTTTGTTGGTCCTATTCAATAAATTAAATAAATTTTGTTGAAATGTAATGATATAGAGTTATTTGTGGGACCTGATGCGCTGGGTTGAAGAAAATTGGCTGGGGAGTGGTACATAACTAATTCAATTTTTTCTAAAAAAGAACAAATTTAAATAAGTAGCCTTAATTCTAAGTTATTAATTAAAACTATTAGATTTGAAATTAAAATTGGGATGTTCTTAAAACAACTAAATTTCAAAAGAATGAGGCTTCAAACAAAAACAAAAAAGGAAAAAAGTTACGACCATGTAATTGAAATTCAATCTATCATCTTATACAACAATAATAAGACCCGGTTTGGTACCTATATGTAAGTGTCTTATGTTCAAAACAAATTAAAAAAGATCAAGAAGCAATTTTTTTTTTTAAATTGTAAAGTAAAACATAATATGCATAATGGTCGGTTGGTGGCTATTAAAATTGAAATATTTTTTTTTTTTTGTCAAATGAAATATATTTTTTTTTTTATCAAGAATCGTTATGTCATATGTATTTATTAGATTATTTAATTAGGACTAAATGAAGAATGCATTTTCTATTAAAATTTAATTATGAGAGAGAATGAGAGCATGTTTATTCAAAATGTGTTTTCAAACCCTAAAATTGGGATTTCTCCCATGTATTTCAATTCAAAATTTGGGAGATCATTTCCTTTAAAGAATTTTTTAGGTCGTAAGTCAAATTTGTAAACACGTTCACACCGACCTCATGTGGTAGCTAAATGAGGAGTCATAGTTTGTGTTGTAAGTTTGATCTTTATGTTAGATATTTTATTGGTTATTCATACGTTAAATTATTTTTTCCTTCATATTTCTATCAAATTAATTTGATATTAGTTGTTGAAAATATTTTAAGATAGGTAGTGTGTAATCAAAGTTTGGAAAAATAAAAAACAATTTATATTTATGTTGGAAGTCAATATTATTTTATGGGGTTGACTCTAGCAAAAGAAAGTAGACTCGCAACGTGAGGAACCAAAAATTGAATTTCGACAGACATTACATCCACATTTAGTTACCATTACACATCAAATAGAATTAATTTCAATTGAGGGACCTTATAGATCAAATTTTTTATTTTTTGTAGTATTCTTCCTCAACACACTTAATTCCATTTAAATTTCACTTTAGGCTTACAAATACATTGGGTCGGCCCTGTTAAAGCATTTATTCATTACAACTTCACATAAAGAACTAAAAGCAAAAAAAAAAAACACCATGAACATCTACCTAAAAAGAATTTATATTTGATCCATAATGATTTTTTTTATCAAGTAGCCTAAGTTAAAAATTAAGTTTTTTTTAGATGTATAAACGGAGAGTTCGAAGAATTTAAGTGATGAATGCTAGTCCAAATAAAAATCACAAAAGTTGCAAATCCTGATGTACAGGAGTGTCATGATTGATAACATATATAGCCTTAGCATACTTCTGTCAAAAAGTTGATTATCATCGTACTAATTTTAAAGATATTATTACAACATTTATGGCCTAGAAAATCAAAATTGAATTCATATTACCAGTTTTACTTCTTCACCGCCGCTAGAAAACCATAACATCTACCCAAAACTGCAAAATTAGGGGCAACTATATGGTAAATGTTTATATCATCGTCCTTCATGTCTTTCTCAAGACAGTTGTAGTAAATATTTATTTCTCTCCTTAAAGTCTTTCTCAAATTTTATATATCAAAGTCGTACACGAGGATTGAAGTTTATTCCATGAATGAACAAATAAATAAATACAAATAGTAGTATAAAGAAGAAATAATCATTAACAAATAAAAAAAAATGTTTATGTACGGCGGTATGAATTTCATTGCATTTTTTTTGTAGGGATGCACATTTAAATATGAATATGAGCATGAATGATTGATATAAATAAAAAGATTCAAATCAAAATATCTCTAAAAAAAAATCAAATCAATATAAATATGTAAAACACATTAGATTTACAAAACTTGGAATTTTATGAATTACATACGAATGTGTCCATCAAAACGATGTTTCATAAAGAATTAACTATACATATACAACTCGCACAACTATGCTCTATAATTCTTTGACTGGAACAATATCAGAGATATTGGAGCCATTGCAATTTTTTAAAGCTAATAAGATTGTACAAAATGAATAAGCAAGTGAAAATGATGTAAGATTGATCGACTATATATAGGGAAAAAGGCTAACAAATTATTGAACATTAAACAAAGTATTAAAAACACAAATCATCCATTTATCTTGCTGAAGGAATTGAATTAATTATTTTTTAGAGGAAAAAGAAATTGAAGGTAAAATGATGGTCATCATTAAGGAATTGAAGGTAAATGTGTTATGAATTATCTTTGACCATGCATATTATGTAATCAATTAATATCAATGCATATAATTTTCATTCAAAATTAAATTCTTATAGTATTAATGTATGATTAAATGGACGTTTCTTTGCTAGTAAAAAAAACTTATAAAAATGGACGTTTCTTAACCAAATGAGTTACACAGGTCCAATTTTTTTTTTTTAACAAAATATGGCCTAGTAAGTTTGATTGGAATATTTGTTATACCTTGATTTATTTTTATGAAAATTAAAACAAATTTTTGGAAAATTAATTTTTAAAATTTTCGTAGGATATTAAATGTTTGATGAAAAAGAAATAATTATTTTTCCTGGGTTTGGTTTAATATGTAAAAATGATTTTTTCTATTTACTTAGGATATTATTTTCGCAAATTAAAAAATCACGAAGAAAATTCAATAATTAAATAGAGTTGAAACTGAATAATAAAATCTTAATTAGTTTTTTTCCTAGTACAATTTAAATCAGTAATTATTCTCCCTAAAAAAAATCAGCAATTATTCGCCTGTTTTAATTATTTTTGAAATAAATTTAAAACCATAATTTGGAAAAACGTCAGTCGCCTAATTTGTAAATTTGAGCATAAAAAATATCAATCAACTAATATGCGAAATTGATTGGCTAATTAGTGTAACATTAGAGTTGAAAAAAATGTTAATTTCAGTTACCAAAAGCTAAGAATGAAATCAAAAGAATATTGATTTTTTTAAGGTATGACTTTTTAATGTGGAAATCAAAAAAATAATTAATTTGATCTTCTTAATTACTACCATAATCAATTACTACAATCAAGGAAGCAAACTAATACTTGATTTGATTACGTGTATACTTACTTGTCACATATAACATAGGTGTAATTATTTTTTATGATATGGCATAGCATTAAATAAGACTTAGAACATCAAAGGGACATGTGTACTATTAAAAAAAATTAAGGCAAATGTTTATAATAGAGATAGAGATAACATTATTTGAGGTAGAACGTTATGAAATACAAATTTTATTTCATAATTTTGTCTATGTTCCTTGATATAAATTCCACTCGTTGTTATCCCCAACTTAGTGTTTGGTTAAGGTATTTCAGTGAATTGAATAAATGGAAAACAAGGTAATTAATAGCAAAGGGAACATAAAAGACCTATTGTGTTACATATAAGTTATAACTTCATTTGGCATGACTTTATCTTAACCCAAAATCTAGTTCCAAATTTAAGGACTTCCGCTTGTATTTAGTGAGAACGGTCAGTATAAGCATCAAACATGCAACCTTCTGTATCTTATAATCTGAGGCTCTGGCTGAGTGATGAGCTTGTATAATTGCAATTTGTTTATTTCCTCAGGTGGAGCTTGGCCTTTTCTTGATGGTAGTTGTCGCGTCATTTTTCGGGAGGTCATCGCTATTTGACTAGCTTTGACTCACTATTTTTTATTCACGACTGAACTTTTTAATTTTTTAAAGTAAGGGGGAAAAAGTTCAAATTACCCATTTGAAAGAGATTTGGGTTCGGGGGTTAGTTATATTTAGGGAAGGTATTAGCACCCTAAATATTCGTAGTACTCTACGAGAACCTTTTGACTTTATTTTACTTTTTGTGCTATAACTTGCTTAATTTTAGTAAAAAGAAGGAAATTGAGAATAACGATAAATATAAGATGAAATGAAGAAAGACCTATTATCTACATTTTTTATTGATTTGAAAGGACGAGCGTCCTTTGCCTACGTACCCGTGAGGGATCAAAACCTCGTAGTTCGGGGTAGAAATTGACGTTTGATTGGTTTTGTGTTTTTTTTATTGGTTTTGAAGAAGGTTTTAAAATAAAAAGCCAAGTGGCGAAATAAGCTTGTTGGTGTTTTTTTTATGTTGAGAAAAATAGACTTGAAGTAGAATTAAAATTGATTTAGAATTTGATTAAGAAAGAAAATAAACAGGAACGGTCACTTGATTAAAAATCAAGGTTTATTATGAAAATATTTTGTGATTTTTTGTTATTTGAATGTTGTTGTTGTTTTTTATATTGTTGTGTTTGTAGGAAAATGTTTTTGGGTTTTTTAATATTGTGCTGTAAGAAAATGTTTTTTTGTATTTTTTGTTTATTTAGCAAAATAAATAGTACTATATATATATATATGAGACCAGAACATTCTGGAGAATGATTATATAAGCAGAATGAGAAAAATGATGTTAAAATGAATTCTGTAGTTTTTAACACGGACCAGAATATTCTGGAGAAATATAAAGTAGAACAATATTACTAATAAATATTGGACCAGAGAACTCTGGATTAATTTGATTATTAATTAGGACCAGATTATTCTGGAGAGTGATTAGATTAAACAAACTATAATATTAACAATTAATTTAGGACCAGAACACTCTGGATTAATTTAATTAATAAGGACCAGATTGTTCTGGAGAAATATAGAATAAATAAGAATATAATATAAACAGTTAGTTTAGGACCAGAACACTCTGGATTAATTTAATTAACAAGGACCAGATTGTTCTGGAGAATAATTGAATTAAACATAAATATAATATTAACAGTTAATTGTAGGACCAGAGCACTCTGGATTAAGATGTATGTATTTAGTGTAAAATAAATGAATATATATATATATATGTATATATATATATATATATATGTATATATATATATAT